>CM046999.1:8842758-9560258 GCA_025698465.1 Gossypium longicalyx | reverse complement strand
GAGATGTTGTACAATTTGTTTTAGGTGAAACTTTTGAGACGATCGTTCCTTCATCAACTTGGTTCCTATTAGTAATTGCGAATTCTTTAAGGGTAAGTGATCGAATGACATTGGGGTTATTTTTGGTGTTTAAGGGCAAGTGCCTTATTGTTTTGGCTTAAATTTTAAGAAGCAAGGGTCGATTATTTTTAATTAGTTCTCGTTTATGTCTCTAATCCGTTATTCGAGGTGTCATCTTAGGTACTGAAGTCTTTATCGTGGTGTTTGCATTGAAAAAATTAGTAAGGTGTGTAACAAAAATCTGAGAAAATAGCGACCAACGAAAGCTGAAATTGGGACTGTTGACACCACACGGCCGTGTGGTAGGCCATGTGTGACACACGACCATGTGACAAGTTGTGTGATAAACTGTGTGAGTCACATTGACTAGGCCATTTGAGTCGTGTGGGCCACACGGGCGTGTATGAGACCGTGTGCTAAGCCATGTGGGTCCATTTACTGAAAATTTTCACCTAGGCCAATTTGACTCTGACTTTCGTAATTAGACTCCTTGCAGGGTCCATATTACTTAAATAAGACTTGAAAATGAGGTATTTATTAATATGCTTTTGTATGTGATATGCTTAAAGTGTGTGATTTATACGTGTATGATCCGTGTTTTGTCAATTTTGAAGGTATGTTTTCGTGTTACTATGTTGGATGTGAGCATGTGATGTCAGAATATGTTAATTTGAATATATATATAAATTTGTTATATAACCATGCATGTGACTTAATGGCAAAACTGATGTGTTTTCAATGAGATTTGATAAATTTGTTCTGTAAAGCATGAATTCTCATGCCATCTATTTTCTGCTATTGTATATCAGCATGTCCTACATGCTTTTCATTCAGATTCTGTATATTCATTCCATGACATATTGCATGATGTTTGGGATAATGTTGAAAGGGGGAAATTTCTAGTAGTTTAATGATCTGCACATTCTAGTGGTTTAACCACATTTTTGTCTGGCAGCTTGTCTACAATTATAATGGCTCGTCCACTCATATCTGTTCTAGCAGCTTTGCTACAATATAGTGGCTTGGCCACATATATTTTTTATCTAGCAATTTTAACTGCAATCACTGGTGGCAATGTCCATAATTATATGTTGGTGTGATCGGGTTGGATGAGTTCTGGGGAACTTTATTTTAGGTGTGTAACAAAGTTGGGTAGGAAGTTTTCTGAAAAATCTGCATTATGATTTTTGAAAAATATCACATTGACTTAATCATGCACTCTCAGTTCTGTTCAATTGTTCGTGATGAATTTCTTTGTGATACTCTTATTTGTATATTGTGATATGTGTGTTCCATGTTCGAGTTTCATTATACACTGGGCTCTATAGCTCACCCTTTTATTTTATCTCTGACTTTTCAACTAAACTTTGAGTTTAGGATCGGACAACGTGTGAGAACTCGGATTGATTCTCGATTAATAAAATAAGATAATTTATGTTTTTTATTATTTTGGACTATAAATTTGTTTAGACTTCATTTTTTGCTTTTGTTCTGTTTGTTTGTTTTTGAGTATTTTAACATGAAACTGCAAAACCTCACAGGTTAACAATTTAAAAATTCAGTTTTCAAAATTAAAACTCTAAAAATTTTTCCACTACAAAATTAAGTAACCCCTAAGGAGTTTTTCTGTAAACAAACAAATAGTTTTAACGAGTGTTTGTCTTTAAGCTGGAAATGATTTACTAAAATTATTATTGTTAAAACAGGATTGTGAATTCGAATTCTGGGTTTGAGATAAGTGATTCCAGATTTAAGTTTTCTAAACATTTGTGAAAGTTTTGCCAAATTTTATGTTTCCAAAACGCACTCCGAGTGTGAATGAAACGAAAGTTTTTAAACAAGTTGATGTAATTCCTCAAAATCTGGTCATAATATTTAGGTCGAGTTTGGGGTATTACAATTATAGTTTTTTGACAATGAATGTGACATCTCAGATCCAACGATCAGGTTGGGAATGGAGTGTTATATATATACTCTTTTGGGGTGTAGTAAAAAAAACTAAAACGATAAATTTTCAAAAAAAAAAAAGGACATGTGATAGTATTTAAACCGTATTTATAGAATTATATTTTTGCACTGATTGAGTACTAAATATTTACCCAAAAATAATAGGAGGAAAAAAATATCATTATAACAATATTTATTTCTTCATTAAAAATATTTTTATGTATTTTTCCTGATTGAATAGGTGTTGGATTTAAGGGTGATAGCTTGATTGAATCGAGTAAAATTTTTGGAGTTAGTAAAATTGATGAGTCCTATTTTATCATCCTAACTCAATTTGATTTTTTTTTTTGAATCAAGTTAGGTTGAATAAATTTGTGTGGGTGAAATTAAAAAAAAAAATTTAAGCCAGTCATATTGAAATCTTATTGATAATATGAGCTAATTTTCAACTTGAAAAACATAAATATCATATATGCTTAAAAACTCTATTAAAATAAAATAAGAGAAAAAATAAGATAATTAGTATGTTAAACTTGATGTGATAATTTACTTGTTTAGGGGCTCAAAGTTTTCATTTTGGATTTTTTTGTAAAAAATAATTTAGCATTTAGATATATTTTTTCAGTTTTTTAAAAATGATCTTTATATAATTTTTAATTTTTATATATTTTTGAATTTTTTGAGAGGGAGCAAGTTGCACATTTTCAAATTTGCCAGGGACTCAATGAGTATTTACATCAATATGTTATTCGAGTTATTCAACTCGAACAAAAGAAATTGAATTACTTATTCAAGTTGATTTGAAAAAAAATTGAATAATTAAATTCGATTAACTAGAAATTTTAAAAAAATGATTTTTTTTTCAAATCGAATCTAATTTTACTCATCCTTAATTAAATCGGGATAGTGTCGAGTGACTTGTGATATCAAATTTAACAACGAACTTTATTATAATATAGAAAACACATCATTAGTTAATAAAACATTATATAATATATGAATACCTCAAAAAAAATTATGATAATAAAAAATACACAAATATAATATAAATAAACAATTTACTAAATCTTAATTTTAATAGAAATCTCTCTCTAAATTTGTTTTTTTTTTATAGAAATCTCTAAAATAAATAAATAAATAAATCACCCCAATCACCCAACTATCAAACAAAGAAAATTAAGGGAAAAAATTAGCTGATTCCTAGTTGTCAACATTTGCCAATTGAGTATCGTGCGGGATGCAGTATTAGAACACTTTGTACTGTCTAAAGCTAAACAATATTGTGTGAATCAGACCATCTCCCTCTTATGGTCAGTAGAAAATGGGGCATAAGAGGCAAGACACTTCCGCATTTGAAAAGTAAACTAATAATTAGACTTGATTGTAAATATACATTTGTCATATATTTGGCAACAACTTTAATTAATTAGTCTCAACATCTTAATTTCACTCTTGAATTTTTAGGTTCCCTAGTTTAGTTTTGTTGATAATGTTAATATGTTTACAAGTTAATCTTAAGGTTAAGCGTGAAAACTGAAAAGAAGGGTAAGAACTTAGGATTATTGGTTTTATTTATTTGTATTTATAAAAAAAAAACTTTTATTTTTCCCAATTTACATATTTTTTAGAATTATTTCTTTTCAAATCAATTAGATCACAATTAGACCAATTGAACCGATCGAATTATGAAAATATTGATTATATGATATTTTACTAATCCTATTTAAATAAACTAAAAATTTTATTAACGAGAGATAATTTCTAATAAATTTTAACTTACTAAATAATTAACTAAATCAGATAGTAGTTAAGGAAACAATCCACTTATACCGGTATAAAACTTAAATGGTTGTACACTCTTTCACAAATTTTTTTATATAATTAATATTTTAATAATACAACCGTCATATTCAATATTCTATTAATGTAGATCATGTATATCAAGTTTGACATAAATTAAAAAATTTTAACTATTCGTTTTATGTAAAAAAAAGCTTTCAACCGTTAAATATTTATTATTAGTATAGAAAAATTTTAGATTTATATGATAGAGATATCAGATTGATTAAAAATTTTACTGGCATGATAACTAAAATATATTGGTAAATTCAACGTTTAGATTATTAAAATATTAATTGTATAAAAAGTTAAGGAAGTGTGTAAAATCACTTAAATTTTATATCGGTATTAGTGGATACCTCTCCTAATATTTATTATAAATTATTTATATTAAATTTAACTACATTACATAGTATTTATTGTTAATTATGTATAATAATAATGATTATACCAACCGACATAATAAAATGCTGAAGTAATTAGATAAAATTGCATAGTATGTTTATTTTTCTCTTTAGTTTATTAATAATTATATTGAAGAATATTTTCTTGAACAATATATTATATACGATGATTTGATTTTAAGTTTTGTTATTTGTTTATAATTTTTTTTCTTGAGCATTATTGATAATTTTATAATTTAAAACTATATAGTGTAAATACAATTTGTAGTACTGAGCATAATCATGAGAATTAAAAATAAAATGTAATTATATTTTATTAGTGAAACACATTTTTAAAAAATAAAATTTCTTATAATTACAAGATATTGTAATTCCTGCCTTACTAATACTGAAAATAAGATAAATTTATTTTAGAAAAGAAATCATTTTAACATATTAATATTATAACATTTACTAATATTGGTATCTTAATTAATCTTAAACTCAAATTATTATAAACTTGAAATAATTGAAACCATAATAAATTTTACGCTTAATTTTAATAAAAATTTCTAAAATATTGATTGAGTCTTAGTTTAATTGATGTGAGTGTTATTGTTAATGTAGAAGGAAGTGAGTTCGAGTATGTTGAAACGCATTATCCTCCTATTTATGAGTTAGAAAAGAGTTACAAATAGTTCTTGATATTATATAAAATAAAAATAAAAATATCTAAAATAAATAGACTAGCATCTACTCTATCTTTCTCATCCAACTATCAAACGAAGGAAATTCAGAAAAAAAGTTAGCGCAAATCCTGCTTGTCAACAATTGCTCCATCGGTGCCCCAATTATGTAAATGGGGGTGTAAGCGACGAGAATGAAGGCCAAGACAATTCCACTAAAGACCTTGAGTTTTGAATATAACAATGTCGTTTTTATTGGGTAAAAGGAATTTCATTTTTGAATTATTTTATGAAATTTAATTGTTTAAATATTTAATAGGATATTAAAATTTTGTTAAAAGTACCATGGAGACTCTGTATTAGGAATAAATTGCATTTTGTGTATTCTACTAAAAATAAGTAAATTAATCATTGAAGATTAGATTAAAGAGCAAACCGGTTCTTCCTATTAAAAATTTCATCTATTTTTACTGTTAAAAACTGGCATAACTGACAGATAACCAGATAGTTACATGTGGCGTGCCACGTGTATCTCATTCTAACGTATAAAGATCAATTTTTAATAGTAGAAATGGATGAAATTTTTAATAGAAGAGCCACCTTACTCTTTAATCTAACGTATAGAAACTAATTTACCCATTTTTTGAATAAAACGAGCAAAATACAATTAAACTTCTAGCACAATGATTTCCATGATACTTTTACCCTAAAATTTTATGTAAAAATTTAAACCCCATTATAGATAAATATCATATATGAGTTTTCTGTCCAAATTTTATTTTAATTTGTTTTTTTATATCTCAGCTTTGTTAAAATTTATTATAGTTTAGATCAACATATTATTTCCATTTGCAATCCAAAAATATTTTGTAATAGGTAATTCTGATACAATTTGAAGATGCAATCATTTTCTTTATAAAAATCACAGTTATCTACAAGAAATAATAATATTTACGCGTGGCACCAATTAATTGGCATATTAAATAATTATTTTTATATGAATTCCAACTAAATTGCAAGATTTAATATTTGAAAAAATATTAAAAAATAAAAAATATATTTTGTGTTTATATTGATTTAAATCAGGGTTAAGTTTAAAATTTTAGGCTCCATTTAATTTTAAAAATATGTCATTTTTCGTTTCTATTAATTTAATTTTAAATAAATTGATTTTGGTTCAAATCCACATATATGCAAAGAATTTAAAGAAAAAATTCTAATATTAAATCGAGTACCCTAATTCGAATCGACATAACTGTAAAAAAAAAATCAAATTCCCAACTTTCAAGGGTAGAAAACTAGTTATCAGACAAGTTTTAATTATGAAAAACTGTTATGTTGCGGACTCGAGAATATAGGAATATTAAGCCCTGTCTAGGTTAATTATCGTACAAGTTTAAACTTAACGGGTAATCAGACATTATTATTTTCAATTGTATACTAACATCTTTTACGAGGTTTCATCAGGTA
The DNA here is from genome assembly GCA_025698465.1 of Gossypium longicalyx. Taxonomy (NCBI): domain Eukaryota; kingdom Viridiplantae; phylum Streptophyta; class Magnoliopsida; order Malvales; family Malvaceae; genus Gossypium; species Gossypium longicalyx. The sequence goes on along the minus strand of CM046999.1, from coordinate 9,553,873 downwards.
AAATTGTGATTGAAGCATGAGAGATATGTCATTTAAGATTGGCTATGTGGCTAGTTGTGTTTGGTCTTGAGATCTAAATTGGCTTGATTGGAAATGAAGATGATTATGGTTATTCATGTGATTGAAATCAAAGCTTTGTATATTAATGTTGTGGTTTGAATCTTGATATGTATATTTGTATTTATAATGATTTATATGTGAATAGAAATTGAGGTAAGTGTATGTTTTATATTGTATGAGCTTTCTAAGTATTTTATATACTTACTCGTGTTACTACATTTCTGTAGATTTTGGATATTTGGAACGTGTCAATCGGATCAGCGAGAAGCTCACACTGTTGTCATTTGATTTAGTAGACTTTTGAAGTTTGAAAGTTGGTTACTTGTGGCATGTATATAGGATGTTTACTTTGCAAGTTAATGATCATGTTTTGGTACTTTGGTTGTGAATAAGATTATAAATAACCTTGATGTATTAAGTGTTTGGTACCTATTTGATATTTAGTCAGTTGATGATGTTATCCAAGATTTGAATGGCATTATGTGTATGTTTAGGTATTAGCATGACTTGATAATGAATGTTGGTAATTGTTGATGTTTGGAATGATTAGCTTGAATGGTATGAAATGTTTAAAAGCATGGTTGAATGAAGTATGCTTAAATTGTGAAAATAGGTACTCATGTTTTAAGACACTTATTGAGCTTTGCTTGTTGATATCTAGTTAAAAATAATAATGATTGTATGAGAGTGTTTAGACATGAAAAATCTTGGCATGAACGATAATGAATGGTTGTTGTTTCATAATTGAATTGTGGTGCTAATCGTGGCATATTGGCTAGGCACTTAGATTGAGTGAATTAAGTTGAGTTTGGTATATTTTGGTGACTTGTATCATGTTGTTCAAGGGTCTAATGCATTGGCTTGTAGCTTAAGGGATCATTGGTAAATTATGGCTTGTTGTTCAAGGTATTTTAGGCACACACAGCTTGTGACATGATCTGCTACACGGTCATGTGCCATACACGGGTGCAGGACATGATCATGTGGTCTGTTCAATTTAGGTGTAGGATGGTTCAAACGACCACAGTTTGTTACACGGCTAGACGACATGGTCATGTGACCTTTTATCACACGGCATCATATTATTACATGGTTTGAAGACACTGGCGTGTGGCCTTGCACCATACATCCTCAGGCTGTCACACGGCCTAGCCATACAGCTGTGTGACCCCTATTTTTGCATTTTTGCCATCTTTTTCTTAAATGTTTCAAATTAGTCCCTACTTCATTCTGAATTGTTTCAGAACTTTCGTAAGCTCAATTTAACCTCGATTATGTATGAATATCGTGTTTTTTATTACATGTTTAATGAATAATTTTTAAAAAAATAAAATTTGGACTATGATAGCTTGTTTCTATTCTATTCTGTATGGTAGCATTACATAACCTTAATCAGGTGACAGAGACGGATAAGGGTTGTTACAAAGCGTGCTAAGAAAGGAAAGGTTAAGGCCTCTAGGCCACCACATGTGGAAAGGAAGAGAACTAGAAAGCCTAAAAATTTATCTAAGTCTAAATGTTTCTTCTGCAATAAGAAATGACACTTCAAGGAAAAATGTAAATAGTGAAAGGAATACCTAACCACCAAAGTTAAAGGCATGAAACTCTTGATGATAGAAACTTTGTAACGACCTGATAGTTGAAGGTGTCGAAAAACATATTTTTGGGACTCCATTTTCATAAGCTGGACTTGTAAATATTTTTATTAAATATCTATGAGGCTAGCTTAATAGCTAATTGATTTTTGGAATAGTGAATTTTGTGAAATTAGGAGTTATTAAGGTACAATGACTAAATCGCGTAAGGGTTAAAAGTTAAATTATAGATTGAAATAAACTAAACGGGTTAAAGTAACAATTAAACCATTTAATAAATGGTTGTGTGTAGGGAGCCGAATATGGTTAAGTGTAAATGCATGTATGTATATTTTATATATGTTATATTATAAAGTTAATAATGATGATGATGATGATGATGATGATGATGATAATAATAATAATAATAATAATAATAATAATAATAATAAATTAAATGAAAACAAATTAAATGAAATAGAAAGAAAGTGGAAAGAAAGAGATGAAATGCATGGAAATTAGAAAAGAAAGAAAAAGAAGAAGAAGCTCACGACAAATTGGTTAGTGCAATTTAGTCCCTACACTTGTAATTTTTATATTTTTGGAATCTCGGTACTTAGGGCTACCCAATCCATGTTGTAAATTTTAGTAATGTTCAAGATTTTAAATGTTGATATTGTTGAATAGTTTAAGTATTAGGGATTAAATAGATAGATTTTTAAGTTAGAAATGAAAAAGGACTAATTGTGGAATTAATTGATGATTTTGAACAATAGAGACTAAATTGTGAAAAATTCACAATTATGGGGTTGAATTGGAAAAGAGGAAGCTAAATGTGGTATAGAGTGAAATTAGTATAAAAATATGAAGTTAATTGTGAAGGTTAAAATTAATCTCGGTTTAGGGATTAAATGGAAGAATAAGCAAAATATAGTGTGAAAATTGAAATTTAATGTAAAGTTGAAATGTGTAATATTAATGTGATTTAATTGTATTAATTTCATAGCTAACATCGTACCGAAATCTTCGACTAAAAAGAAGAAGGATAAAATCGACGTCGAATAGCTCGGAATCCACGATTTGTATTTCTATAAATCCGAACCTAGTTGTTAATTATTGTAATTCAATTTAATGCATTTGGTAAGTGTTTGAGGTGAGTATTTGTCATTTTGATAGTTGATTGAAATGGATTGAATTGGTACATACATTATGAATGTATTGATTTTTCAATTGAAATGAATATATGTGCAAATATGATAATTGAATATTTGTTGTATTTGAAATGTGAAATTAAACCCTATTAACTGTATCAGGTTGAGTCAGATATAGATGGCATGTCATAGGATAGGAAGAGTTCAGGGATTTCTTCGACTTCGAGTCGATGAGGCACTGGGTGCCAATTTACTCCGATTTAACCGATGAGACACTGGGTGTCAATTTATATAGCGTTGGGCGCAATTATTACTTCGGATTTATCCGATGAGGCACTGGGTGCCAAACTAGTGTGTTGGTTGGATCTGTGTATCCGTCTGAGTCCGAGTCGTGTTAATAGGGGTAATTAAATAATTAAGTTCTATGATCGATAATGAAATGACAAAATGTGTGAATTGGAAATGGATAGTGGATTGAAAATGAAATGTGAAATATGTTGTGAACAAATGGAATATATGAGTTATGTACTCATGAATTGATTATGGAATGGATAATGCCATTGTTTAAATGAAATGTGGATTGATTTGTAAAAAGCTATATATATAGCAAGTGATGTGAATTGAGATAATTGTTAAGCAAATCAAATATGATAGCATATGAAAATTGAATATGGTATGAAATAATATGGTATTATGCATGAAATTGAAATGATGGTATATGACATTTGTAAGCTTAGACAATAGTATGTTCGTATAATTCAAATTATAAATTCTTGTATCATTATGTCTCTAATTGTTCGGATTATAGAAATATCACTAAGTTTTACTCAGCATACAATTTTGTTTTTCATACACAGCGTACTTCTCTTTTGATCTCCGGCTTAGCATCCAACAGCAATCCTGATCTCAATGTGGTGTTATTGATCTTTTGTATTGGCATGTACCTAGGAAGTCTAGTTTATAGTTATTTGTGGATGAATTGTAAATGAAGTTATATGTGTTATGTTTGTTTGGTATATATATATGTAAACAAGTGTTTTTGTTTAAAGCCATAATATGGTATGTTGAATTGAATCAATGTTTATTATGTGTATGTGAATTAAAGTTGATGTTTTAAGTAAATATGAGCTAGGCCAAATTGATGGATTTTTGCATGTTTATAATTTTTATTTGAATGATGCATTGATGATATGTTTTGATGATATAAATGTCGTACCAATGAAGGTACATTAGTTAGGCACCTAGAATGATTGTTTTGGCATGTTTTGAGTGTGTTTGATCATGTTTTGAATAGGTTAAACGAATGGTTTTGAGTTGCTTAATGTTCAAGTAAGTAGAAAATGGTAAACTTGTGTTTTAAGGCACATTTTAGGTCCACGCGGCCAGACACACGGGCGTGTGACTTGGCCGTGTGAGACACACGGCTAGCACACAAATGTGCGAGGCCATTTCGAAGGGTACACAGCTTGGCACACAGGTGTGTGGCTTGGCCGTGTGACCAAGTCAGTAAGTTACACGAGCATAGACATGGGCTAGGATACGGCTGTGTGTCCCTACTTCAAATGCCCACACGGCCAGACTCACAGGCATGTGACTTGGCCGTGTGAGTCGTACGGCCTGGCCACACAGCCGTGTGACCCCTATAGTTAAAATTTTTGTAATTATTTCCTAAACTTCCTAAATTGTTTCAAATTAGTCCCTGTCTATTTTTAAACTAATTTTAGGGTCCTATAGACTCTTAATAAGGGTTGTAAGGGTAACTTTTACTCTGAATTGGAATGGATTAGCAAACCTATATTAGGTGCATTCTACTAAAATTATCGAAGATAAATTAAAAAGATAATCGTAGACGAAGTATAGACCAATACTCTAATGCTAATGATTGGATTAGCCTTATATGTATCCAAATTCTGACATTCTAGAAGGGATAAATAGTGATAAGAGTGTAGACAGTGGAAGACCAAGTTTAGCATTGCATAGCATGAATCATTATTTGATTGTATAATATTCTATTATGATATGATTTGATTGTTTGTGACCTGACCCTGTATACTATATTGTTAATGGCTAGTATATATATATGTAATTATGATTGATTAATTGTGTGAAGTGTTAGCAATACATGTGACCCTAATCTGACGACGGAGGGGGTTAGGGGTGTTACAAACTTGTTTAGTAAAGGATTCAATAGAGCACTGGGTTATTGATTCGAGAGCCTCTAATCATGTTTGTGTTAATCTATGAGGGTTCAAGGAAAGAAATAATCTTAGATATAAGAACTTATCGTTACGGTTTAGGAACGAGACAAATGTGGTAGATGAAGTAGTAGGAGATGTACATCTTTATTTTGAAAATTTTAGGAAGATTATTTTAAGAGACATTTTCTATATACCAAATGTCAAAAGAAACTTAATTTATGTTGCACGTTTATATAAAGACGACTTGACTGTGACTTCTAATAATTGAATTGCAATATTTTGAAATCAGAATCTTAATTAGAATAGGTGGATGTCAATAATATTTATTTTATCAAACCAAAGATGTACACACTACTTTAGACTGAAATATCTAATAAAAGACTTAAAACTTCTCATTTTAATGAGGCATACCTTTGGCATTTGATACTTGGTCATATTAACCGAGAAAAACTCACTAGACTTGTCAAATACGACATCTTAAGTTCGCTTAAAGAAGTTGATATTACATAATGTGAATCTTTCTTGGAAGGTAAGATAACTAAGTGATCCTTTAATGCAAAAGGAAAAAAGGCCGGAAAACCCTATAACTTGTTCAAACCAAATTATGTGGCCCCATGAGTGTTAGTACAAGAGAAGGTTATGATTATTATGTACACTTTAATGTAAGTAAAAGCTTGAGTTCAAATAGATAAGGAACTGAAAGCTGGTTCATTAGGTGTACAACTTGTTTAGTATGTAGCATCGTTCACAATAATGGAATTCATAGGTCGAGACATGGGTAAATGATATCATCTCATAGGCATTACATGGTTGATGAAAAGTAAACGTGGCCATGGGTCGTTCATCTTTGTGATGGATGACTTGATCATTATTTGATAGTGATTGATTTTTCATGAAGGAATATGTAATGGTTACCATGAGATAAAATATGGTCATATTGGGAGAGCAGATATTATCCCAAAGAGATCAAGGATATCTTATGAGGGTAACACACTTAAGAAATTGTCATTGGACGAGCACTGAAGTAGTTGCTTTAGTAATGGTATTTCTTTAGGTAGAGCTCAGTTACGATACTATAGTGGAATGAATTCATGATAAAATGAGTTTATAATTTATAGGTGGTAAGTGAAAACTTAATTACAAATCATTTGAGCCCTAATTACATATGACCAATCAGTCCCTTTGATGGCTCGTTGAAACCAGAAATGAATTGTGAGTTTGAATAGAAATGAATAGAATGAAAAGGAAAAGAGAAATGAAAAAATGGAATCATTTGAAATGAATATAGGTCTTAAGAAATGGAAATAGAAATGGAAATGGAAATGATCCATTTGCAATTTTGTATGGATTACTTAAAAATGATCGGAAGAATAAATTTATATTTTTGAGCTATTTTGAAGCCCAAAAATAAAAATAAACAATTTGGTCACAGTGAACATGTTTAGTTATGAAATATTGAATATATTTTCTCGAACTTTTACCATGAGTAAAATTGTCAATTTTACCAAGGGTAAAATCATCAAAATTTTAATGGGGGTAAAATAAGGATGAAAAAATTATTTAATATAGAATATTACAGTTTATTTTGGGAAATAGAAAAATCGAATCTGGTTGGATCACATTATAGAGTACTGAATCAAAAGGCTCAAAAAGTACTCGTAATTGGACCCTATGTGAGAGAGGCCCAAAAACCCTCATATAACATGAAGGGGGTGACAATCCTAGTAGGAATACTAAGGTGTATCGTCTACCCCACTACTACTCTAATTAGGAAATTATTTTTCTATTTGAAATAAACCATTACAACAAAACAATGGTTTTTCTACCTTCTCTTCTTATAAATAGATGACACTAGTAGGACATTATACACAACTTTGAGAGATTGTTACTCTGCTAAAAAATAAATAGAATTTATTCTCAAGTATTAAACATATTTTTCCTAAATAAGAATTCTACCGGTTTCTATTAAAGAAGAGAGAATTTTTGTTTTAACCTCAAATAAAAGAGAAAAGTTTTTATAGTTCTGTGTTTCAATTCAATTGGTTCAAGCCAACACTCAAAGAAGTTCGTGGTACAAAAATAGTGAAGAAGATCATTTGGTTGAAAGTCGAGAACAACGAACGTTCGCTAAGCCGAAAACACAGGTGTAAATTCAGTTAAGGCTTATTGCTATAAAATCACAAATAGGGTAGATTTTCAAAATTTTAATTTTCCATTGTGTAAGAAAATCGTTTTTAAACCGAAATTTTTTTCCAATAGTACACACATTACTAAACGTCTTTACTTTTTTAGAAAATAGTAAAAATTTATATTATAGATAATTTTTTTTAGGGAAAACGCATAGTTTCATGTTATAAAAGTTTCCCATTGAAAGTTAATAAAAGATTTTGTTCTATGCACTTGGTTCGATTTATTTGAGCCCCCACTCAAACCAATTTGGGCTCGAGAATAGCGAAGAAGATTATTTAGTAGAAAGGAGGGATCGACTTTAACCACCTAATATAAAATACAAATTTTATTACTATAAATATAAAAAGGGGCTCAATTTAAAATAAAATCAATCTTTTGCTATTCTTCAAAACACTATTCTCTAGACTAATATTTCCAACAGGCTAGGAATCCTGAAATCCTCAAATGCTTCATGCTTGGTTCTTGCTTTGTCAATTGGTATGGAGTTTTATGTGGTGCCTTAGTTGGTACATCATTCAAAATATATCAAGTTGTTTGTAATGCAAATATCGACAATAGTGAATCACTTAACATTGAACAAACCATGCCTCGCGAAGTTTTATTCCTTCTATCTGCTATGTTATTCTCTTGTGCAGTACCCGACATAATTAATTAGGATAATATTCCATTCTCTATGAGCTATCCTAAGAAGACTTCTAATAAGTATTCCTCATCTCGGTTAGACTAAAGCGCCTTACTGGGAAAACCTAATAGTTTCTTCACTTCTGCATGAAACTCTTGGAATTTATTGAAGATTTTGCTCTTGCGGTGCATTTAGGTACACCAAATCATATTTGTAACCATATCAAGCACTAACATTAATGAGACCGCATACATCAACATGCAAAATTTCTAAGGGTTGAACGGTCTGTGTATCTTTTACATTAAAAGATCACTTGATCATTTTACATTCTAAGAAAGATTCACATAATGAAAGATGTATCTCTTTAAGTGAACTTAAAGTCTCATCTTTCACAAGTCTAGTGATTCTATCTTCATTAATATGATAAAGTCTTAGATGCCATGGGTATGCCTCATTAGAGAGAAGTTTCAAGTTTCTTATTTACGAGTTCAATTTCTAGCAGTAAGTGCAGATTTGATTTGATAAAATAAATATTATTTTGCATCCCTCCATTAGAATAAGAGATTGATTTCTATGAATTGCAATACCATTACAGAAAGTCACAGTATAATCGTCTTTAAATAAACATGCAACATAAATTACATTTCTTCTAAAGTTTGGTACATAAAAAACTTCTCCCAAAGCAATCTTCCTAAAACTATCAAAACAAAGATGTACTTCTCGGGTTTCTTTTGTAGCCACATAGCTCCTATCTCTGGTTCGCAATGGTAGATTCTTATCCCGAAGATCTTTCATTTCTTTAAACCCCTGTAAAGAAATACAAACTTGACTTGTGACTCCATAATCAATGACTTAGTGGTCTCCTGAGTCTTTCACTATACAAGTTTCAATAATCAAGAGTTTCATACCTTTACCCTTAGAGGCTAAGTAATCCTTACACTCTTTGTAGTTTTCCTTGCAGTGCTCTTTCTTATTGCAAAAGAAACACATGGACTTTTTTTTGGTATTATTCATGTATGTTTTATGGTATATATTATGGGTTCATGATTGTCCCTCTCAACAATGTCGTCTACAAGGTTTCAACTTAAGTTTTCCCTTAGAATGCAATGTACCTTGTTATTATAACCAACAATTGTTGATAAAAACACTTAGATTTTAACAAGTTTTTAGACTTCTTTTTGTTAGCTTTGAGCGAACTTGAAGTTTTAACCTTTTTCTTACCCTTAGATTGCTTGTCCTCCCTTCAAAGGAAACAGTCACTCGGTTTGCTTCTGTTTTATTAATTCCTCTTTCTTAATATACGAATATGCATTAGTCTACAACTCATGATGGTGGAGTCTAAATGTGCCACTACCATTGATGAAATAACTTTAGCAAACCAAAGGAAATTATTCGTATCTTAATTAACCTTAAACTCAAAATACTATAATAACTTAATCCACAATAAAATTTTGTTTTGTCCGTTTACGCATAATTTTAATAAAAATATTCAAAATAAATTAATAAAAAAAAATCACCCTGGCTCTCTTGCAAATAAGGGCAGTTGAGCGTGACTTGCATCTGGTCTATCTTTCTATTCCACGCAGCAACTATCAAACATAAGAAATTAAGAGAGAAAATAGCGCAAATCCTGGTTGTCAACATTCTCATTTGCTTCATCGGCGCGTCAATTATGTAATGGGGCGTAAGAGACGATAATGAAGGCCTAGACGATTTCACTAAAGACTTTAGATTTTGATTAAATAGTCAAACCTTCTGTATAATAACTTTAATTCAAGATTTTGTTTAGTATAGAGAGATAATTGTTATCACTTATATGGTTATAAAAAGAGAATTATATTAAATTTATCATAAAATTTATACTATGTATTCCCATCAAATAAAAAATAATAAGAATTATGTTAAAAAAAATTCAAATAACAAAATAAAAAATAAAAAAAAAACGTATAGTTGGTGCACACATTATTACTGTACATTCTTTCACATGACTAATTATGTTGTTCATAAATTTAATAAGTTCAATTAATCAATATGAGTTATCAAATTAAATTAATTAATTAATAATAATTTATTAAATTCAAGTAATGAATTTATAAGTTTATAATGTAAAATATTTAATTAGGGAACTTAATAGTTTATTGAATTGATATATTTAATTCCACTCATTGAAGATTATTTTCATTTGATAAAATATGGTTAATAGATTTTTCAGGTGAAATTTAAACATTTTATTGAAATAACATTTTAATTCAAATCATTTTTGTTCAATAAATTAGAATTAGTAGACTTGTTTATATGAAATAAGTATAATTGTATGTCAAATTTTGACAATATACTTTTGTAAAGAACTAATTTAATAAGAAATGTATTTCATAACTATGATTATTGCTTGAAAAGCTATTATACAATATTAAAATAAAACATAAAAAAACCGATTCCACTAGAAATTTAACTATTATAACAAAATATTATTATAATGAATAACTGTTATAGAGAATTGAGATAAATATAGAAATAACTGAAGAGAATTTTTTTAACCCATAAAAATAACAATGGACTAAAAACCACTCAATTTAAATGTAAATGTAGTGATATAATAACAATAAAATGGTCATAGAAAATAAAATCTAGTTACTGTAGTCTTAATTTTTCTAAAACTTACATTATTGCATGTAATGTTACATTCTAGAAGAAGATTATCTTATTTGGATTCTCAATATTCTAGTTATCTCTTAATCTTATATCTTCAAATAGTATCAGGATGTCGTAATATAAGAAGTAATCTTAATGGAGTTCATTCGTTAGATTATTTTAGATTATGAATATAATTTTGAATTTTGGACATATTTACTCTTTTGTTTTTATTATTTTAATAAATTTAAGGGTTTTTTTCTCAAATAAAATTTAGGACTAATTTGAAAAAAATTATTAATCTTGAAACAATAGTTCTCATACTTTAAAACTATAATTACTATATTTACTCTAATAATTTATTTATTACTATATTAATTATATTTATAATTATAATTATAGCTGGAAATTATTTTTCATGAATTATTATAATTATGACTTATAAATTTATTTAAATATTATATATTTATTAATATATAAATTGTAATAAAAAATTTATAATAATTTATAATTTAGATTAAAAACTATTAAAGAAACTATACTTGTTAAAAAATTTTAATAACAAAGATAATTTAATAAAATGTGTTTCTAGATAATCTTGCATTCTCTCAATCAATCAATTGAATCTTATATTCCATCCAGATGAATCAAATTAATAAGATAATATAAAATTACGCCCATAATCTTACATTCCCCTAATTATATTATGAAACATAATCTTATTAAAATAATTACCAACTATGTTACTAAAATAAACTAAGATTATTAAAATAATTAACGTGTATACAATTTCACAATGTTACAATTCTAACAAAATAATAGAGATTAGAAGGTCAAAAAATGAAAATATGAAGTAGTAATGAACATAACGTGAACTTTGGGAGTTTTCCTAAAATCCATTTTCTATTCAAGAGAAAGAAAAATAGAAAATATCGTGATAGGGTTCGTCAATTAGAAAGATTTCAATTTTCTCTTTCATATTATAAAAGAACAAAAAAAAAAATTGTGAGCAGAGTTTTTATTTGTCAAATTTGGATTTTGCTAACAAAAAAAAATACTTTTCTTTTTTAAAAACAAAAAAGAAATAGACTTGATTGGCATTTTAGTTGAATTTTCATAAGATGACTTAATTAAGAAAATATTTATTCCAATAAGTTTTTTTGTAGTATAAATATACGTTCATTGAATGCTAGTTCTTCACAACTTAGCAATTAGCAAAGAAAAAAGCCCTTAAATTAGTGTAGTATCTCTGCTTGTATTGCCAAAAAAAAAAATGATGAGTTTAATCCAATATGTGTTTTTGTTTTTAATTCTTGGGACATTGGTATCTCTTGCCATGTCTCGAACAATTCTTGAAAGCGCCATTGTTGACAAACATGAGCAATGGATGGTTGATTTCAGTCGAAAATATGAGAGCAAATTAGAGAAGGAGAAGCGTCTTAATATATTCAAAGACAACTTGGAATATATTGAGAGCTTCAACAATGGCGGAAATAGGAGTTTTAAGTTAGGTATTAATGAATTTGTAGACATGACACAGGATGAATTCATTGCAACTCACACTGGATACAAGATGCAGAACAATCCCACATTGTTCGTGTCGTATCCATTTTTTGAAAAAAAGGGGAATCGACTTGGATTTTGAAAATGAAAACGAATAGAGGAGTTGCCACCAATCCTTTTTGATGAGGTGTGATCCGATCACCTTAAATTAATCATTTTAATAAAAGTTAAGATTTACTAAAACTATAATTTTTGGTCTACGAAAATCAGAAAATGAGTTCGGGAGTCAGTTACGCACGAGGAAGGATTAGCACCCTCGATATGCCCAAAAATTGGTACTTAGTTGATTAATTAGTATCTTAGTGTCGAAGATTTGAAAACTTGAAAGCATTTAAAATACGATCCCTCTTTGTATTAATGCTGATTTAAAAATGATCGAATAAAATAACGGATGTTAAAAACCCTCTCATCTCGAAGTAATAAAATGTCACGCCCAGTAAGTTAGGACACGGCATCTCGAACTTCGAGAATGAGCTTGCCTTTATTTAAAATTCATGTATTTTAACCCTTTTTTAAAAGGATATTCGGTTAATTAGGGTGAACGAGGAAAATCGAAACCCGGTAAGTTAGGGCGTGTTTCCTCGAATTTCCAAACACCGAATATTGCCTTTACTTGCGAAAAATCTTATTTCGAGGTAACAAAATGTCATACCTGGTAAGTTAGGGCACAACGCCTCGTATCTCTGAGAATAAGCATTTTCAAAACTCGTATTGCGATTTAAAAGAGTATTCCGTTATTTAGGTTAAATGAGAAAAGTCGAAACCCAGTAAGTTAGGGCACGATTGTCTCGAATTACCAAATACGGAATATTCTTTTATGAAAGAATTATTTTGGATTAGGTAAAGGTTAGTATAACATAAGTCGTAATAAAATGGGATAATAAAGAATGCATAACGAATAAAAATTGATAGCCATAACAAAATAAATATAAACACGAATGTGAATGATAACAATGATAAGAGCAAAAATAAATGAATAAAACGAATAAAAAATAACGAATAAGCTAGGAAATATTCGAAATTAAAAAGAACTAGTAATAAATAAACAATCATTATGTAAAACCAAAGAATGATAGTACAGTAATGATAATAATAATATTAATAGTAATAATACAAGTAATAATTTTGGAATGATGTGTGTAAGTGTATATATGTATGTGTGTATGTAAACAAATAAATAATTTATGATGCGAGTGAGGAATAGAAATAAAATAAAATAAGTGTATTTAAAGAGTAATGGGTAAAATATAATAATAATAATATAATAGTAGTAATAATGATAATAATAAAGTAATAAATCATAATGATAATAATGATAATAAAATAAGTAAATACAGAGAGAGAATATGTAGAATAATATAATAATACCTATATAAAATTAATTAACCTAATAACAAGATGATAATACTAGTAATAATAATAAGGTGGAAAACAATAATAATAATATATTAATAAGAATAAAAAATAATATATTTATAATAACGATAAATAATAATAATGATTATGATAATCATAATAATAATAATAGAAATGGTAATAGTATAATAGTATTAGAAATATACAATATATAATATTAGAGGTAAATACATAATATGTACATATTAGAAATAATCATAATATTAAAAACAACTATATATATATATGCACGTATTAAGAATAATAATAATGTTTAAAAATAATTATTAATAATATTACATAAAAGTGTATATATATATGCATGTTAAAAATATTAATTAAAACTAATGCTAACAATAATAAAAACTAATAATATAATATATAAACTAAAAATAAAGAAATAATAGTGATTTTTAGAATAAGAAAACAAATATAAACAGGAATATAATAATAATAATAATAATATATCAAATTAATCTAATAATAATAAACAGTAAGTAAATGAAAGGGAAAATAATAGTGGCAAAATAATATTCAATTGGTTAATATGTTAGTAACAATAACGCATAAGTAAAAGGAAATAATAATAATAATCGTTAATGATAAAAAAAATAAAAGTAAAGAAGGTAAAAACAATTTTAGTAACAAAGTAACTAAATAACTAAAAAAATGACTAAATTGGGCTTAAAACAGGAGTTGGTGGGTAAATTCAAAATAAAAAAAGGGAAGGACCACATTGAAACACGCCAATAAAGTAGAGGGATCCCATGCGCAAATAGACCATTCGGTCAAAATGCGCGGATCCTCTGCGGGCGCGGGTCGGGTCGCGCGGGTCAGAGGTCCAAAACGACGTTGTTTTGGCCTTTGAACCCTAATCATCCAAACAGCGCCGTTTTGCCTCTATTACTTAAACCAAAACCTTTTTTTTACTTTCATTTCCAGCCCCTATTTTAGAAAAAAAAAAAAAAAAAAAAAAACCAGAGAGCCTCTCTACTCTCCCTCCCTTCTCATTTCCCCTTAGTCTCCCCATGGCCGACCATTGGCTTTCCACCGCCCGTCGTACCATCACAGTACCTAGTGGCCGACGAAGCGCGAAGATGGGGTTTTTGGGTCCCTTTTCGAGTGGGTCCAAAGGTGGAGGCCTCTAAACCTGCAAAATCGAAAGGAGAAAGGCCCTTTTTTTACCCCGTTTTGGTACGATTCCGGCCACGAGAGAGAAGCCTCCGACGATGAGACTGTGGAGTGACGACGCAGTCGCGAGGTAACCCCGGTAAACCCTCTCCCTTTTTCTTTTTATTTTCGTATTTATAAAAAAATAAATAAACAAAAATAAACTAAAGATATAAAAGATAAATGAATAACACGAAAATCACCTTAAAAGCTTATATCTTTTCGTTTTTTTTTATTCTCCAAATTTCAGAAGAAAACTTTCAAAATACAATCGGTTTCCCTTTTGAAAAATACCATCATGTACATTCGGTTTCCTTTTTGGCTTTATAGCCGATTACAAAAGAAATATTTTTGTGATCTTTGCTATTGCTTGCTGCTTCTGCTCTGTTTTCTTCTCCTTTGCGTGCTTTCCTTTCGTTTTGTAGGTAATGGGCGATGGGACGGGGCTGAGGTGTCGTCAGAGGCGTCAGAGGGCAGGTGTGGCCGGTGGGGTTAGGTGATTTACGGTTTCAGATTTTGAAACCCTAAATTTAGGCTAGTTGGGCCTATTTGGGATTGGATTTGTAAAAATGGAATTTGGGTTGTTGGGCCCTAGGCAAATTTGGGCCCGTACAGTTCGAATCAACATCGTTTATGTATGAAAACTACACAAACGCTCCGAAAAACTTCGACCAAAATGCTGTTACTCATATTAAGAATCAGGGTCAATGTATATATAATTAAATTGGTGTTACCAGAGTATTTTAATAATTTCATAACTGACTTGATTTTCAGTTAATTCGTAACACTAAAATTAATTAAAAATTTAAAATGATTATATATATTGCTCCGCCAAGCATTTATTTATTCACTAATACTTGAAAAGGGTTATTTGTTGGTTTACTTTGCAGGATGTTGTTGGGCATTTTCAGCAGTGGCAGCCGTTGAAGGGTTAATCAAAATCAAAACTGGTAAATTAATCTCATTATCTGAGCAACAACTGTTGGATTGCATCAGAAATGGAGGAAACCGAGGTTGCAATGGAGGATGGATGATGAATGCTTTTGACTACATTAGCCAAAACCAAGGAATAACCTCTGAGGAAAGCTACCCATATCAACAAATGCAAGAAACTTGCGACACACAGATAAACGAAGTTGCCACCATCAGTGGCTATCAAATGGTGCCTAAAAACAACGAAGAAGCATTGCTTAAGGCCGTCACGAATCAACCGGTCTCGGTTGCACTTGAAGGCCACGGACGAGACTTTCAGTTTTACAATGGTGGAGTGTTTACAGGAGATTGTGGAAATTCTCTCACCCATGCAGTCACCATTGTTGGATATGGGACAAGTAAAGAAGGTTTAAACTATTGGCTGATTAAGAATTCATGGGGACAAAGATGGGGTGAAAATGGGTATATGAAGATTCAAAGGAATGTGGGAACGCAAGGTGGCTTATGTGGTATAGCCAAGAAAGCTTCGTATCTAATTGCATAAGTTTATATTACTACAATAGTTAGCCGTGTCAAATGGTCTAAGATATATGTTGTACTTATTGTTTTTCTTCCTTCCATTTGGTGTTGATGTTTGTGGTTTGTTTGGAACTATGAGTCATGCACTCTTCCCAACCTTTTATCTATATAATGAATAAATGATTATTTATTAAAAAAAAAAAAGAAAAAGCTTCCAAAAAGTTTGATAGTTATGTATAGAAACAACTATTTGGTAATTCTTTTTCTTTTATTAAAAAAAATATTTTAAAATTTTAAACTAAATGGTGATTTGAATTTGATGAGTATAATTTCTTAAATAAAAATAATTCATTCCTCATGTTTGTCAACAATAGTTAAGATAAATTACATAATTAATCACTCAATTATTAACATATTTTTGTATGAAATTCACATTCATTTACAAACATCATTTCACCTTCAGTTTTTTTTTTTTTATCATGAATATATCCACAACTCGTCTAAATCTCTCACATATTATTTCAATCCAATATTTGCCAACATTTGGAGCTAAAATCTCAACATAAAGAGAAATCGCTATTAAAACTCTTTAATTTAATCATTTTTAATTTTGATATTTTTTTATTTTCTATTAACACAATCCGAAATTTAATAGCAAAACTCACATTTCATATTCATTAAAAATATTTGAATAAAATATCATCATAAAATGTGAAGTAATCAAATTTTTAAAAATTGACTTTAGAAAATTATGAAATATCTACGTAAAATGTCAATTTTTTAATTGCTTAACTTAAGAAATATCTAAATTAAATGCGAACCAACCATTTAAATTATTTAGTTTAATGAAATGGAATAGAATTATAATAGTATTCTTGTGTTTGGTTAAATAAAATAGATGTTGTTATAGTATAAGAGAAAAAACTAAAATAATCAGAATACTCTTAACAGAATTCTTTTTATGTAAATGATTATTGTTATTGTTATTAAATTTTAATAGGATTATTATTAAATATAATTTAATAATAAATAATTTAATCATATTTTAATATAATTATTATTAAATACAATTTAATAATAGTGTTTTTATTATTCAATTATTGTTAAATGTTTATATAAATTTAATTTAGCTAATATAATTCATAAAAATAATATATCTAGAAATTTTTAATATTATAATTAAATATAATAATTTGGTAACATATATTATAAATATATCTAATGGTATAATTAATATATTATTCATAAAAATATGATTTATTTCTTAAATAATCTGTGAAAAAATAATATTAGAAAATAAATAATTTAACATTTTATATTTAATAATAAAAACATTATTTAACAATAAATTTATATTATATTTAAATATTAAGAAATATTATTAAAAACCTACCTATAAAAGGTTAATATCAGTTGGATTAAAATTAATTAAAAATTAGTACCCAAGACCATACCCTTGGGCTGCCCAAAGTACTCCGAAAAACACATAAAACATAAATAAAGCAATAACTCTAACCCAGCCCAAGACTAGATAAAAACAACAACTTTCCAGACTAGTCCCAAATTTTTTGACACTTGAAAACAACAAAATCAAGGAAAAAAAACGACCATTCGTTTCATTTTTAAGCATCAAACAGAGCTTTCCAGATATCTCTGCTTCCTCCTTCCTCAACCTTGCTTCTTTAATCGGAAGCCTCTACCCATCGTCGATCAACTTTATCTCTTTCTTTTCTCTAGAGTTCTATCTAGTTTTTTCTTCTTTTTTCTTTGGTCATCTCTTTCTCTCAAATATCTTCCTCTCCAAAGCTTAATCTCCACCTTCTCTTTCAATTTTTTTGGTTAGTTTGTCCTAAAAGCCTATCAAAACCTATAGATCCATACATGCAAATCTCTCTTCTATTAATCTCCCTCCGTCCATCGCAATTTTTTTTTTATTTGGGTTGTTTTATTTTGTTTTCTAAATTTCATTTTTTTTTTCCTGATTTGGGAGAGTGTTTCTGGTAATTCAAATAGCAAAACAGGAGTGAATATATGATTGGAAAGCAGTTTCTTTTCCTTGTTTGATTGTATTTATGATTTGGTGGCGATATTTGGGTTTTATTACTATAATCATCTATGCTTGTGCATGTTAATTCCATCCGTCTGGTACGAGAGAGGGATGGAGAGAGAGAGAGAGGAATCTTTTTTTATTTTTTAATTGATGACTTAAGACGTGTGTGTCCCTTTCCCCCTGCTTCTGTTATATGGAAGAAGAAGATTGCCACGTGGAACTAAGGAAAAATGAAAAATGGTTACAAGGTGAAACGATCAAAACGATTCGTTTCATTATAGGCCCTTACCCTAAATGCTGCGTTGCATAAAGAAAACAAAACAAAAATAACAGAATTTAACCAACAACTCAACCCTATTTCAGCTAATTAATCTATCCCTTAACAATACTCCCCGCATCAAGGGATCCTTGTCCTCAAGTATCAAAGTTTGGGTACTGCTGCTGGAGGACTGACAGATTCTCCTAAGAAGCATTTTTCAGGAAATGAATTTGCCCATTCGACTAAGACCTTAGTGACAGCCTGATGACCTATTTTGGTAATACGGCAATCTAAATTCGAAATGGTTCTTTCAGTAGCATTCCTTCGGGCCCCGTAGGAGGCAGTATGGCAGAGGCAGGTTGTTGACCAATGTGGCACTTGAACTGAGAAACGTGGAAGGTTGGGTGGATTTTAGTGTCAGGCGGCAATTCTAGGGTGTAGGCGACCTCACCAACTTTGGTCGTAACCAAGAATGGACCAAAATTTTTTTGAGAGAGTTTATGATTTCTGACCCTTCTCAAAGGCTGTTGTCGATACCTACTAAAATGCTTCTGTCACTTCTTCTTCTATCTGCATAGTGTTTCACATGGTCTTGGGCACGTTTGATGTGATACCGGAACGATTGTTGAGTAACCTCTTTTTGTTGTTGGCTACAATCTACACTGTCGATCTTGGAGGACCCAACTAGATATGGGAGATGCTGAGGTGGAGGTTGCCCATACATAGCCTCATAGGGGTGGTTCGAATGGTAGAATGATAGGTGTAGTTGTACCACTATTCTGCGAGAAGGAGCCAATGGAACCAATCTCCTGGTCTTTCACCTGTCATGCAACGTAAGTAACCCTCAAGACATCGATTAAACACTTTTGACTGTCCATTGATTTCTGGGTGGTAAGTTGTTGATATTTTTATTTTTATGCCAAACTTTTGAAACATTTCTTGCCAAAAAGAGCTGGTGAACACCCTATCTATAACAGCCCGATTGTAGTCAAATTGGAACAGTAGTTTCGGACCACAAATCCAAAGTCAAAATATTTATTTTATTATTATTTTGAGGTCGACAATATGATAGTATAATTGTGTGAAAATTTCGTTAAGAAATTTTATCATTTGAGTGCTCAATTTGACAAAAATGACTAAATTGCAATAAGTGCAAAACTTGCATGCTAGATAAAAAAAGGTGTTATATTGCTATGGTTTTTAAATATGGTGACCTTAAATGGTAATTAGACCATTTGGAAAGTTAGTGGACAAAAATGGATATGTATTAGGTGACTTTGATGTTTTAATACCAAGGTTAAAAGTGTAATTTGTGTATTAAATAAGGAAAATAAAAAAAATAAGGCCATTTTGTCCATCTTCCTCCACTTAGCCGAAATTTTAGAATAAAGAAGAAACCATGGGAGCTTGTTAATTCGGCTATGGTATGATCAAGAAAAGAGGAATTCGAATCTAGATCGGGGAAAAACAAAAGTTACCGACTAATCGGCTTATCATGTCGTTTTTACATCCGAGGTAAGTTTGTATGTTAATAAGCATTATTATACTTGTGTTTAAATGCTTTATTATTGAATTGGTGATGAATACGACCTTACAAAAATATTCGACGAAGATTCGACAGTTGAGAAATCATGGTTGAACCTTAGAAATAGATTAGGATACTAATGACATGTCATTAGGGGATTGTGTTGCCTTTGGGCCATGATATTGACACTTTGGGTGCGAGTTATACCTTGATTTCGCTTCGAGCCATGGTATGGGTACTTATTGTGAGAGATTCTTGGGTATCCGACTCCTATTCCGAATTGTTCAACGGGTAAATGAAAGATGTGGTTGAGTATGAGATTGGTACGAGACGGTACAGGTATGTACAGAAATGAATTGAGTATTCAAACTATGGAATTGATGAATTCCTTGGTAAGTTATGTGAATGATCATTTGATAGCTTTGAGATTTAATAGAATTGTTGTATATTACTTTCTATTAATTGAATGGTTAATGAATGGTGATATTGCTTATTGTTAGCATACGAGCTTACTAAGCTATATAGCTTACATAGTTTATTTTACTATGTCTTATAGTGATTCAAAGCTACCTCGGATTCGGGGATCATCACTATCTACTATCACTTTGGTACTTTTGGAACTATATTTTGGTCATATGGCATGTATAGGGACTATGGTCATTTTGGTATATGTTTGGTAATGATTTTGGGTCATTTGAAATGACTTGTAAATGTATAAAGTTTGATTTTGTATATGTAGCCATGAGAGTTGGCTTAATTTGATATATTTGATATATCGATATATATATGTATGTATATAGCTTATGAAATGTGTGAAATGAGAATTATATATGGTGATTGTGGTACTAAATATTAGGGATAGCAATTGGTTGAGATTGAATTGGGCATGTCTGTGAATTTAGGTAAGATAATGCATGATTGGAATGATCACATTGATGAATTGAGACTATGAGTATTAGCTTGAAATAGGCTATGTTTGAGACCGGTTTGAATGCTAAATTATGCCATGTTTTGGTGTCATTTAGTTTGGTGTAGGTATATGCAAACTTGGGTGGCAAATTGGCTTGTAAATGGCCTATTTTTGTTCACACGGGCGTGTGACTTGGTCGTGTTGCATCTAGTTTTCACATGGGCTAGTCGCACGGGCATGTGGTTGGTCGTGCGGTACAAGTCAGTATACTCCCAAGTTTTGGCACAGCCTGGACACGGGCGTGTGTGGCCATTTCTAGAATACACGGGCTAGACACACTGGTGTGTGGTTTGGCCGTGTGAGGTAATTCAGAGAGTTACACGGGGTAGGGCACGCGTTGGGACATGGCTATATGATCCCATTTCGAATGTCCACACAGCTTGAGACATGGGCGTGTCTATTGGCCGTGTGAGGCACACGGGTGTGTGACCTCTGCAGTTTGAAAAATTTTCTAAATTTCGTAAAATATTCTTAAGTTATCGGTTTAGTCCTGAACTACTTCTAATGCATATTTAAGGCCTAGCAGGCTCTTAATAAGGACAATGTGAATGTGTTTGAATGGTTTTAATTTGGTTGAGAAATTATGATTCGAAATGTATAATTATTTTGAGATGTAAGTTTGGTAATGCTCCATAACCCTATTCCGGTGTTGAATACGGGTGAGAGGTGTTACACTATCCCTATCAGAGACAATGGCATCAGTCAACCCATGTAGCTTATAAATGTTGTCCAGGAATGTTGTTGCCACAAAAGCAGCAGTATATGGGTGAACTAATGCAGCAAATGACCGTTCTTGGTCAAGTGATCAACGACCACCAATATCGTGTCTTTTCCTTTTGAGGAAGGTAGGCCCTCAATGAAATCTGTGGTGATTTCAGACCAAGCCCTTGAGGGAATAGGCAAGGGTTGGGGAAGACCAGGCTAAGCAGTAGTATCGTATTTACAACATTGACACACCATGCATTCCTTGACCCATCTTTTTATATCAATGTTCATTCCATTCAAGTAAAGCATCATGGCCACCTCGTGCCTAGTTGTGCGGGCACCTGAGTGACCACTAGCAGCCCTTTTATAAAAATAGGTGAATAGCTTTTTCCTTAATGCCAAATCTGACCCCACCACTAGCTTTTCCTTTCTTTTTAAAAATTTACCGTCCCAAGTGTATTTTGGGTGAGATGAAGGCTAATGTTGTAGTGTTTCACAAAGTTTCTTGAGTTTATGGTCCTACTGCCATGAATTTTGTACCATATTCAGTAAATCCGAGACTATAGAGGTGATTCTCAATTGTCAACACTACCCTTCAGTAAGATGTTGTCAAAATAACCCATCAGCTATTATGTTGGTGCTTCATTTTCTATAGATCACTTGGAAGTCATATCCCAACATCTTGGCAACCCACATTTGTTGGAAGGGGTAATAACTTGCTGGTTTGAAAGAAATTTTAGACTTTGATTATCCGTCCTTATGCAAAAATGATGTTCCACCAAATATGCATTCTATTTTTTAACAGTTAACAAAACTAATAGCATCTTTTTTTCATATATCAAAAAGGATTAGTGTTTGATACCAAGGGCTTTACTAAAATAAGCAATGGGGTGGCCCTTTCACTGTAAGACTACTCCTACACCAGTATTATTAGCATCGATGTCTCTGCAAAACTCCACTTGGAAATCGGGAAAAGCAAGAATAGGTGATGAGCTTAAGGAAAGTTTGAGTGACACAAAGGCTTGATCAACTTGAGGTGACCAATTCCAACTTCCCTTCTTCAACAATTTAGTCAGAGGTTTAGCTATAGATCCATAGCCTTGATAAACCTTTTGTAGTACCTTGACAATCCTACGAACCCTATCAATTCTTTGACTGATTGCGGAACCTTCCAAGCCATCACACTTTCTATATTTGATATATCCATAGCTACTTTCCCACTCGAAATTGTGTGCCCTAGATAATCAATCTGCTCAGCTCCAAAATGACATTTACTTTTCTCTGGAAATAATTATTGAGCCCTCAGAATATCAAATACCTTCTTTAGATGGACTAAATGATTCTGTCATATAACAGAGTAGACAAATATATCATCAAAAAAGACAAACAAAACTTCCTTAAGAGGGGTTTAAATATGGAATTCATAAGGGCCTGGAATGTAGATGGGGCATTGGTAAGACCAAAGGGCATTACTAAAAATTCATAGTGCCCTTCACGTGTTTGAAAAGCAGTCTTATAGATGCCAGGTTCCCACATCCTGATCTGATCGTAGCCCGATCAAAGGTCTAACTTGGAGAACATCACTGCCTTTCCCAGTTTATCTAGTAGTTCTTTAGTGAAGGGTATTGGAAATCTTTCTTTGACGATCAACTGATTCAAATATTTGTAGTCCACACGCATTCACCATGCGCCATCTTTATTTTTCACCATTATTATATGAGAAGCAAAAGAATTGTTGCTATCATTGATGATGCCAGCTTGTAACATTTCATGTACCATCTTTTCCATTTTATTTTTTGTATGGCAGGGTACCTATAAGGTCTCAACTTAACCATAGTAGACTCGTCCTTCAAGGTAATTTTGTGATCTTGAAGCCTTGGATATGGTAGGCCCTTAGGATCTTGGAATATATCTTTGAATTCTTTTAATAAAGGTTGTAGAATATCAGGAATAGACATTGCCATGGCCCCTAAGAAGGGATGTGTGGGAGCAGACACCATAATGGTATAGACTCCTAAGGGTCCACCTACCATGTAAAAACATTTTGAACCTTGAGTGCCCTTTATTAAGTGGATATTTCCCGTTGAATGCCATGAAAACAAATTTGGACCTTGTACACGAACTTCATAACTAAGGAACTGAACTCATAAGTAATAGTCCCAATGGATAACAACCATTACATTCTTAAGACCAAATCACATTTTATAAGGGGCAAGACATAAAAATCAATGTAAAATTTAATAGATTGCACCTTCTAGTGAACTGCCTTACAGATTCCCTAGTTATCAATATAGCTCCATTAGTTATTATTACCTTCAACTTGTTGATGGAGCTCATTGGTAAAGACAGTTGCTTCACCAACTTAGCACTTATGAAGTTATGAGTGCTACCAGAGTCGATTAAGAGGATAACCTTGGTGCTCCCTATATGGGTTGCTACCCTCATAGTATGAATACCTTAGGACACCTATATAGCGTGTAAGGACAACATTGGACCAAGGTTAGGTTACTCCCCCAAGCTCAAATCTTCTAACTGATTACTACATTCTTGAAACTCTTCATTGTCTCCTTCTGTAGTAGATTTTAACAACAACTAGTATAGCTTAGATTTCATGCACCTATAGCAAACAACATATTTTGCTCCACACCAATAGCAAAGTCCCTTCTTCTTTCGATCCTCTATTTCAGTAGGAGATAGAGATCTAGGTACTCCATGAGGCTGCCCTGAGGTTGCAGCTGATCCCCAATGCATGGATCTTACACTCACTGAAGGTGAAGAAATTGCTACTTTATGGGCATTAGAGTTCAAGGCTAATGGTGGTGTAATGTTTAGTGTAGATAGTGTGGTGTTTCTAACATGAGGACCCCATTCTGTCAATAATCCTTGTTTTGAAAAGCCACTAAGAATGGCTTCCACCTATCTGGCAATAAGAAAACCTTCCATCAAGGTTGTAGGTTTTAAAAGTTATAGATACTATCCCACATCCACACGTAAATTACTAATAAATATGCTGAGTGCATAGGGTTTAAGTAAGTGAACTTGATTTAGCAAGCTAATGAAAGAGTCATGGTACTAGTCCACTGACCCTATATGCTTAAGAGTTAGTAGGTCCATCATAAGGTCTTGAAAAGTTTACGAATCAAATCTGTCATTGAAGCTCTGAGCATAGGACTCCAATTTCTGCATATGAAACCCACCCTATTTCTGAGCATAAAAGTGATTTCCAATCTAGGGCCCTCCTTTCAAAAATTAACATAACCAACCTTAATTAGGCATTCACAGGAGTCTCTTTAGCCAAGAAATACTGCTCCAATTTAGCCCACCAGCCTCTAAAATTTGTTCCATCGAAACGGGGGCACTCCAATCTAGAAGGTTTGGAATTGACTTATATGTTACTTGAGTGTTGAGATCCACTATCTCCCCTCTATGGTGGCAACAAGGGGTCCTTAGTGAGAATCTTGATGGGGAACCATTCATCACTCATTTTCCCTTGCCAGAGGCTAAAATTTTTACCAGATATTGCTCGAATACCCCATGCTGTTGACCTTGAAGTTCAAACCTCAACTCAGCATAAAACTCCTCCTCCAGTTCCTTGAACCCGTCCCCAATGTGATTGTCCAACTATGAAAACTCATAATGCAACTTGGTGAACTCTTGCTGCAAGTGAGTGACCTCTTTTTGCAAACGCGTAAAATCCCTTCCCCAGCCATGAGAACCGCCAAGCTCTAATACCTTTGGTAGGGGATAAATTGAAAAATATGAACAACCAAAAATAAAGAAGAAAACAGAGTAGAACAAGAGAGAACAAGAGAGAGAAACAAGAATCTTTTCTAATTTTTTAATTGATTACTCAAGACGTGTATGTCCCTTTCCCCCTGTTTCTGTTATATGGGAAGAGGAAAATTGCCACGTGGAACAAGGAAAAAAGAAAAACGGTTATAAGGTGAAACGATCAAAACGATCTGTTTCATTAAAGGTCTTTACCCTAAATGTTGCGTTGCATAAAGAAAACAAAACAAAAATAACAAAATTTAACAAAAAAACTTAACCCCTATTTCAGCTAATTAATATATCCCTTAACATCATCTCAAGAAATTTTGAAGCATTCTAGTTTTCTGGTTCATGGACCTGGCATGCACCAACACTACTTTGCAATATCACATATGCTCTTAAAATATGCTGAATAATCATTTTAGTTCTAGTTCCAATACATTATTTGTAGATTATGCACCCACCACTAAGTTTAAACTATTCACTTTTAGGATGGTAAAAGTACCACAAAACCATTTATACTATGCTCTAGATTGCATTTTAGTCTCTCTACTAAAAAATAGACAAATTAGTCCTTATATGTTAGATGAGTGAGCAAACTAATCCTTTTGTTAAAATTGCACCGTTAAATGCTTGTTTTAGTGTTATATATAAAGTATAATAACAAATTTAATCCTCAATCTTTATACCTTTATTCAATTTGACCCCTACTCTTTTATTTGAAGTAATTAGAATTTTTTTTAAAACTAATAAGGCTAAAGGCTCAAGAAGGCCTTAGTAACAAATTAAAAAAAAAAAACCATTAAGCCCTTTTCAAAATTTTAAAATTATTTAAAAAATCATATAAATTATAAACAAAATTCATAAAAAAAAGTTATAAACATTTTAATTATAATTTTTTTAAGAAATAAATAACAATATCAGACCATTAAAATTGAATTTTCTTTTTAAGAAAAAAACTAGAATTAGATTTCGTAAATCTTATAACCATTATAAAAAAAAGGATCATTCAAAATAAAATCTTATCAACTTCAATAATTTCTCCAACATTTGCAGGTAACTTTATAAACCAAAAAAATTTACCTGCAAATTTTATAACCTAATTCATTTTGGTTTATGAGAATCAATCACTCGTCTTCGATGTGTTTTATGTGACAATTATTGAAGATTGGATCTTAGAACATGATTGATTTTGGTTTATTGAGTTACCTGAAAATGTTGGAGAAATTATTGAAACTCATAATATTTTGTTTTTGAATGACCTTTTTTGCCCTAATGGTTATAAGATTTTCAAAATTTAATCCCAATATTTTCCTTAAAAAAATCAAATTTAATGGGTCGGTATTGTTACTTTTTAATAAAAATTTTGCTTATGATTTTTTTTTAATAATTTTAAGTTTTTAAAATGACTTAGTTTATTTTTATTTTTTTTAAATTGTTACTAAGGCCTTTTTGACCTTTAACTTTATTAATTTCAAAATTTTCTAATTTATTTTCAATAAACAATAAGGATCAAATCGATAAAGGTGGAAAGATTTAGATCTAAAATTATTATTATACATTATATATATAACACTAAAACAAATATTTAAAAGTGCAATTTTAATAAAGGAATTGTTTTACTCACTCGAACTAATTTATTTATTTTAATAAAAAAATTAAAATACAATTCAAGATATAACATAAAAAGTTTTGTGGTACTTTTACCTTTCAAGGTATTTAGTAGCTAGCACATAACCAAATTAAGATTTATAGGAAAGATCATCCTAACCATGTGCTATGTGGGTGACAATTTTATAATTAAAGTGCTTAATTATGCGTACTTTAAATAAAATCAATAAAAAATTATAAAAAAAAATTCATTAATAAAACCTCAATTTTATCACTAGAACCAATTTTTCATTTTGATTTTTACATTTTAATATTATTATACAAAATTTTTATCCACGCATTGCATCTTTCATTTCATCCATATTGCCTACGTGTTATTATTAATCGTTTCAAATAATTTTTTTTGTTTATTGTATATTATTTTTAAACGTAAATATGTGTTTTAAATACTTAATTTTCACATATACATTTTTGATAGAATTTCTAGTAATTATTCTAAACGCCTGCAATTATTATGTTTTAAGATCAAATCCTCGTTTTCATTGGTTTCTTGACATTAAACAACAAAGAGAAATGCATTTTACTTTAGTGTTAAAAATGGTCATATTATTTTCATCGTCTTCATTCCTCTTGCAACCATCTCATTATGAAGGAGAGCAGCTCTTGTTTTGTCGCCATTTCTGAGGTAACCAGTGATTAAAGCTTCACATATCTCTTCACTCAACCCTATAGAACGACCTTTCATTATTCTTAGATACTTCTCAGCTTCCTCTACTTTTCCACAGTCACAAAGACCTCTAATCAATGTTGTAAAAACTGGTAATCCAGGAGACAGTGACCTATACTCCATTTCATAGTATAATTTCAGAACTTGTTGGATCTTCCCATGTTTCCCATAACCAGACATAAGATGAATGTATGTGACTTCATTAGGTGAAAGTCCTTTATCTAAAACAAGAGTTAAGAACCCATTAGCTTTCTCCGAATCCCCAATTTCGCAAAGCCCTCTCACCATTTCATTGAAAGTGGAACAACTTGGAACGAGTCCCCTACCGATCATTTCCTCAAAGTGTTTCACACCATCATCCAATTCGCCGGCTTTAGTACATGCCTCGATCAAATGGTTAAAAGTTTCATCATATGGCTTCAAACCCATATTTTTCATCTCTTGCAACATGCTTTCTGCTTCTTGAATTTTGCCTCTTTCACAATATGCTTTTATGAAGGATGAAAACAGAAAAGAGTTGGCACTAAAGTCTCTCTTAAGCATTTCATCATACACCTCCCATGCTGATTCCAAATTCCCGAGCTTCAATTTAGTGTAAACAATGAAAGAGGAAGCAATGGTATCGAGAATCAAGTTCTTTTGCAACATTCTCTTCAATAATTCCATACCCTCTTCAATTCTACCCTCTTCTATAACCTTAAACACCAAGTTCGTATTAACAATAACTATTGGAGAGCATCTCTTACCATGAATCCTATCCAACAAATTCACCACAACTTGCAACTTCCCTTCTTTACACAAAGCACCAATCATCGTCCTTACCGAAATTTCATTGGGGTATTTCCTATTGCGAATCATATGCCCATAAACCTTCCAAACCATTGCATTTTCACCAGATTTTTGCATCCCATGAAGCAAGGCATTGAAACTTGACAAGTTCAAAGAAAACCCATGATTCTCCAAGTAACAAGAAACCTCAAAACCATCCTCAAACATTTTCAACTTTGCATATGCCTGAACGAACAAATCGAACACCAAAGGACTTGAATCAACAACTTTGTAACTACCCAGTAAAGATTCCACAAGACAAAATCTAGTTGAATTGGATTCACTTGTTTTCAAAGCTGATTGGATCAATATCTTAGCTTCAGCTAATTGTTGGGCATGAACTACAATATGAATTGCAATGCAGTAAGAGTAAATCTGGTGTTGGAAGTTTTGGGTCTTTGCAGACCAGTAAAAGAAATTTAAAGCCGATCGTGCATGCTCAGGCAGCTTGAGTTGGAGCAGTACTTGTTGAACAAGGGAATGGGTTAATTGGACTGAAGATAAAGTTCTGGTGAGAGTATCCCAGTTATGGGTTTTCTTGAATAAATCAGAGATGAAACTAACATTCGAGTCATTGTTAGATTGCACGAGCAATTGGGAGGGGATAATGATGGTTTTGGTTACTGCAAATGAAGGAGTGTTGGTGATTGATGAAGAAACTAAAAAGGACTGAAGTTTTCTACTCAACAGAGCCATTGACAGATGCATTGGTCGATGTTAGCATACCTCAAACATGGACACAATTATCATATCAGCTTCAACTTGCTCTGTCAAATGAAAAATTAAGATGCTGTTCTACTCCCAACATGATATTCTTCGACTTTTGTATCCAATTCGTATTCGTTCAGTACTTGCTATATCATATCACAGAACAAATAAAAGTGATTAATCGCAGCATTCGTAAAAATGGTCAAAACATATAGATAAACAAGGAAACATTTAATAACCCCTAAACCCTCGAAATAAAAATGATTCTTCTGAAACATCAAATTCATTGACAAAAGCAACATTCATACACCATGAGACAGAGTAAGAAGCAGTAGCAGCTAAAACAGAAAATCAAATACAGAACAAAGCAGATAACAGAAACCGAGCCATAACTCGGAATCTATAGACTCAAGCAGAAATCTCATAATCAAACTTAGGGTTTCAAAAATTACCTTATTTAACTTCCTGGTCTGCTGCAAACCTGAAGGCAAGAGAGAGCTTGGGTGAAGAGAGATGAGAGTGGTGGGTCGTGAATCTTTTCAAGGAAATTTTTGAAGAGGTATAATAACTTATTTGTTTCTCTAATTTTATAAGGGATTATTTTAGCCCTTTATTTAATTTTTTTTTGCCTATTTTAATTTTTGAACTTACGTTTATTTATCAAATCATTCTAAAATAAATTAAAAATTAATGTTTATTAACTTTACTAAGGTGGCTTAAATATGGATTGTCACATAGATATCATGTCAACAATAATTATTTTTTAATTTTTAAAAAAATCAAAAAAATAATAAAAATTATTTTTGAAAAATAAAATATCGTTAAAAAATTATAAAAATATTTTTAATATTTTTAATTTTAAGAATTAATTAAATCGCGTAAATACCACATCAACAAAATTAACCGCCATTAATTTTTTTATTTATTTTAAGATAATTTGACGAATAATGTAACTTAAATGACTAAAAAAGACAAAATAAAATAAAATAAAATGAAGAGTAATATAAAACAAAAGCAATTAGTGGGTAGCAAATTGCACACCAAGCCAATTTAGTTCTTCCCCAAATTTCCTTTTAGACCTCTCATCAATTGATAAACAACTGACAACCGTAGGCACAAGCCTCCCTTCCACCTTTGAGCTTCAACCCACGCGATGGCACTATGCCTTTGGGTTTTATACTAAAGAAAATACCCTAATAGCCTTCCCAGGGGCTAAAGAAGACAACATGTCAATGCATGAAGCTAAATTTGTGTTTTGCAACTAGGAAACAAAAAAAAAAAAAAAAAAAAAAAAAAAGGAAACATGGATGGCGATTTGCTGAAAGTGAAAGTAGGTTTAAAGTCAAATTTCAAAAAAATCGACATGGGAAGGAGAAATTTAAAGGAGTGAGCCAATTTGTCAAAATTTTTTGGGGAGTGGAGTTGATTGTTGTTTATGCATGTACTGGAAATTGTAAATTTTTTTGATTAATTTCCTCTTTTGTTTAATGATATGAGCGTTCCATTTTTCCACGTTGGTTTGGTACTTAATTCGTTGTTAAAATAGATTTTAAATAAAAAGTGGATTAATTTTTGTATCTATAAAAGTAGATTGATTTTGTAATTTTTTTTATAATTTTAAATATTTATTTATTTATATATATATTAGAATTAAGACCAAATTGAAATAATTTGTAAATTTCAAGAGTTAATTTTTTAAAAAAATTATGACTAAATTAACACAATATGTATAATTTGAAGGCTAAATTTGTTATTATATTAATTTTTTTAATTTTCACCTCACCCATTCGTCAAAAAATGAACTGTCATAACGGAAATGGACCAAAAAAAATATTTAGTTGGGTGATCATTTTGAATATTTTAAAAGTTGGGTCACCAAAAAAGAAACTACAACTCCTATCACATGCGTATGCACGTGGAAACCACAAATTGATAATACAAAAGTGTGTTTAAAAATATATATATAAATTAATAATGGAACTTATGGTTTGAAATTAATTATTAATAACACATTAAATATGCACGATATTAATATTAAAACAAATTGGATTAAATTATTTATTATTGTGTTCTCATCCATCTTGAGTCGGTGTTGAGTTAACTTGTGACACCAACTCAATCAAATACATTATTAATAGAAACTTTATCACATGCATATGTGTATGCATATAAATGAGTTCAAATATCATCATATGCATATTATTGACTTTTTTAAATTAAAAAACTAAAATATCCTCGAATAATATAATTTATTCTAAATATGAAAAATTATTTTTATAATTTTCTAACAGAGTTAATACTCGATTAGCTCGTACCATCAACTCAATTAAAAATTTTATTAATAGTAGAGATTTTTAGTGGAACAAAATTCCACTAACGGATATACAATCCCTTAGGGTTTTTTTTTCAATGTATAATATAGATTTTTATTTTACTTTTTTATTTTTTTCCCTAAGGAATTGAATCAAAATTTACACCATATTTGGATTTTTTTTTAAAAAGAAAGTAAAAAGGTGGAAAGCTAAAAAAAAAGTAAATGATTACATTTTATTTTGTTTAAATAGTTAAAATTAGACTTGTCTAAGGGTTGAGTATCCTGTTCAGCCTAACCTTATTTGGGTTAGGCTTAGACAAGAATTTTTACACTTCGAGTCGACTTGACTCAATTCAGGTTTGAATTTTGGAGTCAACATTGTTAGAAAGGTTAGTAATGAACCCTAAACATGGACTGAAAAAAAAAATTTAATTTTTAAATAGTGAAATGGACTTTTTGGATGGCCAAGCCAAAAATGGGTCTAAACTTAATTTTTTTTGGAATTGGGCCTAGCCTAGCCCATAAGTAACTCTAATTAAAATTAATGAAAAATGAAAATTAAGTAATTTTAACAACTTTTTGTTTAGATAAATAGTGAAAAGGAAATGAAAGGGTTAATTATAATGGACTTTTAGAGTTATAATATTTTCATAGAACTATTTATAAAATAAATATAAGACAAGAAAGATATTCTACACTTATACTATGTTTGAATTGCTATTTTTATTTAAGTGATTTTTTTTTACCAATCTTATTGTAGGTTTTATCATATTTGATTTTTTTGATATAATACTTAAAATGACTCATAGCCCCTTCTCAACCCATAAAATAAAAGAATGATGTATTTCAACACACTCGAACCCGCATTCTTCTATGTTGACAACAATGTCCATACCAATTGAGCTGAGACTCAATCAACTATTTAAGTAACTTTTAAAATACTTAATTTTCATTTACCTTAAATAAAAGTTCGAGAAAAGAAATATGTTATAAAGGTTATGTGATGTAAAATACTTAATTTTCATTTACCTTAATTTAAAATACTTTTAAAATATTTTACTAAGAAGTATGTCATGTAATGAACGACTTATGTTATAAAGATTGAGGTATTAAATTATATAAAAATTTAAAGTTAGAGAATAAATTTTAAATGTGATATAAGGATCAAATTTGAAATTTGATCACTATTATAAAATCTAACTCATAATACCGAGATAGAACATTTTTGTGTTAGCAACAATTTTTTAAGAACAATTTATGATAATACTTTAATCGAAATAATTGAAGATAATAATTATTTGGACTAATTAATCTCATTGAAAAATAGAAGTGCAAATTATGTCTAATTAAAATATAGAATTAAATCATAAATCTTATCATAGTAGAGGGATCAAACTGGAAATTTACCATCATCTTACCATGGCAAAAAAGAAAAGGAAAAGGGGTTGTAGAAAACACATAAATTAGGGCCTTTATAGAAAAAAATTGAAAACACACCCTCTAGTGTCAGAACGCTAGAACTTTCGTGACACTAGACTCCAGTTTGAGCCAAGGAAGAATGAATGAAAAATATAACCCTTGCACATTACTTTCATATATAGAAGTATAGATAATACAAATTGGTTTAAAGCACAAAGAAAAAACACATGCTCACAAATTGGTTTAAAGCTTGAAACAAAGTCTAAACATGCAATCAAATGAGGAAGGAGATAAGTGACCATAAGAAGTAAAATTGACAATGCAATAAATAGATTTAAGAATGGTGGGTGCGTTCACGTTTACCTTAGGGAAGACTAATAGAAAGACGAAGGCCATTTGGTGGAGGATCGGATAAGGAAGGAGTTGGTGCATGGCATTTATCATTGGTCTTCTGTCTTTTGAAATAGACATGAACAATTAGGTGGTTTTGTGGGAGTTAGAACATCAACTGACTACCCAACAGAAGAGCTCTCATTAATTAATTACCAATACTAGAAGAACCACCAGCACTTGGACCATCCTTTAAATGCTAAGTAGACGAATTTGGTTGTGAACTTGTAGATTACCCACTCTTGTTCCTCCCCTTGATTTGGAGTAGTGAGGAATGAGAAAATTGGTGTTAAAGAACTTAAGGTAGCTTCACTCAAATGTTTTTTTTGTTAATTTGGTTGTCATCATTAAAAAATTTGGTTAGATTGGTTACTCCACTGTTAAAATTTAAAGGATGCTCTCATTTTTCTTATTTCTTCCTTAGGTTTTTTTTTTTTCATCTTTTCCCTTCTAACCTAATAACCCTAGCTATCACTTAAAAGATGTTGCTTTCTCTATTGAATTACAACTGGTGAGCATTGTTTTGTCAATGAACGACACTAAAGGACACTTTTTCTTTCTTCCTATTTTCCTTGTTTTCCTTCTTCTTTCTTCTCTTACCCACGTTTGTTGCTTTTCACTGTCACTACTGTGATCATTCGACATCTTCTGTGACATCAGATTGTCAATCTTTAATGATGGTTCAATGGAAACAACAACAACATCTTTAAAGGAGACAATTGACTAGAAATTTTGGAATAACAAAAATAAGAATAACAAGTGACTAATGAAATAATTTATATTATTAATAATTATGGATGGGGATCAAATATTAAATTTGATTAATTTCAAAATAAAAATGTCTAATGTTTTTCAAAATTTCAAATATTCTTTTAATCTTTTTTAGTGGTATTTGACTTCAAAATCTCAAAAAGATTTTTGATTTATTTTCCTTTTAATTTTCCTTGTGTTTTAAATTAAAATTTCACATATTTATATTCAACCCTAAATTTTTATAATAGATAAATATTATAATGACAATTTAAAAATAAACGGAATCATAATAACTATTTTCATTAACTCAAAAGACTATTATTATGGTTTCATATACAATAGATAAAAGTTAATTTGAATTTATATATAAAATTTAATTTTACAAAAAAAAAAAACAAAATTAAATAGATTAACTAATCTATTACCGTTCAAAGCTAATTTCTTCTCCTTGCATCACCACCATTTTGTTTTGTGGAGTTATGCTTCGAATTTCAAACTAAATAGTGTGTGATGTGGCAATGAGGAAGTGTTCTTCGTCCCGACGAACAACTGATGTCACAACAAGAAGAGAGTCTTCGTCCCGACAATGCGAATGCCACGTCATGATGTGACGACATGCACCTCAAGTTTTTCGGCTTTTTTCTCCCTGTTAAACTTTGTTTTAGTTTCCCACTTAAACTCTAATTAACCTAGGGTTGTTGTAGTCATATATGTTATGAATTTCAGCCTATAAATAAGTCTTAGTTACTATAGGTTTTATACAACACAAATATTTAGATTGAGAGAATTTTGTTTTTTGTTTTGATGGGTTTTTCTTCTGGGGCTTTGGGTTTTCCTTTTATTCTCTCCATCTTTTGTACTCTCCTTTATTATAGTGAAATCTCCTTTTTTCCATGGTTTTTATCCTCATTTGAGGAGTTTTTCCACGTAAAATTGCATGTTTGATCTTTTCGATTATACTTTATTTACTTGCTCGTTGCATTACACGGGTTATTTCCTTACAAACTAGTTTTAGAGCTAGTTTGATTTCCGCATTCAAACCGTTTACAGATGGCAGCATCAATATTTGATATCGACAAGTTTGACGACATCGCAAATTTTAGTTTGTGGCAAGTTCGAATGCCATCAATATTGATTCAAAGTGATCTTGAGAGGATCTCTATAGAAGATAAAACCGTTCACATGGAACAATTAAAATGAGATAGGTTAGATAAAAAAGCTCTATCCACAATTTCATTATGTTTAACAAATAATGTGTTATAAGAGTTTTTGAAGGAGAAAACAACGTTTTCATTATGGAAGAAACTAGAAGCCTTATACATGACAAAATCATTGGTCAACAAGTTAGTATTAAAACAACGTCTCTACACGTTCAGAATGGCCGAAAGGCGAGTCTATTAGAGCTTAAATTAGTGAGTTTGTTACCCTTCTCAATGACCTTAAGAATCTCGAAGCAGAAATTAACGACGAGGATCAAGTTATGTTATTGTTATGTTCTTTACCATCTTCTTATTAAACTTTCAAGGAGGCTATGATTTATGCGAGAGATTATATCTCATTTGAGGACGTGAATGGGAATCTATTGAGCAAAGATAAGCTCGAAAATGAGTTAGGCCCAAACAAAAGGTCAGATGGGCAAGCCTCAGTTTTATTTGCAAGGGGTAGACAACAATCTAGAAAGGCAGATCGAAACAGGTCTAGGGCGAGATCTAAATTTAGAAGCCATGACAAAGAATGTGACTATTGCAAGAAGAAGGGCCACATCATGTCAAAATGCTACAAACTGCACAATAAAATTAAAAAGATTTCAAAAACGATAAGAGAGATAAGAAGAAAGTTAAAATTGCTGATGCTAGTGTAGCTAAAGATAGAGGTGATGATTTCTTGTTAGTGTTGATGAGTGAAATCTTAAAGCTTACTTTCAAATGGATTCTAGATTTAAGGTGCTCCTATCACATGTGTCCCAACAGAGGCTGGTTCTTTACGTACAGTTCAATTAAATGTAAAGTTGTGCTGATGGGGAATAATTCTTCATGTAAGATAACAGGCATAGAAACCATACAAATTAAGATGCACAACAGCATAATTCGGACACTGTCAAACATCAGGTGTGTGCCCGACTTAAAGAAAAATCTCATCTCATTGGGAATTTTAGATTCTAACAG
This sequence comes from Gossypium longicalyx, assembly GCA_025698465.1. Lineage (NCBI taxonomy): Eukaryota > Viridiplantae > Streptophyta > Magnoliopsida > Malvales > Malvaceae > Gossypium > Gossypium longicalyx. The sequence continues at coordinate 9,517,672 of CM046999.1, read as the reverse complement.
TTGCAGGATAGTTATTGAGTCAAATGGCTTAGTTTCTCATGGAGCTCTAGTTGTAATTAGAGGATAGAAAAAGGGCAGCCTTTACGTTCTGCAAGGGTCAACGGTTAGTAGTGCAACTGTAATGCCACGATGACACGATATGATTCTTGCTTTACGGATTCCGATTCAACTAAACTCTAGCACATGCGACTGGATCATATAAGCAAGAAAAGTATGACAACATTGTGCAAATAATGTTTTTTGGAAGACAATGGAATTGGTAAGTTAGGTTTCTGTGAACACTGCACTTACGGAAAGCAAACGTAAGTTTCAATTCAGCAGTTCACATAACAAAAGGGACTATTGACTACGTCCATTTCAATTTATGGGGTTCGAATCCTGACATCTCAAAAGGAGGTAATAAATATTTCTTACCTTTTATTGACGACCATTCCAGAAAAGTTTGAGTTTATTTCTGAAATAGAAAAACAGAGTTTTTGAAATCTTCAAGCAGTGGAAAACGCTGTTAGAAAAATAGATCGGGAAGTCCGTAAAGCGGTTGAGAACAAACAATAGACTTGAGTTCTGTTCAGCCGAGTTTAATGACTACTACAAATAGGAAGGGATAGAGAGACATCGTACCATTATAGATACTCTACAACAGAATAGAGTTGCAAAAAGAATAGACAGAACCTTGTTGGAAAAAGTCTGATGCATGCTTTCAAATGCTAGTTTAGGGAAGGAGTTTTGAGTTGAAGTCATTGGCAAGCTATTTGGTAAATCGATCTCCACCTCGAGCATGGAACGATGAAGTTCCACAGGAGATAAGGTCATGTAATCCTCCCAATTATTCTAATATTAGAATTTTTTGTTGTCCTGTTTATGCTAAAGTTAGCCAGGAAAAGCTCAATCCAAGACCCGTAAAGTGCATTTATCTAATTCATTTATCTAGATTACTCTGTCGGTACGAAAGGTTTCAAACTGTAGTGTCTGAAAACTAACAAAACCATTGTTAGCAGAGATGTTAAGTTCGATGAATCAACTATGATTCATTTGGAAAAGGGGTCATTTACCTTTAAAGACACAATAAATCATAGTGTCTCCAACAAAGTGAAGTCAAAAACCGAAAAAAAGGGCGATGTCGCGACAACACAAAAAGCCTCGTCGTAACTTCATGATGAACAGGATTGTCGTCCTGACAAGAAAGCAAGTGGCGTCACGATGATGTGATGAAATTACTATTACTACAAAATTGAAGTTGTTTCAGATCAATTTGGGACTTCATCCAGCCCTCAAGTACCTTCACCATCTCAGTTAACTATTTATAAGTTGGCTAATGATAAGAAAAGACGAGAAATCTAACCACCATAGAAGTACTGTAAAGGAAACCTAGTGGAATATGCTCTAAGTGTGGCAAAGAGCATTGATTTTACCAACCCTTCATGCTATTCTGAGGCAGTTGAAGCCTCTGATTCTAGCAAATGGCTCGTTGTTATGGAAGAAGAGATGGAATCACTTTTAAAAAACAAGACTTGGCAACTAGTAAAACCACCCATCGGTAAGAAAATAGTTGGTTACAAGTGGAAGGAGTTGATTTTCATGATGTTTTCTCTCCCGTTGTGAAACATACATCCATTCGAGCTCTTTTGACTCTTGTTGCATCAAACAATCTTGAGTTAGAGTAGTTAGATATAAAGACTACTTTCCTTCATAGTGACCATGAGAAGGACATATACATGCAGCAGCCGGAAGCCTTCAGAACTGAAGGTAAGGAATATCATGTTTGCCTTATTAGAAAATCATTATATGATTTGAAGCAGTCTTCTCGGCAGTGGTACAAAAGTTTGATTCCTTCATGTTAAATATTGGTTTTTCGAGAAGTAAGTATGATAGTTGTGTATATTTACAATGCCTTGATGATGGTTCATTCATATATTTGTTGATTTATGTTGATGATATGTTGATAGCAGCTAAGGATCCATTCGAAATTGTAAAACTTAAATTCATGCTTAACTCTAAGTTTGAGATAAATGATTTAGGTGCAACAAAAAAAATTTGAGGGATGGAAATTTCAAGGGATAGAAGTACTAGAAAATTATTTTTATCGCAACGAAGGTACATCAAGAAAATCCTTAAGCAATTTGAGATGCAAGACTCAAAACCGGTAAGTATTCCTTTAGCTGCACACTTTAAATTGTCAATTTCATATTCTCCCTAAAATGAAAAAGAAGAGAGGTACATGTCAAAAGTACCTTATTTAAGAGCAGTTGAAAGTTTGATGTATGCAATGGTATGTACTTGTCCTAATATTTCACATGCAGTTAGTGTTATTAGTAGATACATGAAAAAACCATGTAAGTTACACTGGTATGCAGCTGAGTGGATTTTCATATATTTACGAGGCACTTCTAACATGTGCTTAGAGTTCGGAAGAAGCCCAAAGGGCTTAGTCAGATATGTTGATTCAGATTATGCAGGACACTTAGATCGAAGAAGGTCTCTCATAGGTTATCTATTTGCTTTTGGATATTGTGCCATCAGTTGGAAAGCTACAATTCAAGCTACAATAGCCTATCTGCTATTGAAGCAGAATACATGACAATTACTGAAATAGTAAACGAAATGATTTGGGTAAAATGTCTATTTAGTGAATTGGTAAGTGAAAAAGGGGCAACTATCGTATATTGTGATAGTCAAAGTGCCATTACATCTCACCAAAGATCAAATGCATCACGAGAGAATGAAGCACATAGACATTCGTTACCACTTTGTTCGAGAGATGATCATTCAAGGGGATATTCAGATTCTTAAAATTGGTATAGAATACAATCCAACCGACATGTTGACAAAAAGTCTTCTAGTTTCAAAGTTAGACCATTGATTGGACTTAATAAGTATCCTACGACAATCAAATTAGGCCTATAATAGGGCTTGGCAAGGAAGTTAAGTCAAATACGAGTTTAGGTGGAGATTTGTGGAGTTATGCCTTGTATTTTTGGACTAAACAGTGTGTGACATTGCAATGAGGAAGTGTTCTTCACCCCGACAAACAGCCGACGTCACGACAAGAAAAGAGTCTTTGTCCCGACGACGTGAATGCCACATCACAAAAATGAAGTCCCTACCCAAGTCACCTTACTTCACCAATCAAGCCTCTACCCAACACTTAGCTTGAGTCAACGTTGTTCGTACACCACTAGTGTTCCTCCAACACCGTTCATGCACTACCAGTGTTGTTCGAGCACCACTAAGCCTAAACTTGCTATTTGAGGTTCTTTGTTTCTTTTTTTTCTTCTTTGCATTTTTTTTTGCAATTTAATTTTTTTTTTAAGTTTTAAATTTTATTTGGTTTGATAGTAAAATTGAATGATGAAAACAAAGTGAACAAGTATTGGTTTTTTAAAAGAAAATCACACACTACTTAGGAATTTTGAAAAGAAGAATAAAAAAAGGTCTTTTATAATGATTTTGAACAAGTTATTGTTGATTTGAAGTATCGGTTTGGTGTTAGAAAAAATGAAAATTTTATCTTTCATTTTGATTAGTTTTTAAAAAAAAAATAGAGAAAATGAAGGAAAGTGGGACAAATAATTGAAGAAGTATATATATATATATATATATATATATATATTTATAAACGAAGAAATTGAAAAGGATGACTAAAGTTAAAATGGAAAAGTAATAATTTTATACTTTTTGTCCTTACTTTAATTAAGTTTGTATTTTTTTTTTCACTCAATTGATTAAACATCAAATTTTCAAGGGTTTTTTACCCCAATATTATAAAAAAAAAATTTATACATGAAAATGGGTTGTTAGCCAGATTAATTACGAAAATGGTATATTTTTTTAGGTCGCGCCTACCTGACAGGCGCAACCTATTTTTTTAATATTAAAGTTTTTTCGTTTAAAAAATTATTATTATATATATATTTTTTCGGGATAGTATACAACCCGTGTATATGGATGGGAAAATCATACATACATGTTGCGCCTATCTGACAGGACAGGCGTGACTAGTTGTGCATTCTTGGTAGGCGCAACTGGTGGGGCCCACATGCTTAATTTTCCCCCTATATATTCCCCCGAAAATCAGATTAAGAACATACAGAAAATTTAGCAGCAAAATAGAAGTAAGAAGAGAGGGAGAAGAAGGAAAGAAAGGAAAGCAAGAAGAAGGATAAGGTATTTTAGTTTATTTATTTTTAAATAGAATGTAGAATTTTGTTAGAAATTTTATTATTTAAAAGTTTGTTAGATTAATAATTTTGTTAGCTTCTGAATGAAAAATTTTGCATTAAAATTTTTATGTAACTTTTTTGCTATTCGAAACTATTTTGAGAATTTTGAAATTTTTTTAACAGATCTAGTATTGAATATGGAGAATCAGTTTTCCGTATGCGTTTATTTTGATGGAGAAATTTTGACAACAAGCGTAGGATTTATATTTGAATGTCGCAAACAAGTAGCTATGAGATTCAATAGAAATATCCCTTTTGATGATATGAAGAAAAAAATTAGTGAAAAAATTTATAAACGTTGTGGGAGAAAGATCTCGAAACTTTTCTACAAGTTTCCAATTTCGACGGATCCCATAAAATTCACCGAAATGAAACTTGTAGATGATGAAGACGTGGAGACAATGGTCGCTCTTTATTGTGGGACTTGGAGCAACTAAAATGCACCGATTCAGTTATTTGTTGAGTTAGCTGGTGTGGAGGAAACTGAAGATCCCACTCCATTAGGTGAAGAAGATGGAGCTCAAGAACTGTGTATAGCGGTTCCAGTATCATACGTTGGTAGTCAATCAACTATACATGGGATCGAAATTGATCTTAATGCTGTACCTGAGACTGCTATGGTTGGTGATGATGTATACCATAGTAGTGATCCTTCTTATCATGAAGTCGATAGTGAAAGTGATCCCGACGTGGATGAGGTCCCGGATGATATTGACGATGAAGGCGTGAATGAGGAAGTAAATGTTAATGCGTCCTCAGTCAGGAACCAGATTCGTCGTATTGTGATACATAATAATCCTGGGGCACACATGTCTCGGATAGACCCCGATGCGGCACATGTAGCCAAGTTCTCAGAGTACCCTAAAATACAATCTGCTCATCGGATGGCCGCATATTCTAATCCTAAGGAGTTGTTCGTAGGCCAGAGATTCGAAAATAAGGAAGAGTGCGTATTTGCCATTAAGCGGTATAGTATGAATATATCAGTAGACTATAAAGTCGTCGTGTCTAAACCGATATTATATATTGGAGAGTGTTGGAAGTCGGCGGAAGGTTGCAATTGGCGGATACGAGTTGCATTTATCCAAAAGTCGTAGATGTGGGAGATACGAAAATTTGTTGGGCCTCACACATGCACTTCATCACGTATGACAGAAGATCATCGAAAACTTGATTCTAAAACTATTTGTACGTGCATCATGTCAATGGTTGAAGACATGCCGACCATTAAAGTTTCGATACTGATTGCCAAAATACAGGCATGATTCCAATATCGAGTGTCATACCGGAAGGCATGGATAGCTAAACAGATGGCAATGGAGCAATTGTACGGAGATTTCGATGCATTATATAATAAGTTGCAGGGATGGCTTGCCGCTATAAGGGAGTACGTACCAGAGACTGCCATTGAGTTGCAGACACGACCTTATTACGACCCGGATGAGCAACTACAACCGAGAAAAAGAATTTTCAAACGGATGTTCTAGACGTTTGATCCATGTGTACGTGCATTTCCCCACTGCAAGCCGTTTGTGCAAGTAGATGGGACATGGCTATACGGTAAATATACACAGATCTTACTTCTTGCGATTGCTTAGGATGGGAACAATAACGTGCTCCCGATTGCATTTGCCATCGTAGATAAAGAGAATATAGAGTCATGGGAATTCTTCCTTACGAACCTGCGGAGGTATGTTATTAGTAATGATAGTATTTGCATCATCTCCGATAGAGGGAAATGATTAATTACCGCCATTAGGCGTTCCGGTGTGCCATGGAGATCTGTTTACTGCATACGGCACATTGCGTCTAACTTCCATCGAGATTATAAGAATGTAGACTGGAAGAGACAAGTTGTGAAAATGGGTAAAGAATAACATTATCCTTTCAATATATAACCTAATGTTTTGTGATGAGACTGTAACTTATATTTTCTTAATACATACACAGCGTACAAGCTTGAGCCATACATTTTCCGGCAAAGGATGACTCGACTTGAGAATGACATGGAAGGTCAAACGAACACATCTTTCCGACAATGGTTGGGTACCATGGAGCCATGGCAATAGGCTCAAAGTTTTGGCAAGGGCTATCGTTACGGTTAAATGACCACAAACTTGGTGGAGGGCATCAACGCTGTGTTATTGAAAACACGACATCTTGCAATTTCATCTACCTTCTCGGCTACGTTCTACAGGTTGGCTACCTTGATGCCAAGAATGGGTCAGCAACAAGTCAACCAGATGGAGGCAAGACATGTGTTTGTCGAATATGTCAGGGATACAATGGTTGCAAACCGTCGGATGGCGAGGTCGATGAATGTAGAAGTATATTCACGATGTAATGAAACGTTTCGCGTTACAGAGACCATCGGTTGTCGACCCAGTATACCACCTAGGTCCTACGAAGTTGATCTTCAAAATAGACGGTGCGATTGTAGGAGGTTCCAGACACTTCATTATCCTTGTGCACATGTTGTAGCAGCTTGTGCTAAAGTCTCGCTCAATGTAGATCAATTTATCGATGAAGTGTATACCCTCGAATGCACGTTGCGTGTCTGGGAGAATGAGTTTCCCGTACTTCCTGACCTATCTACTTGGGAGGTTCCTCCGACGACATTCGAGCTTGTCCTAGATAAAGGGTTGCGTAGGAACCCAAAAGGTCATCCGCAATCATCTAGAATCTGTATCGAAATAGACATTAAAGAGAAATCTGATGGAAGTTGTGTGGAGTATGTAGATTACCCGGTCATAATCGGAATAAATTCCCGCTTCGAAACTACCATATTGGACAATCGTCGCGATCAGATAGAAATTAAGATGTTGTTAATTACATGTTGGAAGAAAAAGTCCCGCCGAGTAGCATTAAATTGATTTTTTAAGCATTTTAAAATTGATTGTTTTTAATACTCCTCTTTTTTTTTTGCTATTATGTACTTCAACCCAAGCAAATCCAAAATTCGCCTTCAATGCACATGGTTATATATAATTTACATACTTACTCCGGGTGAAGCATGACTATTTGTGTTCATACATACTTAACTCGGATTTATTATGTATTTCATTTACTATTATAATTACGTTCTTCAACCAGGGGAATAATGACTATCCTTTGTAATTAAATGATAAAAAACTCAGTACATAAATAGTCATTACATAATTTTTCAAAAATAAATTAAATTGATAAGTAAAATGCCAAAAAATTTATTACATAAAAAGGAAGTTATTTATATTACAAAACCCCCTAAAATTGATGGTTTGATAATGTGGTTCTAGAGGTATATTTTTGTGGAGCCCGACGTTCACGTTGCGGACGACTACGACGATCAACGTTCTCTTCATCTGTATGTGGGGGTGTGTGAAACATAGACAAAAATCATATGTCTCAAACGCAATCGATGAACTTGAGTCGAGAGGAGTAAAATTTGGCGGTGGATATGGGCCGGGAGGAGTATAGTACGACGGTGGATACAACTCTGGAGGAGTTGAGTACATGAGTGGATACGAGCCGGAAGGAGCAGAGTACTGAGATAAATATGAGCCGGGATGACTGGAGTACTGAGGTGGTAGTGGGCTGAAGATATCAAACTCTGAATGATATCCGTGGCCTAAGGAGCCTAAGAAATAGTCATCGCCCCTTAAATCTGGATGATAAGAACTACCTTCAAAGTGTAGTTCCGACTCTAGCTCCTGCTCTGGCTCCGGCTCTGGTGCATGATGCGGATCTGGAAGATGTTGCCCAATTCGTGTCGTATGCGGGGGGACTACCATCGACCGCCCACCAAATAAAAATGGTTTTCCTATGTCACAGTACCACTGTAGGTACTGTAATGAGGGCTGGAGATCAAAGGCACGATCCATCTGAGGTACCCTCCCAAACCGATTGTTCCACATCGTAACATATTTTTCATGCTCATCTCCCCAATCAAGCCCATGCCTCCCCCTCCTGGTCATCCCATGGATATCCCCCAGTCGTACTGGCGGACTCAGGATATATTGAATGCAACCGAACTGCCGAAGTACTCGATCGCCATGATACCACTCTACTATCTGAAAATTGATAACCGGTGCGCTAATACACCATAAGTTTGAGTGGACGCGGGCAGACGAGGGAATAACTGCCACAATTTCTAGAACAGAATACGGCACCCAAATGATCTGCACAGTTAATCACATTTTTTATATTAACGTAGGTTGAATGAAATAAAATAATAAAATAAAATTGATATTGGAAAAACTTACCCCCTCTCCAGAATGATTCTCGATCATCAGACGGTATATCGGAACCGTGTATGACCTTTCGATACCTGAATTTGTGCTCCATCTAAGAAAAAATTGTTAGAACAACATAATCCGAAAAAAAAAGTCAACTAATTGTTATAACGCATAAAAATTCATCACCTATTAACGAGTGGAAATATATATGATTGGTGACTAATTGATGCCAAGAATGGCATCCGGTAAAGTGCCCACGACTGCAGCAATATGAGGCATCCGCCTATGTCCATCGCAGAAGGATCTATCGTCCGACAAAGTTCTCGATACAACATGGCTAACACTGCAGACCCCCAACTGTATGAACGGGTGTTATGCAAATTAGATAATAGGGGTAAGTACATCAAGTGAACAGCACTGCCGTTTGAATCCGGCATAAGTACACCCCCTATAAGGTGCATAATGTAAGCTCGAACGACCTGTATCACCTCCCGTTCATTGGCAGTACTCAGCAAATACTCAAAATTGGCCTTTAGCCATGAAAACCTCAAACTGGCAAATTTCCCCTCACTTGGCGAGCGTCCAAGTAATTCATAGCAATGGGTTGCCAGCCTGGAGATCGAACTTATGCTCGTGACTGTGTTCCCATCGATGGGGAGCTCGAGCTATACTGCAACGTCTTCTAGAGTGATGGTGCACTCCTCGCACGGCAAATGAAATGTGTGGGTCTCCGGACGCCATCGCTCGACTAAAGCGGAAATCAAGTCATATAACAGATCAAAAGTTCGGATCGATGCTGCTGATCCGAACCCGGCTAACTCCAAGAACGGTATTAGGCGTTCATCTGGCTGAAACCCTATACTATTAACACGGCCTCTCAATACGCGGTACGGCTCCTGACATTATTATATTAGCGAAATAGTTAATACAATATAATTTAATTCAACAAATAACATGACTATGAAATAAAAATTTTATTACCATCTCATTAATGGTACTTGATATGTGATTTGTATTATCAATCAAAGAACTCATTTGTTACAAATCTGCAATTAAAAAAAATTGAATTCATTTTTTCTTATTTCAAAAGATACAATAAATTATTTCAAATTTTAGAAACAAACACGGTAAATATCTCATAATTTCTCATTATTTACCTACAATAAAAAAATTTATGTTAGATAACAATAATAATATAATTAAAAACATATAAACTATCTAAATATAAAAACATACGAATTAAAAAAAGAAGAACTAGAAACATACCTAATTAGAAGAACTTCCAAATAACCTATAAAATTATATAACAACAAATTTAATCAACATTTTAATAAATCAATAAAAATTATCAAATAAATATATAATAATATAAAAATTACATTAAAAATCACAAAACACTAAACTATAAATACTAACAATTTATAATCATATACTAACACAAAATAACTATAAAATTATTATTTTTAAATACATTACTAAAAAAAAATCACAATACACTAATACACACTAAACCACTAAACACTAACAATATATGACCTAATCTTAAATTACTAATAAAATAGCTATAAAAATATTTTTTTTAAATATATTACTAAAAAAATCACAATACACTAATACACTAAACCACTAAACACTAACAATTTATATAACCTAATCTTAAATTACTAATAAAATAGCTATAAAATTATTTTTTAGAAATATATTACTAAAAAAATTTACAATACACTAATACACTAAACCACTAAACACTAACAATTTATATAACCTAATCTTAAATTACTAATAAAATAGCTATAAAATTAATTTTTTTAAATATATTACTAAAAAAATTACAATACACTAATACACTAAACCACTAAACACTAACAATTTATATAACTTAATCTTAAATTACTAATAAAATAGCTATAAAATTAATTTTTTAAAATATATTACTAAAAAAATCATAATACACTAATACACTAAACTACTAAACACTAACAATTTATATAACCTAATCAACTATAAAATTAGTTTTTAAAACATATTATTACTAAAAAAATCACAATACACTAATACACTAAACACTAACAATTTATAACCTAATCCCATAAATTATTAACAAAACAAATAACTATAATAAAATACAAAAAAACTAATAATTTATAACCTAATCATAAACTACTAACAAAATAATTATACATTTTTTTTAAAAAAATTTACATTGCTAAAAACTCACAAAACACCATAATTTTATAATAAATTACTAAAATAATACATTACATTTTTTTTCTTCTTCCTTCTTCTTCTTTCTCTCCTTTCTTTCTCACAATCGGTGGCTGCTTCAACATTGGGAGACCATGCTTATAAGGTGAAGAAGATGTACCTCAAGAGCCATGTATGGTGGTTCTTATTTCATACGTTGGTAGTCAATCAACTACACATGGGATTGACATTGATCTTAATGTTGCACCCAAGACTGATACGGTTGGTGATGACTTATACCAAAGTAGTGATCCTTCTGTTTATGAAGTCGATATTGATAGTGATCCTGACGTGGATGATGTCCTGAATGATATTGACGATAAAGGCGTGAACGAGGATGAAAACATTAATGCGTCTTTAGTCGGGAACTAGATCCGTCGTATTGTGATACACAATAATCCTGGGGCACACATGTCTTGGATAGACCCCGATGCGGCGCATGCAGTGGAGTTTTCGGAGTACCCTGAGATAGTACCTGCTCACCAGATGGCCGTATTTTCTGATCCTGAGGAGTTGTTCGTGGGCCAGAGATTTGAAATTAAGGAAGAGTGCGTATTTGCCATTAAGCGGTATAGTATGAATATATTAGTAGACTACAAAGTCGTCGAGTCTAAACTGACATTATATATTGGAGAGTGTTGAAAGTCTACGTAAGGAGGCAAATTGGCGGATACGAGCTGCATTTATCCAGAAGTCTCAAATGTGGGAGATACAAAAATTTGTAGGGCCTCACACATGTACTTCAACACGAATGACAGAAGATCATCGAAAACTTGATTCGAAAACTATCTGTACATGCATCATGCCGATGGTTGAAGACATGCCGACCATTAAAGTTTCAGTACTAATTGCCGAAATGCAGGCACGATTCCAGTATCGAGTATCATACCGAAAGGCATGGATAGCTAAACAGATGGCAATGGAGCAATTGTACGAAAATTTCGATGCATTGTACAATGAGTTGCAAGGATGGATTGCAGCAATGATGGAGTACATACCAGGGACTGTCATTGAGTTGCAGACACGACCTTATTATGGCCCATATGAGCAACGACAACCGGGTAAAAGAATTTTTCATCGAATGTTCTGGACATTTGATCCATGTGTGCGTGCATTTCCCCACTGCAAGCCGTTTGTTCAAGTAGATGGGACATGGCTATACGATAAATATACACAAATCTTACTTATTGCGATTACTCAAGACGGGAACAGGAATGTGCTCCAGATTGCTTTTGCCATCGTAGATAAGGAGAACATGGAGTCGTGGGAATTATTTCTTACAAATTTGCGGAGGTATGTAATTAGTAATAATAATATTTGCATCATCTCCGATAGAGGGAAAGGATTAATTGTCGCCATTAGGCGTTCTGGTGTGCCATGGAGATCCGTTTACTGTATACGGCAAATCGCGGCTAACTTCCATCGAGATTATAAGAACGCAGGCTGGAAACGACAAGTTGTGAAAATGGGTAAAAAATAACCTTATCCTTTCAATATATTACAAAACCCCTTAAAATTGATGGTTTGATGGTGTGGTTCTAGGGGTATATCTTTGTGGAGGTCGACGTTCACGTTGTGGGCGACTACGGCGATCAACATTCTCTTCATCCATATATAAAGGTGTAGAGAACGTCTCAAATGCCACTGATGAACTCGAGCCGGGTGGAGTAGAGAACGGTGCTGGATATGGGCTGGGAGGAGTAGAGTACGGTGGTGGATATGAGCCGAAAGGAGTAGAGTACAGATGTGGCAGTGGGCTGAAAATATCAAAATCTGAATAATATCCCTGGGCTGAAGAGCCCGGGAAATAGTCATCGGCCCCCAAATCTGGATGATAAGAACTACTCCTGGAGTGTAGCTCAGCTCGCCCCATTGTGGATCCGCACGCGCGCCTCGGGCTCTGGTCCGCTCGGAGCTGGTGCATGATGCGGATGTGGAAAATATTGTGTAACACCCCAAACCCAGCCCAGAAGTTATGGCCGGATCCGACGTGTCACATTGAAGTTTTTAAGAAAACCCATGCCTCTTTCAACGTCCTTCTTAGTGTTTTAAAAGATAGTCTTTGCTAAGTTAATAAAGTGAATGGAAGCTGTGCACTAGGTAGGTATCTGAAACAGAGGAGGTGAGCCTAGAAGGCTGCTTAAGTACCAAGCTCTTGATTGGATCCAATCCTAGACATGCCTACAACCATTGCCACACTTTGGTGCTAGGTTAGGTTTTGAGAAAAACGAGTTAGAATTCATTTAAGTAGATATTTTTTATAAATCGATTAATTATATCGTTACGTTATTTTGAAAACAATTATCATTTTGGAAACATGCCCTAGGTCTAACTCATATTGTTATCAGAAAAATATAGGGTATAAGATAAAATAATCTCAGAAAAATAATTAAAACGGCCTTATTACACCCCAAAACCAAATAATAATATTAATAAGATAAAACTTATAAAGAAATAAATCGGCTACTTATTGCAATTAAAAGAAAAAGAAAATGTAAAGCTTGATGAGTGTGGCCATCTCCGAGTCCCTCGCAGCTCCAAACCATCTAAGCTTAGGGATTACCTGTACAGTTAGAAACGGGGTGAGTTTACGAAAACTCAGTGTGTAATCCTAATAACAAACAAACAGTAAATAACACGGTATCAGTACAATCTGGGCCAAGGCCCTATTTAGTCTTGACATATACTGGGCCGAAGCCTTTCGTTTAATGATTATTGGGTCGAAGCCTTTTCATAAATCATATCACTGGACCGAAGCCTTTTCATAAATCATATCACTAGGCCGAAGCCTTTTCATAAATCATATCACTGGGCCGAAGCCTTTACTGTAAACGGTATGGCCCTTAGGCCCATTTCAATATCACATGTAATGTCAATGAATGTATGCAAGCCCATTTCAATATCACATGTAATGTCAATGAATGTATGCAAGCCCATTTGGGGAGACTACTCAACCCACCATCCGCTACTCTCCACCCGTACCAACCAAGCTCTCCATGTGGGGAATAACTCAACCCACCCAACCAAATTCTCCACTGGCAGCATAGCTGCTTTATCATATAACTGGAGGCCTAGCCTCTTTTAATAACTGGGGCAAAGCCCTTTTTGATAAACTGGGGCAAAACCCTTTTCGGTAAACTGGGGCAGAGCCCTTTTAGCACTTCCTCCATTAATATAACCCATATCCCATGCAATATGTCATGTATGTAGAATGTCATGCCCATATTTGAATCAAACAATCACAGTCAAGTCATTCATATCACCAACATATATTCACAATCAAATCCGTCAACCACACAGTCCAAGTCAGTCACTTGCCCACAAGGGCAAAACAGTTATTTTTCATATTATAAGGGTATTTTTGTAATTTTACCAAAAATCAGGGTTTTCCATGTTCATTACAGTTGTCAATATTTCTGAGTGTTTAAACAATGATCTTTAACCCACTTATCAAATTCGGGCTTTTGGGCCCAAAACCCCTAATAGGCCCTACGAATGCTGATTTAGCCCACTAAGCCTACTTAACCCAAATTTTACAATAATACTAACCGTGTTAACATGCAACTTTTCCAAATTTCATTTTCTATCAATTTTACCCAAATAGGCCCAAAAGCCCATTTGGCCCAATTCCAACCCATTGAGGCCCAACTTACCATACAAGGGTATTACGGTCACTTTACCCTACAGGGGCTTTACGGTCTTTTTACCTATTAGGGGTATTTTAGTCATTTCATCCTACAAGGGTGTTTTGGTAAATCTACAAAACAAGGGTATTTCAGTAATTTTGTAAACCAATGGTATTTCTATAATTTTTAGAAAGTCAAGGGTATTTCTGTAATTTTGTAAATCAGGGGTATTTTGGTAATTTTACAAATTGAGGGTATTTATGTAATTTCACAAACTAGTGGTATTTCGGTAATTTTACAAACTAAGGGTATTTTGGTAATTTTATAAACTATGGGTATTTTGGTAATTCTATCCTACAAGGGTATTTTAGTAATTTCACAATCGAGGGTAAAACGGTAATTTTATAAACTGAAGGTAAAATGGTAATTTTATAAATCGAGGGTAAAATGATAATTCTATAAATCGAGGGTACTTTGGTAATTTTACAAGTCGAGGGCATTTCAATAATTGGTAAACTAAAGTATTCTAAACAGGGATAACAATACAAATGGCCCTAAAGCCCATTCTCGGCCCAAATGGGCCCACACGCTCGTGTGGCCCTTTTAGCCCAAATCTAGCCACGAATATGAGATTCACCTAACCTAGTCCAATATTTACCACACAATCAAACAACTTATCCAATTGGGCCCGTAGGCCCATTGGGCCCACATAGCCCCTTTCGGCCCATCGCGGCCCAAAGTAGCCATCCTACAGCTAGAGTAGTGAGAAATACACACCTGATAGGAGACTAGAGTTAATCCATACTCCGAGCACTCTTAGCCGACGCCTAACCCAAACGAGCACGCCATACAGCGAAAGGGATCAGCCAAGAAAGGTACCTTTACTCTCCTCATGGTTCCCTCTATTTAAAGCCAGCTTCGCAACCACTCTTATGTTAGCTTCCCGATGTGGGATCCCTCCAACATCAGAGTTTAAATTCAACACCAACTCTTGCCGCCCCCTGTTAGCAAAATAAATGCTCATTGCTTGCCCTAGGATTCGAACCCATGCCTCTCCTTAGATGCTCCACACGCTACTTGCCACTAAGCCACAAGGCTTTCTTGTGTCCAATTCACTTGCCACTCCACCACAGGCTCTTTTTTGTGTCATATTTTATCCCCAATTAATTATAAGGTCTAAAGGCCAAAGTCCAGGTTCCCTTAAAAAAAAAACCAAAATAAATTGCAAGAGCCAAGGCTTGAACCTAGGCTCCCATACAACCTTAATGACGCCACAACCACTAGACTACAAGCTTCCTTGTGTCATTTATTTAACACAATAATGTAAAAGCCCTCATCCAAGCATCCAATTTTTATTTTTTTTTCACTTAATACCAAAATTTTTGCCAAAGCCCAAGTTTGAACCCAAGATTTCTCTAACACTTCTCAGGGCCATTAACCACCAAAGCAGACATTTAATTGTGTCATTTCATTGCACAATTAAATACCTATATACAACCTCCTTACGGACCCGCACTCAAGGCCCAATACTTCTAGGCCCAAATTCGGGGTGTTACATATTGCCCAATCCGTGTCGTATGAGGGGGGACTACCATCGACCGCCCACCAAATAAAAATGGTTTCCCCTTCTCATAGTATCACTGTAGGTACTGTGTCGAGGGCTGCAGATCCAAACAACGATCCATCGGAGGTATCCTACCAAACCGGTTGTTCCACATCATAACATACTCTTCATGCACATCTCCCCAATCTGCCCAATGCATCCCCCTCCTAGTCATGCCATGGAGCTTTGTAGGCAATCGTACTGGTTGTGTCGGGATATATTGTACACAACCGAACTGCCGGAGTACTCGATCGCCATGATACCACTCCACTGTCTGAAAATGGATAAGGGGTGCGCTAATGCACCATAAGTTTGAGTGGACGTAGGCATGCGAGGGAATAACAGTCATAATCTTAGGAACAGAATACGGCATCCAAATAAACTGCACAATTAATAACATTTTCATATTAACGCGAGTTGAGTGAGATAAAAATAATAAAATTAAATTGATATTGGAAAAACCTACTCCCTCCCCAGAATGATTCTCGATCATCAGACGGTATATCGGAACCGTGTATGACCTCCCGATACCCGAATTCGTGCTCCATCTACGGAAACAAATTGTTAGAACAATATAACCCAACAAATTCAATTAATTGCTATAACGCGTAAAGATTCATCACCTATTAACAAGTGGAAATATATATGGCTGGTGACTAATGGATGCTAAGAATGGCATCCGATAAAGTGCCCACGACTGTAGCAGTATGAGGCATCCGCCTATGTCCATCGCAGAAGGATCTGTCGTCTGAAAAATTTCGCGGTACAGCGTGGCTAACACTGCGGACCCCCAACTGTATGAACGCGTGTTATGTAAATTAGACAGTAGCGGTAGGTACATCAAACTGACCTCACTGCCGTGTGAATTCGGCACGAGTACACCTCCTATAAGGTGCATAATGTAACCTCGAGCGACCTACATAACCTCCAATTCAGTGGTAGTATTGGGCAAATGCTCAAAATTGGCCTTTAGCCATGAAAACAGCAAAGTGGCAAATTTCCCCTCACTTGGGGAGCGTCCAAGTAACTCATAGCAAAGGCGAGCCGGCCTCGAGATCGAACTTATGCCCGTGACTACGTTCCCGTCGATGGGGAGCCCCAGCTATACTGCAACGTCCTCTAAAGTGATGGTGCACTCCCCGCACGACAAATGAAATGTGTGCGTCTCCGGACGCCATCGCTCGACTAAGGCAGAAATTAAGTCATATCGCAGATCAAAAGTCTGGATCAATGTTGCTGATCCGAACCCCGCTAACTCTAAGAACGGTATTACGCATTCATCCGGCTGAAACCCTACACTATAAATACGACCCCTCAATACGCAGTACTCGACCTGACATTATTATATTTACGAAATGGTTAATACAATATAATTTCATTCAACAAATAATGTGACTATCAAATAAAATTTTCATTACCATCTCATTAATGTTACTCGATATGTGACCCTTATTTTCATTATCAATCAACGAACTCATTTGCTGCAAATCTGCAGTTAAAATTATCAAATAAATAAAAATTATAAAATTACATTATATCAAAATTACATTAAAATTACATTAAAATTTCTTACTCTCTTTAGAATTATTTAATTCTATTTCTTACTCTCTTTAGATCGTTTATTCAACATCTTTCCATATTCAAAGCAACTTATTTCTCATATACTCACTTTCAACTAGTCAATTATGCATCTATTCAACCACAAAGTACTACATTACTTCCAATCATAAAGCCAAATGCATTTTAACATATCATTTATATTAATGTGTTTAATTCTTTAATATATATTAATTCTCTTGTTATGTGTTTTATACAAGTTAAAATATAAGCATAATTTATTAATAGTCTATTTTACTCTTAAAACTATTTTATTTTTTCCTTAAGTTTTGATTAAATTTTTATAAAATTTAAAAGAATTATTTTTTTAACACGTTACATAGGTAAATTTAATTAATTTTAAAAGTTTGAAATTAAATTAAATTATAATTTAAGAATATTTGAAAGGATTAACTCTTAAGTTTATACATTTTACATAGGTATAAATTTTTATTTTATTTTTTAGAATGTATTAGTCACTGTATTTCTCACTTTTTATTAACAATGAAGTGAATGCTAGTAAAGTTTTTTTAAAATAAAATACAAAAAACATTGATTCCAAGTAAATCCGGAAAGGGACAACAACTAGCAAAATATTGATATTTTTTTCATATATTTATTTAAAAGGGAGGCTGCCATCAAGCTATCAAAATCGAGCATCAATGGCAAAATAATGGGGTTTTTTACCCAACTAGGTTAAAAAAAAATTAAAACACCAAAATAGGGTGTTAGATACAAGTAAAATAAAAATCATGGACTTGAAAATTCAACAAAAAAATTAAAAAACAAATAAAGCAAGACTTGACAAGTAGTATTAAAAACAAAAACAAAAATTAGCAAATAATAAACTATATTCAAGCACAATAATTACATAACACTCTTAAATTACTAATATTTTACTTTTTTTTAGAAATGTACTTTTTTTTAATTTTAAAATAATTACAAACACTAAAAATTATCACATAACACTATACTACTAACATTTTAATCTTAAAATAATTATAAAAAAAATTACTAACATTTTTTTCTTCTTCCTCCTTCTCCTTCTCCTTCTTCTTCTTTTTCTTTTTCTTCTTCTTCTTCTTCTTCTTCTTTTCTCTCTTTACTGCTACCTTCACAAAATTGGGGGACCGGTGCTCATATGATCCCCCATTTCAAAATTTAATTTTTTTTTCTCTTTCCAGGTCTCTACAGGTGGTATGGGGGGGCAGGGACACGTGGCAGGCTGCAGGGCAGTCGAGCCCCTACAGCAGGCGCGAATGGTCGCGCCTCCGAGTCTGGCACGACCCGGTTTTGACCCGATTAGATTTTAAAAATTTAAAAATTATTAAAATATAATAAAATAATAATATTTAAAATATATATATTATTAAAAAAATGGGTCGCGCCTGTCAGGTAGGCTCGACCCAAAAAACAACCCATTTTTGTAAATAATGTATCTGACACCCTATTTTGGTGTTTTAAAATTTTTTTTAACCCAGTTGAGTAAAAAACCCAAAATAAGACAACTACTTTGGGTTTTTTTTTTTCTTGTGACATGTTAAAATTGTGCCACATTATACTTAAGATAATTAAAAAAATCATAAAAATTATTATAAAAAATAGAAAATCATAAAATTATATAAAATATATATTAAAAATGAAAAAAATAGAAGTACAAAAAATATAAATGAAAAAATTTTATAAATCATAAAAATTTGAAAAAAGCATTAAAATTTTAAAAATAAAAAATCTATAGATTATGAATATTTAAAAAATAGTTAAAATTTATAAAAATATTAAAAATATATAAAATATTAAAATTATTATAAAATACAGAAAACTGCAATAATTTATAAATAATATATAAATTATAAAAAATAAAAATTATGAATTTTTTTAAAATATAGAATATTATTAGAATATTAAAAAGTAATGAAACTTACAAAATATTAAAAATATATTATATAAATTATAAAAAGTATAATAAATGACTCAAAAATTATATACATTATAAAAATTGAAAAAATATTAAAAAATAAAAATTATATAAATTATGAAAAAAATTAATATAGAAAATTATAAAAATATATTAAATTAAAAGACAACAAATTATACAAAATCATTTAGAAAATAACAAAAAATTAAAAATTATATAAAATTACAAAAGAATATAGAAATATAATAAAAATATCTACAATTTTATATGTATTCTCCATTGTCACTTGCGTTTTTAACCTATTTTTTTTACATTAGTTTGCATCTCAAAACACTCCCTTGTTATCAACTATGGACAAAATGGGAGCAAGCTTTGGGTATGTCCACAATAGGCGAGCACAATAAATAATTTCAGGGATCAAATGTTGGTTAGCATGTGAATGAAAAAAATAATTTTTAATATATTTTTCATTTATTTTTATTTTGATTTATAATTTTTATATTTTTATAATATTTTGTAAATTTTATTAACATTTTAATATTCTTAATACTTTTCTTTATTCGTAAATATTTTTCATAATTTTTACAATTTTTTATTTTTTTGTAGTTCATATTATTTGGTATATTTTATATAATTTTTGCACTTTTATATTTTTTAAAAATTTCCTATATTTTTAAATATTTTTTTACTAAAATTTTAGTTACTTATAATTACTTTTACTTGTGAACTATGACCTGTGAGAATTATTGAATTTTTTGAGTTATGTTTATGTTTTGCAAGTTGAACACAAGTTATGATATTGATGAAGCAAATAAGTATGCAAAATCAACTTGAATACAATTCCAAAAAAAAAAAATGATAAGAGTTTAGGGTTTTACATATTTGCATTTAAGAACTACTCAATATAAAAGTGTATCACTACACAGGTGTACTCCATTTCCAAAGTACAATTAGAGTTCTTATGACTACATGATTATACATTGTAATTAAGGATGCAATATTGGCATCTTAATGGAGGAGTTGAAGATGAAAATGGTGAAGACATTATGCACAAAATATCTTGACATGAATCAAGGGACGTATTTACAAATAAATGTATATCACTGTGCATACCATCCATGTCCAATACGACGATACCTTAGAAGCTGACGGATAAAGGGGTACTAACACTCGAAATGGCTTGAAGACAAAACTATTTCCTTTTTTTTTTTCCACCCCTGAAAATTTGCTTTCTTGGTGAACCAAACAATGAATTTGGCATTAGAAAATAACTCAAAACAATAAACCGTTTTGGGTATTGGCACCAGTTCGTATCCTATGGCTGTCAACTTACTAGAACGCCAATGATAAATTTGGGTATTGGCACCTCTGTGCTTAACATCCCGAATCATGATTCCAAGCCAACCTTGTAACACAAGTTTATTGTGCCAGACTTACATATAGTGTACCAGTTTTAGGGTGATTCCAAGCCTTAAATGTAACACACTTATGTTTAGTTTGCTAGGTTTAGGTGATAGGAAATTAGGTAATGGGATTTAGGACCATCAGCTCACCACCAAAATTGCAATAGATGAAAATAAAAATAATAAAACCATCACGATTATGTGCACTTATTTGACATGGTCAAGTTAGCCGATTTCATCCTTCTTACAAAGATAGCTATTTAAAAGTTTAAATGTTTTATTAGTTACAAAGGTAGCTCATATAATGCTCTTGTCGGAGTTGTACAAAATTAGACTATTTTTTATAGCAAGTATTGCGATGCTTTTATAGATGACCGACAAACTAACCCCCCAAAAAAAACTATCTAGATCAATTGTTACATTGGAGGCTTGTGTGAAAATAAAAGAAATCATGTACCATCCCTTACCCGTTTTGATGTACGATACAAGTGGGAGGTACTACCGAAGCACTTTCAAACTAAAATTAAAGTTTTATTTTAAATAGAACACAATTTGGTGAACATATAAAATTTCTTTAAGAGAATTCTCAACATTTAAGAAGAATAAAATATCATTTGAAATCATTTTGAGTCACTGAACACATGTTAGGACCCATTTAAAATGTAAACTAAATGTTTGGTGTTTATTGATTTAAATTAGGGTCTTCCAGGTAGAGGTATGTAAGATTTTATTGTAAATCTAAAACTTTAAACAATTTAAATAAAATCATAGAAACAATGTGAAACATTTTGAAGGCTTTAAAATCAATTTAAGACCATTTAGGAAATGTTTTTGGAGTGTCTGGGTCATATACTAGCCGTGGAGGGCTCATTTTTCACAAAACAGTGCAGTAGCACTATTAGGACCCTTAGTATTTGTACCTAAGGCCTTGGGATCCGAACCTTCGTCCATGTATTATCATGGGGAGCATTTTGTTGATCCGAGTGTGATACCCTTGACAAGGGTATCGGACCTTGGGCCCTAAAATTGAAAATTAGGCCAAACACACTCCAAAAACATATCTAAACATCACCATACCATTTCATTGTGAATCAAAATATTATAATTCAAATTTTAAACTCGTTTCAACTCAAATATAGAGCATAAACACATTCACAGATAGAATGTCATCCATAATGGTTAAGAAAACTATAAAGAATTTAAACAAGCCATTCCACCATACAACCTTAATAAATATTTCTATACATGCCACCTAATTCAATTCAAATAACATTAAAATGTTTGAATACAACCTTAAAAGTTTGTCAGGATGATGCGGTGCTCCCAAACTATCATAGCGACTTTTCAACAAGTCTGTACCTACATGTTTTAAACCATTAGTGCGTGAGCTTTAAAAGCTCAGTAAGTAACAAGGATAAACAAACTTATCCTAAGCCTTTATTTACATTGAGCCCTTCAAATTATTCATTGTATTAAGTTCATTTCAGTTATATTTGACTATTTTAACCCAATCATATGAATTTGCCGCATTAAGGGATCAACTTACAGTTTAATAATTTGTTAATAGTTCTAATAATGTATATGTTTCAAGTTTAGACATTTGGTCCCATTTTATGAAACTTGCATTTTAGTTCCACTTTTCATCCTTAAGGACTTATACCATTTGAGACTCATCTTAATAACATTTTAAGACTTTCACTTAGATCACATTTTATTCAAATATATTATTACACCACATACTTAGTGGCATACTCTTACAACATGTAACAACTCAATTTTAGATGATGCCAAAAAATTCGATCTTGGAACTCAATTCCATAAACCAAGTTAGTGAAATTATGAATAAAAGAATTTATGCGCTTAAATTGGAAATAAATTAATGGACGATCAAGACATTAAATCAAGAAAATCATTAACTAAAATATAGGGACTAAATTGTAAAAGTGCAATCATTATTGAGTTTTAATTAAGAAAATGCTTGAGGACTCAATTAGCAATTAACCAAAGAGCCTAATGGTTATTTAACCATTAAAATCTCATGACTTAGTGGATGAGAACAATCATTCCCATCCATTTCCCTAAAATATGTTAAATGATAATTATTACTACTGTTTAGTTAATTAAGTAAGCTTAATTAATCCTTAATTTAAGTATATATAGAAATATATATAAGTGTGAGTGGGGAGAGAACAAAGCATTTATTTTCTTTTTCTTGAATTGCCCATGCTAGAAGAGAGAAATAAAATTCTTCAAGTTTTCTTCAATGCAATCGGTCAAAATTAATTAACGTAATCAAGTCATTTTCTTGAATTTGTTGTAAATTTTGAATCATGGGAGCTTGTGTTAGAATTAAGTGACCCGAATTCTTATTTAAATAAAATACGATGGAAAATAAAATAAAAGTAAAATTCCTATAGAACTAGACTTCTTTTATTTTATTTCAGAATAAGGTTTTTTAAACCTTATTAAACTCCATCTATTTTATATTTATTAGGATAAGGTGTTTTAATCCTACTAGAATATGACTTTACAAGCCTATAAATAGACATAGTCTATTCCTCTTGTATTGATTCAAATTTTCGACATAGTGAATTTTCTTCTCCTCTGCCCGTGGTTTTTTTCCCGAAAGGTTTTCCACGTAAAATTTATGTGTTCTTTATTTTATTTTATTTTTTTATTTTATTTTATTTTCACAAATTGGTATCAGAGCTTCCGGGTTGTTCATCTCAATCACAGTAATGATGTCTTTGAAGTATGAAATTCCGCTGTTGGATCGCAACACCAGATTTGCATTGTGGCAGATTAAGATGCAAGCAGTTCTTACGCAGATGGATCTGGAGGATGCCCTGCTAGGGATAGATAAAATGCCTTCGACATTAACAGATGAAGAGAAGAAGCGTAAGGATCGAAAGACGTTAACACAATTACATCTGCATTTGTCCAACGAAATTTTGCAGGATGTGATGAAAGAGAAGACTACCGCTGCATTATGGAAGAGGCTAGAACAAATATGTATGTCGAAAACTCTAACAAGCAAGTTGCATATGAAGCAGCGTCTTTATGCTCATCGTTTGGAGAAATGTGCGTCTGTACACGAACACTTAACAGTGTTTGAAGAAATTCTCTCAAACTTAGATGCCATGGAGGTTCAGTATGATAAAGAAGATATAGGGTTGATTCTATTTTGTTCGTTGCCCCCGTCTTATTCAACCTTTAGAGACACGATTTTATATAGCTGCGAGTCTCTCACAGTTGATGAGGTTTATGATTCTTTAACCTCGTATGATAAGATGAAACATCTTGTGGTTAAACCCGACTCTCAGGGAGAGGGTCTTATTATTCGTGGGAGACAAGATCGGAATGCTAATGATGATCGTGGTAGGACACAGGAACGGAATCCTCGTGGTAAATTTAAGGGTAGATCGAAGTCTTCAAATAGAGGTAAAACTTGTAACTTCTGCAAGAAGAAAGGGCACATTAAATTTGAGTGCTATAAGCTACAAAATAAGATTAAAAAAGAGGCTGCGAATCAAAAGGGAAAACAACCAGAAAATTCCGGTGAAGCTAATGCTGTAGAAGACTACACCGACGGTGAACTTCTAGTCGCTTCTGTCAATGATTCTAAAGTAAGTGAGGAGTGGATACTTGATTCAGGCTGCACCTTCCACATGAGTCCCAATTGGAATTGGTTTACAACTTACGAAATAGTGTCTGAAGGTGTTGTCTTGATGGGAAATAATGCTTCTTGTAAAATCATAGGTGTTGGAACAATTAAAGTTAAGATGTTTGATGGAGTTGTCAGAACACTTAGTGACGTACGGCATGTTCCAGAATTGAAAAGAAATTTAATTTCATTGAATACTCTTGATTCAAAAGGGTACAGATACACAATTGAAAGTGGGGTTTTAAAGATTTCCAAAGGGTCCCTTATTGTGATGAAAGGGTAAAGAAAAATTGCCAAGTTATATGTTTTGCAGGGTTTTACTATTACTGGTGATGCAGCTGTCACTTCCTCTTCCTTGTCAGATGTTGATATTACTAAACTTTGGCATATGCGCCTAGGGCATATGAGTGAGAATGGCATGGTAGAATTGAGCAAAAGAAGACTTCTTGATGGGCAAGGAATTTGCAAACTGAATTTCTAGGAGCACTGTGTTTTTGGGAAGCAAAAGAGAGTTTGATTCACTAGAGGAATCCATAACACGAAGGGAACGTTGGAGTATATTCATTCTGATCTGTGGGGGCCATCCAGAGTGTCTTCGAGAGGTGGAGCTAATTATATGCTAACCTTTATTGATGATTTTTCTAGAAAAGTTTGGGCGTTCTTCCTGAAGCAGAAAAGCGATGTGTTTTTCGCATTTAAGTCTTGGAAAATTATGATTGAAAAATAGACGGGAAAACAGATAAAATACCTCCGTACAGACAATGGCTTAGAGTTCTGTTCTGATGAGTTTAATAGATTTGCAAGTCAGAAGGGATCATGAGACACTTGACAATTCGTCATACTCCATAGCAAAACGGCGTCGCAGAACGAATGAATAGAACGATCATGGAGAAGGTTCGATGTATGTTGTCAAATGCTAACTTACCGAAGTCATTTTGGGCAGAAGCAACCTCTACTACATGTTTTTTGATCAACCGATCTCCATCCGTTGCCATTGAGAAAAAGACTTCACAAGAGGTATGGTTTGGTAATCCTGCTAATTATTCTGATTTAAAGATTTTTGGGTATCCTGTGTATGCTCATGTTGATAATGGAAAATTGGAACCGAGATCCATTAAATGCGTTTTTCTTGGTTATAAAGCTGGTGTAAAAGGGTATAAGTTATGGTGTCTTGAAAATAGAAAATTTGTGATTAGCAGAGATGTTGTTTTTGATAAAACTGCTATGCTACCTAACTTATCTCTTAAAGACTCTTCCAATAAAGAAAATCAAAAGCAGGTGGAGCATCAGATTAATACAGAGTCAACTCCTCAAGCCATAACAAAAATTGAGAATAGAGTTGCTTCTTCACCACAATACTGTATCGCCAAAAACAGAACTAGAAGAGAAATTAAACCTCCAAAGAAGTATGCCGAAGCTGATTTAGTTACTTATACTTTAAATGTGGCTGAAGATATAGATGCGAATCAAGAGCCATCTAATTATTCTAGCTATGAAGACTCAGAAAAGTGGATGTTTACTATGCAAGAAGAGATGGAATCACTCCACAAAAATAGAACATGGGACCTTGTGAAACTTCCTAAAGGTAAAAAGGCTGTTCGTTGTAAATGGGTGTTTAAAAAGAAAGAAGTGACTCCAGGAGTTGAAGAACCCAGATATAAAGCAAGGCTTGTTGCAAAGGGTTATAGTCAAATTCCAGGAGTGGACTTCACAGATGTGTTCTCTCCAGTTGTTAAGCATAGTTCGATTCGAGCTTTGCTTGGTATTGTGGCCATGCATGATTTGGAGCTTGAGCAGTTAGATGTAAAAATTGCATTTCTGGATGGAGAACTTAAGGAGGATATTTAAATGCAACAATCAGAGGGTTTTATAGTCTCAGAAAAAGAGGACTATGTTTGCTTGCTGAGAAAGTCCCTTTACGGTTTGAAACAGTCACCAAGACAGTGGTACAAGAGGTTTGATTCCTTTATGACTTCTCATGATTTCAAAAGAAGTAGTTTAGACAGTTGTGTTTACTTTAAGAAAAACAGTGATGGTTCTTTTGTGTATCTACTTCTTTATGTTGATGACATGTTGATAGCAGCAAAAGATAAAGGAAAGATAAGAAAGGTCAAAGCCCAACTAAGTGAAGAATTTAAGATGAAAGATTTAGAACCAGCAAAGAAGATACTTGGTATGGAGATTCTCAGAGATAGAAAAGTAAGTAAATTGTACCTAAGTCAGAAGGGGTACATTGAGAAAGTTCTTTGTAGGTTCAATATTTAGAGTGCTAAGCCTGTTAGTACTCCTTTAGCAGCCCATTTTAGACTTTCATCGGCTTTATCTCCACAATCAGATGATGAGATTGAGTACATGTCACATGTTCCACACTCTAGTGCAGTGGGATCTCTCATGTATGCTATGGTTTGCTCACGTCCAGATTTATCATATGCAGTCAGTGCAGTTAGCAGATACATGGCAAATCCCGGTAAAGAACATTGGAAAGCAGTTTAGTGGATTTTAAGATACTTACGAGGCACTACTGATGTTTGCTTACAGTTTGAAAGAACTAAAGATGGAGTCATAGGGTATGTTAATGCTGATTTTGCTGGAGACCTTGATAGAAGAAGATCTCTCATAGGTTACGTCTTTACAATCGAAGGTTGTGCAATTAGTTGGAAAGCCACTTTGCAAACTACAGTTGTTTTGTCTACCACTGAAGCTGAGTACATGGTGATTACTGAGGCTTGTAAAGAAGCTATTTGGTTGAAGGGACTATTTAATGAACTCAATGAAGACCTTCAAATCAGTACAGTATTTTGTGACAGTCAGAGTGCCATCTTCCTTACAAAAGATCAAATGTTTCATCAGAGAACAAAACATATTGATGTTCAGTATCATTTTGTTCGTGATATTATTGCTCGTGGGGATATTGTTGTGAGAAAAATTAGTACTCATGAAAATCCTGCAGATATGATGACTAAGTCACTTCCTATAACCAAGTTTGAGCATTGCTTAGACTTGGTTGGTCTTCATTGTTGAAGTTAAACCCTTAAGGGGTTTTATGGAAGAGGTGGAGAACTTGTTCGTGATGAAGAACTTGTTCATTGAGAATTTGTGTCAAGGTGGAGATTGTTAGAATTAAGTGACCCGAATTCTTATTTAAATAAAATATGATGGAAAATGAAATAAAAGTAAAATCCATATAGAACTAGACTTCTTTTATTTTATTTTAGAATAAGGTTTTTTAAACCTTATTAAACTCCATCTATTTTTTATTTACTAGGATAAGGTGTTTCAATCCTACTAGAATATGGCTTTACAAGCCTATAAATAGACATAGTCTATTCCTCTTGTATTGATTCAAATTTTCGATATAGTGAATTTTCTTCTCCTCTACCCGTGGTTTTTTTCCCAAAAGGGTTTTCACGTAAAATTTGTGTGTTCTTTATTTTATTTTATTTTATTTTATTTTTCACAGCTTGATTAAGCTAACCCAAGCTTTAGATTACCACATTTTTAAGTAAATGAGAAGTTTCCATTAGTACTTTTTTTGCGAAATTAAGCTTACTTTTGATGAGAATTTGAGGAATGGATTTGAGCATGATAGTACTAAGTTCAAAAGTAGAGAAAAATGTCAAAAGTGATTAGAAATTCAATTAAGCTATATAATTGATTTATGACATTAGAGGCTAAATTAAAAAAATTGAAAATTATTAAGAAAATATGTTATAAATTAAAAGTACAAAGTCCCTAATGAAAGAATATACACTACAGCAAAATTGACTTTTAGCGGCGTTTTTTTAGGCCTTTAGTGGCGCTTTTAAGTGCCACTAAAACTATTTGCGGCGTTGTTCAAAGCGTCGCTAAAAACGCCGCTATTGCCGACGCCGTTAAAGTTTGCAGCGTTTATTTGAAAAAAACGCCGCTAAAGATAATGACTTTTAGCGGCGCTTTTCCCACAAACGCCGCTAAAGATGATGACCTTTAGCGGCGCTTTTCCCACAAACGCCGCTAAAGATCATGACCTTTAGCGGCGCTTTTCCCACAAACGCCGCTAAAGGTCATGACCTTTAGCGGCGCTTTTCCCACAAACGCCGCTAAAGGTCATGAAATTCAAAAAAAAAATATAAAATATTATAAAAGTCGTGAAAAATATAAAAAATTTAAAATTCATTATCAAAATATTGAATGATATAAATATAAAAATTTTCTATTAAAATTTTGACTTTAAAACTAAATACAAAAATTAATGAATTTAAATTTAGAATTTAAAATAATAAATTAATAACACAATTAAAATCCAAAAGTTAGAACTCAAGTTATCTTAAATATTAAAATAAAAATAAAAATTTAGAATCAAAACTAAAATAAATAATAAAAACTAGATTAAATATAAAAATATCAATAAAATAAAACATTATAATGAAGTTACTTAAATGAAATAAGGAAATGCATTAGATTTGGCGACCTTTTCTCTCCACCCCCTTCTCGATTTGAGCTCTTATTTCCCACATTGTTGTTAATTTCATTTGGTGTGGTGCTTCTTGACTTTCTCCCTTACTTCTTCGCACGTCTCCATACCCGAATTGCATTTGTCCGCTTCCTTTTGATATTATGATGCTAACTTCTTAGACTCGAGTAAAAAAAAAAACATTTACGTAAAAAATTATAACAATTAAGCATTAGTGACATATAATTAACGATTAAAATAAAATAAAACATATATGTAACAAATAAATTGTTGGTCAGAAAAAGTTGTAAAAAATGAAAAAAGGCATTTGTAATCAATCTTAAAATTAGAGGTGATCTAAAAGGCATAGAAAATCAAATGTAAAATTTCTTTGTATTAAGTTACTTTGTCCCATTTTCCAATAAATACATCCATCCATGACAAAGAAACAGGAAACTGACTTGTAAAGGAAGCATTGCTCAGTCATGCATTAATTAAAGATAGAACCATAAAATTAGCTTGATTCTGCTGGGCAAATTTGCCAAAGATCAGATAATTAACATTTCCAAATACACGATTGCCATCTTTAATAAATATGGAAACTTGGAACTTTGCAGGGCAAGTAGCATAGAGAATGCTAATACAAAGCAACAAACATAATAGAAAGAAAGGCTAACAATAGCTTGCCATGCATGTAAGCATTCATAAAACAGGCATGAGTTTCAACTTTCAATAAATAGCTGCATAACTACCAAGCAAAACCCCATAGCTAAGGAAATGCATAAAAAAACATGACACCTGTGACAAGTGGCTTTGGCAAAAAAAGAAAAAAAGAAAATGCAAAACAAAGGAACTAATAGCATAACAAGGGACAAAGAATTGATTGACACTACTATCATCTAAAAATTCAAAATGAAAGACATAAATGTAGAAGTTCGACATTAAAGGACATAAATGCCAATGTTAAATAAACTGGACTACTGAGTTAAACCGGTTGGTTTGATTGTTTCTTATTTTATTTTTTATGTTTAAACATTAATTTAATGTAAAATAAATAGTTAATATAATTAATAGTTAACAATAATATGCATTTACCTTAATGGCATGGTCTTTAATTTAAGAAAAAGGGAAAAAAATAATTGGTTTTTTAACTGTTTAATAAATAATGGCATGGCCTGTTTCATATTTTGTATATACTATATGGTATTACAGTGTTCTAGCCTCTAAAACCCTCCACTATATAAACATAATAAGGACAAAAAAAAAACGCAAGAAAAAGATAAAAACCTTTTGTAATGTAATTCCAGTGACTTTCTCTTCTCTTTCCCGTTGCTTTTTGGCTCAACCTCTGCCTTCATTTTTTTCTTTGCTTCAGCGACTAAGATTTGAGCTTCAATCTTTGCCTTTTCGTGAAGGTTCAATCATCATCTATAAGATCTCAGGGCACACTATTGCCTCACAAATACTTAACCAACTTAAAACTACTAC
Source organism: Gossypium longicalyx (assembly GCA_025698465.1). Classification (NCBI taxonomy): domain Eukaryota; kingdom Viridiplantae; phylum Streptophyta; class Magnoliopsida; order Malvales; family Malvaceae; genus Gossypium; species Gossypium longicalyx. The sequence continues at coordinate 9,487,264 of CM046999.1, read as the reverse complement.
TACTAATAGAAAGCTGGTCCTGTATGCACCAGAAGGACTAATATTCCTAATCACTCAAAACATATCTCCAATTACCATTAAATATAGATATATATCAAGCCAACCAAACAAATCATTTCATTTCTATCATTCAAAGATAACCTAAAGATACTAGCACATCAAACATGAAAGAAAGCGAAAGCTGTGTGGAATTTGGTTTCAAATTTATTATCACATAGGAAGGCACATATTGCATCATCACGATAAGATTGGAATGGCAAACACAAGCAAGAAAACAAGCTAAGCTTTTAACGATTCGAGAGAGATTAAAGTAGTTCAAAATCTATAATGGCAAGTAAAAAGAATTTAAGTGAACAAGTTATTTGATAGAGAGCTTCACTTCATCTTTTTAATTCCATTTGATGAGAGAATTAGAAGACCTTTTCGTTGTTAGCAGCCAAAATAAAACTTTACATGATCCATGAGTGCCTTCTTCCGAGCTTTGAATATATAAAAGCAGGGTTTATCATATTTCATGAATTAATGTTATCAAATTTCATTCCTGTGGGAACCATGTATATAAATAAAACAAAATAAGAATAAATTGTAATAGATTAATACATGTGATTAAAAGTATTAATTGATTAATTTGCTTCTAAAAATCTTACATTTCATCTTAATTCCAGAATTCTCCTTTACTTTTTATATAAAAGAATCGTTGCAAAAATTCCATGAATACACAATATTTTTACTAAATTAAGCATGCATAAATAAAATCAACGCCAGAACATAATTAAATCCATGTCTTTTTTTAGCATGCATACATACACACAAGCATATTTGCATATCACATCATGTAATACACATGTCCTAAAACATTCTCATTCGATCACCTAAAGTAAGTAAATATAGAAACCTTGTTTTCATCACTCACTAGTATCAATTTGATCTTTCTATTTCCTAGCTTTAGCTAATATACCTTAGTTAACAAAAAGTAGAGTGAACTTACGTGTTATCCAGAAGCAACCGATATGATAAGCTTCAGGGCATTAGAACCTTGATCTAATGTTGAGGAAATAGATTGAGTCGATGATTGTTTTGAAACAGAAAAGAGTTCGATAAGGACGATGTACAGGAGGTAAGATTAAAGGCGATTGCTGTCCATTGCCAATAGCCGTCGCATTTGTTGTACCAAATGGTTCATCGTTTTATTACCAGAGAAGAATACACAGCTAAGGAGAATTATTAGAAAGAGAAAAAATGAAAGAGAAAGCAAACCATACTTGCAGACTTTGGTGAATAAAATTTGGTAGTTGCATATCCAGTGCTACAAAAGGAAATGCATACGTACATCATTAGCACGAAATAGCTGCAAAAAATTAAATAATAGCTCAGACATTTATACAGAGACCATACCAAAAGAGAATGCAATGTTGTTTTACTTCTGATTCCAAGGAAATCTTTGGAGGGCAACGATGGCGTGCTCTGTAATAGGGAAATAGTTATTAGTATAACAAAAAGCTTCAGCTTAGTGGATATAATTAACCCAAACTTGATAGACTGTTACCGTTATCTGTCTAAATACATGGTAGACCGAAGAACCTCTAGAATGCATGAAATACAGATGGCATGTTAATTTCATTTGATGATTTTAAATAAATAAAAAAATCAAAGATGCTTCAAAAGCCAGATGAACTATAACAGGGTTAGAACTGATGCCAGTTTCATTCTCCATATTTCAGCTCTGAATAGCTTAAGAGAAACCATGGCTTCCAAGATTGTTTTCCCGAAATCGGATATCTAATAAGACGACAAGCGATTACCTATCTTGTCGCGATACTAGCCGATTCTTTGTCAAGCACGTTTCCTTCAACTGAACCGACATGACTTTAGTCTTGAAACTTAACCTTTGACATCTTCCATTTCGGGAGAAAAAATACGACAAATTTTGGAGGGTGTATTTGAGAACGGCACTTGAGCGATTCAAGTGCAAACCAAAAGAAAAGAAAAAGAAATTGAAGAACAACGGTATTAATAAAAAAACCATTGAACTCAAGCTTTGTCTCAATCTGTAATCAAAGAGTCTACTCTAGAATTCGAATTGCACTCTCCTAACCCTAAGACCATGGAAAAGCAGAATTAACCATGGAAAACGTAGAGGATAAAAAATAAAGTATCATTTGCACTCTGAATTTGACAAATTTTTATTTGAGTTTTTGAAGTAAATAGTTGAGCCAATCACAAATTATATGCACGACATAGAATCCAAATTTAAAGGATCGAATTATGAAATTTGTCATTTTTATAAAAATCATGTAGAGAAAAATAAGGATCAAATTCAAGGAATAAATAAAACAGCCGCCTATGAACATCCAAGAAACTTCATTGTACAAACAACAAAAAGTCAAATTCAGAAATTGCAGTTAAATAAGAGAAAAGGCAGTAGGTTCTAAGAAACAAAGCAGAGAAATGGAGAACCAGACTTCAGATTGGGACCTGAAGAACCAGAAATCTGGGTTTTCAAGCAAGGAAGTTTTATTTGGTGGTGAGAGATTATGCGAGAAAAGAAGTGGAGATTTTGATGGGAAACTGGGATTTTTTTGTAGCCAAGAAAGTGAAGAATAGTTGAATGAATCATACGATTGTGAGGAGATTTCAAGGTTGTTTGAACAAGAGCCAAGCTTGGAAGAAGTGAAGCAAGCTTTTGATGTTTTTGATGTGAATAAAGAAAAGAAAGCATACCTTTTCACTTCCCTCTTCATTTTCTTTATCTATCACCTCCTCCTCTTCCTCAGGTTTCTCGTCATCTAGGGTTTCCATTGCCATAGAAATCAGGTAAAATTAAAAGGAAACTGATCCGTCTCTTTGATGACCCTTACTTCAAGCACCAACCCAAGACTATGCTCTTACTACCACCGAAAGGGGTCAACCGAAGCCAGGTTGAAGTAGAAGATCTTTCTTTTACAGTGGCTTCTTCTTTAAGCAATTAGTGGAGGAAGCGATCGGGACAAGCTCCAAGCTACGGACTTAGGCAATTAGTGTAGGTGTATTGACTTAGTGTTTTGGAAATGGGAAATTTGGGGCAAATTTTGAGAGTTATTTGGGGATTTAGGGACTAACGAGTGGGTAATCAAAAATTGGTGATTTTTTTGCAGCGTTTTTACTAAAAAGCGCCATTATAACTCAATTTTTTGTGGCGTTTTAAGGTAAAACGCCACTATTGATTAATTTTAAATTTTTTTATTTTTAACATATTTTTTTATTTTTCTCTTTTGGAATTTTTTTAATTTTGAATATTGAACTTTTTAATTGAAATATGGACTAAAATATTAAATTTTAAGTTTTTATTTTTATTTTTATTTTTTATTTTTTTAATTTTAATTTTTGAGTTTATTTTTATTTCGGTTTAATGTGTAATTGTAGACGTGAAATTCTAATTGTGGTTTAAATGTATAGTTGAAACTTTAATTTTGATTTAATCATACACATTTAAAAAATAAATACATCAATATATTTTTATATTGAATAAATATAAATATTTATGTATCCATGCAATATATAAATATAAAATGATGTTATATCAATAATTGTGTAAAAGAAAATGAAAAAACGTAGAGACACAAATGAGTCTGAGAGAATTTTCGTTCGTATAAATAAATATATATTTTAATTAATCAGGATAGATAAATATTAAAATAGTATAAACAAAAAACTATTAATAAAATTTAAAGGTAAACTTATCATTTAAAACATTTTCCACAAAATATCCCTTCAATCCATTAAACAATATAACACCTTATTAATACATATAAAAATATTTTTTATCAAAATCAATAATATCTACTATCGATAACAATAATTAATTATAGGGTTTAGGATTTAATTATTGAATATGATTCACTTGAGATTAACATACTATATACCCATGGCCATTAAACCTTAAATCATAAAACCTAAACCATAGACCTTAAACCTTAAATATTAAACCGTAAACCAAAAAATAAATTTAATCGATATTAAGTATTGCTTCCATAATTTATTATGAACATAAGCTTTTACATTAATATATATGTATATACACATCAACATCCATGATTTTTTTGGGGTTTAGGGTTTTAGAAGTTAGTGTTTAGGGTTTAGGGTTTTAGGGTTTAGTATTTTAGGGGTTATAGATTAGTGTTCATAATTTTTTTGGGATTTAGGGTTTTAAGGGTTATATGACTTTTAGCGGCGTTTTATTAAAAGCGCCGCTGATGCTTTAGTTTTTAGTGGCGTTTTATTAAAAGCGCCGCTAATGCTTCGACTTTTAGCGGCGTTTAACCAAAAGCGCCGCTATTGCTCTGACTTTTAGCGGCGTTTTACCAAAAGCGCCGCTATTGCTCCGACTTTTAGCGGCGTTTTACCAAAAGCGCCGCTATTGCTCCGACTTTTAGCGGCGTTTTACCAAAAGCGCCGCTATTACTCCGACTTTTAGCGGCGTTTTACCAAAAGCTGCCGCTATTGCTCCGACTTTTAGCGGCGTTTTACCAAAAGCGCCGCTATTGCTCCGACTTTTAGCGGCGTTTACCAAAAAACGCCGCTATTGCTCTGTGTTTTCCAATTTTTGTGGCGTTTTTTGATAAAACGCCGCTAAAAACGCCGCTAAAACCCTATTTTCCTGTAGTGATAAAATTAGATTTTGATCCGATGTTAAATATCGAAAAATATGAGCATTTCATATATAAAGACTAAAATAAATAAAATTCCAACTATGTTTGATTATGTGTTTTTCATGTAATTGGGTGAAGACTAATATAATTTCTATAATTGGATTATCAAACATAGTTAAAGGTGACATCGAGCCGTCTTGAGATAAAGGAAAGGCGAGAGCCATAGATGAGTAGCTATCTTGGTTTATGCTTACATGATCTTGGTTGAATTCATATATAGACTATTAAGTACTAATTTAAAAGAAGGTAATACTTGATATTGCCTCATGAATTGTAAGTTTGTGCCATTGTGAACTGTGGTAATATGAAGCATGTGTATATGATATGATTGTTTGAAAATTAGCATGAGATGAATGTAATACTTGGTAACTTATAATATGTGAAACATATACATTTGAAAACATTGCCCTATTAACGGTCTTGAACAGAGCCAGGTATAGTTGGCATGCCATAGGATTAGTGTATGGTATTAAACTTCAGTTTATACTAATAAAGTACGAAGCACATATTATACTTCAAACGTTTTGATGATGTGCTAGGCACATTTATATACTTCTATTTATACCAATAAGGCACAGATCACATATTATACATCAAATGTAACAATGAGGTATTGGGTGCCAGATATATCGATGTGATGGCTGGATGATTTATGTATCTGTCTTGAGTTTGTATTCGGTTAATAAGGATTATGAAAACATGTATCTTGTCTATTGCCATTGGCTATTGAATTGTATATTTGTATATTGATGTTTAAGCACTAAAGGTGTAACACCCCACACCCGTCTCTATCCTCGGATTAGGGTTATGGGATGCTACAATACATAACAAAACAAAATCATGCGATATCAATTCATATGTCTCTTAATGATAATCATTCAACAATCATTTAATCAAAAACATGATATTCATACATTATCGGAGTTAAATCGAGGATAAGACCACTTACAAATTAGATTTAAACATGAACAATGACCTATTATAAAGTTTTAAAACTAAGGATAAAGTATCAATATTGAATAAAGAAGTATTGATATTTTCTAACAAGTATCGATACCAAAAATATTATCATACCATATTGGCATTTTGCCAAATTTAGGTATCGATAACATTTATCAAGGTGTCGATAAAAGTTATAGAGTATCGATGCTAAATAAAACTATCGATACCAAATATGTATACTGTAAATTTGAAAACTGTTCATTTGGTATAGTATCGATACTCTAGGTTCTAGGTATCGATACTGTTTTAAAAATTAATGAAAAATTACAAGTTGAAAATTCATTTTAAGCCAAGTCTATATCTTAGTTCCATACACCATCATCTATAAATTAATCGAACTTGAACATAGTACATGTCAACTTAAAAGTACCTAACCAATGTGCCATAAGACACCACCACCAACAATAATCAAATCCAACATCCAATGTCATTTTCTAACTAATTCAAACTTCACGAAACAAGGTCATATAAAGTGTGTAACACCCCTAACCAGTATCCGTAGTCGAAACAGGGTTTCAGAGCATTACCAAAACTTTTAGAACATTTTGCAAATAAAACATGCAAGTTACTATTCAAATTTCGAATTCATTTGTAGCGTCCCTTAAATGGACCCTCGAGGCCCAATATGAATATTAAATTCAAATCGGGACTTAATCAAGAACCCTAAGAATTTTTGTGAAATTTTTAAAATTTTTCCAAGTTATAGGGCTCACATGCCCGTGTGATCCAAGGGACTCGCCCGTGTGACCCTGGCGCACTCCCATGCTATTGGCCATGTTCGACCCCATGTAACTCTCTAACTTGTGCACACGGCCATGCTACACGCCTGTATGCTAGGCCGTGTAGTTAAATAATTCAATTTGAAATTAGGTGCAGGTTTCACACGGTCATGACACACGCTTGTTTTCTAGGCCGTGTGGTACACACGGCTGAGACACACACCCGTGTCTCTGCCCGTGTGCTTAATTTTGAGCATTCTGTTTCTCAAAATTTAGGTGCAAGGGACACACAGCCTAACTACATGCCCATGTACCCGGCCGTGTGTCACACACGGTCTAGACACACGCCCGTGTGCTTACCCATGTGGACAAAATAAAGCAATTTCTAGCTTCATTTCTCACCCAAATTCACACCAATGTCCTGCACTTAAACTCACATCCATAAACCAACCAATTCAAGCATTCAAATTTAGCAAATTCCATCATTCATATGGCACATCATTACATGCATACATGTTCACAATCTTACCTTAGTTTAGTCCACATGTTAGACATAATTTGATCAACTTCTTAACATTTTGAAACTACCATAGTATGACATTACAAGTACATCAAAACATGCCATTACTAGTCATTCCAATGGCTAGGTTACAAACATCATTATCATTTACATGCCAATATGGCCTATATAACTTATACATGCCATTATAACCATAATTGCTTTATCATATTGTGCCGACATGGACCGATAGATAGTGTGAGTGATCTCTGCCAAGCTTCCAATCCAACTAGCTTCTGATTTACTCTAAAACAGGAAAATAAAACTAAGTAAGCATAAAATGCTTAGTAAGTTTGTATAACATGGTACTTAACTTACCATTCATTCTATTTCGAGGTAACTATGTAAGGCATATTCAATTAATTTGACCTTAAGCCCTACGCATATCTTCATTGCCTTTATTAGTCATATATTCCATAATAACATCAAAACATATATGGACTCAACAACAATCAAGTTTCCAAGCACATAAGCTTTCCACAACATGTATTCATTCAACATGCATAATTCATCTCATTATTAAAGTATAATTTCATACTAGTTCATTTCTAGTTCAGATCATTTCATATCAGAACTTTACTCATATTACTCTGAATATCAAGGTCACGATTAGTACACTCAAGGTGTACAAGTCTATAATCAAGAATGTACATATATTTATCAAATAATGTCCATGTACAAATATCATCATCTCAAGTTTTTATATATCATTTGTCATGTATCATCATTTTCTTGTATTTCAGACGGATATGTGTAATAACTCATTTTAATATTTATATTTTCTCATGTCTGAAATTGTCACCCATTGAATTTATTTGAAATATCAATGTATACGAAGGTAATACACTCGAGGTGTACGAATCAGGATCCATCAAGTCATGTCCAATGGTACCCATAAGTTACTATATCAAATAGTACACTTTCGAGCCACACATGTATACAACAGGATTACCAGTCCAGGCTAAATCCTTTTTATGACATATGCTCGAGAGAAATTATATCAGGATTATCCATCCAGGCTAAATCATTTCTATCATGAGATCAATAGGATTACTCGTCCGAGCTAAATCTTGTCCGCAACAAATGTAGGACCTCATTCATTTCGGGAAATCACATATCCATAGAATTTTCCATTTATTCAAACAGAATTTAGCATCTTTCAAACATTATCAAGCATGTGGTCAATCTTATATATTTATGCATTTATGCAATTCAAATGTTCACCTTCAACTCAAGCATAAAATTAACATTTTTATCATTTATCATTTGTCGGGCATTATAATTGATCGAGCACTTTCACTTATCGGGCTTTAACGAGTATGTGATCATTTCACATATTTATAGCATTTATACAATTCACAAACACAACATTTAATTCAAGCATAAAAACATATACAATTTAGATACACGAACTTACCTCGACAATGTTCTTGTACGTAAAATCTACTAATCCGACATTTTTCTCTTTCTTCGTTCTAACTCTGAATTTTGTTTATCTGGATCTATTCGAGTAAATTTTACATCAATTCCTCATATTTCATACTCATTTAGACTCAATTTACATCCTAGGAAAAATTACCATTTTGCCCTTAACTTTTCCATAAATTCTCATTTCGTCCCTAGGCTCAGAAAATAAAATTTGTGTAATTTACTCCCTATTCCACCCCTAACCAAAATTCCATTACAAAATTTACAGCACATGTATTCATAAAAATTCAGCATTTTTCTTCAATTTCACAACTTTACATTTTAGTCCCTAAATCATGTTTTCATCGAAAATCACTTTGTAAAAGTTGTTTATCTATCAACAACCTTTTATTTTCTACCATAAAGTTCTAATTTTCAGCATATACATCCATGACCCATTTTCCATGCTTTGATAACTTCTCAAATTGATCCCCCAAATAGATAGATTAAGTTATCCCAATTTCAAAAATATCAAAATTACTAAAAACGGGCCAAGGAAACTTACCCAATTTGGCCATGAAAGTTTCTTCTCTCTCTCCTAGGGTTTCCATGTATTATTTTTGGGAAGAATATGATAAAAATTATTTTTATTTCTATTTAATAATTTATCATATTTTAATAACTTTGATTTCTAATTTAGTCCTTAGCCTTTTTTTCTAATTTTCCATGGATGAATAATCCAAAAATATCTACTAACTTTTCATTAATGGTCTAATTACCAAATAAGGATCTCAATTTTTGAATTCCATAGCTATTAAATCCTTCTAGCTACTAGAATCCAACTTTTGCATTTTATGCGATTTGGTCCTTCTCGTAATTAAGCACATAGTCAATAAAATTTTCTTATCAAAATTTTCACATGACATTTCAATCATATTATGGATCATATAATAAAATAAAAATAAATTTTATTTTGGTCTCGGATTTGTGGTCCCAAAACCACTGTTCCGATTTCATTGAAATTTGAGCTGTTACAAAGTGACAATATGTTATAACCCAATCATCAATTACACTCTTTGTGAAAGCATATGAACCACATATTAGCTATCAAAAGAAGCCATACATATATATACCAATTCATAGCATCCAAAACAACTCCAACCAAAGTATTATCTATTCAAACATTTTCTATCATATTTAATTCATCTATATGCATTTCATTCAATCATATATATATTCCATCACATATCAATCAAATATCACATTCAAATCTATAAATCAAGCTACGATCAACCACATTATTTGCCACAAACACTCAACTTATACAAGCACAAAATATGCAAATTATAAAGAACACTTATAAACAAAAACAAAACGAAATCTACAAAGAAATAGGATAACGACAGGAGTAAGCTTCAATAAAGTTTAGTAAGACTATAGGTTGAAACGATAAAATTTACCGTATAAACATAGCATAATATTTAACAACATTAATTAATTAATTAGATTATGTTTTTCGTTTTTTTTCAAATTTTTGTTTAGAACTTGACCACAATAGTTGTTGAGTGTAAGGTTACTAATTACTCTCGTCCGTTTAAATTTTGAATTTTACTTAATCTGTAACACCCCTAAACCCCTCACCTGACTTGATCCCCGAGTCTGAGCTACGAGATGCCACATCCGTTGCCGGAGCAACTATTGACAAAATTCAAAATAAAATCATCATTCATGTAATTAACAGCATACAAATGTTTTAATTCAACCCGAGATCAAATAGGGACCTTTTTGAAACATTTTTAAAATTTTAGATCAAATACACCTTAAATAAATCATTCAAATATTTAAGCATGTCATAAACATCTATATATTATAATACACAATTAAATTTGAGCCTTAATCGAACTTACGAAAGCCCTTTTGTAGACTCGAGCATGAAATGGGAACAAATTGTAAAGTTTTCAAAATCTCTAGATCAGGTATCGATACCCTCGCCTAGTACCGATACAAAGTTTAGCTTCAATGATTTAGAAAAATTGAAATTAAAACCAAAGTATTGATACCAATCGTAAAGTACCAATACCTTCTTCATGGTATCAGTACCTTACCTCTGTGTCATTACCATTTTGAGATTCTGTTGTTTTGAAAATCAAGAATATTTGTTAAAGTATCGAAACCCTCATCAAAGGTTTTAATACCTCCTATTAAGTATGCAAAAATCTTTATTTTTGTACTTATTTCATGCCAACAACAATAACTTATATATTTGGTGCATAATGCACACTTATACCTGCACCAAACCAATCCAAAAACATACATGAACATTTCATTTCAACTAAGTTACATCATTCAAACCAATAAGCCATAAATTGGCACTAAGACAAATCAATTTCATTTATGCAAACTCAAGTTATACTAACATGCCTTTAAGTCAATCGAAACCAACATCTTACCATTTCAATTCATGTTCAAATATATCATCCAAACTAAAATTTAGTTATACCATATCATAACTCTATCATGTTACTTAAATACCACCCATACCATACATCATTTGCCAATTCACATACTCAAATTTGCATCACCTTCACAACATTAAACATTAACTAAATTCAAGCCAAATATAATAATTTAGATGAACGAAATAACACATATTTACTGCCACAAAGTTGAACATAAAACGATCAAATGATTGTCAATTTGAAAATGGGATATTGTGAGCTTCTGGATGATCCACAAGACACGTTTCACAAGTTAACAATCTACAAGGAAAGGGAAAAATAATGGGGTAAGCATTTTGAATGCTTAGTAAATCCGTATGAAATTAACTCAACTTACCTTGCCATTACAACTAGTTTAAGTAATTGAAATACAATTGTACAAAACATGGCATTCCTTTGGCATCCTTATGCATACATATACAACTTCATAAAATAACCAATAGGTTAGTTCATTAATACAACAAGATCATAGTACTCACTTCATATACAAGTACAACCATGCCATTTTGTATCATGTTATTCAACTTTGCTCATTTTCTAAACATATCAATTGAATTCATATTCAATCTTATCTTCCATTCATTTTCGTTTAATTTTCATTTTCTTATTTGAGCTGCTCACACAAGCTTTAGATAAGGGTTACTGTACAAGCTTTAAAGAATGCGCAACAAGTGTTGAATCTCAAACCATTGGTAATGTAACACCCATAACCCGTCTCCATCACTGGATTAGGGTTACGGAGTATTACTGTACAAATCAGAACAATTAATTTCAAAATAGATCAATAATGCCATTTAAACTTAATTACCAAGAATTCATTATAAACCCAGCCAACATACACATTTGGGCCTTAAATCAAGCTTTCAAGGCCTTAAAAACATTTCAGGAACAATCTGGGACTAATTTAAAACAAATCAAAAAAGTTGAGAAAAAGTTAAATTTTTTGAAAAAATGGGTCACACGATTGTGTAACATAACTCAAGCTGTGTCGGTATTCAAAGTTTGGTCACACGGTCGTGTCGTTAGGCCGTGTAACTCACTATGACCATGTGATTCATCCTGCATCTAGAATTTGATAAACACACGGCCGTGTGGGTTGGCCGTTTGTGGTACGTAGTCGTGTGACATCCCATGTCCCAAGCCGTGTGCACCAAAATTGACCCTTAAAATAAACCATTTCAATACCATCCTTGTCCAACAAGATACATCATTTACACATGCATTCATTTGTCCAAAACACTCTCTAAACACTCATTCATTAAGCTTTATACATGCCAAAACACACATCACACATTCACCATTTAGTTACTTCATTCTCAAATTATACCACTTAGTCACATTCTTTCACAGCATATACCAACTAATTTCAAAACATATATATATACGCAAGTATGTTAAGCATAGTCTCAAAACATAACAAATTAACATTCAACCTTATACATGTCACTTATAATCATTAGCCTAAATTATTCAAAAAATACCAAAATAGTTAATGGATAATGTGATTGTGCTCCGACAAAGATTCCAACCGATTAAGCTTTCTGATTATCTACAAAACAAATAAAACAATTATATAAGCAACTAATGCTTAGTAAGCTCGTATAAAGGAAACTTAAACTTACCGAACATATTAAATTAAACAACCAAACATACTTTCATCATGTTATATGCCAAACTTCCTTTCCTATACACATCACCTCATAAGGTTAGTAAATATAACATTACATGTAAGTTCCAAGTAAATCATGGCATATACATTATAAGCTTTTAGGCTTTATATATCATCCATCGCATATATATATATATATTACACATTGTTCTCATTTGTATCCACATAGTTAGTAGATAATAAGTAAACATAAAATCTATTAAACATAACATATATTAATAAATGAATTCCATGCATACTTCATCCATCACTTGATAAATTCTCATCCTTTTTATTTCATATATGCCTATCTATCTTTCCATTTCATATGAACATTAGTAACATTAAATTTAATACATGCCTTTCCATTAATCTTTACTTACCAATTGAAACATATAGAATTACATAGGATACTTGAAATAATATTTTCGGTACAAATTACCTGATACAATACATCGACACGAAGCCTGCTAGGCTCAAGGCCTAATATAATACACCGGCACGAAGCCTGCTAGACTTACGGCCTAATACAATACACCAGCATGAAGCCTTCTAGGCTCAAGGCCTGATATAATACACTGGCACGAAGCTTGCTAGGCTCAAGGCCTGTTATGGTACACCGGCTCGAAGCCTGCTAGGCTCAAGACCCGGTACAATATTGATCTCTAGTATAACTCAATTGCATTATTAATTTCCATCAACCAACATTATATAATTACAAACATCTTAACTAATAGATTAAAACAAATCAAGGAATTTAATATAAAAATATATATAATACAAACTTACTTGTACCAAAACGATGCGCTAACATGATCCAACGACTAATCCACTACTTTGATTTTTCTGCGATTTGTGTCCGTTCGGGTCATTTCTTGATCTAGATAATAAATTTTATTCAATTAATCTCATTTAAGCTTTTAAAATAATTAACTTAACTTATAACCCTTAATAATGAAAATTTATAAAATTACCCTCAAAGTTTACCCTTTTTCAATTTAGTCCCTAAACTCAAAACTTGCAATTTAACCACTTTTAATTACAATTCGTGATAGCAAATGATTACCTAGCCTTATAATAGCCCATATTTATCATCAATGTACAATATTTTCCTTAAATTTTACCAATTTCATAAATAAGTCCCTAAACCTTAAAATCATAAAAAATTACCTAAAAAAATATGTTTATTTAACAGTCAAGCTTAACAATCTATTATAAAACTTCAAAAATATATCAAATTCATCCATGGCATAATCTATAACATTTAAAAATTTTATAAACTGACTCCTAAGTTAGCTAGATTAAGCTAATACAAACTCAAAAGCATAAAATTTACGAAAAAAATGTGAAAATTAAACTTATATGCAAATAACCATGCTTGGTGAAGCTTATAAATCCAAAAATGGAGTTTTCCATTTTCCTATTCGGTGATGAAGATAGAAAAATGAAGAAGACACATGCTTTATTTTATTTTCTTTTAGGTTTATTTATTAAATTACTATATTAACAACTAAAATTCCATATATAAAACCCATGAACCATCCACTATGGTCTAAAAAGGTATAATTAACACATAAAGCCCTTAATTCATGCTTTTATATCCATTTAATACAAATAAAGCTATAGCGATTAATTTTTACATATTTTACAATTTAGTTCTTTTCAATTAGTTAACTATCTAAACATTAAATTATCTAAACATTAAATTTTCAATTTAGTTCTTTTCAAATTTTAATATGAACCTAATAACACTCCAAATATTTACGAGCTCAGTTTATAGAAACGAGGTCTTGAAACCTTATTTTCTAAAACCACTTAACTTTAAGGACCTACCACTTGAACCTAATTATTCATTCAAATAACATAATTTATCAAATCAAGATTTATTATAATACTATATTGGACTCATAAATATTAAATAGTAATATTTACGTATTCACTCGTCGGATTTGTAACGCCCCAAATTTTGGGCTTAGAATTTTTGGATTTTGAGTATAAGGACAGTAAGAAGGTTGCACTTAAGTGATTAGTTGTGCAATTTAATGTCAGAATGAGCCTGCTGGTCTAGTGGTAAATTGTATGTTAGTGTACCTTGAGGGTTTGGGTTCAAACCTTCTTGTGGGCGTTTTATGGAATTGTTTTTAATTCTGTTAATTGATAATTCAATTTAAGTTTTTAATTGATGTGAATTTATACTTTTTCATTTATTTTTATTTTGATGTTTATTCTTTATTTTTTTGGTTTTTCACGATTTCTTTCTCTCATCTTTTCTCTCCCATTATTTTTCTACTGTTTGTTTTTTTTTTAAAAGTGATTCGAAAAGAACGTGTTGTCTTCGATTGCTGGAAGTACACTCCTCTATCATCTTCTTCGTCGTCAAAGTAGGTGTGGGTTCCCAACCTTTCTCCTTTCTAGTTGTGAATCCCAACCCAACTTTGTGAATAGTCGATTGAGGATGGAATATCATTGTTTTATGCTTGATTTGTGTGGGATTTTGTATATTTTTTATCCAATGTGATTTGGGAGGTGTTTCGAGGCTGGAAACAGTGTTTTCGAGGCAATTTCAGAGAGGAACCGTGACTTCTCCGATGGCTACAAGGGTGTGTGTGGAACTAGCATTTCGACCAATTTTGGATGTCCCAAAGCTTGGCCACACGGTCGTGTGATTGATTTGTGAAATTAGGGCTTCCCCAAGGGCGTGTGTTTCGGGACACACGGCCGTGTGTCTGATTTGGGGCCTAGGGATTCCATATGGGTATGTGTTACAGGACACACGGCCGTGACTGATGGCCACACGGGCGTGTGACACCTTCACACGGTCGTGTCTACCCTGCACCTAATATAAGTGAAATGGAACAGTGAGTTACACGGAAAGCTCACACGGCCGTGTCTCTGCTTCACACAGGCGTGTACCCCCATCACACGGTCGTGTGCTACCCTACACACTGGCGTTTGGACCCCCACACAGCCTAGAGTGTCCCACACGTCCGGAGCACACAAGCGTGTGTCCCTATCTCGCCAAATATTGTTTTTATGTCAAAGTTACTTGTAATTGCTGCTCTGTATGATCTAACCCTTAGTTAAGCTCTAGTGAGGGTGTTTACGACTCTGATCTGAGTTTGAATAATGTGTTATTTGTGATTGGGTATGTGACATGTTTGATTCTGAACCCGATTAACTGGGTGAGTGTGTGTGCAACTGGTTCTGTCTGATTGATTGGATGTGAATGTCTGCTTCTGATTAATTATCTGAGACTGGTATTCCGGTTGTGTACATCTGACTGCATACATACATACATATGTATAAACTATTTTGGGCGGGATTGTGAAGAGAAGGGAGTCTGATCTGATCTGGCAGCTGCTCTGCTGGTTATTACTGATAGCCCCTAATACCCAGAGGGTCGTGGGCGATCCCAATACCCTGAGGGTCGTGGACATTACTGATAACGGTATAATGGATTATCGGCTTGCACTGTACCACATGTATGTTAGCTACACTATGTACCACTATCTGATCTGGCAGTTTATACTACACGTCTGTATCACGGTTTACCGCATTGTACAGAACAGCTTATACGCTAGCTTTGCTACTTAATATATCTGATCTGGCAGTTCATACTGCATGTCTGTATCGCAGTCTTTCACATGGCACTATACAGCTTACTGATAGCCCTTAATACCCAGAGGGTCGTGAGCAGTCCCAATTCCCTGAGGGTCGAAGACAATGCTGATGTCCATCGTTGCCGGGCAACCCAGGATGACATTATATGGAGTGTAGGGTTGGATGGATAGGTTGATTATATCCCCACCTAGAGTGATTGGTTGGAAGAGCTTACAGCTCTATTGAGGTGTGATGGAGGATGGAGATGGTTTGGCTGGATGGGTGGGTTATTTTATAACTCATTTCCACTCATATGCATCTGATTGTATCTGTGTGACTGAATGTAACTGTATTGCTCGATAAAGATGTCTGAATGATATGATTAACTGAACGTGATACTGTATTTAGATGTGATTGACTTATTGACTGTAAAGCACTTGTGCCTAAGAGGATTTTGTAGGTAAGATTGCTACTGTCTGACTCGATAGCTACTGAGAGAGACTAAGGCCCCAACTGAAAACTGATACTGATTCTGGAAATGGGCTTAGGCCCAGTTTGTGACTACTGGGAATTACCGTTACTGTGTATGACAGAGTCATATGGCTGTAAAGTTACATATGGTCTATATTTGTTTTAGTCGGTCTGTAAGTATGTTCTTTTTCTGAACTACTTCTAGTTTCCTAGTTTCTCTTCTGTAGTTTAATTAGTTTGATCTCACACTGAGCTCGAGTAGCTCACCCCTCTTCTGTTTCCCCTTTCAGGTACAATTCTGGATTATGGATGCTGGACACAGTACGCGGAGGTCTTGAGCAGTCTTGGTAGAAATCAAATATTAGTTTAAATTTTTAATTACTATTCAGTTTTTATTTTTGAACTGTAAGGTTTATAATGCTATGGTACAATTTCAGTTTTAAACGTACATATATGCTTCTGGATTCCTAATAAAATATATGTTTTGGGAAATGGAATTAAAATCGATTGGTTTTGTAAAAAATTTCTCACGATCACTTTAGTAATCAATGTAGCATTTCGAATTCGGTCTAAACTCCTAAACTAGATTTAGAGTGTTATAGGATTTGTAGCCCCAAAACCACTATTTTCGACACCACTAAAAAACGGATTGTTACAAGTAAAGAATAATTCGATGTTGCTCACACAAGCTTTAGAGAATTTGCATCAAGTGTTGGATCTCAAGCCATTGATAATCAATGATTCGATGTTGCTCACACAAGCTTCAGAGAATCTGTAACACACGCTGGATCTCAAGCTATTGATCATGATACCCGTAATCAAACACCCAATTCTCTTCTAAACCTTAAAACATTTACTAAGCTTTCATGATTACAATTATCGTTTTCGTACCATTTCAAACTTTATAACATCAACATTTATGTATCATTCAACCATACCACATTTTACATCCATACAGTTCCATATACCTATTTGTATTTGTCACACAATACTATTACCACATACAATTCATTCAAGTATATAAGCATTCATCCAATACATCATATCCATTCATAATAATAATAATTTTCGTACTTTACGTTTTAGTCCTTAAATGCCAAAATCATCAAATTATATTTAACTTATACTAAAAGACATTATAATTTAGGTCAAACATAACATAAATAATATAGATAGTTTCATATAAACTTATCCGACAAAAACAGCAACAGACTGTCGAAACCATTTCTTTAAAAGAGAGAATTTTGAAAACGGGAGTCGCCACCAACCTTTTTAGGTATGATTGGATCACCTTATAAAACATTTTGGTCTACGAAGAATGTGAGAAAACAAGTTCGGGAGTCGGTTACGCACGAGGAAGGATTAGCACGCTCGCAACACCCAAAATTGGTACCAAATTGAATAGTTTTCTGTTTTGATGTCAAAAGTTTGAAAGAATTTAAAAGTAGGATCCCTTTTTGAAACTGGAATAATTTGAGTTGAAAATCGAGATTCCTTCGCTCCAAAAGAATACAAATATCACATCCAGCATGATTGGACACGATATTCTTAAACTTTCGTAACTGAAATCATCTCGTGATTTACAAAATCTATTTAGAAGGATACTTTAGACATTTAGACAAACGGGAAATCGCAACCCAGCATGTTAGGGCACTACTTCCCGAATTCATAAATACAAAAACATTGCCTCATTTTAAAAAAAAAATCTTTTAGATTAAATGAAGTATAAATTTTTAAAACAATGATGCATTTAACATATTACAAGATATCAATATTAAATAATATAAACTACATGATACATACTTTAACATTTCATGCAAGTATAATATAGAGAATGATAAATAACGACATAAAGTACACAATATACATTAACATTTCATGCATATATAATCATAAATAACATAAATATACATATATTATCATTTCATGCAAAATACAACATAGAAAATAATGAATATAACAATATAAATTACATATATATACAATAATATTTCATGCGGATATAACTTAAAATAACAACATAAATAATCAATTTTCATGCAAATATATAAAAACAATAAATAACATAAAAAATACAAATAATTTACGAAATAAAATTTACATAATAAAACAATACTAAATAAAAAAACCGAAAATGAATCAACACATTATGAACATATATAAAATAAGTCAAAAATAAAGATGAAAATTAAATACCGTTAAAAATAAATGAGGTGTCAAAATATTTAAAACAATATATAAATAATAGAGAAATTTTTTTTAAAAAAATGGTTAATTAATTAATATATAAAAAAACTATATGATATAATAATTTAATGGATTTTATAACATTATATATAATAGGAACTAAACTTTATAGTAAATTTTAGAGTATTACATACTAAATTTTAATAATGATATATAAAAATGCAATATTAATAATTTAAAAATTTTTAAAATTATACATAATAATAAATAATAAATAATTATATAATATATAATAAAAATAAAAATAATACAATGAATAATATATATAATAAAATGATATATAATAAAATGTATAAATCAAAATATATAATAAAATGTAAATAATATAACAAATAATACACAAATAAAAATAAAAATAATATATATAATAATTTTTTACATATATAAATAATGTTTATAGTAAATAATGTATATAATATTTAAAATAAATAAATTATATAAAAAAATCAAAAGGATTAAAATGAAATAAAAATAAAACTCTAGGGTTAATTTTAAAATAATAAAATGAATTTTGGATCCAATTGAAACACGCGCTAAAAATCCGAGGGACTCATTGGGCAATTATCCCTAATCCCAAAATGGCGCCGTTTCGAGGATTGCGATTTAAAGGGTTCAGGAACCAAATTGAAACAGAAACAAACTATTAGGGCCAGATTTAAAATAGAGAAATTTAATATTAAACGAAATTAAAAAATGAAAAAAATGCGGAAGGGCTCAAACAGCAATTTGCCCATTTACCAAAAACGCGCAGATCCTCCCCGGGTCACGGGTCAACACGCGGATCCTCAGCTTTAAAACGACACCGTTTTGAAGCCTATTGTTTTAAGCCAAAACGACGTCATTCCTATGAGGCTATATAAGCCAAATTTTGGCCCCAAAAATCATTTTAAACCCGTTTTAAAAAAAAACAAAAAAAACCCTCTGAAAGAGGATTGAGAGCAGGCCCTCAGATTTTCGTCGAGACTCCGTCATCAGACCTCCTACGCGCCCACGCACCGTCGTTAGCCCTGCCGGATACGGCGGCTGGAAGCTGAAAAGCTTCGATTTTTAGCGCAAATCCGTCGGTAAGCCTCTCTTTGCTTCATTTTTAGTGATATTTAAATGTATTCATAAAGAAAAATAAAGTAAAAAAAAAAACAAATCACCTCTTTTTCTTCAATCAACTGTTGGTATTTTATTGTATATGTGTATATATCAACCGTAGTTTTACATCGTTTCGGTTCGGGATTTTATAGCCACTGAAAGTCATCATAAAATAATATTTACAATGTTTGATTTTATTTCTTGCTATTTTATTTCTTGCTATATTTGTATTGCCTCTGCTGTTCTTCTTTCTTTTTTTGCATGTACCAGCGAGAAATCTGGTGACGATGGGGTGTTGATGGTGATTTACTGGCGCGCTGATTGAGGCGATGATGGCACGAATATGTCGATGGTGGGATTGGCGCACTGATTGCGGCGCGAGTTTGGGGCCTTCGTCTGGTGCTTGCGGCGCCTAGGGTTTCAGAAACCTTAGGCCTTCTGTCTTCTGCTTATGGTTTGGGCCCCTTTGGGTCGTGTTCGTTTGTTGGGTTTAATGGGTGTAACCGGGTTTTGGGTTATCAGGCCTTTAGGCCCGTTTATTGTAAATTGGACATTACAGTAGAGGTGTTCATGGGCCGGGCCAGGCCGGGTTCGAGTCGGGCTCAACTAAAAAATCATGCCCATTATATATTTAAAAATAATAATAAAATAATATAAAAAATTAATACGGGCGGGCCGGGCCAGGCCCGGGTTTTAGTATTTTTATCCGGGCAGAGCTCGGGCTAAAAATATCTTACCCGAGGCCCAGCCCATTTTTTAAACGGGCCTTATTTTTTTGTCCAAGCCCATTTTTCGGGCTTATATTTTTGCCCAAACCCTCCCACATTTCGGGCGGGCCTTCGGGCCGGGCCGGGTAGCCCGGCCCATGCACACCTCTACATTACAGGGACATTTTATTTATTTATTTTATTTTGTTTTTTTTCTTTTCAGGGGCTCGGGCAAAAATGGGTTCCTACATAAACAATGTGTCAGAGACTAATATGCAATTTTTCTTTTTTCCACAATTATCCTTTAATTGGTTTAAATCTCGATCTATATGATAATTCAACTTAATTTATCAATTAAAATACCTTATAACATCTAATTATAATCATATGGCATTTTAAATTTTCATTTTACAAAATTTTCCTAATTTTTCACATTTTATTCAATTTAGTCCCTAAACCGAAATTGTCATAGTTGAGCTTCTACTTCGAAATCAATCTCAATTCCATCATTCTACAACCCTCTAATATATATAATTACAAAATTTTCATACCAATTTTGAAATATTTACACTTTAGTCACTATGTTCAAAACTAACAATTTTCACTTTACAAATTAGTCCTTTTCATATTTAAGCTTCAAATCTAACAAATAACATCAATTTCATCAAGTATTCATCAATGACAAGTTTTAAAAACTTTAACAGTTTTGAAAAATAATACATAGGTTTACTAAACCGAGTTACCACACTCTCAAAATAATGAAATTTATATATATACTTCTAAATGCTTTCCAGGCAAATGTTCAAACCTTTGGAGGTTAGAAAAATGGCTTCTTGACTTTTTTTTGTTCTTACAAACGGCGGGGAATAAGGAAATAAGAGTTGATGGCCTTGTTTTATTATTTTTAACATAAAATAATAATTTAATTAAAAACAAATTTTAATATTTTTAAAAACAAACATCCATTAAACCGTCCACTATATAGCTTAATGGTCAAATTGTCATTTCAACCCTTGATTTAATTATTAATTTAGTCGTTTAGCATTTACAAATCTATAGTGACATAATTTTATCATTTTTACAATTTAGTCCTTATATCACAATTAACTAATCAAAATGTCAAAATTAAAGAACCAAACTTTAATTAAACTTTATAATAACCTTGTAAATATTAAATAATTATATTTATAGACTCGACCATTAAAAATAGGGTTCCAAATCTACTGTTTTTGACACCATAGAAAAATAAATTGTTACATAGCCGTTAAATTTCAAATATTCCCGTTAAACTCAAGACCATAGATCTCGAGGTGCTACGATCCTTTAGTGTCATTACCTTCATTCTAGGTGAGTGCTGAAAACTAAGCATTTATATTGAACTCGACACTGTCGAGATATTGCTAAAAAAAGTATTTTAGAAATTAACTTTCTTATTTGTCCATTTCAATATACTAGCTTCTAATGTCACATGTGTTGCATGTGATTTTATGCATTTAATATCATATTCGACATACAATATAGTTTTACTTCATGTAATTAACGCAAAGTAATATTATTCACAACAATAGCTTATTAACATAATTAACTCTAATATATTAATTATGTGATAATTAAGATGCTTAGAATTCTATTCAAGTAAAAATTCTATTTTAAAATTAGCACAAAATTTTTTTATCTAATAATTGTAAATTAAATTATAATGTTTTTAAATGTGTAATAATTATCACAAATTCTATCAAATTATAATTATTTTAAATATATAATTA
This sequence comes from Gossypium longicalyx, assembly GCA_025698465.1. Lineage (NCBI taxonomy): Eukaryota > Viridiplantae > Streptophyta > Magnoliopsida > Malvales > Malvaceae > Gossypium > Gossypium longicalyx. Next base: position 9,464,869 of record CM046999.1, on the reverse strand, counting down.
TCACAACTTCTATTTTACTTCAAATTTTTTTATTTTAAAATATGAATTTAGTAATATGATAAAAAAATAAATGATATTTTTTTATAAATTAGACTCGTACTTTTATATATATTATTGATAAAATATAAAACATAGTATCCTAGTAAAAGTATAAGAAAGGAAATTAATAAATTTCGATATAAATAAATTATGTTTTTAATAATATCTTTACCTTTTTATGGCATTGCAAAAGAAGAGAAAGGAATTGTTAAGAATAGGAGTAAAAGGGATGATGTGGAGTTATACGATTGGAAAGGATTACAAGTAGGCTTGATGGCCCGACCCGAAGGCCCACCCGAAACGTGGGAGGGTTGGGATAAAAATATAGGCTCGAAAAATTAGCTTGGACAAAAAATTAAGACCCGTTTAAAAAATGGGCCGGGTCTCGGGTAATGTATTTTTTGCCCAGGCCCGGCCCGGCCTAGCCCGAATTCACTGAAGGATAAAAAAAATTGTTTTTTTAATATTATTTTCTTATTGTTTTCTCCCTATTTTGCTACTATTTTACTATTATGTTACTACTTGTTATTGTTTGGATATTGTATAAAACTTATTTTGTTGTTAATTTTGTTATTATTTTAAAGAAATTTGTTAATTTTCTTATTATTTTAGAGATATTTGCTTGTTAAGTTGCATTTATCTTATTGTTATTTAAGTATACATATTTTTTAAAATTTATTTTTAATTTTTTGAGAAATATTTATTTTGATATTTTTAATATTTTTGATGTATTATATATATATTAAAATTATATAAAAAATAATATAAAAATTAATATGGGCGGGATGAGTCAAATCCAAATTTTAGCATTTTTATCTAGATCAGGCTTGGATAAAATTTTAAATCCATTATAGGACTAAAATTTTAGTTAAGCCCGGCACCACCATGCACACCTTTAATTACAAGTGATTTGAAGAAAACCAACAAAAAAAAGAGGAGATCCATGTATTCGACTTGTAGTTTTATTGAATTTTGTTTGTTTTTCTTTTGGTTCCTACGAGGAAAAAGAGGTTGATGGATGACAATTACTACTTTTGTGATTTTATCGTCTCTTTTATTTCAATATCTTAAATTTTAAAATATATATTTGAAATGTTTTATATTACTTTATTTTTTAAACTTTACAGGTTGAGATTAAATTATAAATTTTAAAGAGTTAAATTATAATTTTATTATTTTATTACTGATAAATTTATAATTTTTAAGCTGAAAGAATAATTTTATCAAATTAAGATGGCCAAAACCTGTACGTGTCCCTTAAGATGGACCTTAATTTATATCTAGTCAATACTTAAACATTTTTAGACTTATTTAATAGTTAAATCTAAAAACCATTAATCATGATAGTTTTTTGTTCGTACAGGGTTGATCACGTTAGATTTTGGGTTGCCACCCTCCCAAATTGCACCACATGTCTTCAGAAATTAAAAAAATAATAACAATAATAATAATAATAAGTAATTATAATTTTTAAAATAGTTTTTTTATTTTAAAATTTTAAATAAAATAAAAAGGCTAAAATTCCTTTAAAGCCCCTGAACTTTGCTAAAAAAATCAAATAAGCTCCTATATGTTTTACACGCTCAATTGAGTCATTGAGCGTTAAAATTTTCATTTAATTAAATTATTTTGTTATTAAAGTTAACGCTCAACCGTTAAAGAACAACGTCAATCACTCTGGGGATGTTTTGGTCACATAGCACATTAGAATATGCCACGTGACGGAATTTAGTGTTTTATGCTTAAAATTGTTTAAAATTATAAAAAATTATAAAAATCATACAAAAACATAATATATATATATATATAGAAATTTATATAAAACTATAATATTATAAATATAAAAAATATTAAAATTTATAAAAATATATAAAGTGAAATGTTTTAATTATTATAAATGAAAATATATATAAATTGTAAAATTTATTAAAGCATTGCAAAAAAGCATTAAAAATTATTAAAATAACAAAAAAATAAAAATATATATACATTATGAAATAATTAAACATAAAAGTGTTAAAAGAAAAATCAAAATTTTAACAATGAAAAAAAAAAACTGGAATTAGTGACATTGTGTGGCGAATACATCTTATAACCCAATGGATGCTTATTCTGAGGTAGATTACGAAACAACTGACCCTCGTTTTGTGCATTATCACCCCCCACGTCATTGGATTCAATTTCCATTCGAAAGAAATCTATTTGCATGCATAGTTGCCATATCGGAAATAAACGATACAGGGAATTCAAGGGTAGTCAGGCCCGGTTCTAGGGTCGTCTGGAGGTGCGGCCGTCCAAGGCTGAAAGAATCCAAAATATTGATTTTCAATTTTTAAGGGTTCAAAAAAAATTTTAAATTCTAAGGTCGTCTGGAGGTGCGGCCGTCCAAGGCTGAAGGGATCTAAAATATTGATTTTCAATTTTTAAGGGTTCAAAAAAAATTTTAACTTCTAAAAGTAAAAAAAAAATTACCAACTTTTAAGGGCCCCAAAAAAAAATTAGCTTTTAAGGGTCCAAAATTTTTTTTAATTAACTTTTAAGGGACCTAAAATTTTTTTCCTAACTTTTAAGGAACCTAAAACCCCATTTTATTGTTTTGTCTAGAGCCCTAAAAATGTCAAGAACGGGCTTGAGGATAATATGAGCTTGGACTAATCTGATTGAAAAGTTGTGTGAACTTTTGATTCATCAAAGTCGTTTCCATTGTCAGAGTCATGATTGGTGATGAAGGGATGTATGCATGACTCGATCCTTTGCTTACATGATATAATTATGCAACAAGACCGTAGCTTGAAAAGGTAAAAGGGCCAAAATGTCGTATCAATGGCTCCTTGTCTAGTTTGACTAGTTGGGATGCACAAGAATGACATTGCTGATGTGATCATTGATGATTTGATGCCACGCACTGTTCTTGTACTATTGAATAACGTTCTAGTGGATACAACTTTCCATGGCCCATCTTATGGAACCATTGCATATAGGACTCCGAGCCTTGGAAAATTCCATCCAAGACAACTTTCCCACATATGCTCCGTTAAGCTCAGACTTCTCACAGTTTTACCCACTATGCATGCTTAGTTAGCCAAAATCAATCATGTTATCTCTTAGAGCTATACCCCATGTACGGTTGATACGTAGTGTAACATCCCAAACCCAACCTAGAAGTTATGACCAGATATTGAGGAAGTACATCAACTTGTTCAAAGCTTTTGTTTTAATCTAATTCGGTGCATGTTTCGGAAGTATAAAATTTTGGCAAAACTCACATAGATGTTTTGAAAAAAAAAACCAAAGTCCAAAAACACTTATTTAAAACCCAGAATTCTAATTCAGAGTCGCGTGTTTTGAAAGTACTAACGTTGGCAGATCATTTCCAGTACTAAAACAAACATTCGTTAAAACCATATATTTATTTCAGAAAACACTTAAGTGATTACTTAATCTTTGCAGCGGAAATTTATAGAGTTTTAATTTTGAAAATCGAACTTTTGGCTTGGTAAATCATACGATTTTGCAGTTTTAAAATACCAAAATCTAACAAACAGCGCAAAAACCAAAGATCAAAGCCCAAAAACAAATTTCAGTCCCAAAAGTCCAGAAAAATTACTAACGCAAATCACTATATTTAATTAGCTTAAAAACTAATCCGAGCTCCCACACATCGTCTGGTCCTAAGTTTGAAGACTGCCTAAAACGTATTAAACAAACGAGTGAGCTAAAAGCCCAGTGTGTAACACATGCCAAGCAACAAATCAGGAACACTTACATAAACATATACGTTTTCAGATATAGATTCAAACATGCCCTCATATACGAAATCAGATGTATTCTCATAATCAAATATAGATACGGATACAAATTTAGTTACAGATGCAGACACAAATTTAGATATAGATGCAAACATAGATCCTATCCCCATCTGCTATACACCAATTCCGTCCAACCAATCACTCAAATTAGGACTACAAGAGTCAAACCATCCAATCACATAGGGTCATGGTGGTATGCCACTCATATAAGTCCAGTTGAGCTACCATACAAAAATGTTGAGGTAACCCGTCAGAATCAAATATGTGGTCGAGCTACTATAATTGTAGTCAAGCTGTCAAAACAAATATTGCAGATACACCGCCAGAAGGTGCAATAATATTTCTAGAATCACATTTCCTCCATCACGTATCATATCCTATCCCAATGTACATGCAAATACTAACAGACATTAGATGCACATATGTCATACATGTTTTTCATATCTGATCATGCTAACAGAATTATCTGATCACAGATCATATATGAATTTCACATTTAAAACATTCTTGTAATTGATACACATACAACATCCCTATTACAAACAATAGCAAAACATCATATTCCATAATGAAGCATGACTTATAACATATCATATCACATTATTATAGTTATCAGAACTTACTTAACACACTTCCTACATATACCTACATATGTATACCGAAACTTACAATTTTCTATGCCTACATAATGCTTACGGACCCAATTTTTTATTCCCCTAATCAACCCCTAATCAGGCCTCAAAATTGGCCTAAAAGTCTTACACGATCTACCAATCCAGGCCGTGTAATCACACACAGCTGTGTGCTACACATGGCCTACTACACGGCCGTGTGGCATTGGGCAGTTTCAAAAATAGCCCCTGTTTCACAATTTTCTCGAGTTCTGAGCGATGTTTGGAGTTAGTTTCACACACTTGATTACTGGTACAACAAACCACACATTTGGAACTCACGAAACCTATATACGACATCAAAATGTATCGATTAACAAACACAAACTAACTCAGTATTTCACTTTAAATCCACTCCTTCTCCAAAAGAAAATAGTCCCTTAAATGATATACTAGCACTTACCCCAAAAATAACGACTTAATAGCAACCATTAGCCATGCCTAACATGCCAGTGAGACGTTGTACGCATCACCCTCTCCTCCTATAAAAAATCAAAATGATTAATAATTGAACATTTACAAAACACCACCCATAATTGACAAGAAGAAACTTACCATTGAAGAACAAAGTTGCAAGACTTACCCGTCAAAAAATCAATGAAAAATGAATGGTAAAATAGAAAATGAACAACGACGTCAAAGAAAATTTTAACAAACCAAAATTTTCTAGAAAAGAAAGAAAAAGATAATGAGAGAATGAGAGAAAATTGAGACGTGAGATAGAGAGAGTGGAAGAGGTTTTTGAGTTAAACCAAAACTACCCACATCCCACTAAATCCACTAACTAACTACCTATTAGATTCCCTCAGAGTGCAAAACAAAAATAATTTTCACTTTACATGCACAAGGATTCAAACACAAGACCAAAGACTAAGTTGAAGCCTTACTACTAAACCAACAAGCTCATTCTTGTCATAGTTGAGCAAAAATAATTTATAAATCAAATGTTCAAATATAGGGGTTTAGGCAAAAATAACAAAAATTCAAGGGAAAATATTTGAACCCAGAACCTTCCACTCACAAGCGCAACACTTAACCACCGAACCAAATTATTTTACTTGATATAATTTTCACAACCTTAATTCAAAACAGGACATGACCTCTCTTGGTTTCTCCAACCCAATTTCTTCTAACCCAATTTTCGGGATGTGATACATCGTATTTCGATACAACGAATGAAGCTCTTTTCGAATTTGAAGAGCTTATTTTCAAGCAATTGGTTTAGTCTTTTTATCTTTTTTCAATACTTATGTTAGACTTTATTATATTGAAAATTTTAGTTTGTTTATGTTTTCCTAAATAAAATAACAATTACATGTCTTTATAAACTTAATGGTGGCTAAAGATATTTCAGGGACTTAATTTAGAAGAGGGATGAGGCAAGTAAATAGATAGCTACAATGTTGCAACTTTGAGAAATAAATGTTGCAACTTAGAGTCTTTTGTGCCTAAAGTCGCAACATCATACATGAATATAGTGACATTATCTATTTTTCACCACCCAATGAGCTACCCTAAATCTAGCATAAAGTTGAACATTCCAGCCTTTAAAGTCGCAATATGAAGCACCCTGTTGTCAAGGTCGTAACATTGACCTTGTAATGTCGTGTCATTAACCTAGAACTTGGACGCAAAGAAGCGGAGCAAAGTCGCGACATCCACCTACCAAGGCCATGGCATAGAGCCCGCTGAGTTGAATGTCACGACATTGGTCTTGCAATGTCGCAACATTGAGCCCAACACAACCACTTTCAAAAGGGCAACTGAAAGTGATTATGGATCAAAGTTGCCTAATATGAGTTAATTGTTTGGGATATTTATGTAATTGAGGAATTAAAATAGCTTTTCTTATAAAATACTACATTATTTAGATATTGTAAATGAGTAGAAAGTTAGGATTTTTTAGTTTTATTTTTAAGTTAGTTCATTTTGTTGTTGGTAATTTTAGGCCTAGATTAGAAAAGAGATTATTTCTAGGTTAGCTTATTTCTACAACTTTCCTTGCAATTACTTTATTTTTATTGTTCAATTGAAGAATTTTCTATTTGGTCTTTCAATTATTTTGCAAATTGAAGCATTCTCTTCATTGATTCAAGAAGTTTTTCACAAATCCTAAGTACTTTGTAAGTTTTGCAATTTCATCCTTATGCTTTGTTGTTATTTCTTGAAATTGAATTATTTGATTAATTGCATAATGGGTTGATGTTAAATTGCATGGGTGATGGTTGATTAAAATGCTAGCATGTGAATTTTATGTTCAAGGACTAAATTGAAAATTTAGAATAAATTGAATAAACTGTAAAACTTAAAATTGACGAATCTAAGGGAAAATTTAGAAAGCTGAAACTGAGAAGAGAACCTATTAAGTAAGAACTAATTTAATTAAGTTTAATTGAGTAAAGCCGAGAGGATAATTCAATCAAATTTCTTATTTAGATTAAATTGAGACTTAGAGGAGATTTTATTAAATGAGAAAATTGGCAATTGAGCTACTTTGAACATAAATTCACTGAAATGGACTGATCATTATTGTTTCCTAATTGTGATTTTCATTAATTGAATATTGGCATGTTTAATCTTTTTTTTATTGTCATAATAATTGGTTGTTCTTGTAGCTTGGTAGTCTTCCCCTTGCATGTTATTTTATTCTTAGCATTTCCATTACTAGATCTCTCTTGAGTTCGATCATTGGAATACTCAATGTTCCATTATAACACAAATATTACAACTAAACTTGTCACACTTGCATAAACACCGCACTTCATTTCATTTAGATCTATTTTCGCATGTCTCAATGCACGTACAATAAGGCGGCCAACGGTCGAGGTCTTAGGCCGGCCTTGAGATTTGTTGCAAAGCCTGAATTGTCGTGCCATTGGATTAGGTTGTTGGTGTTGGATCTGGTGCCATAAGTCTAGTATATTTATTTGTACACTTGTAATTTTTTCAAACAAATTGGTTAATAAAATTATTCATGAATTATATTAATACCATTTGTATATTGTCCTCGTGTGTTTTTTGCATGTAAAGTAAAATAGAAGCAAATATTAGCTCAGTGGTTATCTAATGTTTAGCTAATACTAAGCTGTATTACGTGATCGGATTGTAATACGGAAAGACAACTTATATTAGTAGATGAACGTAGACATGTCCTTAGTCTAATCATGAATGAGCAAATCGATGAAAGACTAACATACTATCTATCAAGTCCAATTAAAAAGATGCTTTGTCTTGGGAAAAGGATCCATTGACTTCATAACCTGCCCATGACATCATCAGGAAAATGGGAGAAAGGGGAAAATGCACCGTGGGAAGGAAAAGATAAGCAAAGCATCAACCACAAGACTTGGAAATGGTTAGGGAAAAAGCTTTGAGGAGGAAACAAGTCGCGTTAGGAAGCCCAACAAAGAACTAAGGCAAGAGAACAAAATGGGAGAAGAAACTCTTTGGGAAAACAAAGAAGAACACTGACAATAGTATAGATAGGTCTAATTCAAGTCTGTATTAGTTATAATGAGATAAATCTTGAAATTACAAATGAAATTTTGACTAACTATATAATATTAACTTCGATTTGATACATATATATATTTGGTTGGATTGATTTGATACATATGGAATTTTGATTTTGATTCAATTATATATATTAAATTTTGATTTTGATCAAATTATACATATTCAAAAAATAAATAAATCTACTTTTTCTTTCTTAATGGGAAAATATAATTATTTTTATGTATAAAAAAAGGGATAAACTATACTAGTAGTCACCCGACTATTAGTAAATTTCTTTGTTGTTCACTCAATAATGAAAAGTTACAAAACTGTCACCCAACTATTTGATTTCTTTTCCTTTTTTTGGTTATAGGTTGTTAAATGACTAACGAAAAAAATGATATATTAGCTTTTAAAATTAACATAATAGCAACTTTAACCCTTTAACATTCACTCTTTGTATTAATTTAGTCTTATCTTAAAAGAAAATAGCTCTCAATGTTTGCTCATTGCCTAATTTTGTACTATTTTTAACATAAAAATATAATGCAATAGACAATGTGTAAATTAGAAACAAAGAAAAAAATTATTTTTAAAAATCTTGTTTATTATTAAACTAAATAATCCCCAAGTACATTGCTTTTCTTGTACTTCAAATGGTTGAAATTTATTATCTCTCAATGATAATTAACTCATTTTTTTGTTTACTTGAGCTGTTTGTCTTAATGAAGTAAATCAAAGCTTAATATTTTTTTTTGAAATTATTAAACATAAAATTGGGTTGAATTAATGAAGTGGGTACTTTTTTATTTTCAATAAATTGAATTGACTATTTTTCAAATTTTGGGTCATTTTATTTCTTCTTATTGTTCTTCATTTTTCCATTGAGTTAGATGCAAAAATGACGTCTCAAAGGGACAACATAGTAGTACTCTAATCGCTCCTATTTACCATCGAAATCCGTCATTTGTTGTCAGCTCTGGTGTCCAATAATATAAGTTTATTCATGTCTCTTTTTGAACACTTGAGCCCCAAGTTGTTCATCTTATCTATTCTCTATGCTTGGCTAAGTGATGATTTTAAAGGCATTTTCATTTTCTTTTTAATAGTGGATTAATTAAACGAGTGGTAAGGCTCTTTATATTCACTGGAGAAGGTAATAATGACAACAACGACTATAACAAAATAGCTCAAATGAAGCAATGTTGAATAATTAAAGTGCAAATCTTATGAAACCGATGAACAGTGAACAACGAAAAGTAGAACATCTCGATTGTTAGTGTTCAATTCACTAATGGAAAATCAGAGTATCAAAAGAAAAGAATGAGAAAGAGTGAAAACTATAATTTTGGATTTTTGGGCGTTTTCATTTTTTATATTCTTTATTTATTTATTTTAGTTAATATTTTTTTAACTTTTTAGCTGGGATAGTCATAAAGAAATGTAAAATTACAAAAAAAAAAGAGATTAAATTACATAATGTGTAAATGATAGTTAACTTTTTTAAAATCAAGAGTAAATAAATAAATCGGAAGTTGAGGTAGTTTATGAAGTTTTAACAAGAAAAAAAAATCCAAATATTGTTTAACGAATAATCTAAATTGATACAATAATTGAAAGGTATAAGAATGTCAGCACTGACGTGATACGGCGATTGTTTCAAATACGCCTAATAAAAATCACGAAATTGCCATTTACCTCTCTTGGCCTTCCCCTCTTCCCCCAAAAGAAAAACCCCAGAGGACTTAAAAGAAACCACGAACAAACCAACAAAATTGACGAGTTGACCACTCACGTCTCCACCGAGCCACCACCGCCCCATTACTCGCTCCTCCTTTTTTCTTGCTTTCTTTTTAAACATCTATTTCTCTTTAAACATAATTTTTGGGTTCTTTCTAATCACTTGCCATTCGATCCGAATGTACAATTCCAAATCATCCCTTTTACTCCTACTCTTTCTCATCAATTCCTTCATCTTCTTCTGCAATGCGGATTCCGGTACGAAATGCTCCAACACGAGCACCCTAATCGGCTTCGAATCCAATTTCACCATGGTCCAACACCAACTGAGAGGCCATTTCAAAATCCTCGATGATTGTTCTTTCCAAGTATCCAGATTTGACATGTTATCCGGTTCTTCCGATGTCGTTTTCTGGGGCGCCGTCGCCGTCGATTTCTCTAACATCACCCGTGGGTTCCCGATCTCCGATCACCGCCTCAACCAAACAACATACAAAAACGCGTCGTTTTCGATCCAATTACTCCCCAACGTCACCTGGGACCAGATCAAAGTTCTCTCCGTCTGGGACGTCACCACCTTATCGGACTTTGGCCACCTCACCCTCCCCACCAACGGGTCGGATTTGTATCCAGGCAGGGTACATACAATGTTCGATAACTGCAAGAACTTGTCGGGTAATTATAGGGTTCGGTGGAGTTTGAATGTGGAGGACAATTGGATCGAGATCGGGCTCGAAGCGGCGACCAAGACGATGAATTACATGGCGTTTGGGTGGGCGAATCCGAATAGAACCAAGGAGCTGATGTTAGGAGCAGACATCGCGGTGGCGGCTTTTACGGAGGAAGGTAGGCCCTTTGTTGATGATTTTTACATTACGAGTTATAGTGAGTGTATGTTGCATGGTAAAGATGGTTCAGCCGTAGGTGTTTGTCCTGATGTAGTTTATGAGAATACCACCAACGGCATGACGCTAAATAATACTAAGTTGGTTTATGGACATAGGAGAGATGGGGTTTCCTTTATTAGGTTTAGGAAACCATTGAATTCGTCGGATGATAAATACGATTTGCCTGTGAATCCTACCGAGGAAATGACGGTTATTTGGGCATTAGGGTTGATGAAACCGCCTGATACTATCCGGCCATATTATTTGCCCCAAAATCACGGGGGTCCAATGATGGTTGCATATGGACATTTGAGGCTTAATGTTTCAGAGAATGTGGATGATTGTTTCGGACCATTGGATGCTGATGATAAGCAGGACCAAGATTTGATTATTGCCAGTGCAAAAGTTCCGCTTGTTGTTACGACTGGGGAGGCTTTGCATTATCCAAATCCACCAAATCCATCGAAGGTTTTGTATATTAATAAGAAGGAGGCTCCAGTGTTGAGAGTAGAAAGAGGGGTTCCTGTGAAGTTTTCGGTGCAGACAGGTCATGATGTTGCTTTGTATATTACTTCTGATTATCTAGGTGGGAATGCAACATTGAGGAATGCGACTGAGACTATTTATTCTGGTGGGCCGGAAGCAGAAGGAGTCATGGCAAGCCCTTATGAATTGGTTTGGGCTCCCGATAGGAATACCCCTGATCAAGTGTTTTATCAGTCATTATACCAGCCGAAGATGGGGTGGAGAGTCGAAGTTGTTGATGGTGGTCTATCTGATATGTATAACAATAGCGTGTTTTTAGATGATCAGCAAGTTACTTTCTTTTGGACAGTATCTAAGGATTCAATATCTGTTGCAGCCCGTGGTGAAAAGAAGAGTGGCTATCTAGCTATAGCTTTTGGGGGTGAGATGGTGAATAGCTATGCTTATGTGGGCTGGATTGACAATGCCGGAAAAGGGCGTCTAAATACATATTGGATTGATGGAAAGGATGCCTCAAATGTGCATCTGACGAATGAGAACTTGACGCATGTCAGGTGCAAGTCAGAAAATGGCATCATTACTTTTGAATTCACACGCCCCTTTAATCCATCATGCAGTAGTCATGATAAGAAGAAAGAGTGCAAGAACATTCTTGATCCAACAACTCCTCTTAGAGTAGTTTGGGCAATGGGTGCTAAGTGGTCTGAGCATCTTAGTGAGAGAAATATGCATTCTGTCACAAGTCAAAGGCCTGTGCGTGTGATGCTTCTGCGCGGTTCTTCTGAAGCTGAGCAAGATTTACGACCAGTATTAGCTGTACATGGATTTATGATGTTCCTCGCTTGGGGTATTCTACTTCCTGGTGGAATATTGGCTGCTAGATACCTTAAACATGTAAAAGGTGATGGATGGTACCAAATTCATGTTTACTTACAGTATTCGGGATTAGCAATTATCCTACTTGCTGTTCTTTTTGCTGTTGCTGAACTTCATGGTTTCTTTGTTAGCTCATTACATGTTAAGTTTGGGATTGCTGCTATATTTTGTGCCTGTGTACAACCAGTGAATGCGTACCTCAGGCCTAAGAAACCTGATCATGGTGTGGAGGCTTCCTCAAATAGGATTATTTGGGAATATTTCCATGTAAATGTTGGCAGAGGTGCCATTGTTGTAGGAATAGCAGCGCTTTTCACAGGAATGAAGCATTTAGGAGAAAGATATAAAGGAGAAAATGTCCATGGACTTAGCTGGGCATTAATAATTTGGTTCTTGATAGGTGCACTAATAGTCATTTATTTGGAGTATCATGAAAGACAGCGGATGAGGGACCGATTTTTAGGAAGGGGCAACTGGGTCCTAGGCAATGTTGAAGAAGACGATTCTGTTGACCTTTTAAACCCACACCATGCTTCCGCGCGAACAGGTTCACAGAATTCTGGACTAATGGAAGTTCAGTTAGAGCCATTGAGCAGATGAATTTATTGATGCATATATATATATTTCTGTTTTTGGATATAAAAGCACAATTCTTCGCCAGTTTCGGGAGTTTCCTACAAACACTGAGTTTAGCAGAGCTGTTTCTTTTCTTTGACGGATTTCCCCGGGATGGGTTACTGCATGAGAATTTTTTTTTTTTTGCCTCCGACACCTCCTGTGAAGATCAATTTGTGTACAGCATGTATTTTGTACACTTGATACTCCTCATAGCATAGTGGAAGGATTTATCAGTTTACCGGAACCTCATTTCTGAGTGAAAGGTACCTTACTTTGTTTTCAGATGAGATCAGTCATTAGATTGTCTAGTTTTCTTTCACAATACTTGCAAATGATACATGGATCTTCTAACAAAACAATCTAGTCTCTTTTCCAGTAATTGTTCATGGTGCATGTGTTATTTCTGTTATCAATGATGTTTCTTTTATCTTTGGTCTCGGAATATAAAGGCATTTGTTAAATTGCATTTTGCTCCTTTTATTAAAAATTAGTAAATTAATTTTTGTATGTTAGATGAAATTGGTCTTTTCTATTAAAAATTTTACCTTTTTGTACTGCTAAAAATTTGCGTGGCTGATAGAATAATCGGATAATGTTGTTTAGTGTGCTACGTGTACTTTGTATTAACATACAAAGATTAGTATTTAACCATAGAAATTGATTAAACTGAAATTTATAGTACTTCTGTATTAATGTTGTCACATTAGTTGAGGAAATCCTTAATTCTATTGCCAAAGTGAGTCCATAACTTGTTCACCAGTTCTCTGTCAGGGAATATAATAATGTCCCATCATGAATTGCAAATTTGAGATGATTGTAATAGATTAACTACATATAATATTATTCTTTTCTGTTTAGAAAAGAAAGCATTTTAACGTGCTGTCGTCTTTGTCAGAAAGATGGGCAGAATCTAATTTATCAGCCGAAATTGAGAGTTAAAGTTACACTGATATGCGACTTTTTTCTTGGTTAATGCTATGGAATTAGGACTTGATAGAAGATTCCACAAATATGTGGGGGATTTGGAATTTGATTTTTCATTGCATGTATGTTAAGAACAAAAATGATAAGTTTTCAAGAAAAACCCAACCAAGATTGACATTTTCTTTTAAGTTGGGCAAATCTTAAGTTGTTTTAGGTTTACGATGTTCGAGTGATTGGTCAAATGAGAACTAAGTTTGCATGACAATGGTGAGATAGTTTCCCCTTCAAATCAGCATAAACTGAGTTGAATGGAACTGATTTAGTTTAGTTTTTGATTTATTTGGTCAAGACATTGGGTTTCATTGGTTTAGTCAATTGGTTTTTAAATGAATCAATAAGAAACTCATAATCAAATTCAAATAATTAAATATGTAAAGCCCAACTCAAAAGTTGTGTGAATTCAATTTACATGTTTATATATAGAATTACTGTAAGACTTAAAAAAGTAGAAACCTAAACCCAGAAGTTGAATAAATGTGTTTGAAGTAACAATCATTTTTCCTATAATCCATATTCAATCATTCAATGTATTTTTACATCACCCTTCACAATCCCCCCAAAACCATTTCATATTTACTGGCAGAGTAGATGAAAAAAAATTTTATATAATAAATATATTTATTAAAATTATATAAAAATAATTGATGTTGATATGGTAAAGTTTATTATTTATTATATATTGTTTTAGATATAAATCTTATTATGATAAAATTTTTATTGATTTATTTTATAAGAAAGATAAATATTTTTATAAAAATATAACTTCATTTATATATGATAGAGTATTTTAATAATCTCTATAACCTCTTCTTTTTAAGATTTAAATTTTAAATTTAAAAAAAAAATGAAAGATAATTGCTTTCGGCCGAATAAAACTAGTTTTAAATCATAAAATAAATAAAAACATCTATTATTAAAAAAGGGCTTATTGATACTTGAGTTTGACACTTTTTTCTTATGTGGTACTTGTGTTATTTTTTATCCAATCTGGTACTTATATTTGACAAAAGTTATATATTTTGGTACCCAAAAATAATGATGTTAACTTTTTAGTGTTTAGTTCTGGTTTTAAGGCTAAATTGATAAAACTTAATTGCGAATGTTATTAAGTTTGAATTTTTCATGGTTTTGTTAATAAAATAAATGTTACACCCTAAAATGTGGGTTAAATTTGTAACTGTTGGAATTATTTTATTTTTTTGTCTGAACGTGTAGTTAGGCTTCCATTTGGGCTTGATCAGTTAAAATGTTGTAAACTTAATCGATATCTACACAAGTATCAATACCTTTTTTATATAGGTACTGATACCTTCATATTTTCTAGTGTGAAAAACCCTAATATGTAGAAAACCATAAGCACATAAGCCTATTTTTGCCATGTCGACCACTCTTTTTCATTTTCCTTTGCTTTGTGTCACCTCAAACCCTAAATTCTCTATTTCTTTCCCCTCTTCTCTCTTTCCTTTCCCTTGCATTGCCCCCTCTCTTTTCCATTCTCTTCTCCTTCTCCCTTTTCTTTCTCTTTTTTTTTTGTTCCTCTTCCTCTCTTTTCTCCCTTTTTGTCGCCACATCCTCCACCGTAAGTATGATTGTTCTTTGCTGCGAATTTTATGAATTGTAATTTTGATTATGTGCGTGACGTTAAATCTATGTTAAATTTGCATAAATTACTAATGCATACCTACTATTACTGTTTAACCATAAAATTGTTATTGTTTGCATGATAATAGCAAATTAATGTTGTTACTGTTATTGTTATTGCTTTTTGATATCGATAGCATGCCACATTGTTACATTGGGATTTGGGTTTTGAAGGAGGAAGTGCAGGCATTTAATATCAGACCGATTTATCAATCAAATTACTATTTTATTGGCGGTTTATTTGCAACCTACTGATATAATAGCAGTTCATCCACAAAATATTGTTTGGTGTGTAGGGTTAAACAAGTTCTTGGGAACTCTTACTGTAGAGTAGAGTGTAGTGGATGGTTGAGTAGGAAAATTGTATTGTTATTCATGTACACTGTATATTTACTAAGAGCATTGTAGGATTGATAATCTGATATGTATTGTATATTTCAAACCTGTGTGCTGTTAATTATTGTTTTATATTTACTTCTTATATATTAAGACCACATTGAGCTTTATTGCTCACACTTAGTTTTTCCCAACTTTTCAGATAACTCGTGAGGTTAGGGCTCAGACTCAGTACTCGGAGCACTGTTGACGGATTTTAATTAGAAACATATTTTAAACTACTTTATAAATATTGTTTTGTTTTGTTTAGTTTAATGAACTATGGCATGGACTCTATTACACTTAAGTTTTGGGGATTTTGCATTACTCATTTTTTATCATTAAACTTGAATCTGGTTATAAACTTCGAGACTATTAAACGATTTGAAGTAAATGTAAATGAGACTTTTCTAACAACTTTTGAACTAAAATAAACTAATGTTTTCCTAAAACAAGTTAAATTGGTACGTGTTTTGAAATTGAATCAAAATAGTCTTTTTAATGATTTTTACCAAGCCCTGACGAAAAGTATCTATACCCAAGCATCTAGTATTGATTCTTGATCATATGAATTAATTTTTAAACCAAACAGAATGCCAAATTAGTATCGATACTTCTAAAAGTATCAATATCGATTGATCACATTTTATAACTTTCAAAATTGGCAAAATGTTCAAATCGTATTGATACTTTTCTATTTTGTATCAATACGTGGAGATATGAAACTCAACAATATAAACCTATTTCATGCTTGAGTTACTAAAAGTCGTTCCCTAAATGATTATATTAGATTACTTGAATTAATATTAAGAATTGTATAATCTGAAATCATTATGAAATGGGCTTTCTGATTTTATTCGAAAATTGATTGTTTTATTAAGTCATTTTAGTAGCTAGTGTAACCTTCATAATTCGACCATAACATTTGGGTCGAGTTGGGAAGGTTTTAATTAATTTAGTGCTAATTGTGAATTTATTTAATGTTGCATTTAATTGATCAAATATAATCCAATAGATGTGATTTAATTCAATTTTTTTCGGGTTGCTTTGATGAAAGTTAATTGGTAATATTATTAGTTGTAACACCCTAATACCCAACTCGATCATCGGATCCTAGTTATTGTGTGTCACATTTATTGCCGGAGCAACTACTGTCAAAATATTGTAATTGATTCACTAATATATGTACAATCATACAACAAACATAAGTATATAATGAAATACGTTTAATTCCAAGCCTTAATCCATATTTAAGATTCGGTTATTGAATTAAGTATGAAATAGGACTAAGTTGCAACAAGTTCAAAAATTTTTGAAACAGGTATCGATACCTTAATTAGGTACCAATACCCAAAATGTGCTTCAACATTTAAAAATTTTCCATTAAATTTAAAGTATCGATACTTAACACTAGGTATTAATAATTCATTATAGAGTATCGATATCCATGCTAGTATCGATACAGTTTTTCAATTTTGTTTTGTAAAAAGAATTTTAACAAAGGCCATAGGATCGATACTTTTGTAAACTATCGGTACTTTTAAATAAGTATTGATACTTAAGTCCGGTATCGATACCGCTTTGGAATTTTATTTATTTGAAATACTATTTGAAATTTCTAAGTATCGATACTTTCTCATTGGTATCGATACTTCAAGAGTTAAGTTCAAAAATATGCATTTGGCACCTATTTCATTCCCAACATCAACAACTATACCAAAGCTTACCTAGCACATACTCCTTTTCCACATCATACCTATAACCAATCACACTAAAATATTCCCCCAACACATTTAAACAACATCAAGGTAAGTTCAAACATACCTATACAATAATTTACAACTTTACAAATCAACTTAACCATTTGATCATACATTTACAATCATCAATTCATTGCCTCTAAGTACCACTCAAATGTCAAAACAAATATAATTTCGAGTCATGTTTTATGCTCACTTCAAACCTACTAGCATATCTTTCATATATTAGTATCTTATTGACTTACTTTGATTATGCCATTCTATCAACTAAAACTTAACCTACAATGCCATATCCACCACTAATGTATCACATTCTTAATCCAAACAGAATTTCAAGTATCAAACATGTAACAACTCAACATTAACATATATGCTCACATGTTTCATGCCATCTTCATTATAACATTAACATCTATACAAAATTCATCCACTTGCCATTTAAACCTTCAACTTAGTAAAATATTTAAAGGACTCCCCTAGGTACATGCCATTAAATTAACAAGAATTTCACCCACCTTGCAGAGTTCGAGATTTTTGTTAAGATGCTGATGTTGAAGCTCAAAATCGTGAATTTAACCTAACCTATGCATGGAAAATAAAATTTTATGCTGAATATAAACTCAGTGGTATTTCTATAATTAAACATTTAAATATAATGTAAATAAATTAAAACTGTAACACCCCCAACCCTAAACCGTCGCCAGAACAGAGTTACGAGGCATTACCGGACATATCAGACAGCTTACGAATAATTCACAATTAATATAACATTCATAGTAAAACAAATAATTAAGTCCCTATGTTGGACTCTCAAAGTCCAAAACACGTATTAAAAGTAGAACGAGACTTGTTCGAGTATTCCGAATTTTTTTTTGTAATTTTAATTTTTTTTTATAAAAATTTCGGCAGTATTTCTGCTTATTTTTACTTAAAACCCCCTGCAAATTTCAAACCAAAACAACTAATACCAAAGTTTCAAATTCACCTAACTCATATTTATATCATTAAAATAATTTTAACTTAAATAATTATCATAGCATCATTCAAAATTTGATTGAAAACTTCATTCATTTATCAACTTAATGTTCATATGTCAAAATATCATATACCTTTCTTACCATTTCATTTAACCATTTAAACCTTATAATTCATCCTTCACAACCCAAATAATATACATATTTAAGTGATCAAAGAACACCTATGTACATGCCACTTTTACCCAAAAGAAAAATTCATCACCAAGTTGTGTTGGAGTCGGGAATGTTCTGGATGCTGAGCCGGGACACTTGACTTCTACTAACTCGCAAGACGGAAACAATCAGACACTGAGTATGAATATACTCAGTGGTATTACCATAATTCAAATTATAATAGCAATAAAGAATTATAATTACCGAACATGCAACTATCCAATTTCTCAAATATTAGTTCATTCTTAAACTTCATTCATTAATAATAACAATACAATTTTTAACTATTCTTCAATTTCCATCATATATCACATGTAACAATTTCAATTACTACATGAATATTAAATTCATGCCTTTCATTCTCAATCTTCATTTCAATTCATAATTCAACTTTCTCATTTCTTTCAATATTTCAATAATATAATCAATCAATTTATTTTAAATTTCTCATTTTACATGTTCACCCTATTAATGAGACCGGACTTTGACGGATACACGGATTCCAACCCGGACACACCGATGCGCACATGTGCCTAAAACGATACATAGTAGTACGATCGTAATACGACACATAAAGTGTCTAAAACGACACACGAGGTGCCTAAAATACGACACATAAAGTGCGATCGATCAGTAAAGCCGGCAATTCCCGTACTCTTCCAAATCCTATGGCATGCCAATTATATCCGACTCAGCCTGACTAGTTAATAGGGTATTCCATATCACTTTTCAATTTCAATTTCAACTCAATTCAATACACTTTTTCATTTCAATCCATAAGCAATTCAATTTCAATACATATTCATCATTCAATTAAATTTTTATACAATTCAACAAATATACTTACCTTATAATTTACTTACCATATACATAAATTAAATTAAACATTTAATGAATAAATAAATAATTTGAATTATAGTAATACAAACCCGAATTTTGCGCTTACTCCTCGATAATTTTCTCCTTTCCTTTTTGTGCCAATGCTTCAGGTTCTTTGTTAGCTACGAAAATAATAATAATTTACATTATTATTTACAGCATTAATTAAAATAAATAATTAAATTTCTAAACAATTCCTACCTTATTCCCAATTTAATCCTAACTAAACTTACTTACTTTCTTAATCCAATTCACTCTCTTTTTCTATTCAAATTTTGTCTAAACTCATATTTAACTATAAAATTTCCAGCATATTTTCTTAATTTCAAAATTTCTTTAATTTAGTCCCTACAACATAAAACTTATAGCCTAGTTTTCAATTTAATCCCTTAATCGATTCTAACTTAGAATTCATTCAATTAAATCCCTAATTCCATAATTTGTCCAACATAAACCCTATTTGAAAACATGTGAACTCTTGAACTATCAACTTAATTTCATCAAAACCTTGTTTTAAAGCTTCTAAAACATCAAAATTAAATAGAAAGGACTTAAATGACTTATCAATCAAAGCTTTAAACCTTAAACTCTTAGTTTTTCCTCTCTTTTTTTCTTTTCCCTTTTCTTCCTGCTCTGTTTCGAATGTCCCTGTTTCTTTCTTTTCTTTGTTTCTTTTTATTTCATTCTTTTATTCTTTTATTTACTTTGTTTATTTAATTAACATATATTATAATATATTTATTTTAAATATTTATTAAGTATTTAATCATATACACACAAGTGTACACCATCAATACCATACATTTGTCACCATTTATTTTATTTTTCACACAAAAAATCTAATAATTTAATTATTTAATTAACAAATATCTTTTACTTTAATATTAAGTAAGTTAGTTATTTTATTACAAGTGTACATATTTATATTATTACAAATGTCATTATCTAATTTGTTTTTCATACCATAAAATCTTATTTTAATTATTTATCTAATAAATATCTTTTACTTATTAATAATAAATAATAAATATCTACTTAATAAATAATACTTGTATTACAATTGTATTATACATAGTATTACACATGTATTTAATTAAACCATACAATTGTCTACTATTTACTTCATTTAATAATAATAATAATAATAACAATACTAATAATAATAATAATAATAATAATAATAATAATAATAATAATAATAATAATAATAATATAAAACCATAATGATGATTTACAATTATATATAATAATTATATAATATTTATATATAACCTAAATAAAATTTTAGATTTTAATACATATATGCCGCCTCAACTATTGTAAATGGTTTAATTGTCATTTTAATCCTTTTTATTTTCTATTACTTTAGAATTAAACTTTTACCCCTTATTCAATTTAGTTCTTTTTACAAATTACTCTAAATTAAGCTAAATTCACCTAATTAAAACCTAATTAGGCACACTATTAAACTCATAAATATTTCTAATAATTATTTTCGAACTTATTTCACTAAGACGAAAGTTCTATAACTCACTTTTCTGGTGCCCGTGAAGTTTGAGTCATTACAAAAACACTAAAACAAAATGTCATGTATTGACATTACTAAATCACCTATCAAAATATACTATCTCACCAAAATATACTATCTCACCATATAAATCATTTCATTTATGCCCAAATAGCTAATATAAGAATATCATACTTTCATTCAACAAGTTTCGAATTGAATTGATCGGACTATCTCATATTTATACAATTTTTCGGGATTATAAATTCAATATACATAATCATTTACCATCTCAATTCATTTTCATGTCCCATTTTACATTTTACATGTTTAATTCACTATTAACCTGACCCAGACTCAAACAGATACATGAATCCAACCAACCACACCTATTTGGCACTCAGTGCCTCATCGGACAAATCCGAAGTAATAAGTTGCACCCGATGTTCATCGGTATAACCGTAGTACAAATGTGCCTAACACTCATTGACTTGTAGTCGACGTAACCCTGTACTCTTCCTGTAACACCCCTAACTCGTATCCGACGCTGGAATAGGGTTACGGAGTATTACCAGACTTATAGATCAAAACATTAAAATTTCATGTTCATAAATCATTCAATTCAAAAACCAATCATTTCCCATTATATAGTCCCTAATACGAGTCCTCAAGGCGTAAAATAAATATTAGAAATGGTTCAGGACTAAACCGGGTTCTCTATGAATTTTTAGGAAAACATGGAAAATTTTCAAAGTGCAAGGGACACATACCCGTGTCTCAGGCCGTGTGGACATTCGAAATGGGATCACATGGCCGTGTCCCAGCCCGTGTCCGACCCTGTGTAACTCACTGACTTGGGTCACACGGCCAGACCACACGCCCGTGTGCCAGGCTGTATACCCTTCGAAATGGCCTCACACGCCCGTGTGCCAGGTCGTGCGTTAGGCTGTGTGAAAACTAGAGGGTATACTGACTTGTGCCACACGACCAAGCCACACGCCCGTGTGCTAGGCCGTGTGAAGCTACTGACTTGGTTTCTAAAGAAGTATCAAGGGACACACGACCGTGTCACCTGGCCGTGTGTCACACACGACTGAGACACACGCCAGTATGGACAAAAATAGGCTATTTTCCAAGCCATATTTCTCACCTAATGTGGTACTAACCTAAACTTAACAATGCACATACAACCATGGCATAAATAGGTACTCAAAACCAACCAATATCAAGTTTATATCATGTACAATCCACACATATAACATGATATCCATAAACACATTCATTTGACCACTCTTAAACATACCAAATATACTTCCAAAGTCTACGTACATGGTCAATTACATATATGAAACATTGTGCCTAACTTAGCATGCATACACATTCTCAATTTCAACCATTTGGTACTTTAAATGCCAATTCACAAAACAAAGCATTCACATAGCAAATATACACAACATATCATAAGGCCATTTACACCTATTTACATATCAAAATATATACCATTTTCAAGCCGAACCACTTGGCTAAATACTCAACAAAACATATAGGCCATATTAGCCAAAATACTTATACATGCCATTTAATCCAAAATGTAAAGTCCAAAATACCAAAATAAGAGTTTGATAGTGCAACGCGATCTTCGATAACTTCCAAACCGAGCGAGCTTTTGAATAACTATAAAACACGAAAATTAAAACAGAGTAAGCAATTAAGCTTAGTAAGTTCGTATAACTAATAAATACAACTTACCAAATCATTCATAATTTAGATAAGCATAATTAAAACATAGGTAAATTTTAATTCGGCCCAAAGCCTAACACATAATCACAATTATGTTAGCCATGTATAAATACATCAACTATGAATTTCTTCCCGTATTTCACATCAATACCTGTACTGGTTCGTATCAACTTGTATAACCTCGTATCATTATCTGTGCCCGTTGAACCATTTGGAATACTATTGGATACTCGGGTACCTCGCACACTAAGTGCCAATATGTGGTCAAAACCACTTCTATCTCATATCTCATATCGATGCTCACTCTCGAGCCATAACTGGGTCTGCTCACACAAGCTGTAAGTCAAGACGTAGCTACACAGTGCTGCTCAATAAGCTGTAAAGTAACCGCAACATATGTCAAAAACTCAGTCACCGGTAGGACGTACAAGACCAGCACCCAAAACACGGTAACCCCTAATGACATGTCATTTATATCCTATCTATTCTTAAGGTTCAACCGGGATCAATACATTGTCGATACTTTGTCAAGAATTTTCGTGGTGTCGTATCATCATAATTATATCAATTAAGCATTTAAACACATATAATTTAATTCTTATTAAACATACGAACTTAACTCGAATTTATACGGAGAAAATTAACCGATCAATCCACTACTTTATCTTTCCCCCGATCTAAATCCAAACGTGGCTTTTCTTGATCTATATCATCAAATTTAAATAATTTAATATTAATTCTATTCAATTCAATCCAATTTCATGTTATGGAAAAATTACAATTTTACCCTATACTTTTGACCTTCTTACAATTTAGTCCCTAGGCTCGTAAAATGAAATTCATGCAAATTTCTCTACACTCAAGCCTAGCCAAATTTTATAAGTGCTCATAGCAGCCCATATAATTCCCAATTTCACATATTTAACACACAATTTTCACTTTTCTCAATTTAGCCCCTAATTGACAATTTAAACAAAACTCACTTAACAAAAGTTTATTTAACAACCAAGATTCATTTTCTTCCATTAAACTTCAAGAAAAATTAAAAATATCTCATGGAAAAACCCTATACTTCCAATCATATTGCAAATTAGTCCCCTATTTAGCTAGCTTAAGTTATAACGATCCCGAAAACATAAAAATCAACAAAAACAAGATAGAGAATTACTTACATGCAAGGGAATTAAGTGGCTGAAATTTTAAGCTTCAAAAACCCCTATTTTGCTGAAAATTTCGGTGGAGAAGATGAAGCAAATGGGTTGGTAATTTTGTTTTATTTATTTTATCATTAAAAGCCTTTTTATCATTTTACCCTTACCTAACTTCAAAAATTACTCAATTACCAAGCCATACACATCCACTATCTCAATTATTGGTCTAATTAACAAATAAGGACCTCCACTTTAAAGTTTTATAACTATTTAACACCTTTTACTAATAGAACCCAACTTTTGCACTTTACGCGATTTGGTCCTTTTTCACAAATTGAGCATACAAATGGTAAAATTTCTTAACAAAATTTTTATAACAATATACTATCATGCTGTAGACCAAAAAATAATATTAAAATAAATTTTACGACCTCGGATTTGTGGTCCCAAAACTACTGTTTCATTTTCACTTCCTATCATATGGCATACCAATTATATCTGACTCTACCTAAACAATTAATAGGGTAACAATTGCTCAAATTCATTTATAAGCTAATTTCTCAATTCAGTTCCTTAACTAATTTATCAATTTGTATGCATATCATCATAATTCATTTATAACACAAAGTCAGTTTTGCAACTAAAACAATATACAATATTTCAAATCTATTCAATTTAGTCATTATCATAGATAACCAGTCAAATAAAATTGATTCAACTCGATTTATGATTTCCAGCTCACCTCATGATCTTACCATGCAAAATAGTTCATAAATGTAGAAATTGAAGTGATTCGAATTATAAAAATACAAACCATAAACTTTAAACTATTCGATGATGATTTATCTTTTCTCTTCCTTTTCGAGGTTTCAAACTTTAAAACCCTATAGCCAAAACTTTCTTCTCCTCAACAATGGAGAATTCGACTGCATATAATGTAGAGAAATGCTTTTCTCTTTCTCTCCACTAATATAATTTGTTTTATTTTTATTATATATATATATTATAAATTAATTAAATTTTATAACATAATTCCTATACACCGTTAAGTCACCGCCCACCAACATTCCTAAAGTGGTAAAATTTCCACTTTATGCCCTAGATTATTTTTTAATTAAAAATTTTATAGCAATTGAATTTTTACTATTTTTATAATTTAGTCTCTATATCTTAATTAATTTTTAATTTAAAAAAATTGCCTATCTAAAATTCAATTCACTAATACAATAACTCTGTGAATATTTAATAATATTTATGGACTCAATTTATAAAAATGAGATCCCAAACTTATATTTTCTGACATCACTGAATTTCGATTTGTTATATTAGTTAACTATGAATTTTTCATAAAATCAACTCTAAAACCTAAATTAAACATTAAAAAATTTAATATTGTTATCTTCAAGTATCAAAATGTATAATTTTTTTCAAACATAAGTATCACATTAGACCAAAAAATAACACGGGTGCATAAAAGTAAAAAAATCTTAACTTATTCTCTTCTTTTCATAGAGGCTAACTTTTTCAAACCAAATATTTATTTCATCGATGGTGGCACCAACCTTCATGCTTGTTTCTGGTTGCGGTATCTCCAAAAATTTGTTTCCCTAGTTTTATTTTATTTTTAATGTCAACCCACAGTTTCTTAGTTACTCTATGTTTTTTGAAAGCAGACTTCAATTTTTATGTTTTGGGTATATATATATATATATAAGATTTGTTAATATAAAGGTGTTGTAAAATTTATTAGCAACCGTTCTTAAATGATTTTTTCACGATAAATCATTTTAATGGAGTTATATTTAAGATGATGAGAGGAATAATATGTCATCTGAGACTTGGCCTTTCATGTATCACTGATGCGATGAGTCTCTCAAGGCATTTGACAATTTTTTCTTGATTGATTGGTGTTCATAGTCAGGTTGATTTGGTGATGATGGGGTTAGGATGTAAATTTTAACAATTTGACCAAATTTATGCATCTCTTATTTGTTTTTAAATAACTCCAACGTTGTACTAATTGTCAATTTGTCCTTTTACTTTGCAAACATAATATTTATGCATTAATTTATAGTGATTTATTTATTGTTTGTACTAGTTACCATATCTTTATATTATTGTTATTCATAATTCTTATTAATAATATTTTTTTCAAAAACTAAAAGAAAAATAGATATCGTATAAAAAAAATGTAAAACCTTCAACTTTGGCGGAACTGATTTGATCTGATTTGTGAATTTATATAAATATTCAAATAAATAATAAAAGTTGGAATCAAACTTTGAAAAAGAGAAAAAAAGTATGGAATATCATATGAAAAGAGTTTTCTAAAATAAAAGAATAAAATATAATAAATGTAATTGTCAAATTTTAAATAATATTATCTTAATGTTAGATAAATCAGTAATTAATTTTATAATTCAAAATTAATATTAAAATATAATTGTATTCTGAGACCTCGAAATATGACGAGTAAAAATCTTTCAATTACGATTTAACAAATCATGAATAAGACGTAATTCCATCATATTACTATCAGCAGCTCCACCAACTAAAATCATCTCTATTAACATACCAGTATCACATTCTACTTTCAATTGATGATATCGCTTCTCCCATAATAAGATTAGACCCTCTAGTATGACTCTTGCCTTAATTTTAAAAATTATATCCTTACCTAATAACATCGAAATTTTACCTAACAACTTTCAGTCAACACCCAATAATGAGAATCCAATTTTATTAAGTAAAATAGATATTCAACCTCATATATATATATATATATATATTATATTATATTATATTATAATAAATCAAGAATTTCTTGTATTTTTGGAAATATTGAATTTTGGAGCAAGTAATATAATATATTCACTGTGTTAAAATATAATACTTAAATAATACATATTTTATATAGTATTATTTGTGAAAAGTATTAAATTTTAAAAAATATATAAAAATAAATTTAATATATACTAATTAATAAATAGAATCAGAAACAAACTTACAAATATGATATTATGCTACAATTCTGTGACAGAATCTGTTTAATATTAAAATCCAAAAAGCTCAGAATTCTTATCTCATTCCAAAAACTGCTCCGACTTGAGACAGTCAAGAATATATAAATAAACACTGCAAAGTGCAAACTGAAAAGAGTACAAGAAAAATTAGTTTTTTTTTTTTTTTTTTCACTTTGCCATTTTACTTTATATATCATTCTTTACACTCCCAAATCTCTCCTTTTCTTCCCCTTTTTTTCTCACTTTCTCTCTGTTAGTAGAAAAATAAAACTTGTTGGCTGTTTGCTAAGCTTTGTTAGAGAGAAAAATGAGGGAATCCTATCTCCTTTTCACACTGCTACTTGTTTTACTTCCTTCCACCCTGCATTTCCAAGCTCATGCTGCCCCTGCTGGTACCCTTTTCTTTATGATCTTAGATTCTATTCATTGTTTTGGGTAATGGGTATTTTTCAAATTTAGATTTGAATGTTTCTGCTTTCAGTTTGGATGCTACCTTTCTTTTCTTTGCTTTGCTTTGCTTCTTGTTCTTGTTGGTTTAAGAGCTGTTAGCTTTTAGTGATATACTTTTGATCTTTACTTTGCTCAAAATGGGTTTTCTTTTTGGTTTTTGGTAGTAGACCCTTTTTGGGGGTTTGTATAGTAGGTTCTTTTTTAATTAAATGTGATATGATTTACTTAGGACCATTGGTGAAGCACTTGTCTTCTTTACTTAAATGGACCAGGTCTACCACTAAAGCACCCCAATCAGGTAAAAACTATAATTCTCATCTTATGTTTTGCTTCTGTAATTTGTACTTTTCTTTTCAATTTTGAATGGGTTTTTGTTTTTTACAGATGGCAATGTTCTTCAATTTGAGAATGGGTACTTAGTTGAGACTGTAGTTGAAGGCAATGAGATAGGAGTTGTTCCTTACAAAATTCGGGTCTCAGAGGATGGAGAATTATTTGCTGTTGATGAAGTTAATAGTAACATTGTTAAGATTACTCCACCATTGTCTCAATGTATGTGTTTAATCTTTTGGAATGACTCACTCTAGTTTGCTTAAGCTGTTATGGAAAACATCTTACGCTATGGATTTGTTGAATTTGTCCGTTTTCGTTTTTATTAATTTGGTGACATATGGTTCTTTTTCTTGTTTTGGGATTACTGGTTATTGCAGATAGCCGTGGAAGATTGGTTGCCGGGTCATTTCAAGGTTACACGGGGCATGTGGATGGAAAGCCAAGTGATGCTCGTTTCAATCATCCCAAAGGTGTAACCATGGATGATAAAGGGAATGTATATGTTGCTGATACCATGAATCTTGCCATTCGAAAGATAGGAGATGCAGGTATACACGGATATATTAGGTTGAATTGTCTTCATAAAATTTGTTACTCTAAAATTTCTTATTAAGCATTGTTGATTGAAAGCCTTGATTGTCAATTTATGATAAGGGGAAAATATAATAGGCTTCATCAAAGATGAGAGGACCCTTTGTAGATTAATTTCTAAGGAAAAAAAAAGTTGACTCGGGACTATTTGCAGGTGTCACAACGATTGCTGGAGGCAAATCAAATGTTGCAGGATATAGGGATGGGCCTAGCGAGGATGCAAAATTCTCGAATGATTTTGATGTGATATATGTTCGACCGACCTGTTCGTTGTTAGTTATTGATAGAGGAAATGCTGCTCTTCGACAAATCTCACTTAACCAAGATGATTGTGATTATCAGTATAGTTCAGTTTCTCCCACAGGTTGTAATCCTATTTTTTTTTCTTTTGCAATGGTTTTCGAAATGGAATATTGGTATAATGACAAGGAAAGAAGTGTCAGATTAGTTAAGCTTAAATATTTGAGAAATTAGTTTACCACTTGTTAGATATTTGTTATATTTCTCGGGCAAAAGGGATGACCGGATAATAAGCATACCTCTGAGAATAAAAGAATCAAACTTCCCGGATGGTTTCTAGCGAAACTTAAAAATTGTCAAAAAGGGAAACTTTAGGAACATGGTCGCCCATAATGTAGGCTGTTGACAATTGTGTTACTCACAATGTCAATTGGGACTTTTTTCATCATTAGCCTTGTAGTGATCACATCAGTTTTCGTGATGTTAAGTCTCGCTTTATTTTTTTAGAATCACAGGTTTTCAGGATGATAAGAAAACCTTTTAAACGATATGCTATCTCATTAAATTTTAACATAATGGTAGTGCATCTGTAGTCTTGTTAAGTCAAATTACTTGCTGATTGTAGGCACTGGCCTTTTAGCAGATATCCTAATGGTTCTTGGTGCTATCTTGGCCGGCTATGCCACATGCTTACTTCAGCAAGGATTCGGACCTTCTTTCTTCCCGAGAATGGTACAGTTCTTCCTTTTTCGTTTCAACCATGTAACATAAAATGTTTGAAGGCTAACAGTTGTAGCAATCTTGACAATCCTATCAGCATCATTGGTTCTCTTTTTCATCTTTTTTGCAAGCAAATACAGTGTTTTGGCCAAATAATTTTTGCTTTCATGGCGTTTGACATTGTTTTCATTTGTTTTTGCTGTATACATCTGATGCATAAACTGTTGCTGCAGCAACCTTCCGATAGAGAATTCAAAGAACAACCAAGCAAGGAGAAGTTGACTCCTATTGTGGATAGCACAAAAGAAGTACCTGGGTGGCCATCTTTTGGCCAACTTGTCGCAGATCTTTCTAAGCTTGCACTCGAAGCAATGGGAAGCATATTCCTCTACTTTGTCCCCTCTCGTTTTCAACCAAATAGCTCAAAGAAAGGTCTTACACCAATGAAGGATTCTCTTATAATGCCTGAAGATGAAGTCCCCCCTCCGTTAGTTCAAAGGCAGGCCACTCCAGCACCCATTTCTGAAACCCGGCAGACGCATACGACTAATACAGCTGATAAGTATTCAGAAATGAAGCCTCCGAAGATAAAATCAAGCAGTTTTAGGGATCCTTCTTTGTCTAGCAAGCACCGTTCCTCCAAAAGACAAGAATATGCCGAGTTCTACGGGCCTGGCGAGGTTCCACCTTACACTAGGTCTAAGACCCAGAAAGAAAGAACAAGACATCGCCAACGAGATAAAACAGCCGAGGTGGTTTACGGAACAGGTGGGGCAGATCAAAAACCTGTTGAGACAAAGCCAGTAGATTACGATAACTCGAAGTTCGATCATTACAACATGAGGAGCAAATATGGATCCAATGATTCATTCCGGTTCTGAACTAAGCCGAACAATGTATTCATCTTGCGTATGCATCAACCGTATTTTACTTACGCCAGTCTGTAACTGAATCATATATGTATTAGCAGTACTTTGTACCTTAGAGGTCTACTCAGATGAGAATTGCAATTTAGCACTGGTATTTTTGGTCGCCGACTGCTGTAACGTACAGAAGGTTCGATATTACCTGCATGTGGCTGACTAGAATGAAGCATTGCGTCGAGTAGATATGGATTTTGGAAGGGAACTGATCATTTGTTTAAAGCATAGTGGTTAAGAAACTTTATTATTGCGGAGAACTTGATTTAGTGTAAATTAGTTTCTATGTTGTTAAAGCAGAAGCAAATTGATCATATCTCTCTCTCTCTTTGTTTGAATCGATTCCGATCATATAAGTAATCAGTCTTTAATGGCCTCTATAGATTCATATCAACTGAGCGTGACAAGGATATTATTATTATGTTAAATTATACAGTTGTAACTCAATTATGCTCGTGTATTTGTTGTGGTCACTAAATTTTAAAAATTTTCAATTTAGGGTGGGTTTATATGGGTGGTGGGGTGCAGTGTAGTGCGTTCAGTTCACTTTTTATCTCATGTTATAGTATACTTTTATTTTTATATTAATCGCAGGTAAACACATCAACTATCCAAACCTACCCTTAGACACTAACCTTTGTATTTGTTCTTGTTTTAGTCGCTCATTGTTAAATTGATAACCGAAATAATGACCTAATCTTTTTCTAATTGGTATAATAACACATTTAGTCCTCAATACTTACATATTTTATCAATTTGATCTTAATTTTAAAAAAATTAATAAATTTAACTCTTTACATTTACAAATTTTATCAATTTGATCTTCAAACTTCCTAACCAACGTAACAACAATAGAAGAAACCAAAAATATCATCATTCTCAAATTGGATGAAATGATAGGTTCTTGAACTAAATCTAGAAAGAAGGAAGACAATAAAAATTGAGACCTAAAAGGAACATTGTCTTCAATGTTCAACTTCTTGTTCAAATAGGAAAGCAAACTGAGGAAACTATTGATGAAATAAAAAAGAAATTAGCTTTGCTTACAAAGAGCATGGAAAGATCTTCTAAGATGGGAACAAAATCATATTCTAATGGAATAATGAAGACTCGTATGAAGAGGGAGAATTCTCAGACAAAGAAAAAGGTTATATGATATTTTGAATGCAAAGGGTATGATCATATTCAATCAGAATGCACCAGTGAGAAACAAAAGTCATTAGATGTTACCTAGACCGATGAGGATGATGAAAGTGAGGTTTCTAACTCTAATAAGGGTACAAGTAATTGTGTAGCATTTACTATGATTGTCCAGACATCTGTTAAGACAGGTGTTTAGAGGACGGATTAAAATCCTAATGAATCAGATTGTGACATTGACACCCTGGAAAACTCCTACTTCCAAATGACCAAGAAGTTGAAAATTGTATATTAAATGAATGATGATTTGAGGGAAGAAAACGAGAAACTCAAAATGAAAGTGTAAGAGAAAGATGATATGATTGTTGATTTAAAAAAGGATAATGAGATGCTTGCCAAACTATGATATGTATAGTAATTTTACTAAATTTAAAAGTAAGATTTATAAGTATATAGTAGTACTAAATTAAAAATAGAGTTTAAGTTTTTATTAAATATTATTGCATAAAAAAAATAGAAAGAAAGAAAGGTTACTTTAATTTATTAATCAAAATAAAAAGGACCATTTTAAAAGAGTATTGTATAGTAAGAGGACCTATTGGTACTTAATGCTTCTTTATAAATAAAGAGGATTATAATTGTAAATTTAAAAAGCGGAAATCTTTTTGCTGGAAAGCTAAAACATGGAGGGGTTTAATGGCCAATTAACCCAAATTAGGCTCCCAACCCTTTCCCTAAACAGCACTTCTCAAGCCAAAGTTTACGATTCTTGTGTTAGTGCCGGCGCCATTTGTGGTTTCATTTTAAAGTTCAGCTCTTGTTTTTCCATTTTGCTTAGTTTCAAAATATGG
The DNA here is from genome assembly GCA_025698465.1 of Gossypium longicalyx. Classification (NCBI taxonomy): domain Eukaryota; kingdom Viridiplantae; phylum Streptophyta; class Magnoliopsida; order Malvales; family Malvaceae; genus Gossypium; species Gossypium longicalyx. Next base: position 9,432,753 of record CM046999.1, on the reverse strand, counting down.
GTAAGCTTCCTTCTTCTTTTATTCTTCTTTCAGTTGTCAATGGTGGAAGCCATCTTTCTAATTTCCACTCTTTTTCTTCTTCTTCAAACACCATTGCTACCCACATCAAAGCCTTAAGTAAGAAACCCATGCCTGTTATAGGAAAGGGAAAAAAAAGATGCCCGCTTCGATAATGTTGGTGATGCTTTGATTTTGTTCAATAAGATGATAGTCAAGTACCCAAAACCTTCAATTGTGGAATTTAATAAATTATTAGGAGCCATTGTTAGGATGAAACATTATGCCGTAGTTGTTTCTATGTATAGACAGATCGATTTATTGGGCGTTTCCTATAATTTTTATTCTTTCAACATCTTGATTAATTGCTTTTGTCAATTAGGTCGGATTGATTTTGGGTTTTCTGTTTTGGGGAAAATGCCGAAGTTAGGTGTTGAACCTAGTGCTGTAACTTTTTCAACTTTGATTAATGGGCTTTGTAATCAAAGTAAGATTTCTGAGGCCGTTAGTATCTTCGATGAAATGACTGAAAGAGGATATCAACCTGATTTGATTGTTTACAGTACAATACTTAAGGGGTTGTGTAAGAGCGGCAATATTGATAGAGCTGTTAGGTTTCTAAGGCTGATGGAAGGCAGAAGTTTTGAACCCAATGTTGTAGCATATAGTACCATCCTTGACTGTCTTTGTAAGAATGGGTTGTTAAAGGAGGCTCTTGATCTCTTATCTGAAATGAAGGTTAAAGGCATGAGACCAAATATCATTACTTACAGTTGCTTAAACAGGAGGAGGCAACAAGGCTTTTGAATGAAATGGTGGATAACAATATTTCACTTAATATTGTCACATATACTATATTGATTGATGCACTTTGCAAGGAAGGAATGATTTCTAAAGCTGTAGAGACCATTGACATGATGAGAAAGCAAGGCATTGAGCCTAATGTTGTTACCTATGATGCATTAGTTAATGGTCATTGCTTGCAGAATGAAATGGATAAAGCTAGAAGAGTTTTACAGTTGATGATTGAGAAGGGTTGTGCACCTAATATAGTTACTTACAGCACCATGATCAATGGATATTGCAAAGGTAAAAGGTTAGATGAAGCAATGAAACTCTTTCATGAAATATCTCAAAAGGGACCAATCCCGAATATTGTCACCTACAGCAATCTCATGCAAGTATGTTTCAATTAGGGAGAGTTCAAATGCATGTGAACTGTTTAGAAAGATGCTTGCTTCTGGACAAGTTCCAAATCCAGTGACCTGTTTGATTTTGCTGGATGGCTTATTTAAAACAGGTAATCTCAAAGAGGCATTGAATTTTTTTCAAGCAATGCAAAACAGTGGGTTGGAACTTGATATTGGCCCATATAATATCCTAATTGATGGGTTGTGCAAAGCTGGGCATATTGAAGTTGCCAAGGAATTATTTTATCAACTCTGAGACAATGGTTTAAAACCGAATGTTTACAAATATGGTGTAATGATTAATGGACTGTGTAAAGAGGAATTGCCAGATGAAGCATACAGGTTGTTTGGGAGCATGGGAGATAATGACTATCCGCCTAATAGTTGCTGTTATACTGTAATGATTCGGGGGTTCCTTTGAAACAGCTATACCTCAAAGGCAACGGACTTCTTACGAAAATGGTTGGTAAGGGCTTTTCTGCAGATATATTCACTACCAACTTTTTTATGGATCTCATCATACATTCTAATAAATCAATCTTTCTCTGAAATGTTTCACAAATTGTGTAAAGATCATCACTTGTAAATGTGAATCAGTTTTTACATAACCATTGTACAGTGATAAAAGATTGTGGAAACTAGAATGAGTTTTAGTGTCTATTTTCAATATTGTTGATTTTTTTGACTTGTGTAGTAAGTGAGAATGGTAATGTTAAGAAATTAGGGGAATACCAATATTGCTTGTGGAATTTTTTTTTTTTTTTTTTTTTTTTTGCAGTATAAAGTTAAAAATTTGAAAGCAGGGACATTTGTATGAACAACTAAACATTGAGAATAAAAGTAATTGGAATAAATATTAAGATGATTTAATGAGAAATAAAGGGTCGAATGGTTATATAAAGGAGGGTAGTGATTTATTTTGGGTAGAATAATGAAGGGGAAAACTACAGAAAGTTAACACCCATGCAGCCTATCCCCAACTGTTCCTGTACCGTCCTTCCAAAGAATGCTCGGTGCAGCCGGTGGATTCAGCAGCCTGCTTAGGCCAAACGCTTTGGCTTTCCGGACAATGTGACGTATCTTCCATTGCCTATCCTAAAGAGCTCGAAATGTGCGTACTAGCGATATACTCTGCTTAGCAGCAGACTCATCCAATATGATGGGGACAGCAGCAGCACTGTCGCTCTCAATCTCCACACACCTAAAGCCTTGCATCCAAAGAAGATTCAAACCGTCCAAAATGGGGCACAACTCAGCTTCAAGAAGCGAGCAACATCCCAGATTTCTAGTATACTCCCACAATCACGATCCATTCCTGCCACGCACCACTCCACCGGCCGATACAGCATGCGTATTTGACTTTCAAGCCCCATCCGTATTAAGCTTCATAAAGTTATTTGTAAGGACTCCCAAGCAGAGTAGTAATGTAAAGAGTTTGTGGTATAATAAAAAAAAAAAAAAGAGAAAGGAATTTGGCTTTTTTCTTATTATAAAAATTTACATAAATGAAATCCACGTGGCAGTGCATTATAGTGCAAATGTTAAAACTTGAACTTATATACAATACAATTTATTTTCTGAAAAAAGCAAGCATTCTTGTGAATTAATTAAAATATATTAAAGTATTTTTTTAAATTGAAGTGGTAAGTGATTTTTAAAAATTAAAATATAAATTAGTATGCTCATAAAAAAAATTTTTAAAAATATTATTGCAACATGAAATAGATAAAAATTTATAATTTAAATAAACAAAGATAATCTTTATTCCATGATAAATTCGTAAATTTGATTGATTGAATTAAAATAAATATAAAAAAGAATAAAAAGAGAATAAATTAAATTGATTTAACTAAAATAAATGTAAAAAAAAAAAGGAAATTAAATGAGTATCAATTAATTTATTTTTGTTTTCAACCTGCCTAACTTGAATTTCAATTAAATATTTTTAAAATAATTTTATTTAAATTTAATTATAAAAATAAATAGATAAAAATATAAAATTATATATTTTAATATTTTAGTATTATAATTTATTAAAAATGAAATAAAGATGCAACAAATTTTATTTTTATCAAAGATTACACCATTATTTTCTTCCTAACCAAAATGAGATAAAATAATATATTTGCTTGTTTTAAAAAATGTAATGGTAAGGCACATTACACTCCAAGAAGAGATACAAGTTCGAAATTTGAAGACAACATTATTAAGAAGCACAACTAAGAACTCCGAATATGGATTGTAAAACGGACATGAATAATACTAAAAAAACTAATATTTACTTCATTCCAATCATTAATCAACATAATTTATGGGGAAGAAGTCATGCACGAGACATCTGAAGCTATTGCTAAAATTGAGGTTGGTTCATTGAGATAAAATTTATAATTGTTTTGATTTGATAAAAGTTGTTAGCTTTAATGTCCCAAACTTTTGATATAACAACATTTAGGATAAATTTTTATTTATATTTCTTAAGTTAGTTGGTGAAAATAATTATTATAATTTTTTACTTTCCTTTACTAATTTTATCTTTCAAAATAAAATAAACATACATCACTTCTTTTCTTTAATCTTCTATTTTTGGGAGATTCAAACCTAGTCAGGATGAATTAGGTAAGAAACTTATATATCTTATGAGTTTTGTTAAATCTAAAGAGCTGATTGCTCTTTTTTCTTTTGAGATGGGTGAAAAGAAGAATAGAGAATATGTTTGTTTCTATTGTGGAAAGGCCGAACATATTAGATTTATTTATTACACGCTGATGAAAGATGAAAAGTAGAGAAACATAATGTTTGTTCAATCTAATGTTGCAACACTAAACAGAACATCACTCAAACAACATGTTTGTAACAAGACGAAAGGGAAGAATATAACAAGGAGAATGACTTGTCATTACTGTAAGAAGGTTGGTCATATTAGGCGTTATTGTTTCAAGTTGCAAAATGACTTGTGGAAAGTTAAATCTGGTACAACAATTGTTCAAACAACTAATCAAAACAATTGTTCAGACAAATAGAAGCGCAAGACAATTTGGTGTGAAACAATCTTAGTCACAAAGGAATGACCACATTTGAGCTCCAAAGATAAGCAAGATATTCATGCTCATGTGAAGCATGAGGTTCCAACTCATGTTGATGATATCGAAGATATTCCAAAGATCAAACATACTTTGTTTTGTGGAAAGAGTACTTAATGTTTCACAAGCTATAGCCCTTGTTATTGAAAAGGTAGCAACTCATTCCCTTGAATAAACTTGAGACAAACTAACAAAAGGAGCATAGAGTAAGGGGGAGTAAGTTTGCTGATTTTAGTATGGTATGTTCATGTTTATGTTGAATATGGTTTATGAATTTGAGATTTATTTCAACTTTCTCTTCGGTATCTCTTGTGTACTAATGACATAATGATAGAGGAAGCATATACCATTTGCTTATGTTTTGTCAAAAAGCTAAGGGGGAATTTGTTAGGACTAAGGTTTTCCAACACTAAAGACTCCATGTCTGATTAGTAACCTGATCAATCAAGACATTGGAACCTAAGTGTTGGCTTATTTGACATGAACTTTTTCATGTAATATTTCCATAAGCAATTGGACTTCTAGGAAGTGATTTATAGATGAGGCTCGTTGTGCATCATAGTCATGGTCAATTTTGGAGTTTTAAAGAAGTTGAGATTGACTTAACTTGGTGGATAAGGCTGGTACTTATCATTTGCACTTATCTTGGCAGATTTATTGGCTGATATTAAAGAGATTAATTCTATTTTATTTTGGATAATTATTGGAGATAATTCAAGAAGATACATTTAGATTAAAATTGAGAGTTTTACTTTATCAAGATTACTTGGAAAAAATGACGAATTTAGCCTATAAATAGGTTGTAATGCCACACATTTGAAGGTGTCTTTTTTGGAGTGCTTTTGGTTGGTTATTTGTGTATATTTTGCTTGATATTTTTGCATTATCGTGTTAGGCTTTTATTGGAGAGTTTATACTTGATGTAAGTAAGGTTTTTGGGTGAGTGATTTGTAACAATTGGGGTCAATGTTGGGGTTGCAATTACTTCTTTGTGTAAAGGTAGATCTGACTTAAACCAATAGGTGATCTGAAAGGTTGTTGAATAAGAATCATTCACTCAGCGAGGCTCCACAAAGTAGGATTGTTTTTTAACTACACTGACAAAACTCTTGTGTTTATTTCTTTTTCTTATTTTGCTAACTACTTGTGTTCTATTCAAGCTTCTATTCAAACATTTGTTTGGGCAGTCATTGTTTGAACACTTGACTGAACATTTATCTTAACAATCAAACTTAACAAAGAGAAAATCAAGGTTTTTACAACTTCACATCTTATTTCTAATGATTTTGAGTCTACTATTGAAGTATAAGGTCCTTCATATTTTCGAATCACCCAAAAATGTGACCCCTTAATAAATGAAGCCCTCACCCTTCACTTGCACCCTTCTTTAGACCTGTAGCACTCACCAATGTATTGTTAGGATTTTGCTTCCTTAGTATAATAATTTTGTCATCTTAATTGTAATTTTTCAAATAGATTGGTTAAATAAAATTCCATAGTTAATTTTTTATATCTTTGTATGTTTTTCCTCAAAGGTTTTTGCATGTAAAAACAAAATGATTAAACAAATATTAGATCATTGATTACCTAAGCCTTAACTAAAATTAAGTTGCATCATATGGAAAAGATTAGGATGCAATGAAACATGCATGAATGGGGTGACATTTATTTAATTCCATTCATTGAAGTTACCAATTTTCAAGTTCGGAAAATCAATCGTCTTACGATGACTTTTAAATTGTTTAGGAATTTTATGTTTCTTAGTTAAACACGAAAGTTTAGTTTAAAACTACTTCTTGTTTAGATTAATTAGAGTTTCAGTATACTTTAGAGTTTTATTTGGATGTACTTAGCTCGCCTATATAAATATTTCTTCATTTTTCATTAGGGACACAATTGTTTTCATTAATAAAGTTTTCAACTCTATGAGCTTTTTTTTTTTTGTGAAAGATTTCTTTCTTTTAATTTTTAGGAGTAGTTTTCTTCTTAATTTTCTTCAAGGAGTCGTGTTAATTCATTTTTTACCCTTCAATTTGCCAAAAATTATTTATTGGAGGGTTGATTAGAGCCATTTATTGGGGTTGTTGGGATTTAAATATCAAAAGGTTCAATTGGACACTTATCTTTCTATCTATCATATCCATCAATTTACTCCTTTCATCTTCCACTTTGTTTTAATCTATCTTTTCTTTATTTAGTTACTATTTTAAATATTTGTTCTTTATTTTTAAAATTTCTTATTTCTATTATTTCCTTTTTTTTTTCTAAATCTTTTTAGTTTCTTCCTTTCAGGTCACATCCAAATATTTGTTTCTCGAGTTGAACAACTTGAATAAGATCATTGATCTGCTTCCTCCACTCAATTATTATCATTTGGAATTAGATTTGCGCGTTTTAGGTGTTTTTTGTGTTCTTATAAACTGATTTCTAGCGAACAACCTCAAAACAAAAAAAAAATTACCCAAAAAGTTTTTTGGACAAAAATATTTTTTAGTGGGTAAACGTTTCCTAAACGATAAAAAAAATTTACATACTGATTCTTGGCACTCTCTTAGAATATAAAAAATATTTCTCACAAAAAAAAGTGATCGAAAAAGTGAAAAAACAAAAAAATATGAAAAAAATAAAATAAAAATTTGTGGGTTGAATTTCATGTCGAAAATTTTCCAGATCAGATCTACATTACTTGAGGAGACTCCAATTTAAATTTCGTGATTTGTGGAAATCGAAAACACCTTGAACGAAAAATTTATGTTATTTTCCATTGTTTCAGGTTTTTGGTTGGGTAGTTTATTTTATTTGATTCTAGCATTAGGTTTTCTTTTGTTTTTAGCTTTCCTTATTCTATTACGCATTCTAACACATTTTCATTTCTTGTGTTAATAGGTATGAAAACGGTTGCCTCTCCTTTCTCTATGCAACTTACTTCCTTTGGAGTCGAGTTTTTCTTTTGCTTCTTAGAGCCTTAGGTCAACTTTGATAGAGAGTGATCACACATCTTTTCAAATATTATTAAGTTTGATTACTCTTTAAAAGTTACAAGCTGGAAAATCTTAACTTTTTTTTTTTTTCTCTTAGAGTTGTTTATGTTTATTGCGAGTGTATAACGATGATGTTTAATTTTCTCTGATCAATTTTCTTTTCTTTTCATTGTTTTTTTTTTATTATTTCAGCCTCTAATAATGGTATGCACACGTAGTAAGGACGAGGAGCATGATCCATCCATAGTTACCATGCACCAAATTACAACACTGTGCGATGAACTTCGGAAAGATTTCAAAGAGGCGCAAGAGCATTTGGAAAATAAGTTCAACACATTGCAAGCTCAAGTCCTTCATCAAGAGGCAATTCAACAAAATTTCAACCAAACTTTGGCTCAAATGGAAACTAACAATGTAAACCTTGGGCAAAACATATATGCCATATTTGTGAAAAAACTCACACGGACATGTTTCCAATGCCGTTCAACCTTCTATTGTTCATGGAATTGTCAAGAAAGACATTGGTGCAAAAAACATAAAATATTTTGCTAGCTTAAACAACTTATGGCAGAACAAAGAAAATGAGCTAGTAAGTGCATGCGGTGTAATGCGAAGGATCACCAAGCCTCTAAATGTCTAACATATTCATTGAAGAAAACATCCTTGCAAGCCGAGGAACGTAAGTATGACAGAGAGCCTATTGAGTAGTCTTCATCTACTACTATCATTGGCGATAGGGGTGAGCATTCGATCGAATCGAATCGAATGAAAAATTTCGAGCTAATTGAGTTGACGAATCATATTTTATCATCCTAATTTGATTTGAAATTTTCTTAAATCGAGTCGAGTGAGATGAAATTCGAATCGAATCAAATCGAATATATTTGTTCGAGTTAAATTTTAAAAAATAATTTTGGGTCCTTATAACCACTGTCACCTACCATAATAAAATTTGTCCACCTTAATCAAATTTTTTATTAACTTTCATCACCTCATAATTTATTTATTAATCTTTTATATACGGGTTAGCTTCTTTGTTTGCTTAATTGTTTCAATTATCTTCAGATTCTTGTCACTATGTATTTTGGTATTAAAATATATTAAATGTAAAAATGTGATTTTTAATAAAAGTTATTTTAAAGATAAAATGTGAAATTGATACCCATATAAAATTTTAACACGAATATTTTATGGCATAATTAATAATTCAATTTTAATATAAATATTCAATATGACTAAACAATTCAATAATATAAATAATATAAAATGTGAAATTTAATTTAATAATATAAATAGTATATATAAATAAAATTATTACTATTTAAGTCTAGTGATTTTTTTGGATAATTTTAATTTTTTTATTTGAGAGTAAAGGGTGAGAGTAAAAGTTTAGGGGGGAAATAAAAAGTTTTGAAGAATAAAAGTTTGAGGGAAAGTAAATGGGGGAGTAAAATTTTGGAGGGAAAATATTAAAAAAAAATTTGGGGGGGGGGGAGGGGATGGGTTTGGGGTAGATGGGAGGTGGGATGTGAATGGAGTAAAAATTTTAGGGGAAAAGTAGGAGGTAGTAAAAATTTTGGGGAAAAATAAAAAGTTTTGGGGGTTTTGGGGAGTAAAATTTTGAGAAAAAGTAAATGGGAGAATAAAATTTTGGTAGGAAATGAATTTTGGGTAGATTAGGGGGTTGGGATGGGAGGGGAGTAAAAGTTTTGGGGGGAAAGTGAGAATGAGTAAAAGTTTTGAGAGAAAAGTAAAAATGTTTGGGAGTTTGGGGTAAAAATATAAAATATTATAGTTTGATATTCGAATTATTCGAATTATTCGAGTTATTCGAATTATTCGAGTTATTCGAATTTGAAAACTCAACTCGATTCGAACTCGAAATTCGAAAAAAAAATTTGAGTTGACTCGGATAACTTGATTAACTCGAATAACTCGATTCGTTTAACTCGAAATTCGAATTTTTTTTGATTTTTTCGAGTCGAATCGAATTTTGCTCACCTCTAATTGATGATGATGATATAAATTAGCAAGAAACTTTGGGCAAAACCTTTTGTGAAGATAGTAAATGTGATTTTGTGCCTATTGTTGAGTCTAGATCTAACATTGCACCTTATTTCAAAGTTTATGTTGAAGAATTTGATAGTAATAGTGTGAGCTATGATGATAGTAATAGTGCAAACTATGATAATAGTGATAGTAAACTTTGTGAACTGAAAAAAGTTAATAGTGAGAATTGTTTCCTAGAGTATTCGAATTTGGACGAGTTAGACATCTATTATCCTCATACAAAGTTATATTCTGATGAAATTAATGTTCAAAATTTTTGTGAGGGGTCAAAAGGAAATGAGGATGATTCATGGAAAAAGACTGAGAGAAAAGAGACCTTGAGCGATAAAAGTCAATTTGATGCTCCAACTTTGGTGAGTGGAAATTCCTATGAAGTAAAATTAGAAAATTCGATTCACATTGAAAAAGAGAATGGAATCAAATAGAGAACCTATCTGAAAGAGAGGAATGATTATGTTTTTACTAACCTTAACTTAAATTTGTCTAGTAGACTTGTTTTATTCTTTCAGGAATTTGTTGATCCTTTGTGAGTAGCTCTATTAAACCATATCACCTATGATAAAGATTCTTTCTTATTCTACTAAAGACAAGGTTCGAGGAAAAAGCTTTTCGAGGAAAGAGGGAATGATACATGCACAAATGAGGTGAAATTTATTAAATTCCATTCACAAAAGCTGCCAATTTTCAAGTTTGAAAAATCAAGCAACTTGCAACAACTTTTTGGATGAGATCCAAGTATTTTTGGGTTTAGATATCTCATAGCATTCAAATATCTTTATCTTAGCTTCGAAATGCACTTTGAATCACTCATTTTTGAGTTCGGGAGCTCAAGTTATGACTGTTTTAGTGAAGACTATGCGAGTAGAATTTCTGGACGAGTTTATTACGAAAATTATAAGTTTTGGGGATTTTAATTCGAGTGTAATTCATATTGGGTTCGATTTTTAGGCTTAATTTTTATTATATATGATCTCAATATTGTATTTATTAGAATTTATTATTTTATTATTTATTTATTCTAAATTTTGGATATTGTTTAAATATTTTAAGTTGTTTAGGAGTTTTATATTTCTTAGTCAAACAAAAAAGTTTAGTTTAAAACTACTTATTGTTTAGATTAATTAGAGTTTCAATATGCTTTAGAGTTTTATTTGGAAGTACTTAGCTAGCCTATATAAATACTTCTTCATTTTTCATTAGTGACACAATTGTTTTCGTTAATAAAGTTTTCAACTCTAGGAGAGTTTATTTTTTTTTTGTGCAAGATTTCTTTCTTATGATTTTTAGAAGTAGTTTTCTTCTCGATTTTCTTTAAGGAGTCGTGAGAATTCATTCTTTACCCTTCAATTTGCCAAAAATTATCTATTGGAGAGTTTATTAAATCCATTTATTGAGGTTGTTGGGATTTATATATCAAAGGATTCAATTGGACACTTATCCTTCTATCCATCATATCCATTAATTTACTTGTTCCATCTTCCACTTTGTTTTAATCTATCTTTTTTTATTTAGTTATTATTTTAAATATTTATTCTTTATTTTTTTAAAAATTTCTTATTTTTTATTTCTTATTTTCTAAACTTGATTGGTTTCTTCCTTTTAGGTCACATCCAAATCTTTGTTTCTTGAGTCGAACAACTTGAATATGATCCTTGATTTGCTTCCTCTGCTCAATTCCTTATCATGCAAGGAAGATAATTTATATTAGTAGGTAATCTAAATGATTTATATTCTAAGGAATCAAAATGAGAAATTAACTCATGAGACTATTATGATGTCTATTAAGTCTAATTAGGGAGATACATTGCCTTTAGTATCGAAGTAGTTCATTCCCAGATAAGAGAAACATATGTGTGATTATCTGGACTGACAATTCACTGGATAGGTCCTAACCAGAATTTATCATGGATTCGTTTATAGATTTATTCAATTGTGATGTTAATAGTGTGACTTACCTTAATCTTTAACAAGTGTCTAACCATGTGTACTTAACTTATATGCTTTGATATATTGAAAGTTTGTGTTCCATTGGAATTCGAGCCTAAAGTTCGCATATTAGGTATATGACTTATGTATGACATGACCTCACTTAAAATAGTGGAATTCATAGCTCGGTTAAAGAGTAAACGATATCCTTACTTTGGCATTGCATGATTTATGAAAAAGGAGCGTAGTCACAAGTCATTCGACCATATTATTACTATTTGTTAGTAATAATTTTTTTCGTCATGGAAGATGCTATGGTGACCATGAAATAAAATAGGATTGAATTGATTGGAAAAATTAAACCCAAAAAGATCAAAGATATTCTATAGGGTAACACATTAATGACAATGTCATTGGACAAAAACATAACATCTAAGTTGCTTTCGTAATGATATATAATGGGGAGATCAGTATGGTACTTCTAGTGGTTTAAATCCATGACTAGATAATTTGTGATTAATAGATGAAGAGTTTGAATTTAATTACAAGTTATATAAAGCCCTAATTATATATATCTGATAGATCCCTCCATTATTTCAACACAACTCTATATGGATGAAAACGATGTATGAGAAATCAATTGCATAAATTATTGTCTAAAATAAATAAAGGAATAAGAGTTAACTTAGAAATTAATTTAATTTATTTAGATTATTATTTAATTGAATGTAATTAAATAATTTAGTCCAATTAGTTATCATAGTTTTAGTTATGTGCATGCACCGCATTTGAATTGAGGCTAAGCATAGGGTGAAGGTCTATTTCGATCACAATGGCATCAATAGCCTAAGGAAGTCATCATAATCATTAACTTGTCCTATCATCGACACCATCGAAAACCTCATTAGTATTAGGGTTACTAAATTCCTCAACCTCCACATCAGAGACCTCATCATCATCGAGAGCTTCACTACCCTCTTGAATCCTTAACCTAGTTTCAAAACTAGCTACTAATGACTATATCTCTCAAGACATACTTAGCTTAGGGTTGCTATACATACCTTGTGCATTGTCTAGGTTGCCTTCCAGTGTCGACATCAGACAATATTCGTACATATGGACAATATTGCATAGGTCCATTAGATAATTTTTAATTTTTTTACAAGACCAGACATTGTTTGTCTTTACTATCAAGCCCTAAGCTATTTCGGAGTACGTAATAACTTAGGCATTTTCGTTGCTTGAAATATATTCAAAATTACTATCAACATATCTTCTACGTATATCTTTTAATTAATTTTACATTAATACGAGTATGTTAAATACTTCAAAAGATTTACTTTATTAGTTTCCATTAAATTTAACACAGAGACTTATTTTCTGTTGGAAAAATTACTTTTATGGAAACTTTGAGGTATATTCTCAATAGGTAAAGGTGTAGAGTTGAATCATAAAATTATGGTTTCACATTCTACTCCATGAGACCTTTACAACGGTATATTATATGCTCAAAATAGTTAAGTGATGAATGAGAAATTGATGCTCAAAGTAAGCTACATGAAAATATTGTTGAGGAAAAAGTAAAAGAAGTAAAAGCTTAAATCTCATATTGGTTAAATACTAAGTGTGAGATGTGTTTATATATGTGAACTTTCTTAAAAAGTACTTGAATGACTAAGCTTGTAATCTTGCCTCGCGCGTAGGGGGTGTAGGTCCAAACTTGACGGCATTAGGGCTCACCTATACAACATAGGCGATGCAAAATAATGGGCCTACAGATATTTTAAACCCAACACAAATTTCTTTTTCCTTAGTAGATGTAATCTGCTTATATATGAACAATATCTGATTTGATTTAATTTTTAAATCAAATTGATTATTGGCTCTTTAATGACAGATTTTATGTTTATTTCCAAAATTTTCACTATCCTAAATGCCTATAAAAGGCTGTGTATTCTGGAGGATTAAACACACATCTAAATAATTTCTTATACCGAAATTCAGTTCATTTCAAAACTCTTCCTTTTTCTCTCCGTTTTTCAAACATCCGTATAATAGAAAAAGGCGAAGTTTGTTTGTTGATCATTGTAGAGATGTTACTACTTTGATCACTTTTGTTGTTGTATCCTAGGAGACTTCCGACCAACATTTCTCCAAGTACCATACGAGCGGCCGAATCTATTTTAAGGAAACTGGTTTCATAGGCTTCAATGCTTCATAAAATCTCGATTCTTCTTTATTTCAACTTTTTCTTCTTTTATTTGATTTTCTATTTAATAAATTAATTATAAATCATTTTATTTATATTTTATTTCATATGTGTTTATTTATAATTAATTTATTTTGTTCGCTAACGTGTTTTGTTCAACATTTTCTACACTAAAATAATTTATCATTAACCAACAATAAAAAAAATGACCATTTAAATTTGCAATAAAATTATTAAATTTCATATCCATGTCAATTACTAACGTTAACTATTGTAACTTTTACGATTTATTGTCAAATATAATCTGCAACATTTTAATATATCAATAACTAACATAAGCACTAATATGAATTCATGCAAATATATACACTAACTTATATAACATACTTATGTAAATATCTATTTATCAAACTTAAATCAAATAAAAATATGTGTTGATACACCTGTTCATGGTTCGGCCTGATTCAAAGGTCTACCTAAAAAGTGGGAAGATTTGTATAACAATATGAGCTTGAAAAATGGGTTTAGGTAAAAAATGAAGCTCATTTTTTAAACGGGCCAAGCCTCAAGTAAGCTTTTTTAGCCCGGGCTCAACTCGGCCTGACCCAAATTTGAAAAAAAAAATGTTATTGTTTCCACTGTTTTGCTGTTGTTTTCATTGTTTTGTTGCTATGTTTTGTTGTCATTTCCTATTATATTGTTACTATTTTATTGTTGTTGTTTGAATACTGTACAATTATTACTTTATTGTTAATTTTGCTATTATTTTAGAAGTATTTGTTTGTTAAGTTACACCTATTTTAGTGTTTTTTAAGTATAAATACTTTTTTTAAAATTTATTTTCAAATTATTGGGAAAACATTTATTTTATTATTTTTAGTGTATTTGATGTACTATATTTTTTAACTTTGTTTTTATATAAAAATAATATTATAAAAAAATTAATACGGGCAGGTCGGATCGAACTTAGATTTTAACATTTTTATCCAAATTAAGATTGTACAAAATTTTAAACCCATTTTTCGAGTTGAACCGAATCCAAACATAAAAAAACGAGTGTAAAATTCTATTGAATCCCGAGTTAACCCATAATCACCTCTATATGTTGATTTTGTTTACATAGTTCTGATAGACTTCCATCTTTGGTCTTTCAAACTCATTTCTATTAAATAATAATACTCGATTAAAACTATTAAACTAACTAAATTATAACTAACACGAAAATAATATCATAAACTACTATAACCAATTTCTAAACTACAAAAAAAAAATATATATATATATATATATATATAATAATTAAAAATGTTAAATTCTAATTAGCCCATGTGCTTTGCAAAAGCGGTAGGTTTAATCCCTACACTTTAATTTGATCAACTTTAATCTTTGTGGTTTTTTAATTGTTCAATTTTAATCCCTTTACTTTTCTTTTTTTTTTAGTTTTGGAAAATTATTCTTGACCCAAACACTAATAGTTAAATCTATTTGGTTAAATTTATTTACTAGTCATATACCATGCATACAGTTGTAGATTTAGTCAATATTCTCCAATTGGGTCATTCTAAAGTCCTATAATTTTCGAATTTTGAAATTTCAGTCTTGACGCAAATGATAGTTGCTAATCCATTAACTGGATTTTTAGTTAATAATATGTGGACATAACAAACTGATATGACATTACACATATGATAATGTGTTTTTCACATTAGATTTTGAAAATAGTAGAACTTAACGTTATAAATTTAATAGTTAACGGTTGGTGAAGACTGAAATTTTATAATTCAAAATGTATAAGGGTTAAAAATGATCAAATTAAAGTATAATGACGAAATCCATAACTTTTATAAAAGAAAGGGACTAAAAACATAATTTAACTTTAAAAATAACTTATCTTAATAAATCCACATAACAATACTAAAAATTAATAATAAGAATAATATTTTCAAATTAAGATAAACAATTTAAATATTATATTATGTGGATAAATAATTTAATTTTCATATTATTTTAATAAAAGGGAAAATTATCCAAAATTATTTTGGAGCAACAGGTTGTTTTTTAATCCTTATTTGGAAGGAAATTGTCAAGGAAAATAGCATCACATCACACTCTTCAAGACCCTTAGATTTTTCCAAAGCCGCCAATGTAGGGCCCAATTATGTTAAAGGGAAAATTACAATGTGGACCCAACACAAATCCAAATCATCATCCAATTATGAGTTGGCAATTTCTCTTCCACCAAACCCTTAATTTTTATAATTGTAAACCCCATCATAAAGAGTCCAAAGACAATACTTTTAGGTATTTCATCTTTATTCCCTTTTAAGGTTTGTGCATTCCTATAATTTAAAAACATTATTAAAGAATAATTTTAGAGTTGGAAGGACCTAATTGCAAATCCATCAAACTTAAAAGGGTTTAAATTGTAAAAATTGATAGAACACAAGATAAAATTAATTATTGGAAGTCCAAGAAAAGGCTGGAAAGATGAAATTAAAAAAAATAAAAAACAGAGGAGCATGATGACAGCCAACCCAACCACCACTGTCTCAATCGATTCACGATTTTCTTTTTCTTTTTTCTTTTAATTATCACATTATTATTTACACAATCATCAGTTTGTTTTTCCTTTTAAATTTTTAATTTAACTCGCCGGAAAAGTCGTCGCCTTTTTCGCCGGGATAATTTCATCTCCTTATCTATCTTTTCTACTTAAGACATAGTTTGACTGAAATTGCAATGAACAAGAATTTGCTCTGAATTTCATTTTTCGGGCTTTGAAGATTGGTGAGCTTTTGTGCTTTGGAAGAATAGCAGAATGGGGTGTGTTGGATCGACGCCGGCCAAAGGAGACGGTGATGGTTTTTCATTTTACTTGCTCTTTTTTTTCTTTTCCTTTTGTTTTTCCTGTTTGGTTTCTGAGAAAATCGTGGGAAAATTGGAAGCTTAAAGGGACAATGACAGCATCGTTGAATTGATTGAGCCCAAGAAAACTTTGAGCTATTCAGTTAAAGTTTCTGCTATTTTCTAACCAGCTGAAAGGCTGCACTTTTTTTTTTCCATTTTTGTTTCAATTTGTTTCAATTTTTTTTTTTAAAGTTTGAAGAGATTAACAACATTTTGGCTATTGAGTTCTACCATAATTATAGTTTTTTTCCTGGAAATAGTCAAAAACAGAAACTTAAAAAAAAACTTAAATTTCCTTTTTAATTGTATAAATAATGTTGTTATTAACTTGAATACTTAAATATTAATTTGAAATTTTTCTTGGAGTTGCAACTGCATTATTTGTTAATCATTATCTTCTAATTTTGCAAAAAGATTGAACACACATGGAACATTATGCTATCTTTTGTAGTATTTTAGTATTTCAGTATTTCAATTCATTAACTCTTTCTGATTAACATGCTGTATGAACTCATACTTCTCCATTTGCATTTTTTTTTGGGTAGTATTTTAGTATTTCAATTCATTAACTCTCTCTGATGAATATGCTGTATGAACTTATACTTCTCGATTTGCATTTGAAGTATATACGTAGTTAATCATATCGTGGACGATTTGGTTTTGATAGGGAATGCGAAAAAGATTCGAAAGCCAAAACCATGGAAACATCCTCAGCCGATAACAAAGTCTGAACTCGAGCAGATGCGTGATGAGTTTTGGGACACTGCGCCTCATTACGGTGGCCAAAAAGGTGGTTTTCCCTATAACTTATTGCCATTTAGGTTAACATGCCTAATATTATGAACATCTTCGCGTGTAGATATTCTCGATTTCCGCTAGTGTGAAGGAATGTTGTTGATCTTGAGTTGACCAAATATAGAAAATCTTCTTTTCTGTATGAGCTGAAAAACTTAGTGGTTAATCTGATAATAGCAACTAAACCACCAATATGCAGACCTAGTTATATTGTGGATCCGTTTTTTAGCAAACTGAATCAAACTAAACTGATATATTCGTTTCGAGTTGGCTTGGATGTTAGGCCAGGAACTATAAGTATAGAATGATTGTACTTGGTCCCTAGAATTCATGCTGCAAGGTGTTTCCTTGTTCATTGTTCAAGTTCTGAATTCCCAATGCAATATAACATAAGATCTTGAATTATCTGTACTATTACTTAAAGCATTCATGGGAATCAATTGAAACTGATATGTATGAACGAACTAGGTAGGCCAACTCTTTAGCTGACCGACAGGAAAACATGAATGTTGAACTGGCTTATCAATACGTTGAAGATAACTCAGGTTTGGTGTTTGATTGACCAGAAAATAGTTACTAATGGAAACTAAAAGGTCTCCTTAGAAGCTTTTCCATGGGTATGATTGTGATACTAAACATTGATATTTAGGAGTCTTCAGTTTCTGGTATCAACAAGAAGTCTGGTTATTTTGCTAATATGCAATTCAGTTTTTACTGTAGAATAGAAAATTCCAAGTAAATGATTGAATTTATATTGAACAGGTTGGTTTTCTTACCCTTTTTACTTGCAGTATGGCATTTTTATTTTTTAATCTGCTTAAATGTGAATAATCTGGTGATTTTCTCATGAACTTGAATGTAAATGCCAACTTTTTGGACTCTAGAAATCTGGGATGCACTTCGGGCTGCTGCTGCTGAACCCGATTTAAGCCAGGCTCAAGTTATTGTGGACTGTGCAGGGGTCATAGTCCAAAATACTGATCTAACTATCTGCTATGATGAAAGAGGTAAGCAGACCTTGCAGCATCAGATTTCGATAACCATTCTAGCCCAAAAATATGACTTTTTCTGGCTTGAAATTTCTTCTGACATGTCTTGCACCAACTCTTCTTTGCAGGTGCCAAGTATGAACTACCGAAGTATGTTTTGAGCGAACCGACGAACATGATCCGAGATAATTGAAAATTGAGAGAATATCGAGGGCAAACGTGTGCAAAGTTGAATATAAATCATGTATATTACTCTCTTCTTTGAAACCCTTTATGAACTCAGGGTCAATTGTGTGCCCTTTTCTAACTTGTGTTTCGATATTCATTAGGTTACTGTAAGTTTCTATATATAAAGATCTAATATATATATATATATATATATATTCTATAGCAAGCAAAACGAATATAGTTATCCAAGTAAAACTAGAATAACTGAGTTGAATCAATAGAGCATGCATCCGTGCGATCTCTGATATCAGAGCATTGCCAGACCCTGGAGGTGCAGATTCCAAACTTCGCTATCTGCACCTCATCTGTCTTTTTTCTTCTCAAGAGAATTAACCATCCTAAAAAGGTTGTAGATAATATGATTCTCAGCCAAGACTTAAACAAGAGAGAATATCTGATCATCTGGCTCGGTGATCAGGTTTTTTCTTTTTCTCAATTTCAAAATTTTCTTCGATGAAAAAGGAACTGAACAAGATTACCACTTCTGAAGCTATCGTAGAATTCATTCATAATAATCTGGGGAAATGTACATGAACATCTATTGATGTCTGTTAAAGCAACTTTTCACTACCGCAAGTTCATATAGAAAGGGAAGGAAAAAGCAAAAAGCGCTTGATATCACTGATCAGACCTTTTTGAAGAAAGATAGAATGTTTCCTTGCTTAGGATCCTTTGCATTTCCAGCTTTCTTGTTTCCCGTTTTACCTCCCGGATTAGATGGTGCAGTGGTTCCAACTGCAGGGGACCTTTTGGCTACAGCAGGCCTGCATCAATGATTCAAACAGTTAGATCAGACCGACGATCACATATCTAAGTGAACAGGAACAAAGATTGGCCTAAGTAAAGGCAAGCATCCTCATTGTCAGCATAGCTTAAAGACCTACCAATATTTTGATTTCTTGAACTAGCAAAATCAGACAAGATGCAGTACAAGCACCAGAAAGAGTTTACACGCATATTCGATTCCATCTTTTTTCTTTGTTTTCTTCCCTCCTTACAGTAGGTGCAGACAAGTTTATGCTAAAGGTAAAATATGAACTACGGACATGTAAGAAAAAATGAAGAGAAAATAGCATTACCGGCTATTAGTATTTGTGACAGTATTGGTGGTAGCATTGGTTGCTCCACTTCCAGCTTTCTTTGGCACGTCACTTTCGACCTTCTTCATCTCTGTCTCCTCGCCTTCCCAAACTACCTCAGTAACTAATATTAACATATATGGAAAAAAATGATGTGAGAAGAAATTAATTTGGCAATAATACTGTTTGTTCCAATTTAGTGCACTTAAGGGGGGAAAAAAGAGGATAAATAATTCGTATTTCTCATAGAAAGAAAGATATACGTAAGTAAAAATTTCCAGTGATTAAATTTAAGTTTGGCGTAGTCATGAGAAAATTTAATTGCATTAGCAAAGCCATTGGCATTGAAGGAACTTCAAAAGAGGATACCTTCAATGAGGAAATGTAGCACAATGATAGCTATGCTAAAATAAATAAACAAAAGTCAAAGATAACCCCCTTTTTTTTTCAATATTTGAAACCCTAATTGACCTAAGAAGAAGGCTAGGCATTCGATTTTACCTTCTCTTCCACGGTCATCAATACGTGTCTTCAACACTTTCCTCCTTTTAGGTGAATTTGATGAGACATCAGTCACTTTATCCTTCTTTAAATCAGTTTCAGGAAGCTGGCTTTCAAGCTTGACCGAAGAGGAATTCTTACCATTCGTGCTTTTGCTGCCAAGTGAAGTTTGTTCCCCCAGTGATCTATTGGGTTCTCTATTAGCAGTTCTCTCTTCCTTAACTGTTACTTCGTCTTTGTCTGGTTTGTCTACATCGGGCCTCTCTGGAACTGAAGTTTTAGAATTTTGTTTTGAATCTAAAAATGATTTCTTTTTAGGGGGATCAGGTGAAGCTAGATTGACAGCATCTTCATACTCATCTTCATCTGATAAATCGAAAACTACCCTCCGTTTCCTATTCCCTTCACTATTAGAAGCTCTCCCAAAATTAACTTCTTGAGCATCAATGTCACTGTTCTCATGTTCTACTGCTTCACAAGCAGAAATTTGTGCATCTGCAGTAAATAAATAATGTAAAAAGGAAATTATATAAATGAGAAAAGAAGTAACTATGAATATAAATTATGTGTTTTTGAAATGCAAAAATTTAAATAGCAGAACAACTAAAGTAATACAAGCTCTACATTGTTGAAACAAATTGCAGTAAAATTTGTAGAATGCACTTAAAACCTCATATAAGAAAGAAACTCTAGTAATAGGACAAATGGCAACAAACCATTAGAATTTTGGATGGAATCACTATTATCTGCTGGCGCAGAACAGGTTTTTGGTTTTGCAGATGCACGATCCCAGAAATTTGCTAATGAACCTCCATTTCCAGTGGAGCCTTTATCATTCTGGCCTTTCTTTTTATTAGAAGGAAAGGAAGTATTTTTTTCTTTATCAGCAGAAGGCTTGGTGGCCAAATCATAGACTCCACCACTGATACTGTCGCTTTTGATACCTTTTACCACAATGGGAGGCTCCTGAGCAACTTTTGAGCTTGATTGCTGAACCTTATTTTGTTGAGATGGTAAAGGTGCATTGGATTGAGCAGAATTATGTATGGACAGTCCTGAGATTCCCACACTATTTGGCTGTGCAGTTGCAACCTTCGCAGGAGTTCCATCGACATTGCGCTTGACAAATGAATTTGAAATCCCACAGAATCTGAAGAAAACATTTAAGGACAAGAGATATAAATTACAGATAGGGTTTTCTTAATGTTTATCTGATCAAGGAACTATCATGTGAAAATCCATCAACACCTTGGGATTAAAATGAGCTAACTTACATATATCTTGAACTCACAATGACTCCTATCTCCCTGAACCAGGATATTGCATTTATTTCTTACCAATACCCTTCTATGAATTGCTATTGACAAAAAAGTATAACTGGAAAGCAACATGCTAGTTAAATCCCCTTCATTAAATGCATGATAAGTAACTAGAATATCTCAATGGGAAGTACAAGGACTTGAAAAAAGTAATTAACATGAAGGAACCACCAATGCAACATGAAATCTTCTCGCTCCCATTGCTGTAATGATTAGTTACGGAAGTAGGGTACCTGTTATCTCTCAAGCAATTATCCACTGAGGTGGGCTGCTTGAAGAGCTCTTCAGCTTGTATAAATTCAGTATTCCAAAGTGCAGCCAGGTCCTTTGGGATGCAAGCTTGCACACTATACACATGAACTCTACAATTGCCATCATATACTTCCTTGGCTTCTGCAAGAAATTAGGGAAAAAAGAATTGCCATTAATCACTTTTATCTAATTTTACTAGCCAAACAACATAAATATTATTACGGAGACCATAATTGAATGAACTGTTGACTACTTTGCCAATTAGGCCATCTATTCCAAGAATGGTCATGAGCTTGTACGCAAGCATGGATATAAACCATGCACACCCTTAACAGCATACATATTAGAATAAGTGGAACAAAATGAAACTATCGTGGAAAGTACCCGAAAGTTTAGGCCCTGTCACGAGCTGAATATGATAATTTGATGGAGAGTTCTTCAACCAGCCAGACAAACTATATACAACTTCTAAGCCACTTCCATGTTTCTCAACAAACTCTGCAAGCAATCTAAGTATAGGTACGACTGTTTATTAGTCTGTCAACATTATGGTTATGAGTCTATGATGTACATTGCTCTATCTGTGCATGTAAACTCTAACTACATTCTTGGCGGGGAAAAATTACCT
This sequence comes from Gossypium longicalyx, assembly GCA_025698465.1. NCBI lineage: Eukaryota > Viridiplantae > Streptophyta > Magnoliopsida > Malvales > Malvaceae > Gossypium > Gossypium longicalyx. The sequence goes on along the minus strand of CM046999.1, from coordinate 9,410,602 downwards.
CTTTGCAACATTGGATGAGACTAAAAAATTACGACTCAACCACTTGTAGGATACCTGAAAGGAAATTTCATTTTAAACCAAAAGAAAAGAAATTTTATATGAACTCCCATACTGTAATGAAGTTTCTAGCCTACAAAGAAAGTAATGTCACAGGGACCAATATTATAAAATTACTCAAAGACAATTTTCTTTGATCATAAAAAATCAGGAAGATAAAACAAGGAGAAGGCAGTTGTAGTCCTAATCCTATATCATCTATATCAAAATCTTCATTCAACTTGCAAACAAAAAATCATTTCAATCAAACCCTTATATTCTACAATTCCTCCTTGGGCCAGAATTACTATCTTACAAATTAAGTTTATTTCACTTAAAATTAACAGCTTTTTTCAAGTCCCAAAATCTAACCTATAAGAGAACACAAAATAAAAACAAGAAAAACGGAAGAGGAACTAATATCCTGCAAGTTCCCAGAGTAATCAAAGGATGCTTCATTTTTAACCCAACCTAGAAATCAATTTATGCAATAAAATTAGTAAAAAGCAATAAAAGGGAGAAAACCCATGAATTTAAGACCACGAGAGGGAAAGATCAAAATTTGCAAAAGAAAAAAAGACATATTATCAAAAACCCGGAAAAAATTCGAAGAATCAAGTCGATATGAAGGCGAATTCAGAAAAAAAAATTTTAACATAATAGAACTTACTACTTGAAGCTTATCGGAGACGAGAGCTTGGATCTCCTCGAGAATACCTAGGGTTTCAATTTGGGACATTTCTTGGGGGTTCTTAACAAGGTTTTGGAGTCAGAATTGAGAGATTTAAGGGACAGATTTTCCCGCCATTCCTTTTGAGTAGTGGGGAAACCACTCTACTAATATAGGGATAGGAAGGAATTGATAATGGTTCTCATTGGCACGTGACTGTTAGAGTTTGCACGTGACTTTGTAGCCTGTAATATGACTGGATCAATGGCCCAATGGATGCGAGAGTCCAGAGTTTTGAAAGTTGGGCTAACCATACGAAAATTATTATCTTGGTATAAAATTGATTAAAATATGTTATAAGTCCCTATGTTATTTGTAAATTTAAAATTCAGTCTCTTACTATTATTTTTAGGAATTTAGTCCCTCTATTTTTCAGATTTTAAAATTTTAGATCGAACTGTTAGCACTACTATTTTTTTTTTGTTGAATTCAAGTTTATTGCAACCTCATTTTTTTATTTACATGGCTACCAAGTAGACTTGTTCATAGGTTAGGTTACCCGTCCAGGCTTAAAAGTCCACTTGAAATTTAGGAGGGTTTGGGCAAAAATATTAGGCTCGAGAAATGAGTTTGGGCAAAAAAAGTAGGCTTGTTTAAAATATGGGCCGGGCTTAGGCTTGAACATTTAAGGCCCGAGCCTAACCTGATCTGTTTTTTAAGTTTCTAATACTTTATATTATGTTATTTTTATATATTATGTAACTTAGAACACTTTAAAGAAAATAAACTTATACTAAATATATAATACTACTCTAATATATACATTAAAATAATGGACGGGTTTGGGCAAAATTTTAGGCTCATATTTCGAGTCGGACTGAACTTAGGTAAGCATAAAGTATATTAATATCATGCTTAGACCAAACCTAAACCCAACTCGACTTGACCCATGAGCACCTTTACTACATACAGAAACTTGTGACATATTTTAAGCCATAAAATCATGCATTTACATCGCCATAACTTACAAGGTGTTATGATATTGGAAAGCTTATAAATAGAGGTATGTATAAAGTTTGTATGTGATTGAAATAAAAAAAATACTCATTTGTTCTTACTATAATTTCCTTTGGTTTTATATTACATAACATGATTTTCAATCTTTTTCCTTTGGTTTTAACCTACACACAATTACCATTAAATTTGAAATTTGCCTCCTTAACCATTCACACATATCAAACATTAGAAAGTTTCCAACATTAAACTGTAGGAAAGGTATAAAGATAACCAAACTTCTAACTAATTATGATCATTAGGCTTTTGTCTTTATATGTTAAAGTTTTATAATAATACTATATTTTTCTGTTTAAGTTCTTTTGTTTACTATTATTCATAAAAATAATAGTTATTCATGAAGTTTATGTTGGGATTGAGTACTTTTAGTGTAGTGATTTTGTCTATATGTACTTTTAATTTTTCGAACAAATTGATTTAATAAAATATCCATTAGAATCATTAATATCTTCGTATATTGTCCTTAATGGTTTTTGCATGCAAAACAAAATGAAAGCAAATATTAACTCATTGGTTATCTAATGTTTAACTAATACTAAGTGATATTGCATGGTCGAATTGTAATACAGAAAGTCAATTTATATTAGAAGATAACCTAAACATGTCCTTAATCTAATCCAAATTGAGCAAATCAATTGAAAGACTAATATGTCATCTATCAAGTTCAATTAGGGAGATACCTTATCTTGGGTATCGAAGCAAATGACTCCCAGAAGATAGAGACATAGATGTGATTGATTGGAGTAACAATACATCGAAGATGACCCAAGTAATATAGATCTTTTCGTTTATGAATTTATTCACTTACGACATTCATAGTGTGACATAGTTTAATCCTAAATGGATGATGGACTATGTATACGTGACTCTTATACTTTGATGTAAATGAAAACCTGAGTTCAAATAGATAAGAAACCGAAAGCTAGTACGTTGGGTATATGACTTCTATAAGATGTAGCATCATTCCACAATAGTGGAATTCATAACCCAATAAAGGGTAAATGATGTCATCTCATTGGCATTACATGATAGATGAAAAGTAACGTGGCCACGAGTCATTTGTCTTAGTGATAAATGATTTAATTGCTATTTGATAGTAATTGACTTTTCATGAAGGAAGATGTAATAGTTATTATGAGATAAAATATAATCATATTGGAGGAACGAATTTATCTCAAACAGATTAAGATATCCTATAAGAGTAACACACTTATGATAAGGTCATTGGATGAGCAGTTATTGAGTAGCTTTTGTAATGAGATATAATAATGGAGAGCTCAATCATGATACTTTAGTGGAATGACTTCATGACTAAATGATAATATTCTAAAATGACATTCTTTTATGTTTTATGTGTTAATTACATATATATTGAGTACAATCCTACTAATTTGGGTTGTTTATGGTTTTTTTATCTTGTATGGACCAAATTGAAGGCAAAAAGAAATTTAGGGGAAAAAAGCGTGAATTTAAAGACAAAATGGGTCAGCATGCAAAATAGGGAAAAAAATGATGCCGGAAATGCAAAGTGTAGAAGACTTGGGGCAAAATTTCAAAGAAGAGATTTATGAACATAAAACTTTGTTTAAATTTGAATTTTATTTTTAGGATTATTGTTAGGATTATTATTTTGTTTAGATTTAATTTCAAATTATATCTCTCAAATATTATCATCTAGAGTTTAAATATGAACAAACTAGGTTCTTTCATGTACTATAAATAGGGGATGGAGTGACATGAATATTCACTCTTCACTTCTATAAAAAACTCATTCCCCCTAATGTAACACCCCCTACCCGTATCCGTCGCTGGAATAGATTACGAGGCATTACCAAGAAGCACGAAACACTTACAGATAATTTAAATACATTTTCATAACATTTTGTTTCGATTTCATACTATTTCATATTTAAGCTTTATTCACCAAAGTATTTGAAATATCATCTTTATGCAAATAGCACAGATGAGGTACATAATTCCATAATTATGAATGAACACATTTATCAAACATATTCCATGTTTTTATATATATATCATAGTTTCATATTTCCATGTATCAATTACCATCACTTCCTCGTATTTCAGACAAATACGTGTAACAATTCATAAATATTCAATTCATTAACTTTTCCTACCAATCACGATTTAAATTGCCAAATCACTTATTGAGCCCAATTTCAATGTTCACTAAAATCTATCATATAAATTTGGATGTACGTATTCATCAATAAAATCCATGTACAGATATCATCATCTCATACTTCCACATACATTTACTTTCCATATTTATGAATTCAAATAGAATATAAAAGACATACCAATGTATTTCAAGTACGTTTTCATGATATTTCATTTTGAACTCAGATTATTTCATAGTAGAAGTTTTCTCATTAACTCATTTAGAATACCAATTCATACGGATAATACACTCAAGGCATAGAAATATATAATCACAAATGAACTCATTCATCAACCAAGTTTTATGCTCATGTCTCATCAACTCGTGTTTCCTTATGTCACATAATTCCATGTAATACTTACCAAACTTCTTCAAATTAGTGAACATGTTACGGAATTGGTCTGCACCGGTATGCATTGAATTTCGCTGATAATCACTAATGCCATAGCATAGCTATGGTCTTTTCACTAGAATACCATAGCTCAGCTATGGTCTTACATCTTATGCACATATCACACCGATGCCATATCTCAGATATGGTCTTACACAAAAATCACTTGTCACTTGTAGCCGAAGCTACCACTATTCACTGATCAGGTAGCCGGAGCTACCATTTTTCACTGATCAAGTAGCCAATGATTAGGTAGCCGAAGCTACCACTTTTCACTGATTAGGTAGCCGAAGCTACCACTTTTTACTTGTCATTTGTCCTTGATCAGATAAGTGTAGCCGAAGCTATCACTTATCACTTTCACTTGTTCTTGATCAGATAAGTGTAGCCGAAGCTATCACTTATCACTTGTTGCCATGGTCCAACCATGGTCTTTTCCTTCAATTCATCTTGTCACTGAACTGAAATGCTCAATTTGATCATTTATTCAATTTTCATGCTTTTACATTATTCACGATTTTATCATCAATGCATATGAAATAACACATAATGAAATTCATAAAATTAACAAATGATCACTAAAATTTAGCCACATAAACTCAGAAGTTTGATTTTTGTATTATAACGATAATCATAATTTCATAATAAATATTCCAAATAAAACATCATATCATTTCTAATTCAACACTTATCGATTATAATCGGGCATGTGATCAATTTATACACGAGTCATTCATATATATATGTATATTTTTCCTCCTCCTCCTCTCTATCCATATCCTTAGTATAAATAACACACTTGTAAGTAACATTATCCATAATTTTCACTATTTACTTATGTGAATGTTTAAGCTATTCATCCATATCATAGTCACTAAATTATTTTTATCTTGAGCCACAGAACTCCAAATTAAGATACATAAATTTTTCAAGAAACTAGACTCATATTTCTTCTTACCATAAAAATTTCATAATTTTTGGTTGGGCCAATTAATACAGTTTATTAATTGAAGTCTCCCCTGTTCTGCTGTCTAACAATTTCGACCCTTCTTCATTAAAAATTAATTATCTCTTTGTACAAAATTTGAATGATGTTTTTGTTTGTTTCTATTGAAAATAGACTCATTCAGAATTCTAAACATATACATTTAAGCCCCTAATTATTTTTATCCAATTTTTGATGATTTTACAAAATTCAAAACAGGGGAACCTGAAATCATTCTGACCTTGTCTCACAAAATTTATCATATCTCATGATTTACAATTCCATTGCTTACATAATTTCTTCTATAATAAACTAGACTCAATAAGATTTAATTTCATATTTTATTCATCCTATAATTACATTTATAAAATTTTTGGTGATTTTTCAAAGTTAGACTACTGCTGCTGTCCAAAACAGTTTTAGTGCAAAATGTTGATTTCCATTTTGCCCCAAATTTCACAATTCATACAATTCAGTCCTTGCTCAATTAACCCCTCAATTAAGATAATTTTCTCAATTAATACTTTTGCTAGACATTATAAGCTATTTCATAACTATTGAAATTTAGAAATTCCACATAAAACTCTAACTTCAAACTCTTTTACAATTAGGTCCCTAACATTCACTTTCTATTCAATTATTTCAATAAAATCAGAATATAAACAATTTAAAGCTCTAATTCCATGCCAAATCATCATATAATTCTAGCACATATTCATAGAAACTTTCAATTTCTTTCATAGAATCAAAAACTAATGAATTCAACAAGTGGACCTAGTTGTAAAAGTCACAAAAACAGAAAAATTTCAGGAAATAATCAAGAATTGAACTTACTTGAAGTAAAAATATGAAAAACCAGCTTAAGGTAACTCTTCCATGGAAATTTTGCTGATGAGAATGCAGAAAAATAAAGAGAAATCTAAATAATTCCACTTTAGTCCTAGCTTTATTAAGTAAATTTTGCAATTTTCCAATTTTACCCTTAATTCTCCTTAATTTGCCTTTTAAACCCTCTTTCTTTTATCATTTAAGCTATTTAATCATTTCCTACAATTTTGCATTTGATACAATTTAGTCCCTTTTCTTCAATTAACTATCAGAACTTTAAAATTTCTCGACGAAACTTTAATATTAACTTATTAACACTCCATAAATATTTATAAAAATATTTATGGCTCGATTTAAAATTTTTGAGGTCTTGATACCTCGTTTTCGATTCTAATTATTTTAATATTTATTTTTAGTACATTATTCGCTATTTCAAAATTTTTCCTAACTTTACATTTAACTTATACTCACTAAATTAATAATATTTCCTATTCATTTGTCGAATTTAGTGATCTCGAATCACTGTTCCGACACCACTGAAAATTAGGCTGTTACATCTAAAGCTTTTAGCCTTTTTGTTTGTTTTTCAATAAAATTTCATTTCATTAAAATTTGTGTTTTTTCCCAAAAAGTATGAGTAACTAAATTCATCTAGCCAAAGGTTATCAAGACTCCTCCAAAAGAGTTCATTAGGCTTAGAACCCGTACTTAGCCCTTCTCAATGAGTATTAATCATTTCTCTGCATTACGGGACTGACGCTTCTGTCCATGTCCTTCCAAAAGTAATCTTTTCATCTTGTGCAAAGACGACCACTTTGTATGTTTTGGGAAGGTTGCACAGTCGGTTTGCTAACTTATTGCATCAGAGGTTATCAAGCCCAAGAGAGAAAATGGCGTGGTATTCGCCATTGAGAAACGATGATCTAGTGTAAGACGGTCCCACAAAAGTTACAATTGGCTAGAGTCAGGTTCCTCTAGATCGTAAGGCTATAACCTAAGTGAAGCTGGTGGTCGTAGGCATCCTCTTCCACTATAACTGGCTTATTCAGTCATGAGAAGGATCACCTAAAAGCATATTATTGAACCAAAGGAGGATCGAGATAACCGGAGGTTGGAATCCCTCGATTAAAAAACTCATTTTTCTCAATTTTACTTCTTATCACAATTGCGATTTCAATCTATTTAATTTCAACTCAATCATATTTTTAATTTTGTTTTATTTTATTTTTTCCAAGTCGGCTATTTTTCTTGGGCACGATTGTCCTTAGAATTTCGAAAAATAAGGAGTTGTGGCGATCTAGTCCTTGAGGATTTAACCTTACTCCCCTTATACTATTTATTTTCATTATTTAGGGATAAGATATATTTGGTTTTTTCAACAACACACCATTAAATAATGTTATGATTAATAGATGAATAGGCAGAACTTAATTACAAATTATTTTGAGCCCTAATTATATATATCCAATTGATTTCTCTACTAGCTCGAGATAACTAGAAACGAATTGCATATAAAACCAAAAATATGAAATGAATGAAAATGATGAACTAAGAGAAATAGATCGCATGTATCACTAGTCATAGTGAATGTGTTTTCTCGTTAAGTGCAAAAGATGACTTAGAAATAAATTTAAGTTCTTCGAATTATTATGAATTTCGAAGAAAAAAATTAAATTAATTAGTCATCATGAATTTGTTGGATAAGACAATTAAATATATTTTCCTCATAGATTCTAATATAGTAAAGTTGCTATGACTTTAACGAAATTAGATTGGATTGAGAAAATAATTTAATTAAGAAATTAGTTTAGTTAATTTAATTAATTAAATTAATTGATTAAATAAATAATATTTTAGGAAATAAAAAATAAATATTGGGTTAGATAAATTATAAGTGTTGAATAAAGTCTAAATAACACATATAATTGAACCCAATGCATAAAATGCCCAACTAGACCTTATAGAACATAATGGATGGAAACCTAGTGTTATTAAGGGTATGATGTTGCTCCCTATACTTCTACTTAGATTAGAAGTTGTAGTTTCTATTTATTATTCAAACATAACTCTTGTATTAATTCTCTATAAATAAGAACCATGTGTTGAGCTATTGACAAACACAAATTATTCTATATCGTTAGTTTGTTAGAAAATAGTGAAAATTTATTTTACAGAATAAATTTTATTTTTTGAGAAAAATGCACAATTCTAGTTATAAAGAGAATTAACTTCCAGAGAAGGTCATGGTTCGAGAATAATGGAGAAGGTCGTTTAGTAGAAAGTTAGGATTGACTTAACCATATCATATAAAGTATAGGTATCATTTCAATTAAAATTTATTGTTATAAATATCACAATGGTCGATTTTAAAAAAAAGTTAAACTTTTTTTGTGCTTAAGAAATTATTTTCTAAACCAATTTATATTATGAAATATGTAATTTGATGTTTTAAATTCAGTAACCAAAAATATATTTACTCTATTACTTTTAATATTGCATAGTTTATGTTCTTGAATATCTATAATGTGCATGCTATTACATTAACTATGTGATACCTTGTATCTTAATGTGACCCTTGATATATCGAGCAAGAACTAGTTTTTCATTGGTGCTAGATGTTGAAGTTCACCTGGATGTTAAAAGTTTTGGGAATACAATTGTAACAGCTCGATTTTAGTGGTATCAAAAGTGGTGGTTTCGGAACTCTATTCTCCAATGATCAAGTCCGTTAATATTGTTATTGAATACTAACGAGTCTATATTAGAGTTAAATTGAGTTTTGGTGCGACAATTTTGGTGATTGAATGATTAATTAGGATGGAAAGACTAAATCGTAAAAACCGTAAAATTTTAATCACTATTGATAATGAAACTATATGGATTAATATGACAATTAAGCCAATTTTTGATATGGTGGGCGGTTTAGTAACTTTGAAAGATTACAATAAATTATAAAATAAGATTTTATAAGCTGAAATAAAATAAAACATATAGCTTAAGGTGGAATGAGAGAGAGATCACATTTTTATCTTCAACATTCCACCAAATTCACCATTTTTGGAAGCTATCTTAGGGATCAAAGCTTTCGGTTTTTATTTGGTGAGTAAATTCTTGTCTATTTCATGTGATTTTTATATTTTTTAGATCCCGGGAGTTTGATTTAGCTAGCCCAGGAACTATTTTGCAAAACTACTAAAGATTTGAAAAACTACCATTGAAGGATTAGCATGACTAAAATGATTGTTAAAGTTTTTGGTGTTAGTGGCTAGCATGTTAAGTTTAATCATTAGTAGGACTAGATTGCAAGTGAAATTTTTATAGTTTTGTCATTAATGACTAAAATGTGAAATTTTGTAAAATAGATGTGTCGCGTGATTACGTGCAAGTGTACACGGTCGTACAAGTAATAAGTAGTAATAAAGAGTATCTTCTCGACACGGACTGTTGCGTAAATTATTTGCAAAACTAACTATATACTATTTGGAAGAAAAAAAAAAAGGAAAATATTGTTGATGAGAATCAAAATTTGTAAGGAATGTAATCAGAACTCAAATGCCCACAAAACAAAACAACACAACTTGCAGAAAAATAATCACAACAGGGAGATAAACACAAGATTTAATATAACACAACATGAATAGACTAAAATAAATATTTCACTTAACAAGAGTTTATTGGCATTATAGAAAGCATATCATGAAAGGATCGTGGTAATATGAAAATTCATTTAACCTATTTTTAATTAAGGCATAGGCTTCTCTCGAAGTCCTATTATGTCCCTAAGTTAATCACCCTTTCGGACATTTACACTGTTTATGTATACAACAATCATCTTTCAATATCAACATGATATGCACCGTTTAGGTATTTTTTCAGTTAACCATTAACTCTTCTCAGATTAAACAATTAATTCATTAACCTACAAATGTTGGCCATACATTTACAAGTATAATCATGAATTAAACCTAAATGAATGAAATAATCATTTGCACAAAATATTAAAGAAAACAATTAACTAAAATCAAGATTAATATTCATTCTGAATAAACAAAATTAAGCCCTATTATATTAAATTGAAAATATAAAGATGAAATGCAATATTGTCTTTCGACACAGAAAACAATAATTAACAGTAGGAGAAAATAAAGAAAAAGTAGCCGAGGGGGGTTATTCAAAGCCATTTCACAATAAGAAGAGAAAACAATTGATTGCAGGAGGTTATCTGCGACTGCTCCTTATGGCTTCCCATAGTGGCTCTTTTCCTTGCTTTTATGATAAATCATTTAAACGCGTTCAAGTCATCCTTTCTAGTTGCTCTCATTTCGGCAAGTGTTTGCATTATTTTGTGGAAATTTGGTGTTTAAAAAGCCATGAGAAAAGTAAGAACACTTAGTAGAAAAATGATGTCAAATGTTGTGCGTTCAATGGTGTGTTAATGAATATAAATGAAACCTCCTTTTGTAGCCTTTTGCCCTCAACATCCCTTGCTATTTTTAGCAAAGGGATTCCTTGATTTTCTCCCTATATTGCCGTCCCTTGAATGGCGGAAGTGGTGATATTTTGCTTGATTTCCTCCCCTTTTTGATGCCATCTCTTGAATGGTGGAAGAATAGGTATTTCCTTGCTAATTTTAGCAAGGAAGTTAGCTTGATTTCCTCCATGTGTGGCCGATCATTGAGTGGTAAAAGGGTGGTGGTTTTTTACTGCAATTTTTAGCAGTAGGTGGATGGTTGAAGTTTGTTTCAAGGGAGATAAGGTGCTGATTTTTATTTGGTTAAATCTGCTATATTTAGGAGATAAATGCGCAGTTATGGATTGCTAAATTTAACAGTGGATGTTGTCATTCTCATTTCATAGTAAAGTGGGTAAGTGGACTAGTTATGAACCTCTAATTAAGACAATACTGGCCTCCATGCAATTAAATCTAGAATAACGTCATTTTGAAGCCCATGTGATTGTATTGTCAACTTATATATGTCTAAGACCCAAATATACTAAAAAAATATTCTATCATCCTTTCCCTTAGCCCAATTATTCCCAAAAATAACAAAATAACATCCATTTAACATCAATTTCACAAACTTAATACATTCCCATGGTAAATATAAAATATCATGAAATTAAGTATAGAAATCATAAAAAGTGCTATTTATTTACTCGAAATTAGCATAATTAGTAAATAAAAGAGTGTTGAAATATCTATATATCTTGGAGTTTACAATAGTGGTATGAAAATTTTATGTTCTATGCAGGGGCGAAGCCAGAACAATTTTTTCTGAGGGGGAAGGCGAATGAAATTTTAATTTTTTATAGTCTATATATTTATAAATTTTAAAGTATTAAATTGAATTTTTATAATTTTAGGAGGGGGCCAAAGTGCAATTTTACCTTTACTAATTTAAAATTTAAAAAAAAATTAGAGGGCCTAAATGGAAATTTTTCATTTTAGGGGGGCCGGGGCCCATGCCAGCCCCCTAGAATCGGCTCTGGTTCTATGCCGATGGTATGTTAATTAAGGATGTGTTTGAGATTGGTTTCGAAATCGAAGTTTAAATTTAAAAATTATGATATTTTCGGTTTTAGGGACTAAACTAAAATAAATTTAAAATTTGAAGGATTGTTGTATAGATGAAATTGACCTGTTATTTAACTTAAATATACTCTTAAAAGGCATTTAGAATAGATGATTAAGTTGTATAGATAAACTTTGTTGGGCCCCTTCAGGAATTGGTTCTTCATGTTGGCCAGTGCATATGATCTTACAAGTAGATTCCTTGAGAAATCTTACAATTTTAACAAGGACCTCTAACAAACAATTTGGAAGTTGAAACTTCCCCCAAAACTAAAATTGTTTCTATGGAAATGTGGGTATAAAATCATCCACATGAGAGCTATGCTGTCCAGCCGAGTGTGCTCGCCTAATAAACTTTGCAAAGCTTGTTAGGATTCGGATGAAGACATTGAACATATTTTCATCCATTGTTAAGAAGCCAAGGAGGCTTGGCTCGATGTTAACGTTGCCATCAGTTTCTCTCCACTAAGTTGGACAAATTGGAATGAACGCTTGCTCTCAAATCTAATGTCCAAACAATGGATAAATAGACCAAAACTGCCTTTTTTATTTGGTTTTTACCTAGTGTCCTTGGGAATTATGGCTGTAGCGAAATGATATCATTTTTAACTCTAGGACCTTTCCCATAAATTTATCCACGCGAGCCATAAGGAGTGCTACTGAGTTCTTTGCATCATCTGTGTAGAGGCCTAAATTTGCTCGGCCCACATAAACAGAAAAAAACCAAAATAAAAATATTAAACAGTTCAGTCCAAAATTACAAACCCAAAAAATATTAACCCAAATACAATGGAGGCCCATTGGCCCAAAAACTTAAACCAAACAGAAACCCTAACACTAATGCCCCCATAAGCACCGCATCCCTCCCTTGGTCGCCCAACCTACGCCTCGTCTCGAGGCCTGGCACCCTTAACTGCTATTTCACCAAAGACACCTTCCAACTGCCGTTGACTATCCAAGAACCTGCAAAAAAAGACCAAAAAGCGCAGAAATAGGACAGAAGAACTATAGCAGAAATGAAAGTGAACAGTAGCGAAACAGTAAAATAAACAATGGAATAGACAGTGTAATCGGCTATAAAAAGCCACGAACGTTATCAATGTAATTTTACTCATGAAAATTGAATACAAAAAAGAGAGCAATAAAAAATAATAGAATAGAAATCTTAAAGGTGAAATTTTTATTTTTCTCGAATCTATTAATTCGTATATAAAATAATAAAAGTCAAAGATCTTATCGGAGTTACGTCACCATCGCCGTATTGGTCCTCTCTGCCGATTCGAGGAATCGGGAACCCTTTAGGGTTCGGTGAAGGCCTCAACGGCGAAAGTTGGGCTATCATCTGTATCGATCCTAGAGTTGCTTTGGTAGTTCCACTCTTGTTTTTTCCATTTCTGCCATATCATCTGAATCAGGAACAACGGGATTGGTTGGGCTATCCCTCAGATTGGAACCTAAGCCTGTTTGGTATTTCGTCGACGCTGAGGTACTGGTTTGATACTATTGGGGTCTGATTGTAACGGGTACCCTTCATGGGCACACCTCTGGTGGTGCCTGGGCATTTATCGGGGTAAAACCCGGGGGTAAATAGGATCCTCATTATCATCCCCTGAGTTGACCGCAGTGCTTTTCCCTTTTTCATGTTCTCCATTGCTCCTGTTATATGTACTTGAGGATAGCCCAACCAATCCCGTTGTTCCTGATTCAGATGATATGGCAGAAATGGAAAAAACAAGAGTGGAACTACCAAAGCAACTTGAGAATCGATACAGATGGTTAGAAGAAAAATTCAGAGCAATGGAAAATTCAGGCCTCATCTCAAGGACCTGAGTTTGGTCCTAGATTTAGTGCTCCCTCCAAAGTTCAAAACTCTAGAGTTTGAAAAGTATAATGGGACTAGTTGTCCTGAAGCTCACATCACTATGTTCTGTCGAAAGATGACAGGATACGTCAATAATGACCAACTATTAATCCACTGCTTTCAAGATAGTCTGATCAGGTCAGCAGCTAAATGGTACAACCAATTGAGTCGTGCCAAAATTAATTCATGGAAAGACTTACCACAAGCCTTTATGAAGCAATATAGTCACGTGACGGACATGACACCCATTGCAGAATATGGAGAAGAAGCCAAGTGAGAGCTTCAGGCAATATGCCCAAAGATGGAGAGAGGTAGCAATGCAAATCCAACCACCTCTTCTGGAGAGAAACCACAATTCTTTTCATTAATACTTTAAAAGCCTCGTTCATCAACCATTTGTGGGGAAGCACTACTAAGAGCTTCTCGGATATAGTGATGTCCGGTGAAATGATTGAAAACGCAGTGAGAAGTTGTAAGATAGAGTCGGGAGAAAGCGCTAAAAGATCAGCCCCGAGGAAAAAGAAAAATGAGGTGAATAATGCAAGTACATATAACAAGGGTTATTCAAAACCAATCACGATAGGTCCGCCAAGGACAGTAACTACTAGCCATCAAGGCCCCCCAAGGCAAGAATCTAACCCAAGGCCAAATATAGAAAGACTCCAGTTCACACCCATCCTAATGACATATAGGGAGCTGTATCAGAATCTATTTGATGCACACATGGTATCCCCTTTCTACCTGAAACCTATGCAACCTCCATTCCCCAAATGGTATGACGCAAATACTTAATGCGAGTACCATGCGGGAATCACGGGACATTCAATTGAGAACTGCACCGCATTTAAAAAGTTAATTGAAAGGTTCATTAAGATGAGAATTGTAAAGTTTGATGACCCATCAAGACCTAATGTGGCAGGAAATCCGTTACCCAATCATTCTGATAAAAAGGTAAACACGATAATCAAGAATGAAGGGAAGAGAACCAAGATAGATGTAGCAGAAGTAAAAACCCTATTGAAATGGGTTTAGAAGAATATGGTAGTGGGAGGATTAATCAAACAGGATTCAGAAGAGAAACCTGAAAGGATGAGAAACTACTATGAGTTCCATGCTAAGCAGGGTCATGAGATCCAAGAGTGCATTGAGTTCAGGACCGACCCTAGTACAAAATCTGATGGATAATAAGGAGCTAAAATTCTTTGAATATGCCAAGGGCTCAGAAGGAGGAGATATATGCGCCTCAGAAGAGGGGTCAACATAAAAGGTCTATAAAGTCAACCACCCAATGGTTATCATTTCACGACCAAGAAGCAATGAAACTGGAGTACAAATTGCACTAAGGGTCATAATCCAGAAGCCCGTAGCCTTTCCCTACAAGGACAGCAAAAGGGTCCCCTAGAAGTACGACTGCAACGTGATGATCTCGGGAGAAGAAAACCCGACTAGTGCTTTAGAGGAGGGCCAAGATGTAGGTTTCTACACACGCAGTGGAAGGCGTTATGACCCTGCAAGTACAAGAAGCGAAACCGTTAAAGGAAAGACTCGAGTAGTCGAGTATAAGAAGGAAAAGAAGGTCAGGCTCGAATCACCAGTTAATGAGCCAGTAACTGAGAACGAAGTTAGGGAATTCCTAAAATTCTTAAAGCATAGTGAGTACAACGCTGTAGAATAGCTACACAAACAATCGACTCGCATCTCAGTACTAGCCTTGCTCTTAAGTTCGGAGACACATCGTAGTGCATTGATGAAAGTGCTAAATGAAACTTATGTTGCTAACGATATCTCTATAAACAAGCTGGACTGCCTAGTCAACAAAATAAGTGCCGACAACTTTATCTTCTTCAATGATGATGATGAGATACCTTCGGGGGGCATGGGATCTACAAAGGCTCTTCACATCACCACCCGCTACAAAGTATATACATTGCTAGATGTGTTAATTGATAATGGATCTACACTAAATGTCTTGCCCCTATCCACACTGAATAGGTTACTTGTGGATAGCTCTCATATGAAGACATGTCAAAACATAGTGAGAGCATTCAATGGAACCGAAAGGAGGGTGATGGGAAGGATTGAGATACCCTTCTTGATTGGTCCAGACATGTATGAAGTAGATTTCTTGGTGATGGACATTAAACCTTCTTATAATTGTTTGTTGGGAAGGCCTTGGATTCACTCGACTGGGGCAGTGTCGTCATCACTACACCAAAAGCTAAATTTGGTAACTGAGGGTTGACTGGTAACAATAAACGCAGAAGAAGACATTATTGCATCCGTAACACTTCCAGATTCGGTCATAATGTCTAGGCCATATTTGGGGTGTTATAGATAGCAAATTTACTATAATCAGGGGCTTGCCGAGGCTCGTCCCCTTTAAAATGGAAAAATTTTCATTTAGATTTTTTAAATTTTTAAAAAATTTAAATTATTAAAATTAAAATTGCACTTTAGTCCCCTTAAAAATGATTAAAATTTAATTTAATCCTTTAAAAATTATAAAAATATAAATTATTCAAATAATAAAATTATATTTTTACTATCGTAAAATTTAAAATTTAATTTCTATCTCTAAATAAAATTTCTGCCTTCACCCACTATAACCATGGTTTTACTTGCATTATCATAAAAGGTAGAATATGAACTCTTCAGTTAAAACCAAATTATTCATGGGTTGAATTAACATTGTTATCAATATCATTTGTTTCATCATAAATTAAATAAATTAAATAAAAGAAAAAAAATGAACATAAATCAACAATATTTGGATTATTTGCATTGCATAAATCAATGGAATAAATTTTTATTTTATTTTATTAAAAAAAACGATATATTCTTATTCTTGAATATTTAGAAACATCATCAAGTCACATCAATTTTGATGTGCAAAATAATAATAATAATTATATATTTTTTAATTTTTAAAATTAAAATTTAAACTTTAATCTCCTTAAAAAATTATTATTTACTTTTTGGTCCTTACGAATTTTTAGGCTTCAATCAATGATGACGACGACAATACTTGTAAAACAAAAGAAGAATATAATATATTTATTTGTAATTGACTCAGGCTTGAGCTCATGACTCACACTTGTATATTCTATGTTTTAAAATGATGACCAATTGATGTATCAAACCATTTCAATTGATACATAATTTCTTAACATTTCTTTATAGTGCCACTAGTAGCTTATTTTTAATTAATTAGTGGAATAGTAAATCGGCTAAGCTATTAATGTCACTATAAAAAAGTGTATATGTTAACGAATTATATATTCATGCATAAACTAATATGTAAATATTAGGTATTAAAGAAATTAATACGTAAATATTAATATTAAAATAAAATTTTTGAGTAATTTAATCTTTATTGATTTTAGAAGGATATAAATAAATATAATTACTTGTATAATGATTTTTGTCCAATTTATTTTATGTGATAATATTTCTCTTTTAATTGGAGCAAATATATTTTATTTATCTGATTGGACATTCCTTTGTCATTAAAGACCCCTTAAAGAGAAATGGAAAAAATGTAACTAAATTCGGTAAAAGTATTATGAAGGTCTATGTAATAGTAGTTAGATTGCATTGTACTCTCATTACTCAAAAAATAGGTAAATTAGTCTCTGTATATTCGATCAAATAGCAAATTGACCTTTTTTTGTTAAAATTTCCATACATTGTATTCTTAAAAACTGACGTGATTGACAAGATAACCAAATAGTGAAATTATGAAATTTTAAATAGAATGACTAGTTTGTTCTTTTATCTAATGTACATAGACTAATTTGTCCAATTTTTAAGTAAAAAGGACAAAATGGAATCCAACTCTTAGTACAGGGACTTCTATGATAGTTTTCCCACCAATCCACATAATTTAAGCAAATTAACAGAAAAAGAAAATAACCATGAGATGCATGATGGTAAATCAAAATGCTAAAATCCATATGAGAAAAAAAAAAGGTGGGGGGAGGGGTAGATACATTATTGGTGCCATCCTAGATTGAATATTCAAAGGAACTATATAATATTTACATCGACTTTTTACAAGTGAAGTCTGCTATAAAAGTCTACCCTTTGGGATTCACTTGGAAACCACAAAATCTTTAGAGCTTCAAAATATAGCCAAATTTTTCCTTCACTTGTTTGCTCATGGCTCTTCCTTCTAACTTTACCATGCTCCCAATCCACATCTCTAATCCTCCAAAACCCAAATCTTTCATCATGTAAGTGCAATCCTATCTTTTCTTTTCTTTTTTTCTATATATGTTATATTTTATTTTGAAAATGATTGTAAAAGTACTTTATGATAATTTTTGTATGACTGATCTTCGTTTGCTGTGGATTAGATGTGCTACACCGAAGCGGCAGAAGACCAGCACCGGGAGCGGCGGAAAAATCAACAGCGTCCTCAAGATTTCAACGAGGAGCATAGTAGGAGTGAAGGATGTTAACGACCCTAACACTACTACCGTGAAGGAGATTAATGGAGAGTATGACCTCAAGAGTCAAGCAAATGTTTATGACGATAATCATGATAATGATGATGGTTCTGTTAAGGGAACTGAATTACCAACTGATTAATGGCTTTTAAGTTTGTAGTTAAGATGATGTGATCATGGATAGCTTTCATTATATAAAAAATTATGAAAGAATGATGATTAGTTTTCGTAGTATAAATAAGCTTAGTTTCCTTTCATTTTGCTTGTAAAAAAAATATTAATCTCTAGGCATGTAGTTTGTTGTATCCCAAACTTAATTTAGTTGATGAAATCTTTATAAATAATTGTCTCTTTTTTTCCTTGTTTAGTGAAAAAGGAAAAGCATTAAGCTAAGATTACATCACGACTAGACACCCAACAAAGGATATGAAGCGTAATGTTTATTGTTGTTTAATAAGCTCCTACACTCGGTGGTGGTTCGTCATGAATAATTAACTGCTCCATTTCACCTCTAGCTTCTTTTACGAGACAATCTGTCACCCTATTACTCTCTTTCAGTATCTGTCGAAACTTAACTTCCCAATTCTTAAAGCACCAATTTTGAATGAGCTTCACTTCACTATAGTTATTATTTATTGCAAGGCCAGTTTGAATAATGGTTTCCAACACTAAGTTATCACTCTCAATTTCCACTCTACAATATCCCTTTACCCAAACAAACTTTAAGCCTACAAGCAATGCTTGAGCTTCAATTTGAAAGATATCTGATAAATAATTGTCTTTGCTAATCCGGATTTGCAACTTTGTATAAATGTAACAAATATAATTATTAAAGATTTAGGTAAGAATTAAATGGTCCATTAGTTAAAATGATAAAGTTACAAGGTTAAAATTCATAGTAATTTTTGTTTAAATATTATTATTTGTAAACTATTATGAATTTATAAAAAGATAAAAACACTTTTATAATAATATAATTTATTTTGTGACACTCAGGGGCGAAGCCAGAAAATCACTTTAGAAGGGTTAGAAATGAATAATAAATTTTTGGGAGGGCCAAAGTATAATTTTACCATTATACGAACTTATGATTTGACAAAATTTAAAAGGCCTCTACACAATTACCATTTTTTGGGGGGGGGGGGTTAAGGCCATTGCTTGCCATAAATAAATTCAGTTAACCAAAATTCAATTTTTGTGGTCCTCAACATTATTTTAAGCCACATCTTAAAATGAAAAGAATTATTTCCAAGTGGGAGGACTAAATGAACCCTAGAGGCGGTGGGCCTTTTCAAGTGCTCAAGTAGATCAATGACAATGCATTATCAAATCGGTCTGCACGGTGAGTACAATGTAAGTTCTACTTTTAATGTAGCTAATCTTTCTCACTTTGATGTTCCAGATTTAAGGGCGAATGCTTTTGAGGAAGGGGGGAATGATGTAAGCATCAAGACTTGGAAAAATGATCTTGGACAAGATGGGCTTTCTCTACCTCAAGGCCTAATAAGAAGGTTGAAGGTGAAACAAACCAAGACAAGACTGAATGAAACTATCTAAGACTTCATCACGAAGGCTTTACATACACATATAAGGTAAAAAGAAAATCAGGATTCGCTTTCTTATTTTCAAGAAAATCAAGAAATTGAATCTTGATCCAATTCCACTATTTTTTACGGTTTCAAGAATAAAGAAAATCAATATTTCAAATATTGGAGTTCTTGGTCCAATAAGCCAAATCTTGGAGTGGGTATGCGATGCATCACACATTCAATTTTGAAAGAGCCCAATCTTGCACGAATCACAAGTTCATGTACTTGAAAATCAGCCCATTGGGACATCCACAAGCCCATGATGATGCATTATGAAAGACTTAATTGAAGATTTAGCTAAACTTGTGAAAGCAGCCTATTTGTAACTTAGTTTAAATTTTCAGTCCAATTTGAATTCAATAAGGGAATCACCATGTAAATTCGGCCCAAGCAGCCCATAATAACATGCCTTGGCCGAATTCTCTTTAATCCACACCTAAAAATATTTTTCATGTTTTTATTATGTTAGTTAGTTAGTTAGAATGCTTAGTTGTGACAATAATAGGGTAAAGTCTCAAATATCATTCATCAACACAAGGGAATATATATATATACATGTCATATCGCACGTAGAATCAAAATAGGAAAACTACTCCTATTTCCCTTCAACTTCCTATAATATAGAAAACTATTCCTAAAATAAATTATCTCATAATATTGCATACTAATATTTCCAGAATACCCCTCAAGTTGGAGTATGCAAAATTGTAAATGCCTAGCTTGCTCAAAACATAATCAAATTGTTTCTTTCCCAAAGCCTTTGTAAATATATCTGCTAGTTGATCTTTAGTAGAGACATATGAAGGAGAAATAAAACCCTCCTGAATTGCATCTCGAATAAAATGACAATCCACATCAATATTCGTCATACATTCATAATTAATAGGATTATGGGCAATATGCAGAGCAGACTGACTATCACAAAACAAAGGAAAAACTTTAGGGTGATACACCCCGAGACTAAGTAGAAGAGCCTTTAACCATTTCAATTCACAAGTAACAGAGGCCATAGAACGATACTCTACTTTAGTTGAGGATCAAGAGACAGTGTGTTGCTTCTTAGTTTTCCAGGAGATAGATGACTTCCCAAAAAACACAAGCCAACTAGTTAAAGACTATCGAGTGATGGGACACGTGACCCAATTTGAGTTACACTAGCCTTGTAAAGACAACTCACTATGTGCATGAAGGAAAAAAACCCTGCCCTGGAGCACCTTTTAAATAATGAACTAATCAAATTACCGTGTCCCAATGCTCCTACTTAGGTTGTTGCAAAAATTAAGATAAAACATGCATAGAGTATGCTAAATCTGAATGTGTAATTGCCAAATATATAAGGAGATCCATCAATCACCGATAGGATTCAAGATCTAAAATCAATTCTCCGATAGCATGTGCAAGTCTGTGGTTCTGTTCAATCGGAGAGTTAGCTTGTAACACCCTAAATGTAACGCCCCATACCCGAGACCATTGCTGGAGTCGAACACGAGGTGTTAACAGACTTAATTCATTGCTTAAACAGCTCAAACAATTTAATTTTAAAATTTCCAGTCAAGCTAGCAATCTGCATCATAGTCGCTTAAAAATTCATATCTCGAGTTCTAAAACTCAAAATCCAATTCCGTAAATTTTCTCTGAAACTAGACTAATATATATATTTATTAATTTTTTTCTAGAATTTTTGGCTGGGCCAATTAGTACATTTTATTAGTTAAATTCTCCCCTGTTTCAGGGTTCGACTTCTCTGACCTCTGTGTATTACGAATCAGATATCTCTCTATACATAATTTCAATGATTATGAAGTTTGTTTCTATTAAAACTAGACTCAATAAGAAATCTGTAAATATAAATTATGACTTCTAATTATTTTTATACAATTTATGGTGAATTTCCAAATTCAGAACAAGGGATCCAGAAATCACTCTGGCCCTATTTCACAAAAATTCAAATGTCTCATAAATTATAATTCATATACCTGTTTTGTTCAATCCATATAAAAATAGACTCATTAAGATTCAATTTGATAACTTACTCATCATTTAATTCCATTTCTACTATTTTTAGTGATTTTTCAAATTTACATCACTGCTGCTGTCAGATTCTGTTTTATGGCAAATTTCACTTTACTAAGGATTTTCATGGACTAAATATCATTTTAAACATACATAACATAATATGACTTAGATTGGCCATTCCAATGGCTAATCATTTACAAACCCTTTTCTTGCCAAACCATAGCCATATCATAAGATCAATTACACAAAGTGAGTATTTTTCCATACATGCCACATTCAAAATATACAAGCCATTTTACCGATTTAAGCCTTCGGATAGTGTGAACGAGTCTTCGACCTATCCCGATTCTCAAGCCGGCTTGTTAAAACTACAATGAAAGAAAAGGAGGGTGTAAGCATAAATGCTTAGTAAGTTCACATGTAAATAGCAAGTAACATAATCACACAATCCCACATAAAACATCATTTACATTTAATATCTTTCTACGATTTCATCTTACCAAGTTTTCAACCCGAGGGTTTAGGCACATACCTATCAAATTTTCTCATTTACCACACTTACCAACATGTCACCTTCGTTTTAGGCATTCTCCTTATTTTCTTAAGATCCACCCGTTGAACACATTGGAATATAATTCGAATACACGGAAAGTTTGTACATAAGTGCCACATATGTAGCCAAGCTACCATGTAACCCGCCCATAAGCGAACTCAGACTCAACTCAACGAGCTCGGGTGTTCGCATCCATAAGTGAACTCAGACTCAACTCAACGAGCTCGGATGCCTAGTTACATCTCACGAACTCGGACTCAACTAAACGAGTTCGGACATTTGCATCCATAAGTGAACTCGGACTTAACTCAACGAGTTCGGATGCCCAACCATCCTAGTGACATGTCACTTTATTCTAATCTATTCCCAAGGTTCAAACGGCTTTTTCCTCGATTACACATCTTTGCCGTCTTCCACGAAACATCGAAACCGATACTCGGTAGCAAATCATAATTTACATATAATTCAATAATAACCATAAAGCATAATATTTCATGATATTAATCATCATATCACATAAATAACATTAAATTACTTAAAATGACAATTATGTTACTACATTTACACATGAACTTACCTCGGTATAAAATTATTAGCAATCGAGCCTATTCTTCGTAAATTTTGTTTTTCCCTCGATCGCGACTTGAATCTCGTTTCTCTTGATTATGGAGCTTTGAAGCTTGAAACAAACTCTAGCTATGGAGAACCCTTTAATTTTCGTCCTAATGAAGAAGATGGACATATTTTTCCATCTTTTTCCTTTTTTTAATCTTTTAATTACCAAATGACCAAAATACCCTTAATACCTTTCTTTGAAAATTTTCATGTACAAGCCCATTTTTGTCCAAAATTTTAGAAATTGGTCAAATTGCTATTTAAAACCTCCTCATTAATATTCCAAAGTAATTTCATACTAAAAAATTCTAGAATGCAAGTTTTGCAAGTTATTCGATTTAGTCCCTAATTTCAACTTAAGCACTTTATGCACAAAATTTCGTCACGAAATTTTCACACAATCATGCAATCATATCATAAACATCAAAATAATTATAAAATAATTATTTCTATCTCGGATTTGTGGTCACGAAACCACTATTCCGATTAGGCCCTAATTCGGGATATTACACTAAACCCGGCCTACACGTTATGGCCGAATCTAGCGATGTCACATGGAATGGAATATAAAATCGAATTTATCAAGTTAAAACCGTTTCCGTTTATTAACTTTTGTTTATCTTTTGTCAATTTCAAAACTATTTTCTCGTTAATTTGATTTGTTTAAAAACACATTCTGTAGCGGAAGCTTTTAAAACCGTTATATTTAAAGAAAACCGTTCGCGTTTAGGAAAAACATTGCATTTAATAAAACCGAGTTTTCGTTGTAGTTCTAAAGTTCATGAAAATAGTTAAAATCCAAAACAAAGGCAAACAGTCCAACAGTCCCAAATTACATAAAAAATACCCCAAAAAACAAATAGGAAATAAATACCATAACTGAAATTAAAACAGTTTAATAATCATGTGGTCACCGTTGAGCCCTCCGCTGCACCAATCCGTCTAATTCTGGGGATTACCTGTATAGATAAAACATGAAGGGTTGAGTTTACATAAACTCAGTGTGTAATCCCCATGGAAGACATGCATACAGTCAAACAACAGTTATCAGTCAAATGCAGTCTGGGCCTAAGCCCATTACAGATTCGGATGAATTTAAGCCTTAGCCCAATCAGATATAGTTTCAAATATAAATTAAAGCATTAGCCCATCTCAGATACAGTACACATCCAGTAACAGAAATCAGTATCCTACCCACCAGCCTCTACACACCATCTCCGACCATCCCTACACACCATATGGGGTTTAAAACACCCACCCAGCCCTACACACCAAGTCGTACCGAATGCGGCACATATCAGTAATATCACAGCTGAGCTGCCAGATAATATGAATGAAAACCTTTCAGTACACTTCCTCCAATAATCAATCATTCCCCCCAATGCAGATGCAACTAAACATGCTCCATGCAGATATACAGAAATACATGCTTACATGCTAATATTCAGTTATCAGTTATACATACAAATCAGTAAACATGCATAATCTTAACATGCTCAATACATACATTATATATACAGATCATGCGATTTAGGGTCTAAGTAGCATCTACCGAACCTACAGTAGGTTCATAGTCGACTTGGGCGACCCGTGTAACCCTACGAAACATTTTAGCTAAATGGGTTCACACGCCCATGTGGCTTGCCCGTGTGGGGCCACACACCCATGTGGCCCACACGTCCAAATTGGCCTTGGCCCGTGTGGATTTCACGGCCTGTAATACCCTGAAAATTTTACAGTAAGATATTATCATTGATATAGTAAAATAAGAAAATAAAGTGACAAAAAGGAAAATTTTGAGTTGTGTCAACCTTGGAAAGTATATTATGATATATTAATTCAAGAAAGGACTAAATTGTAAAGATGAGAAAAGTCTTGTTGCATAAGAGTAAATACTCAAAATTTGAGGGGTTAAAGTGTAAATATGAAAATTTTGAAGGACCAATAGTGCAGATATTTTAAGGGTAGAATGATCTAGAAACTAAAGAAAATGGATGAATTAGGACCAAATTGAATAGGTGAAAAATTATGAGGGACTAAATGGTAATTTTACCAAATTAAGTGATGACTCAAGGATGGAATTCTAAAAGATCATGAAGGGCAAAATGGTCAATTAATAAGAGAGAGAATTCTAGAATGTAATGATTATGTTGATGATATTTTAAATTAATTAATTAGATAAATATTATTTTATTAATATTTTAATGAGATTTTTATTATTATTTTATTATTATTTATTTAGTATATAAGGAAAGAAAGATGAAGAATTCTCATCATCTTTTCATGCATGCAAACGTTAGAAGACAAGAAAAGAAAGAAAGTTTTCTTTTCTTTACAATTTGGTCATTCCACCAAAAATTCACTATTTTCACCTAGAAATTAAAAGAATTTCCATAGCTACCAAGAGAGAAAAATATTAAGGAGACTATGGGGAGTTAGAATGTCAAATTGGATTCAAGGAATAGAAGCTAGAGGAGAGATAAAATCAAATTAAAGATTGGAATCAATAGAACAAGGTAAGTACATCAAGATTTTAATATATTTTTAAGTTGTTATTATTGAGAAAGCATGGAAATAATGTTATAGTAGAGTTTTCTTACATAAGGTCCTATGTTTTTGATATGTTAGTGAAGATAAAATAAGAGAAAGTGATGATAAATAGTGTAGAAAAAGAAAATAAGGGTGTTATAAACATGGTAATTAATATCTTGCACTAAAACAGTTTTGGACAGCAGCAGTAGTCTAACTTTGAAAAATCATAAAAAATTGTAGAAATCTAATTATAGGATGAATAAAATATGAAATTAAATTTTATTAAGTATAGTTTCTTATAGAAGAAATTATGTAAGCAATGGAATTGTAAATCATGAGATATAATAAATTTTGTGAGACAAGGTCAGAATGATTTTGGGTTCCCATGTTCTGAATTTGACAAATCATCAAAAATTGGAGAAAAATAATTATGGGCTTAAATTTATATGTTTATAATCCTGAATGAGTCTATTTTCAATATAAATAAATAGAAACATCATTCAAATTCTGTACGAGAAGATAATTAATTTTTAGTGAAGAAGGGTTAGAACTATCATACAGCAGAACATAGATAACTTTAAAGAATAAATTGTACTTATTGGCTAAACAAAAAAAATTCTGAAAATTTTATGGTAAGAATATATATGATTCTAGTTTCAGGGAAAATTAGCGGATCTTAATTTGGAGTTCTATAGCTCCAGATATAAACAATTTAGTGACTATGACACAGATGGACAACTTGAATATTCATAAAAGTAAATAATAAAAATTATAGATAATGTTACTTACAAGTGTGTTATATACATTAAGGATGTGGAATGGAGAGGAGGAGGAGGAAAAATATGTATGAATATTCATCTAGCATGGCTAATTTGCATGTTTTAGGCTCGGGGACTAAATTGAATAAAAGTAAAACTTTATGGTCAATTTTGTAAAAATGTCAAAAATGACCAAATTACATGAAATGGATTATTTTATTATTTAAATTACAAAATTGAATGAAATTATTAATTTAGTTCAAGATCGGGGGAAAACATGTTTTAGGGATTAAATTGAAAAGTGTTGAAATTATGGAAAATTCTGATATTTTATAAAATTCATGGACTGTTATCAATATGTATGAGAATAATAGCTGGAAATAATGATTAAATTGAAAGAATTTTATTTTCCTAACCTTAAGGATGAAATCGTCATTAATTAAAAGTTTAGGGGCAAAATGGTAATTTTGCCTAGAGCATTAATTAAATGCATTAGAATATGAAACGAATGAAAATGATGATCAAATTTATTTATAAAGATCCAGACGACTTAAATACGAGACTTGATCGTGGAAAAGAAAAGATATCGGATTAATGAAATTATAAACACAAACAAGCAATGAGGTAAGTTTGTGTAACTTGAAATGTATTTTTAAATACTTGAAATATGTGGTTATGTGATGAAAATATGATTTGAATGTTCAATTCATGATAATTGATGAAATATTGATAATACTCGATATAAATTGAAAATAAATCCTGATTGAATGGAATGGAATTCAATGGATCATTGGAAAAGGAATTGACGGTAAAAAGGATCTAGCTCGGACGGGTGATCCTATCCTGATACAACCCTCCCAAAGAATACGTGTAAAATGGATTTAGCCCGGACCGGTAATCCGAATTAGGGTCTGAATTTAGCCTGGACTGGTAATTCAGATCCAAGCTCATTAGAGTAATTGTCGTTGCAGGGGATTTAGCTTGGACTGGTAATCCCAACAATACTCTATGAGTTTATATTACAGGGGATTTAGCCTAGACTGGTAATCCTGCTGTAAGGATGAGGTTTTGCGGGAGTGTGCTTTCTGACATGATATGAAATGTGTAAGACCATGGTTGAAAGATACCATGGCAACGTGACATGAAATGAATAAGACCATGGTTGAAAGATACCATGGCAACATGATATGAAATGTGTAAGACCATGGCTGAAAGATACCATGGCAACATGATATGAAATGTGTAAGACCACGGTTGAAAGATACCATGGCAACGTGACATGAAATGAACAAGACCATGGTTGAAAGATAACATGGCAACATGAAATGAACAAGACCATGGTTGAAAGATACCATGGCAACATGACAGAAAGTGAGTAAGACCATAGTTGAAAGACACTATGGCATCATGTTGAAGATAAATAAGATCGTGGATGAGAGACTCCAAAACATCTATTGAACAACTAATATTCAGGTAATATGTATCAAATGATGAATGGCTTTATGAATTGGTTATACAAAATGGTTGTATGAAATGTTTACAAGAATTGGTCATATGGAAATATATGTACAAAATAGTTGTATGAAATAATTAAGAAGATAAATAAATGAAATAAGTATAGGTACATGGAATTTAATTTATGTTAAGTTTAATATGGACTATTATCGAAATAAATATATATAAGATAGATGGAAATGATGGTGCATGAAATATTGATATAACGAAATGAATGATATATGCTTATGAAGAAACGGTAAGAGAATAATATATTTTGTGACATGTACAAATATGATTATCTTTGATAGGTTGATACAAGGAAATTATGTAAGTTGAGACTATTATTAAGCTCAAGAGTGATATGTCGAGAAAATAGGTATATCAATATTGAAATTATATAAAATATGTAAGTATACTAACAATGTTGTTGTTTGATACTTAGACAAGTGCAAAGCTATTGGTTAAATGGTAATATGTTTATTTATATAATGCATTGAATCGGTAAGTATTTAATTGAAATTTTTATTAAACAGTATGTAAGTCCTAATAATGCCCCGAAACCCTATTCCGGCAACGGATACGGGGTAGGGGTGTTACACTGCCCGGCCTAAATTCCCACACGTCCGTGTAAACTAACCCATGTGGGCCCATACGGCCCAATTCGGTCATGCCCGTGTACCGCACACGGCCTACCTGGCCATCACACGGCTGTGTCCAGTGCACAACCTAGCTTTTGTCAATCACACGGCCGTGTCACTCGCACATGGCCTACTACACGGCCATGTGGTGTCGATAGTGGGGTTTTTCGGCTTTTGTCGAACCTCATTTTTTTTACGTTTCGGGCACACACCTGGTACTGTTTTGCAGTGAAAACACTTTCAAGCCTTCCAAAACCTAAAAATCGACAACCCAATGCTTAGAGTCAGACTTAATTCGAGACTAAATGAAAATACAAAATCAATACTGAAATCCAACACTTACTCAGTTACCTTAACGATTTGATCACGATTCCACATGAGAGAAACCCCTATTCACTAGATTTGCTACTGTTAAAACACAAGCACAAAATTAACAGAGGATTTGACAAGGCTTAAAAGAGTAGACAAAGGCTTCCTCCTCAGCAGAACTTACTACCACTTACCAACGAGAAATACAATCCAAACTCCCTCGATAAGAACACACGATTTTTGCCAAAACGATTAACGAAAAGAGAAAAGAAATATTGTGTTTGAAAAAAAAGAAGAAAAACGACAGAGGAAAAAAAGAACGTCAAAAATTCTGAGTAGAATTTCGGTAGGAGAGAGAAACAGGATTTTTTTTAAACAAAAAATAAAAACTAATTTTGATTAATCCCCAATAATCACTTATCCTCAACCACCCATTACTAAGAATCCTATTACCACTGGAACTCCTACGCAGAGCCGAATAAAAATAAAACTCCATTGCTCACGCAAGGATTCGAATCCAGAACCTCCAACAAACCAACACTCCTCCTAACCATTAGACCAGCAGACCCATTTTGATAAGTTTCTACAATTAATTTATTATAAGCCCACTGAACAGGTATAAGGCTTAAGTTAGAAAAATACGAAAATTTGCCAAAGATAGGGCTTGAACTTGGGACCTCTCAAATATACCCAGAACACTTAACCACTGAAGCAGATACACATTTGTCACATTTTAACAGAAACAAAAATAAGAATTTTGGAGCGTTACATAGCTGGTTTGACTCCCAATAATCTTGCCTTAGAAATAATATCAAGTGCATACTTACGTTGACACAAGAACAAACCTTGAGCACTACGGGAAACCTCAATACCCAAAAAATACTTCAGTACTTCGAGATTCTTCATATGAAAACAATTACTGAGATAAGCCTTAAAAAACTTTAATGTAGCAGAATTTTTACTAGAAATGATCAAATCATCAATATATACAATCACATTAATCTGTACAGCACCCCTAGTGTAACACCCCTAACCTATATCCGTCACCAAAACAGGGTTACAGAGTATTACCAGAATTTACAAAACATATATCGAACATTTCATATAATTTATCAATCATATCAGAATCTATTCATAACCAATCATATTGTCCCTCTTATAAGCTCTCGAGGCCCAAAATATGCATTAGAAATAAGTCGGGACTAAACTGGATACTTAGAGAATTTTTCGCAAAATTTTAAAAATTTCCCTAGGTGTAGGGGACACATGCTCGTGTGGCCAAGCCGTGTAGTTTACACGGTCAAGAGACACGCCATTGTCCCAGGCCGTGTGGGCATTCAAAATAGGGCACACGGTCATATCCTAGCCTGTATCCATACCCGTGTAACTCTCTGACTTAGGTCACACAGCCAAGTCAAATGCCCGTGTGCTAGGCCTTGTGTAGGTGTAGGGGTCACACGACCAAGCCACACGCCCATGTGTTAGGCCGTGTGAACAATTATAAACATTTTGTTTTAAAATTTTAAAGACACGGCCAAGTTACACGCCCATGTGCTAGGCCGTGTGTCACACACAGCTGAGACACACGCCCGTGCCTCTGCCCATATGGATAAAATAAGGTCATTTTCAAGCCTTATTTCTCACCCAAACTTGTCTTCCACCTACATTAACACTTAAACACATTCACAATCCAATATAAAACATTTGAATCAAGCCAAAACCAAGTCTTATGCAAATCATATCATCTTATATAATCAAGTATCCATGCTTAACAATTCGATCACTTTGTACCAACTATACCAACTCAAGCCATATTACAGTTTGCCTATTAGTTAATCATCAATCAATTATACTAAAACACATATCAACCATGATAAGGCCATGTACTTATATATCAAAATGTATCAAACATAAGCCATTCAAATGGCTAATCACAACAAAATATTTATATGCCATCAATGGCCAATTTAACCTATACATGCCATTATACCAAAATTGATTTACTAAATATACCGCGATGAGCCGATAGATAGTGGGATGATATCTCTGCCAAGCTTCCAACCAACGAGCTTCTAAAATACTATAGAACAAAGGAAAATAAAACAGAGTAAGCATTATGGTTAGTAAGTTCGTATAACAGAAAATTAACTTACCATTATTTTACACTTAAAGCAAGCATGCAAAATTCATCCAAAGAAATTTGGCAATTTGCCTAAACACATATAACTTCAAGAAACATGTTAGTCATGTACTTAATATGAATATTAAGAAACAAGGATGAACTCATTATGTAACAATTTTCATGTACATATGTTTTCCACATCATTTTCATATAACATATACATTTCTATAGTAATTCGTCTCAAGTTTAGATTATCCTATGTCAGAACTTTGCTCGTTGAATTTATTTGAAATATCGATGGATACACAGGTAGTACACTTGAAGTGTACAAAACTATAATCCATCAAATTTTATTCGAGAAGGCTCATACGAGCACATAATCGGAAAGCCCTTTCTTGAGACATATAACGGGAAGCTCATGTGAGCCATGTAATGGGAAGCTTATTCGGGCTATATAATAGGAAGTCTATTCGGGTTGTATAATGGGAAGCTCATAAGAGTCATATTCAAGAAGCTCATGCGAGTCTATAACGGGTAGCTCCAAAGAGCCATTTATGGGAAACTCTAGATAGCCATATATCGAGAAGTTCAAGCGAGCTATATTAGGAAGCTTTGGAGAGCTATTAATCAAGAAGCTCACAAAGAGACTTTAATCGGGAAGCTCACGAAGAACCATATATCGGGACACTTATAAGAGCTGCGGTGTTCCCACAACACATGCATGATCACAACCGATCGGGATGCTCCGAAGAGCTATTAACGAGAAGCTCGTAAGAACCATATAATGGGAAACTCGAGAGGGCTAATAACGAGACGCTCTTTCGAGCTATGATGTGTCCGCAACATATGCAGAACCACAACTAATACGAGAACCTTGTATCTAATTGAATTTTATTTATTCAAACGGGACTTAACATTTATCGGGAATTGTTGAATATGCAATTAATTTCATATACATAGCAATTACACAATTCACATACATCTTCATTCTATTCAAACATATAAATATACACAATTTAGTTATACGAACTTACCTCGACAAATGTTCGTGTATTTGTAATCTACTAATCCGACACTTTTTCTTTTACTTGATCCAATTCCATATTTGGTCTATCTGGATATATAATAAATGAATTTAACATCAATTCATATTTATTTCAATTCAATTCAGATCTTTGGCAAAATTATAGTTTTGCCCCTATACTTTTAATTAATGACAATTTCGTCCCTAGGCTCAGAAAATGAAATCATGCAATTTAATCCTTATTCCAAGCCTAGCCGATTTTTATATGTAACAATAACAGCCCATATATTTCACAAAATTTAGAATTTTTCCATGAATTTTACATCTTTACAATTTAGTTCCTAAATCACAATTTCATAAAAATTCACATTACAATAGTTGTTTATCTATCAACAACCTTTCATTTTCTACCATAAAAATTCATAATTCATGCATATTCATCCATGGAAAAATTTCTAGTACTTTGATAACTTTACAAATTAATTCCTGAGATAGCTAAATTAGGCTATTACGATCTCGGAAACATAAAAATCATTAAAAATGGGACTTGAATACTCACCTAATTGAGCCAAATAAGCTTGCTACCTTCAAGCCCTTCAAACTAGGGTTTCCATGTAAAATAATTTGGGAAAGATGATAAGATGATGACATTTTCATTATTTTATTACTTATCATCTTTAATTTATTTTTACTTTCCAATTTAGTCATTTTCTTTATTTAATTTTCCATTGATGAATCATCATATTTATCTACTAACCCCTCTTAATGGTCTATTTTCCATATAAGGACCTCAAATTTTGAATTCCATAGCTATTTATACTTATAGCTATTAGAACTCAACTTTTGCATTTTATGCAATTTGGTCCTTTATCAATTAAACATGTAGTCAGTAAAATTTTCTTAACAAAATTTTTATATGATATTCCTATCATACGGTAGACCATAAAATAAATTTTAAAATAATTTTTCTTACGAACTCAGATTTTTGGTCTCGAAACTACTATTTCAATTTTACTGAAAACGAGTTGTTACACCTAGTATATGTAAAAAGGGAATAATCAGAGTAAGATAGTTGGATTCCATGCCCTTTTAGAGTCATAACGAGCTCGACAAACCAACATTGAGGTGCTTGCTTTAAGCCATACAAAGATTTTCAAAGCCTACACATCGTAGTCGAATCCAAAGTGTCAAACCCAAGTGGAAGTTTCATATATACCTCCTCATCAAGATCAACATGCAGAAAGGCATTATGAACAGCCATTTGATGAAACTCCCAATTCTTTGATGCAACAATGGCCAAGAAGGTTTAAAGGATGTTGTACATTCCTTTCTTATGCAATAAGATTCAATGTTGTTTACCCGTTCTTGGACTCCTAGTGTCACTAGGTTTGCTTTACTAGTTTTGATTTTTAAAGTTTCTGATTGATTGCTATAGAAACACTTTAAGATTTACAAGATAAATTATTTCCTTATTTGATTATTTATTTTTCTTTGTAAGTGAATAGCGATGAGGTTCACATAATTATTCTTTCTTGTGAACATTGTGATTTTAGCTTGTCACGATGACTCGTGAACTTCACAATCTCAAAGGTAATATTAGCATTGGAAACCTCCAATTACGGTGGAAAACAGTGCTAGTTTTGGAACGAATTTGCAACAAGACCTTTCTGAGGTCAGTGATAAATTTGAGAACATGTTCACAAAGATGCAAAAGGAGTAAAAGGCTCAAAATGCTTGAGAGGCTCAAAGGAACACTATTTTGCAAACAATGAGCAACACTATTTTGCATTAATTATATAAAGTAAAAATAAATTGTTTGTTGAGTATGTTAAAAATATTTTAATTATAATTTAAAATTTTCTATTATAATATTTGAATTGATAAGTTAATATGTTTTAATTATATTCAATAATTCATATAATAAATATTATTTAATGTTAATTACTACAATTAAAAATATAATATTTAAAAAATTAATTAAATATCAAACACATAGTATCACATGCAACACATGTGACATTAAACATTAATCTGAAAGTTCGATTGATTTTATGGGCTTTTCTAGATTTGTAAATGTTAAAAATAGTAATTTTGTTGCATTAGATAGGTTTATTAAAACATTTTATACATTTTCTCTTGCAAAAAAAAAAAATTTATCTTGACCTTTAACGATGAATTTTTACATAATAATCTTAATCTTCTTGATTTTTTATTATGTGAAATTCTTGATTCATTGTTGGAAATTCTTATGGATGACCATGTCTATTCAAAGAAAGTTACAAGTTATTTTTTACTTGAACACTCATGTGCCTAACATTTCTTTGTTTAGTGTTGATGGTTTGTTTTTGAAGGAGAGGTACTTGATCCATATTGATTTGGGGAATCAAAATCATATAATTGATCCTGGAGATAGTTTTGGTGCATAAGAAAACTTATAAGTATTTGTTTGTTTTTATTGTTATTAATTCTAATCTCTTTTCTTTTTCTACAACTAAAGATTCAAGGACGAATATTCTTGAGGAATAGGGGAATGATGCGAGTATCAAGGCCTAATTTCAGGCCCATGAATGTGATGAGCTTACACTACCCCAAGGCCCAATAACAAGGTCAAAGGACGAACAAATCAAACCAAGATTTGATCAAAGACAACATGCGAGGATGGATCTTTTCGAGGAAAAGGGGAATGATACATGCACAAAATGGGTGAAGTTTATTAAAGTCAATTCAACCAAGCTACCAATTTTCAAGCTAAAAAGATTAGTCAACTTGCGACAAATTTTTGGATGAGATCCAGACATTTATGGGCTTAGATGTCTGCATAGCGTTTGAAGATATATCTCTTAACTTCAAAATGTACTTTGAATAACTCAATTTCGAGTTTGGGAGCTCAAGTTATTACTGTTTTAGTGAAGACTACGCGAGTAGAATTTCTGGACGGGATTATTATGGAAATTACAAGTTTTGGGCTTTTTATTCGAGTTTAAATCATATTGGTTTCGAGTTTTAGGCTTAATTTTTATTATATATGAGCTCAACATTGTATTTGTTAATTTTTTTATTTTATTATTTATTTAATCCAAATTTTGGATAAATTTTAAATATTTTAATTTATTTAGGAGTTATGTCAATAAGAAAGTTTAGTTTTAAACTACATAAATAATTATAAATTCAAATTAAGATTTTTTTTAATATTGATAGGTAAGAATATTTAATTTGGATTTGAATAATAATATCAGAATTATTTGCGAAAAATATGTGGATTTAGATTTTAAGTACTTTTACGAATTCGATTTCGGATAACTCAAAAGATGTAGATATTTAAAATTTTATTGTTCTTATTTTAAAACTCTTTTACCACTAAACCAATAATTTATTATCATTAAAATATATATTTAAAAATTTTATTATTTTAAAATAATAAAATGAATGTTTAAAGTTCATTATAAGTCATTATTGTTGGAAAATATGGACATCACATATATAATAAGGGTAATTACATGTTATAGGTTAGCCCAAATTAAAAGTGATCTAATTTGGTTAAAATTTTATTGGGTTTTAATTATTAAATAAAGTATGGGTCAAATATGTGTAGATACTCTAGTAATTGAGTTCTAATTAAATTCTAATTAACGATGGGCTAATTAGAATTTAATTAGAATTAATATGCCAAGATCTAGCAGAACTTCAAGGAATCCATGGATTCAGGTACACTTCCGCATCTAGTTTTGTTCTTGATTTATTCTTGATGATTTGACATGATAGATCTTGGTTTTTTCAGTTTTATTTTTAAATTTATTTTACAAATCTAACAATTGTACCATATCAAAAACTTCAATTTAGTCCCTTTACTATTTGAAGGAACATTTTAGTCTCTATATGTTTGAAAAGCTGACATTTTAGTCCTTGCACGTTAACTTCTGCTGTTAATGAAATGGGTTGGCTTAAGGCTATCTTGACATTAAATCAAATATTAAATGAAATTAAAAAAATTACTCATTTAGGAAAAAAAATGGAATAGTGTGACTTAATGATGGCTATCGTGAACCTAATTACAAATAATTTAAACACAATAATTATGTACAAAAAAAAAAAACTCAAATAGAATCGAAAGCAATTTGGGGTAAAAGTAAAATCAATTTCTTACTTATACTTATTCTTCAAAATTGTTATTTAACTTTTTAATTTAATTTAATATTTAATTTAACGTCACGTCAATCACTATTAAGACATGTTATTTCATTAACAACAGAATTAACATATAAGGACTAAAATATTAACTTTCAAACGTATAAAGATTAATATATTCTCTTAATAATAGAGAAATTAAAATAAACTTTATGATATGATAGACAACTTATACTAATCTTCTTTAAAAAAAAAAAAACACTTTACTAACTTTTAACCTAAAATAAATTTCAGCCCAAATCGTACTCCATCCCATGAAAACTTTTGAGTTTTTAGAAAAAGACCCTTGTGGCTCTCAAATAAAAACAACATAAATACACATAAAAATATATATAATGTAAAAAAGGGAACACAGCAATCCAACTTGTGATATATTGTGGTGTGGTCCAAATGGTGGGAATGCCTTTATAAAATGTGTGTGAAAGAGTCTTATTCTAATCTAGTTGATGACTTTGATAGCCATGGTCAAAAACTATATGTTCTTAACTTTTAATTTTTGAAAACATCAAGTCACGTCAATTTTGATGTGAAAAAAAAAATCTAGTCAACCATGATTAATTAATTTATTTAATTTTAAATTAAAACTAAAGATTTACTTAAATAAAATAATAAATAATGACTTATCTAATAAATCTAATAATATTTAAAGATTGTCTTAATTAATTTTTTAAAATAATTTTAAATTACTCAAATAAATCTCGAACAGTTAAATTAGAGAATATTTGAAATAATTTTCAGTACTTAAATAAGATTATATATAGCTCCTCCCTAACCTTTAAATAGGAACTTAATATATTTCAGCACACTCAAACTTACGTTACACTGATAACAATACTAATATCAATTGAGTTAAAATTCAATCGATAATAATATAATATATTTATTTGCAATTTACTGAGACTTAAAGCTCATGATTCACACTTCAACATTTTATGTTTTGAAATGATGACCAAAACACATTTATTAATTAATGCATGAAACCATTTAAAAGGGTATATAGTTTGTCAATATATACACCTTTTAATAGTGCCACTTGTAGCTCACCTACAGCTCCGAATACTATGTCACTGGAAAAAAAATATATTTTTTATTTAGTGGAAAAGTAATTTCGCGAAGCTACTATATATCGATGGAAAAAGTTTCATGCATCAATTAATATATAAATATTAGGTATTAAAAAATTAATACATAAATATTAATATTAAATAATATTTCAAAGTAATTGAATATTTATTCATTTTTGAAGTCCTATAATGTAGATTTTTTTCTGCTCTGACCCCGACCTAATCCAATTCTTAAAGAAAAAATCACTCTGATTCCAAAATTTATTAAGAGACTTAATTTTGCTCTGCCCGACTTATTTTGAATTTAATTTAATTATTTTATTTTATTTTGAAGTAAATAATATTAAATTTTTAAAATTTAGACTTAAAACTTACTATATTAATTTTCTATTTATATTTTTTATTGAAAGCAATATATATATGTGTGTAAATATATATAGAAGTATTTTTGTAAATATATCATGGCAGGATGGATTTACCTCAAATCCAGCCTCAACTTAATTTGACTATTTTTCTAATTTCAGCCGATTCTATCTCGCCCTAAATTCAATTTTCCCCAAAAAATCTGACCCTAATAGATTGGGTTGAGTAGGAACCCGTCGGATTCAAATTTTTTTGTTATCCTTAATCATTACTTATGTCCATAATGATTTCTCCGATTTATCTTATTTGGCCATGAATAATTCTTTTGGTAAACTACATCATTAGTGACTAAATTATAAGTAAATTTTCATTTTGGTCACTGAACTATTCAAAAGTTTTTATTTAAGTCAATGTATTATTTACAATATTTTATTTAATTCACTGGGTTGTGAAGTTTTTTTTTTTTTTAAAGTTCGGCCAACAAGATTCAAGTAATGATTCGATAATCGATACAATGAATCAGTACTTATCGACAAGTAGAATATATCTTAGATAAAAAAAAAAGGTATATAACATTATTGGTGTCATCCTTGAATATTAAAAGGAACTATATCTAATAATTTACATTGACTTTGAACAGGTGAAGTCTGCTATAAAAATCTACCCTTTGGGATTCACTTGTATACCACAAAATCTTAAGAGCTTCAAAATATAACCAAATTTCTCCTTCACTTGTTTCCTCATGGCTCTTCCTTTTAACTTTACCATGCTCCCAATCCACATCTCTAGTCCCCCAAAACCCAAACCTTTCATCATGTAAGTTCAATCCCATCTTTTTTCTTCTTCTTCTTCCCTTTTTTTTTTTTTCTGTTTCTGTTTATATTTAATTTTGAAAAGAGATTGTAAAAGCATTTTATGATAATTTTTGTACGATTGATCTTCGTTTTGTGTGGATTAGATGTGCTACACCGGGACGGCGGAAGACCAGCACCGGGAGCGGTGGAAAAATCAACAGCGTCATCGGGATTTCACAGAAGAGCAAAGTAGGGGTGAAGGAAGTTAACCACCCTAACACTACCACTGTGAATGATATTAATGAAGAATATGAGCACAAGAGTCAAGCAAATGTTAATGGCGATAATGATGATGGTGCTGTTAAGGGGACTGAATTACCAACTGATTAATGGCTTTTAAGTTAGTAGTTAAGATGATTTGATCATGGGATAATTTTCATCATAAATGATGAAAGAATGATGATGAGTTTTTGTAACAAAAATAAACTTAGTTTCCTTCTTTTCCTCTAAATTTGGTTGTAAAAAAAATGATAATCTCTAGGTATGTAGTTGGTTGCCTCATATCAGGTTGGTAAGCTCAATAATTGTGAGGCTACAGTTTGCAGCACTCAGAATTTGTCTTCTTTTCCTGGAAAATTATATATTGGTTTTAGTTTTTTTACTGAAGCAGACTTGTGCCCAAGACCATTACAATTTTCTTCAACTCATTTATGAAGACACGTGGATTTATGCCAATATCTATTCTTCAAGATAATTTCGAAAAGATTAAAAATAATTGTAACAATGATATTAATAATTATAAGAATGAAATAAAATATTATAATAATAAAATTAAAATTAATAGTAAAACGCAATGATAATGATAAGATAAATTATGATGAGAAAAAAAAATTATTAAAGATATTAAATTTATATATTAAAATATTAGATTAAAAATCGATTAATATATCAATTCAAAATAAGAGAAAAAATCATTTGAATTAGAAACTGAATTGAACCGCCCTGAAACCACAAACTGCTCCGTTTAATAATATTTACTTGCTTTATTTCATTCCAAGGATTCAACTAATATTTTTATTCCAAAAAAATGTTTGGCTCTAAAAAAATAATATTTTATTATATTTATTATTTAATCAGTTGAACTAGAAATCAATGGTTTCACTGATCAATTTGATTTAAATTTATCTATTTGATTTCAATTCCTAAATATATAGTCCTAAATTCATTGATTGAATTTAATCGATGATTTTAACAGGTGACTTGACCGATTGAACAAATTCTATTCTTTACATAGGGTTAGAATGGTAAAAAAAAACTTCAACTAAGAAATTTTTTATCCCTGGAGTCACAAGTTTTTGTTGTATTGTAACACTCCTCATCTAGTCCGGTCGCTAGACCTAAGCAATAAGATGTTACGACAAGTAACAGAATAGTTACATGTAATTCATAAATAAAAAAATTAATTATATAATGAATAATTGCATACATTCACATAAATCATTCTTTGCAAACAAAATCGAGTTTAATTGAGCTTATGAAAGCTCCAAGAACAATCAAGGATTAAATTGTAACATTTTCAAAAGATAAAGGCAATTGTGTGAAACAGGGGTCACACACTGGTGTGGCAAGCTATAATTGTGTAGAACTGGAGTCACACGACCATGTATCCAGACCATCTAACACAATGAGGCTGTGTGGGTCAAATTGCAAATATTCAACAAAAGTCACACGACTGTATGGTTGGATTGTGTAACAAATTGAGGCCGTGTGAAAAGTAAATGACCAAATCTACAATATTCACACAAGCGTGCTGCCAGCCCATGTGACAATCGAGAACTTTGTGCTTCTTATACATCCTATATTTCAACGGTACATAGTCGTGTCACTAATCCATGTGTGTCACACAGCCATGTGACTGGACCGTGTGATACAAGATATGACATTTATGGCCTATTTCATGCCAACCATGTCCAAGGCCAAATCTATGTTCATTAGCACAAATATACCAACTCAAAAACTTGAATAAAGTCAATAGGACATCTATCAATTTACCAATATACCTCAAATAACACCCCAGAACAATCAACATGTCATGAATCAATTTTACCATTCAAGCATCATAACTAAATTTTTTTTACCAAATTCATTTCATAGCATATCACTTATCCACCATTTAACCTATTAACCATACATGCCTAATGCACTCGACAAGAACACCATTAGCAAAGGTCATTGCCAACATATATATATACACATGATATTCATATGATACAGTGAACAAACAAACCAAAAATTCAAATGCAAGTTAATATGTCAATCTACAAGTCCTCATACATTACTTGATTATATAATTCCTTTTGCTTATCTTAAATCTAGCTATCATAGTTACAACATAGACATTTTTCCATATATCAATCAGATCGATTAACTCGTGCAATATTAAATTCACATTTTCAAACTTATAATCTTATATCCACTGTCCACCCTTCTTTCAATTTAATTTGCATTGTCCATATACGAATTTCACAATTTTTGACATGCTAGCAAATGATACACTTAATTAACCATTTCACATAAAAAAGCAGGACATCAGATTTCATGTTAAAAAGTCTTATTTACACAGCACAAATCCTACAGAGAGGCTAAATTCGAATCACACATCAAATACGACCTTAGGGGAAATTTTCAGAAATTAGGCCCACACGCCCGTGTGAACCACACAACCTAATTAGCCTAGCCCATATGGTCTGGTCCATACAGCCTAACACATGCTCGTACGGCCCATACGCTCGTGTGGGTCACACGACCCAATTGCCCCAGCCTGTGTCACTCACACGGCCGTATGATGTAGACAATGGACTTTTCAGCATCGCGTCATTCGCTGTTTTTCAGTTTTCCATTACACACCTAATAGTTTTCTAATGCAAATCCAACAGCGAGAATCCCAGTACCTAAACTGACACACAACTTAATTAATTAGCAACTAAATCTGAGATACAACCCTTGCTTTTCTAAAATTTAAACCTAAACAAATAGACACTCGACCTTAAACACCAAAATATCCCCAAATGGCATTTGTTGTAACACCCTAAACCCAGCCTAGACGTTATGGTTGAATCTGGTGATGCCACAAGGAATGAGTTTTGAAAACGGAATCAACTTAAAAAAACCATTAACATATCCTAATTCGAATGCATTTTTAAATTATTGAAAACACCACTTAATTAGTTCATTTTCCAAATGCTTATTAAAGCGGAAACCTTTAGATCGTTATAATTAAAAATGCGGTCGTGTTTTTAGAAAAACTTTTGTTGTGTAAACCGTTGTTTTTAAGGAAAAACGCTTTGTCGAAGCATACAATTAATCGAATAAACAACCTAAACCAATAGTTAAAAATCCAAACAGTCAGAGAGTCCCAGAAATTACAAACTCAATAAAACCAAAATTTAATATAAAACCAGAAATTGAAGACTTTAAATAGTTTACGGGCAAGTGGTCATCGTTGAGTCTCTGCCGCACCGATTTGCCTAAGTCTGTGGATTACCTGACAGAACAAACAAACAAATGTGAGTTTATGTAAACTCAGTGTGTAACCCAACAGAAATAGATAAGCCAGCATATAGAAATATCTCACACAATCGGACACGGAATCAAGCTTACGCCCATCTCAGATACAGTCATCAGAATCAGACATACAGATTAAAATAAACAGAAATCCTACCCCAACCTTTATACACCAACTCTGACCATCCCATCACACCATGTGGGATTAAAAACACCCACCCAACCCTACACACCACTTTGTGCCATTATGACACATATTAGATAATATGCAACCAAGCTGCTAGAATATAGGTGATACACGCTGTACAGAACACTTCCTCCATATATACAAATCCCACTTAACCACAGATACAGAAATATCAAGCTAGTCATGCTCGCATACAGATATCAGATGTATATAATAGTAAAATAATCAAACATGCATAATAACATCATGCTCAGAACAGAATATCAAACAATCAGATCCATAATTTTAGGGTTTGGTTAGCCCTTATCAACTCTACGGTAGGTATACAGTCAATCGAAACGATCCGTGTGATCTTAGGAAAAATTTTAGATTACTAGGCCCACATGCTTGTGTGGCCTACATGCCCAGATTGGCCTTGCCCATGTGGCCCACAGGGCCTGGCCTAAAATCCACACGCCCGTGTGGCCTACACGCCCAACTTGGCCATGCCTGTGTGGCCCACACGGCCACACTTGAGCCACTACAAGGCCATGTATTGCGTACGGCCATGCCTTCGATGACCACACGGATGACCACACACCCATGTGGCATTGATAGAACAATTTTTTGGCTTTCGTCGAAACTTAACTTTTCGTGATTCGGGTACACACCTACTACAATTTAGAAGCTAAATCACTCCCGAGGCCTTGAAACCTAAGAAAAGAGCACCCAACAGCCTTTTTTTAGCACTCAATTTTACGAATCGCTACAAAACTAGAAGTAATGCTCAAAACTTACCGGCGACGAAAACCACCACTTAAATCATTCAAGCAACTTGTGCGAAAACTCTCTATTCACAACCTTCTCCTACAGCCAAAGTAATCGTAGAAAAACAAACCCTAAATTTATACTAATAGAACTAACGCAAAAACTAAAATTATCTCAAAAACAATTCGAAACCTTTACCTACTCAACAATACAGAGAAAAAGAAACGTCGACATACCATGATTAGGAAGGAAAATTTTAATGGAAATAAAAAATAGAAAGCCAAAAATTGGAAGGGAAAAACAGAGAGAAGAATGCAAAAGGGAGAAGAAAAATTTTGGGAAAAAGAAAACTACTAGCATACATTTAATTTCTCTCCACCAAGTCACTAACTCAAAATTCCAACTCCACCGGAACTCTATCAGTTAATAGAGAAAAAAAAATATAACCCCTTGGCTAATGCAAATATTCGAACACAGGAGCCCTAACACACCACTTCTCTTACCACTAGAACTAGTAGGCTCATTCTGATATGGATATACAGATAATTTAATATAAGCTCACTGAGCAAGGATAGGGCTTGATTCCAAAAATAACAAAAATTGATAGAAGTGAGACTTGAACCCAAGACCTCACACACACCTAGAATACTAAACCACTAAAGCAGACATATATTTGTGTCAGATATTTACAGAAGCAGAAATAAATTATTTGGAACGTTACAACTCTACCCTCTAAAAGAAATTTTGACCTCGAAATTTACCTAAATAGAACAGATGAGGACACTGTTGACGCATCGAGTCCTCAGGTTTCCACATGGCCTCCTCGGTACCATGATTCCTCCACAGAACCTTCACTAAAGGGATAGACTTCCTCTTTAGAACCTTAACATCTCGATCTAAAATCTGAACCGATTTCTCTTCAAAAATTAAGTCCGGTCTAACCTCGATCTCCTCTACAGAGGCTACGTAAGATAGATTAGACTGATACCGCCTCAACATCGAAACATGAAAGACATTGTGGATACGGTCTAACTTTAGAGGTAGTTTCAACTGATAAGCAACCGGTCCCACATGCTTCAGAATCCGATATGGCCCTATAAACCTAGGGCTTAACTTGCCTTTACGATCGAATCTCAGGATGTTCTTCCACAGAGAAACCTTAAGAAAAATAAAATCCCCAACAGAGTATTCAATATCAAGCCTCTTCAGATCTGCATAAGATTTTTTGTCTATCCGAAACTGCTTTCAGACGATCCCGAATCAGTCTAACCTTCTCCTTGGTCTCCAAAACCAACTCAGGACCCAAAATTTGTCATTCACCCAACTCAGTCCAACATAGCTGTGTATGACACTTACGACCATATAAAGCCTCGTAAGATGCCATCTGGGTGCTAGACTAGAAACTATTATTATAGGCAAACTTAGCTAGCGGTAGATAGTCCTTCTAACTACCTCGAAAATCTATCACGAAACTCCGAAACATGTCCTCCAGTATCTAAATCACCCTCTCAGATTGAC
Organism: Gossypium longicalyx; assembly: GCA_025698465.1. Classification (NCBI taxonomy): domain Eukaryota; kingdom Viridiplantae; phylum Streptophyta; class Magnoliopsida; order Malvales; family Malvaceae; genus Gossypium; species Gossypium longicalyx. The sequence goes on along the minus strand of CM046999.1, from coordinate 9,366,483 downwards.
CATCAGTCTGAGGATGGAATGTAGTACTGAAGTCCAATCTCGACCCTAAAGCCTCATGCAATTTCTTCCAAAACTGAGAAGTGAAGCGAGGGTTTTTATTAGAAATAATTGAGACAGGAACCCCATGCAGTTTTACAATCTCAAAAATGTAGAGCTTCACTAATTTCTGGAGAGAATAGTTCATCCAAATCGGAATAAAGTGAGCAGACTTATTCAATCGATCCACAATGACCCAAACTGAATTCTTCTTAGTAGGTGTCAAGGGCAACCTACTAGCGAAGTCTATCATTACACGTTCCTATTTCCATAAGAAAATCTTAATTGGCTGCAACAAACCCGAAGGCAACTAGTGCTCAGCCTTAACCTGCTAGCACATCAAACATCGAGCCACAAAATCTATAACCTCACGTTTCAAACCCAACCACCAGTACAACTCACAAAGATTGCAATACATCTTATTACCACTAGGATGCATAACATAAGTGCTACTATGCACCTCCCTCAGAATAGATTGCCTTAAATCAGTATCATTTGATACGTAGATTCGTCCTCGAAAACACAGAATCCCATCATTATTGGGCCTAAAATCTGAAATACTGTCACTCTCAACTTAAAAAAATTGCGAACCTAGAGACTTATCCCCCAACTACTTATCTCAAATCTACTCAACCCAAGTCGGCTTAACTTGTAACTTAGCTAACAGACCCTCATCATCATACAAACTGAGTCAAGCGAACATTACTCTCAAATCTGACATCGTCCTACGACTTAGGGCATCAGCCACCATATTGGTCTTGCTAAGATGGTACTCTATCGTGCAATCATAATTCTTAAGCAACTCAATCCATCATCGCTGCCTAAAATTCAACTCCTTTTGAGTAAGGAGATACTTGAGACTCTTGTTATCGGTGTAGATGATACACCTCTCACCATACAGATAGTGCCTTCAGATTCAACTTAAAGACCACAGCAGCCAACTCGAGATCATGCATCGGATAGTTCCCTTTGAATGTCTTAAGCTGATGGGACGCATAAGCCACAATATTTTCATCTTGCATCAATACACATCCCAACCTGACATGCGATGCATCACTGTAGACCACAAACTCTTTACCAGATTCAAGCTGTATCAAAACAGGAGCTTGAGTCAGAACAAACTTGAGCTTCTCGAAGCTCAATTATTGCGCATCAGTCTAGACAAACGGAACACTCTTACGCAGAGTTTTAGTTAAGGGAGTTGCAATAAGAGAGAATCCCTCAACAAACCACCAATAATAACCCGTCAAACCCAAAAAATTACGGATCTCAAACACATTCTTAGGTTGTTTCCAATCCAATACATCCTCAATCTTCCTCGGATCTATATGAATCCCCTCAGTAGACACCACATGCCCCAAGAAAGTTACCTCTTGTAATCAGAACTCACACTTACACAACTTAGCGTAGAGTTGCTTTTCATGAAGAATCTAAAGTACCACTCTGAGATGCTCATCGTGCTCATCCTTACCCTTGGAGTAAACTAGAATGTCGTTAATAAAGACCATAAAAAATTGATTTGGGTAAGGCTAGAAGACTTAGTTCATCAAATCTAATAATGCCGCTGGAGCATTCGTCAGACCAAAAGGTATCACTAGGAACTCGTAATGTTTATAATGAGTTCTAAATGAAGTCTTATGAACATCAGCTTCCTTAAACCTCAGCTGATGATACCCAGAGTGAAGATCTATTTCTTAAACTTTAACTGATGATACCAAGAACGAAAATCTATCTTAGAGAATACTGAAGCCCTTCGAAATTAATCGAATAAGTCATCGATCCTCAGAAGTGGATACTTATTCTTCACAGTCAACTTGTTCAACTGTCGATAATCAATGAACATCCTCATGGTTACATCCTTCTTCTTAACAAACAGAATTGGTGCTCCCCACGGAGATATATTAGGACGGATGAAACCATGATCTAGAAGCTCCTGTAGTTGAGCCTTAAGCTCCTTCAGTGCCGTACGATATGAAGTGATAGATACCAGAGCTGTACTCAGTAGAAGCTCAATTCTGAACTTGACTTTTCGATTCAAGGGTAAACCCGGTAACAGAAAAAAATCTAAAAAATCCCTCACTGTTCTGATATTCGCAACAGATGAATCTCCAGAATTAGAAACAATGACGTAAGCCAAGTACGCCTCATACTCTTTTCGAACTAGTTTTTTAGCCATAAAAGCGGAGATCACATTGAACAAATAATCTCGATGCTCACTAATCACAATCACCTCCAAAACATCCTTGGTCCTCAGAATGACCCTTTTAAACGCGTAGTCCAAACTGACCCGATGCTCAACTAACCAGCCCATACTCAGAATTAGATTGAACTCCCCAAACAGTAGCTCCATCAGATTTGCCAGAAAAACAACCCTATACACCACTAAAGGAACATCTCTATAAAGTTTACTAACCCGAATAGACTGTCTCAACGGACTCAGTACAGTAACCTCACTAGAAGTGCTCTTAACAGAAATCCCTAAAGTTTCAGATACAATACTAGCTACGTAGGAGTGAGTAGAACCTATGTTTATCAGAGCAGTATAAGATACATCAAATATAAGGAACATACCAGTGATGACATCAGGAGCATCTCTATTTTCTCGACGTTGTGCAGCATAAACTAGTGCAGGCTGCCTCACCTCAGTCTGGCCAACACCTCTGCCCGGTGCTCTCTACCCACGACCCATACTATTATCACCTCTAACCTGTCCACGACCCCTAGGTAGCTGCTGAACTACCCTCTAAAGCCGCGCGAAACCCGGTGCGATAGTTTGTATCTAATCAGCTCTCTATGGACACTCTCTAATATGGTGCTCCAGAGACCCACAGCTCAGACAAGCCTATAACCTCCTCCAACACTCACCGGATGACTCCTACCACAATTATTGCATGGCTGTAACCTAGTAAGAGCAACAGAGGCCCCCACTCTAATAGAGCCATCATATTTGGCCTTTTTCTTAGGCCTCTAAACAGAACCAGAGGGCTTTGAATCCCTCTTATTCTTACCCCTCTCTCGATCCTTATTCTGGCGCTCCATGCGCTTAACATCCTCAATGATCTTTGCCTTCTCCACTAAAATCGCAAACTCTCGCTCCCTCTATGGAGCTATCAGCACCCTCAAGTTATCCCTTAAGCTATCCTCAAATTGGACGCATCTCTCATACTCAGTCGCCACTATGACTCGAATATAGTGGCCCAGCCTCAGAAACTCAGCCTCATACTCGGTTACAGATTTATCGCCTTGTGTGAAATTCATGAACTCACGCCTACGAGCATCTACATAACTAGCTCCCAGATACTTACTCTAAAAGGTAGTCTTAAAGAAATCCCAACTCAGACAATCAAACTGAGTACCCTCTTTAACTGTCAATCACCATTGATAAGCCTCATCACAAAGCAAAGAGACTGCACCTTTCAGTTTCTGCTCAGGAGTGCAGTCTAGATCATTCATGATCCTCTCAGTGGCCTCCAACTAATATTCAGCCATATTAGGGGCGACTCTAATGACACCCTTAAACAACTCGGCACCATTAGACTAGAGTCTTTCTGGGCCATCGACCCCTCGCGCCCTTAGTTTGAGAATGGGGTCCAAATGACCTCTCTAAGATTCTCGGCATGATGGCTTAGGGCGGTCGTCGTCCCCCAATCGAACGACTTTGAGACCGATCTCAAGAGAGCAAGCAAAGCGGTGTCTCACTCAGATCAAGTTCAAGATACTACTACCAGAGAGAGGAAAACACAGCTTGAGCCCCCTACGGCCTTTACCATGGCCTCTAATACCTCGTCCGCAAGTTCCACGAGTGCTCATCATAAATTTTTGAGTTTTTTCTATATTATAAAATTTTATGCATCAGTTCCAGTAGTTATTAGTAGATGTTTTATGCATAAATTATCAGAAATTCAAAAAATTTTTCAGTAGTTTTAGTTTCTAACTATTTTAGAACAGTTCTCAGTAAGTGTTATCTACGATGTTTTCAAAACAATTCTAGCTAAGTTTCAGAAGAACTTACAGGATCGGCACTAAAGACTCGATATACCACACATGTTTTTTTCAAACTATTCCAGATATTTGAAAACCAATTCTTTTTTAAAACAAAATTTTGAAACCCAAAATTCATAGCCGAGTTTTGCAATCTAACTCTGATACCACTATATGTAACACTCCAAACCCGGCCTAGACGTTATGGCCGAATCTAGTGATGTCACTATATGTAACATATCCTAATTCGTATGCATTTTCAAATTATTGAAAACACCACTTAATTAGTTCATTTGCCAAATGCTTATTAAAGCGGAATCCTTTAAATCATTATAATTAAAAATTTAGTCGTGTTTTAAGAAAAACTTTTGTTGTCTAAACCATCGTTTTAAAGGAAAAACTCTTTGTCGAAGCATGCAATTAATCAAATAAATAGCCTAAACCAACAGTTAAAAATTTAAATAGTCAGAAAGTTCCAAAAATTACAAACTCTCAATAAAACCAAAATTTAATATAAAACTAGAAATTGAAGACTTTAAATAGTTTATGGGCGAGAGGTCACTATTGAGTCTCTGCCATACCGATCTGTCCAAGTCTGTGGATTACCTGATAGAACAGACAAACAGATGTGAGTTTACGTAAACTCAGTGTGTAACCCAACAAAAGTAGACAAGTAAGCATACAAAAATATCTCACACAATCAGACACGGAATCGGGCTTACGCCCATCTTAGATACAGTCATCAGAATCAGACATACAGATAAGAATAAACAGAAATCCTGCCCCCAACCTTTATACACCAACTCCGACCATCCCATCACACCATGTGGGGTTAAAAACACCTACCCAACCCTACACACCAAATCATGTCATTATGACACATATAAGATAATATGTAGCCAAGCTGCCAGAATATATACTATACACGCCGTACAGAATACTTTCTCCACATATACAAATCCCACCCCACTCACAGATACAGAATTATCAAGCTAGTCATACTCGCATACAGATATCAGATGTATATAATAGCAAAATAATCAGACATGCATAATAATATCATGTTTAGAACAAAATATCAAACTATCAGATCTATAGTTTTAGGGTTTGGTTAGCCCTTATCGACCCTACAGTAGGCCCATAATCGATCAGAATGACCCGTGCAATCCTAGGAAAAATTTTAAATTAGTGGGCCCACATGCTCGTATGGTCCACACGCTCAAATTGGCCTTGTCCATGTGGCCCACACGGCCTGGCCCAAAATCCACATGCCCGTGTGACACGCCCATGTGGCTTACACACCTAACTTGGCCATGCTCGTGTGGCCCACACAGTCACACTCAAGCCACCATATGGCCATGTGTTGCGCATGGCCATGCCTTCGTCGACCACACGGGTGACCACACGCCCGTGTAGCATCGACAGAATAGTTTTTCGGCTTTCATCGAAACTCAACTTTTCGCGATTTAGGTACACACCTGCTATGGTTTAGATACGAAATCACTCCCGAGGCCTTGAAACCTAATAAAAGAGCACCCAACAGCCTTTTTTTAGCACTCAATTTTATGAATCGCTACAATACCCGAAATAATGTTCAAAACTTACCGGCGATGAAAACCACCACTTAAATTGTTCAAGCAACTGGTGCAAAAACTCACTGTTCACAGCCTTCTCCTACGCCCAAAGTAATCGTAGAAAAACAAACCCCACGTTTATACTAATAGAATTAACTCAAAAACCAAAATTATCTAAAAAACAATTCGAAACCATTACCTACTCAACAACACGGAGAAAATGAAACATCGACGTACCATGGTTAGGAAGGAAAATTTTAATGGAAATAAAAAATAGAAAGCCAAAAATTGGAAGGGAAAATAAAGAGAAGAACGCCAGAGTGAGAAAAAATTTGGGAAAAAGAAAACTGCTAGCATATCCCTAATTTCTCTCCACTAACTCTAAGGGATCTTTTCGTAGGCGTTTTCCCCCAATCCAACTGGGGGATCGAATTGATTATAAAAACATGAGTTTAATTAGTTGATTTATTAGTGAACAAGGAAAAATATTATCTAGGCGAGTAAATAGATTGACCTTAAAACAACAATGATTAATTACTATTGCTATAAAACAAGTTTGTATTTTATCTTCGTTACCCTTTCTTAATAATGAGAAACAGTTTGAAAGAAGTGAGTCGATCACTAGAACTACTACTCTTAGAACCAGAAATAAATAGGCTTACCCCTTCAAAAGAATCAAATCCGGTTGGGGAAGAAAACAATATTTTTTTTATTGAGAGTCACAGAATCCCAATTCCACCGGAACTCTATCAGTTAACAAAGCAAAAAATATAACCCCCTTACTAACGCAGAGATTTGAACACAGGACCCCCAACACACCACTTCCTTTACCACTAGAACCAGTAGACTCATTTTGATATGAATATACAGATAATTTAATATAAGCCCACTGAGCAAGGATAGGGCTTGATTCCAAAAATAACAAAAATTGATAGAAGTGAGACTTGAACCTAAGACCTCACACACACACACCCCCAAAACACTTAACCACTAAAGCAAACAAATATTTGTGTCACATATTTACAGAAGCAAAAATAAATTATTTAGGGCGTTACATTTGTTCACTTGCCCTTAAAGAAAATGCAGCTTCCTTCAGAATCTAGATTGTCGGAGGAATGTTTGTATCAAGAACTCCACTTAGAAAACCAACACGATTAATGAACGAGGTTCATAGCACCCTAAAACATCATTTGTGTGCAAGAAACTAACTAAACCTTAACATTAGAAAAACCCACAATACTTACGCCAAGATTAAATATGAACAATCTCTTTCGAATTCCACACTTTCGATTGCACCAAGAACAATGGCACAATAACAACAACAATAACAAACGGAATAGAAAAGATGGCAAAAAGAGGGAAATAAAGGAAAAAAGAAAAAAAAAAGAAAAGAAAAATTAAGACAAAGAAGGAAAGTGAGAGGACAAAGAAAAAGGGAAGGAAGAAAGTGAGAAACATGAGAAGTGAGTGGGAGAGTTTTGAGGAAAAAATCTTTTGTTTTGAAAAAGACAATAATATCTAACTAACGAGAATTTGACCCGACCATATCCACATAGGTGGCAAAGTGCAAGGGAATACAAAAATATGTTCAATTTGCATGCACAAGGTTTCAAACACAAAACCTCTAAATAAGATGATGTTTTACCACTAAACTAATAAACTCATTCTTATTAATAATTGAGCAAAAATAATTTTTAAACAAGATATTCAAAAATTGGGTTTTAGACAGAAAAAAAATTCAAGAAAAAAGATTCAAACCCAAAACCTCTTATACACAAGCACAACACTTAACCGTTAAACCATATTAAATCACTATACCAATTCTAACAATTCAAAAATTAAAATTTTGGGGCGTTACAATAGTTATTTCGACAATGATTATGACATCTCACATCTCAAATTCAGGATCAAGTCAGGTATAGAGTGTTACATTATTTCATTAACACCAACGTTAACATGCAGGGGCTAAAATGGTATATCTTTTAAATGTAAAAAAGACTAATATGTTTATTTTAATAATAAAGAGATAAAAATGAACTTTATAATATAGTATATAGGCTTTTACTAAACTTTAATTTAAAATAGACTATTCTAATTTATTCGAATCGGTTCGAGTAAACTTTCAGAAAGATCAAATCGTACTCCGCCCCATGAAAGCTTTGGACTCTCTTTTAAAAGACATTTTGACTCTCAAATAAAAACACACACGTATTTATAATGTAAAAAGGAAGCACAATAACCCAACTGGCAATGCCTTTTACACACGCTGTTAGATTTTGAAGTGGTCTGATCTGGTCCAAAATGGTGGGAATACCTTTAAAATTTTAGTTACAAAGGATCTCGTTTAAAACTTTATATTAAAATATATATATATATATATATATATATATTAGTTTAAGACTATGATAGCAAATCTACTATAACCATGGTTTTACTTACATTATTATAAAATGTATGAATTTGAGCTCTTCAATTAAAATCAATGGAATAAAATTTTATTTTATTTTAAACTTTATTCGGTCAAAAATTACCTTTTTTGACCTCGTTAAACTCTCGTCTTTCCCCTCTCTATTCACCTACTTTTTGAGTTCTTAGTCCTAACATAAAAGAATTTACCTTTTTTGACCTCGTTAAACTCTCGTCTTTTCCCTCTCTATTCACCTACTTTTTGAGTTCTTAGTCCTAACATAAAAGAATTTACCTTTTTTGACCTCATCTTTTTTCTTCTTTCTCTTTCTCTCGTTAATATTGTGTATCAATTTATTTATTTAAGTAACGCTAATATACGGTAATTGTGATAATTTTTGCCATAGAGGCATACTCCAACTCATCATCTCACTCAAATCTTACACTCCATTTACTCCAAATAATAATAATATCTCAAGCTAGACAGAGTAAAAAAAAAAAGGAAGAAAATAATATCTTTCTCCGCAGTTGACTCACACTTCTCTATTCCACGTTTTGAAAATGACGACTGCATGCAACTTTTTCAATGGATATAAAGTTTATTTATAATGCCACCTGTGCTTACCCACAAATCCGAATTACTATTCCACTAATTAAAAATATTTTAAATATAATTATAAATTTTCTTTTATCAGTAGAAGAGGCAATGCAGAGCAGTGGGAAAAGCTACCAGTGACGCTATGAAAAAGTGTATGTATATATTGACAAACTATATATCCATTGAAAAAGTTTCACGCATTAAAAAATTTATATTAAAAATAATATTTCAAAATGTCTATTAATTTCAAAAGTATAATTATTTATGCCTTCCGTCCAATTGATTTTATGTGATAATAAAAAAAATTTAATAGGAGAATACAAAGTTTTTTAGTCACCGAAGACTAGTTAAGAGAATCACATGGAGAAAAATGCGACCAAATCCATATAATGTAAGTAAATTAACAGTAAAAAATTCATCCTGAAAAATGCATGATAGCAACTCAAAATATTAAAATCTCTTTTAATTTAATTTTTAATATATATATTTTTATTAATTTAGCTCTTTTTTTTTTAAACTAAATTTGATCATTAATCTTTTTTTTTTTAAAAAAAATTATATTTTAACCCTTTAAAAAGAATTGAATTATTATTATTTTAAAGTAAATATAGACTAAAATGTTAAACTTTTAAATATGATATTTTTTTAGTTTTATGAACTTTATATACATATTATAAAAATTTTAAATTATTTGTTGGCGTGACATATAAGATAAATAGTAACATTAAACTCGTCACGTGAGTTGCCATGTCAACATCATTAAAAAAACTAATATTTTAGTCAAAATTTTTATTTAAAAAAGTGATTTGGCCTTTTTTTTTTTTTTTAAATTAAGATTGAAGGTCAAATTTAGTTTTAAAAAATAAAAGCGAAATTAAGAAAAGATATAAGGATTGTGGAAAGCGAAATGAGAAAAAAAAAGAAAAGAAACATTATTGGTGCCATCCTAGATTGAATATTCAAAGGAACTATATATAATACTTAGTGAAGTTTGCTATAAAATTCTACCCTTTGGGATTCACTTGAAAACTATAAAATCTTAAAAGAGTTTCAAAAGATAATCAAATTTCTCCTTCACTTGTTTGCTCATGGCTCTTCCTTCTAACCTTACCATGCTCCCAATCCACATCTCTAATCCCCCAATACCCAAACAATTTTTTCTGTTTATGTTATATTTAATTTTGAAAAATGATTGTAAAATTATTTTATGATCATTTTTGTATGATTAATCTTTCTTTGGTGTAGATCAAATTGCTTGTAAAAAAATGATAATCTCTAGCCAAACTTAATTTAGTTTATGAAATCTTTATAGATAATTGTCACTCTACTTATATTTCATGGAATTAAGTTTCTTTACTTTTTTAGATTTCGAAATTCAAGTCCAACTATTAATACTATTAATATTATTTTTGTTAAATTCAAGTTAATTACAAAGCTATTTTTTTTTAATAACATGGCTATCAAGTGAGTATTTTTTTAATTAAAAAAGTTGTCATAATAACAAATTTAACCAAAAAAACTCAACAATGTTACCCGTTGGATTTGAATTTTGAAATCTAAAACGTAGACTAAATTCCATGAAATTGAAGTACAAAGGTTAAATTCTTAATTTTTTAAAAAAGTATAGGGACTTATGACATATTTTAACCTTATTAAAAATATAGGTAAGAATTAAATGATGCATGATAAATTTACAAATTTAAAATTTATAGTATTTTTTGTTTAAATCTTTTTTATTTATAAATTATTATGAATTTATAAAATTATAAAATGATAAAAATAGTCTTATAATAATATAATTTACTTATCTTCAAAATAAAATAATTTATTTAATTTGTAAAAAAATAAAAAATTCCTAATATAACTACATTAAAAATCAATTAATATATTACACAAACTTAATAAAATATATTAATAGTTATCCGAAATTCAATTTTCATGATCCTCAACATTATTTTAAGCCACATCTTAAAATGATGAACTCAATAATTTTGTTTGGTAAGCTCAATAATTGTGAGGCTAAAGTTTGCAGCACCCAGAATTTGTCTTTTTTCCTGGAAAATTATATATTGGTTTTAGTTTTTTTCCTGGAGGAGACTTATGCCCAAGACCATTACAATTTTCTTCAACTCATTTATGAAGAGAGATTAAAAATAACATTAATGGTGAGAATAATAATTATAACGATGAAATGAAATATTATAATAGTAAAATTAAAATTAATAGTAAAATATACGTTAGTATTTACATGTAACGGTAATAATAAAATGAATTATAATGAGAAAAGAAAATAATCATTAAAGACATTAGATCAAAATATTAAAATATATACATGCACATGAGAGATTTATTTTATTTTATTTTATTTTATAAACTTAATGAATAATAAGATTATATTAAAATTATATTTATGTAAAAAAATAATTTTAATAATAACTTTAAAATAAATAATATCAAATAATATTTAGTATTGTTTGTTAATTTTTAATTTTCAATTATATTTATTATTTTGAAAGATTTTCCACATCACCTAAAGAAAATATTAATGTCTTTTGCTGTAACAGAAACAAGCACTAATATCTGTTTCAGATGAGATCGGTCCAAAATAAGAGAAACAATTGCTTGAATAAGAAACGAAATTGAACTGCATTTAATAATGTTTACTAATATATTCATTCCCAAGAAAATGTTTAATTGATTGACTTGATTTCAATTCTTAAATCATCAATTGATAAAATTATAAATTATTAAATCAAATTGATCATTAAAGATTTATAGATTTTGACTAATTATTACTAGTAAAGCATTAATTGTGTGTTAATGAAATGATAATTAAATCAAATTACTTTTTTTTAAAAAAAAAATTTGAAGGCTAAAATTTAGTTAAAAAAAAAAGTGAAATTAATAAAAGATATAATAAGGCTAAATTTAACATTAATTTTATTAAATGCCCTAAATTACCTTATTCACCCTTATGGAGTTCAAACTATATAATAAAAATATATTTATTAAAAAATAAAAAACAATTAGACATAAATGAATTTATTTGGACATTATGTAGAAATCCAATCACAAATAATTAAAATATAATAATATAATTTAAAAATAATAAAGATATATTTCAACATTAAACAACCAAATCACAAATAATTTAAATATAATTAAAACCTAAACTGTCTTCATTAAGATTTAACACCTGAATTGCCCTACTAGTTTTTTATACTACCTAAATTACCCAATTAACTTTAAAGATTTTTTTAGAGTTGGAAATGTATATTATTATACTAATATAGATCTACATTAAATAATAATAAATAAAATAAAATAATAAGTAAATTTTATAAATTATTTAACTAATTTTTTTTACAAAATACTTAAATTGCTCTTAATTTTTAATGCCTAAATTATCTTTATTGATTTTTTATACTACTTAAAATGCCCTTAACTCTTGAAGGTAATTTTTTATTGGCTAAGAGATTTTTTTAATGGTTGGGGTAATTTGGGTAATTGAGTATAATTTAAGTATTACTTTGGGTAATGGAGTATTGTTTAGCTTCCACTTGTGACAAAAAAAAAAAGTTTAAGTACCAACTTAAGAGAAAAAAATATATAATTTAGGTATCATTTTAGTTGATAATGTATAGTTTAGGTACCAACTTGAGAAAAAATGATATAATTTAAGCACTATTTTGTGATTTAAGCCTTTTGATAATTAAATCTTAATGCATTAATGTCATACATGCAGGAATAGTGGGAGGAGACAAGCAGGGGCACTAGCCCCAAAAAAAATTAGAAAATTACAAATTTTCTTTTAAAATGTATAAAATTATAAATTAGTAACAATAAAGTTACACTTTGACCACAAAAAATAATAAGATTTTAATTGAATCATTTAAAAGATTATAAAGATATTAGCTAACACAATGATGAACTAGCATTTTAACTCTTATCAATATTTATAACTTAATTATGTCCCCCCCCAAAAAAAAATCTCTGGCTTCACCTTTACATACATATACTTAATTAGCACTGTCGTTTTTAAGTAAAAACGCTTTGTCGAAGCATGCAATTAATCAAATAAACAACCTAAACCAACAGTTAAAAATCCAAACAGTTAGAGAGTCCTAGAAATTACAAACTCTCAATAAAACCAAAATTTAATATAAAATTAGAAATTGAAGACTTTAAATAGTTTACAGGCGAGTGGTCATAGCTGAGTCTCTGCCACACCGATCTGCCTAAGTTTATGGATTACCTGACAGAACAGACAAACAAATGTGAGTTTACGTAAACTCAGTGTGTAACCCAACAAAAGTAGACAAGCAAGCATACAAAAATATCTCACACAATCGGACACAGAATCGGGCTTACGCCCATCTCAGATACAGTCATCAGAATCAAACATACAGATACGAAAAACAGAAATCCTGCCCCCAACCTCTACACACCAACTCCAACCATCCCATCACACCATGTGGGGTTAAAAACACCCACCCAACCCTACACACCAAATCGTGTCATTATGACACATATAAGATAATATGCAGCCAAGCTGTCAGAATATAGGCGATACAAGCCGTACAGAACACTTCTTCCATATATACAAATCCCACCCCACTCACAGATACAGAATTATCAAGCTAGTCATGCTCGCATACAGATATCAGATGTATATAATAGCAAAATAATCAGACATGCATAATAATATCATGCTCAGAACAAAATATCAAACTATCAGATCTATAGTTTTAGGGTTTGGCTAGCCCTTACCGACCCTACAGTAGGCCCACAATCGATCAGAATGACCCGTGCAATCCTAGAAAAAATTTCAAATTACTGGGCCCACATGCCTGTATGGCCCACACGCCCAGATTGGCCTTGCTCATGTGGCCCACAAGGCATGACCCAAAATCCACACACTCGTGTGACATGCCCGTGTGGCCTACACGCCCAACTTGGTTATGCCCGTGTGGCCCACACGGTCACATTCGAGCCACCACACGGCCATGTGTTACGCATGGCCATGCCTTCGTCGACCACACGACCGTGTCTCGCACACGGCCTACCACACGGGCAACCACACGCTAGTGTGGCATCGACAAAATAGTTTTTCGGCTTTCACCGAAACTCAACTTTTCACTATTCAGGTACACACCTGCTATGGTTTAGATGCCAAATCACTCCTGAGGCCTTGAAACCTAATAAAAGAGCACCCAACAGCCCTTTTTTTTTAGCACTCAATTTTACAAATCGCTACAAAACCCTTAGTAACACTCAAAACTTACCGGTGACAAAAACTACCACTTAAATCTTTCAAGCAACCGGTGCGAAAACTCACTGTTCACAACCTTCTCCTACACCCAAAGTAATCATAGAAAAACAAACCCCGTGTTTATACTAATAGAATTAATGCAAAAACCAAAATTATCTCAAAAACAATTCGAAACCTTTACCTACTCAACAACACGGAGGAAACGAAATGTCGACGTACCACGGTTAGGAAGGAAAAATTTAATGGAAATAAAAAATAGAAATCCAAAAATTGGAAGGGAAAAATAGAGAGAAGAACGCCAGAGTGAGAAGAAAAATTTTGGGAAAAAGTAAACTGCTAGCATATCCCTAATTTTTCTCCACTAACTCTAAGTGATCTTTTCGTAGGCGTTTGCCCCCGATCCAACCGGGGGATCGAATTGATTATAAAAACATGAGTTTAATTAGTTGATTTATTAGTGAACAAGGAAAAAGATTATCTAGGCGAGTAAATAGATTGACCTTAAAATAACAACGATTAATTACTATTGCTATAAAACAAGCGAGTATTTTTTTTACAAAATACTTAAATTGCCCTTAATTTTTAATGCCTAAATTTAAATTGCCCTTAATTTTTAATGCCTAAATTATGTTTATTGATTTTTTATACTACTTAAAATGCCCTTAACTCTTGAAGGTAATTTTTTATTGGCTAAGAGATTTTTTTAATGGTTGGGGTAATTTGGGCAATTGAGTATAATTTAAGTATTACTTTGGGTAATGGAGTATTGTTTAGCTTCCACTTGTGACAAAAAAAAAGTTTAGGTACCAACTTGAAAAAAATGTATAGTTTAAGTATCATTTTAGTTGACAATGTATAGTTTAGGTACTGACTTAGGGAAAAAGGATATAATTTAAGCACTATTTTGTGATTTAAGCCTTTTGATAATTAAATCTTAATGCATTGATGTCATACATGCAGGAGTAGTGGCAGGAGACAGGCAGGGGCACTAGCCCCAAAAAAAAAATTAGAAAATTACATTTCTTTTTTCTTTTAAAGTGTATAAAATTATTAATTAGTAATGATAAAATTACACTTTAACCACAAAAAATGATAAGATTTTAATTGAATCATTTAAAAGATTATAAAGATATTAGCTAACACAATGATAAACTTGCATTTTAACTCGTGTCTCTCAAAAAAATTTTCTAGCTTCGCCCTTACATGCATATACATTTTTTTTTGTATTACATGCATGTTCAAATTGATAATAAGGAATCATAGAATTGGCCTATTCATTTAGGTGTATCTTCCATGCCAAACGAATAAATTTTTTTTTTGTCAGTAAAGGAACTAGAAATCATTAAAATGAAATTAAGGTATTGTACGGGCCCAAATTTACCCGGGGCCCAGCAACCCAAAATAATAATAATAATATAATTACAAATCCAAACCCATTACATATTAAACCAAACAACCCAAAAGTTGAAGGCCCAAGTGGCCCAGAATGTTTAAACAGTTGGAAACCCTAACCCTTGCCCCAACTTTGAGCCGCCGTTCCTCCTACCCTCCCACGTGCCGTCTGACATCTTTCAACATCCTACCGTCCCCAGTCACATCTCCAGTGCAAGTGGTACCTGCCTCCACCGCCGTTCGCCTTCAACATTAAAGGAAGAAAAGACAGTGTGCAGAAGGAGAAAAATACTTGTAAAAAAGGGCTATATAAGCCACAAAAGGATCGGGTGTATGGGGGCTTTTTTTTGGTTCTTGACTTTTCATTTTTTTGAAATATAAAGAATATTAAAATCAAAGGGCTTAGATATACAAACACGAATTTGCAGCAATGAATATCAAAGACCGATCTAAAGAAAAAAGAGAGAAAGAAATCACCTCTAGGCGATTTTCGGCCATCGTGTACGGTGGCCGACGCGACGGACGGCACGGAGGACAGAGATGGGTTCGGTCACGGAGACTCGATGCAGAGGGGAAAAAGAGAGAAAGTCTCAGCTTTTTTTTGGGGAAAGAGTGAAAAATGAAATTTTTTGAAGGAAATTTGACTTTTATAGCAGGGTAAAATGGCACCGTTTCGTGCCTTAGGCCTGAACGCCAAAACGGCGTTGTTTTGCGCACGACCTGAAGACCCGACCCGTCTTATCTTGGGATCCGCGTGTTTTCACTAATTGGGCTATTTACGCGCGTAGTCCTTCCGTTTTTTTTACTTTGCAATTAAGTTTTGATTCCTTTTAAATTTTGCCCCGAATTTATGCATGGTTTTCATTTTGGTCCTATGTGGTGCTGCGCGTTTTAGAGAGAGGGTTTATTGCCCCATTTGGTCCCTCCTTTTTGTTCTCGCTTTCAAATTGGTCCCTTTCTTCTTTGTTTATTTTCAAATTGGCCCCGAGATCTTTTTTTTTAAGTTCAATTTAGTCCCTAGTTTGGTTATTTAGCTCCTTTATTATTAAATTAATTAATTTTACTTTCTTTTATTATTATTTATTTACTATAATAGTTGTTTTTTTTTTTTTTACTTTTATTACCACTTTATTATTATTGCACTATTGTTATTATTTTCCTTATTATTACCATTAAAGTTACATTTCCTTTCTATACTTGTTTATTTGTATTATTATTTTTTATTTTTTTATATTATTGTATCATTAATTTTACGCTGTCATTACTACAATAGTTATTATTATCACTTTTATTGTTATGTTTGTTTTTGTTTTATTACTAATATTATCATTAACATTATTACTATTAATTTTACTTACTACTATTATCCCTGTTCCTATATTATTATTTTTACTACACTATCATTATTCCCTTTTTACTCACTAATATTATTGATATGAGCATATTTTAATGTATTATTATTAGTATTATCATTATTATTATTATTAGTACATGTTTTATTATATACGTATATACATATATGTCTATTTTTAATATTATTATTTACTTCACTTTAATATTATTGTCCTCATCATCATCTTTGTAATTACTATTACCATTGTATTATGATTATTATTATTTTCATTTTTCTTATTATTCACCTATTATGTTTCTTATCTATTTGTATTTCTAGTACTATATTATATTTATTACTTATTAGCGTTTTATTATTACTATTACTAGCATTAGCATTTTTTTACAACACTTATATGTATGTATTATGTTTTTTTTTAATAACTATTTTTAATACCATACATGTTGTATATATATATATATATATTTTATAATAACTATATTATGTATATATTTTCATATATGTCATGTATACACATTTTAATATTATATCTTTTCATATGCATTTTGTATATATATATATTTTTAATACTACGTACATATTTTATTATTAGGTATATATTTTAATACATACATGTATATATTTATATATCGCTATTATTAGCTTTTTTATTATTATTACTGCTTTCAATAAACATTATATATACATTTTTAATCTAATATTATATGTTGTACATATATATATTCCATACTATTTCATATTTACATTATTATTATCACGTTTAATGCCACGTGTTATTATCGTTTCATACTATTATTATTTATATTATTATCATCGTTTTCGTTATCATTATCGTTTTTATTTTGCCATGTTTTATTTATTTTTTATGTATTCGATCATTTCATTTTCCTTCTGAATTTGTTTATATTTGCATATTACTAGCCTTGCCATTACTTCATCCTTTATAATTGCTCGTTATTGTCACCCATTATTATACGTTATTGTTGATACCATAATTTGCCTTTATATTTTACTATAAATCTCATTATATTTTTTACTCGACACCTTAAAATAATTCTTTCATAAAAATGATATTCCGTATTTGGTAAATTCGAGACAATCGTGTCCTAACTTACTGGGTTTCGATTTTCCTCATTTAAATCTAAATAACGGAATACTCTTTTAAACCGCAATACGAGTTTTGAAAAATATTTATTCTCAGAGACACGAGGTGTCGTGCCCTAACTTACCGGGTATGACATTTTGCTATCTCGAGATAAGATTTTGCTAACAAAGGCAATATTCGGCATTTGGAAATTCGAGATGTCGTACCCTAACTTACTGGGTTTCGATTTTCCTCGTTTACACTAAATAGTCAAATACCCTTCTTAAAAAGGGGGTCAAAGTACATGAATTTCAAATAAAAGGTAAGCTCATTCTCAAAGTTCGAGATGTCGTGTCCTAACTTACTGGGCATGATATTTTATTACTTCGAGATGAGGAAGTCCTTAACATCCGTTTTTCAATCATTTCTTAAATTAGCATTAATACAAAGAAGGATCGTATTTCAAAGTCTTTCAAGTTTTCAATTTTCGACACTAAGACACTAATTAATCAACTAGGTACCAATTTTTGGGCGTATCGAGGGTGCTAATCCTTCCTCGTGCGTAACCGACTCCCGAACTCATTTTCTGATTTTCGTAGACCAAAAATTATCGTTTTAGTAAACCTTAACTTTTATTAAAATGATTAATTTAAAGTGACCCGATCACACCTCATCAAAAAGGATTGGTGACGACTCCCTATTTTTTCGTTTTCATTTTCAAATCCAAGTTGGTTCCCTTTTTTTTTCAAAAAAATGGTTACGACAGGTATTATGTGGTCCAAAGTACATCCATACAAATCACATAGTAACAAGGAATTTAAATAGCTGGGTGGAGTCTTCCATGAACAAAACAATCTTTGATAAGATATCATCATTTTGGGATGGAGAAAGTTGATAATCACTCTCAAGTCAGACTAGCGCATCTGTACACTTATTTCTTTCTCAAAAGACATGCTTAAGCAACCTAAAAGTCATATTGCAGAGAAGCATTCTGCACTCTTCAATCAATGGAGATAATCCAATGTTAGAGACTTTATCATCAGACATAGAGATTGGATAATGATAGTACCATCGACTTCTCTTTCAAGATTAGTGATGTCAAATCTCTAGCCAATAGAAGATCATCTCCCAAGACCTAGAGCTTTGCTTTAGCACTAGTGACTTTTGATATACGTCGATAAGCTCCAATAAACTAAATGTTAGTAGTTTGCAATGTTAGCAATCTCATATTGCTAACATATAAGAACTTATATAGAGAAATTCTTTATAACTTGGCTAAATGAGTTGGGTGTTTAGTCCATTGAAATGTGGGTTTACTTATTGGGTTTTATGTGCACTTGTATAACGTCAAAAATAGGTATTTGGACTTGAATTTGGTAGCGAAATTAATTTTTTATTTTTTATTTTTTTGAAATAATTATTTTTTATTTACATCTAAGTAAATTTATTCGAATAAATATAACATTAAAAAAGGACTCGTAATGAATAAACATAGCTTTTTTAGAAAGTTGTAATGTCATGGAAAAACAAAAATAATTTTTTAGTTATTATTTTTTATTTTTTTAAATAATTATTTTTATTTGCATCTAAATAAATTTATTTGAATAAATATAATATTCAAAAAGATTCATAATGAATAAACATAGTTTTTTTGAAAAGTTGTGATGTCATGGAAAAGCATAACTTGTGGAACAAGTTATGTACTAAGCGACATTCTTTGATGAGAAATCACAATGCGCGTATATATAAAATTCAATAATGTTATTTTCACTATTCTATTTTATTGTTTTAGGACTTGTTGTACCCTAGAGGCAAAATTAAAGCCTTAAGGATAGTGAATGACACTTCAAGTCTATTTCTTTTCTTGCTTCATAAGTTTTTTTCTTATATTACAATTTTCTAACACTAAATACTTGTTTTATCCCTAATGAGAGCTCTTGTCCTTGATTTCCCAACGTTACATATGGCACGTCTCCCTTGTTCATTGCTGGAGAAAGGACAAAGCATTCTCCCATTGCTAATATCACCTAATCAAGGAAGTGCTCTTCAAGGAGGGTATTACCAAAGATTAGAGCACTGTGAGTAAGCCATACCCCTCATAAAGTTAAAGCAAACATGACATTCTATAGGATTTTCAATTTGACTGCCCATAGTTTCGATGAAAGATTTGCGGTGAGCCAGCCTTTCCACTCAATACCAGAAATAGGAGTGATATAGGTAGCAGTGCGGATGGAATGCAATTGCTTGAAGTTTGGGAATACTTGAGTAGATGTTTACACTTTGTTGGGTTTTTGGTTGTTACCCGTTCCATGTTTTGTTAGAAGGAGAATAAATTTCTATTTGGGCCATGGAAAGATTTTGTGTCGATTGTTGCTAGTTGATTATCGTCTTTAAAATGGTGACATATTTGACAAAATATTATTATTGTTCGGCTAGGACTCTCTAACTCTTTAGTCGATCTTCTAGTGTTTTAAGTTGTTGAGGAACTTGTTTACGAAGACTATTACGAGATAAATACTTAGGATAATTAACGGGATCATTTTAGCTTTAAAATAAGAGTTTAAAGCTTATCGAAACTTTGTTAGATGGACTCTTATATCAACCTATAAATAGGCTGCTTGTGGCATCTCTTAGGGTGTGCTTTTGGAGTGTCGTTGATCAACTTCTTGTGTTTTATTTTGATATTTCATGTGGCACTCTTTTAAGTATTCTTTGGAGAGGTTTATTGGTTATATCGTAACGTATTTGAGAGAGTAATTTATAATAATTTGGGTTCAACTTTAGGATTGCAAATGTTTGTGTGTGAAATGATAGTTTGGGCTTTAACCAATAGTTGTACCAAGCAATTGTTGAATCAAATTATTCTCTAGGTGAGACTTTATTGATGTAGTATCGTTGTGTCTGCACTGTGTTAACAAACATTACGTGTTATCTCTCCTTACTTAATCAGTAGGACTCTTTTTTTAATAAAATATGTGTTTTTTTAAAACCAAAATTTTCATATTTTTAAAAAAATTTTAAACTGACTTTTATTTTTGAATTTCAACCGGATAGAAAAAGTCGCCACAATTAAAGGAAAGAGAAGAATATTCTTTTAGCGCTTCACGTCTCGCATTAGCTAAAGTAACAATAAAAAACATGCAGATATTTAAATTTTGATCCTTGCTCATATTCAAGATTTACTCTTTATATTTAAATTTAACATAAACCATTTAATTATTTGGTAATAAGTTATTATTAATTATTTGGATTAACCAATATTGTATATATGTTGAAGATTGAGTTATGTTATCCAAATAATTAATAATAACTTATTACCAAATAATTAAATTAATGGTTTATGTTATCAAAATTTAAAATATTTTTCCCATAATATAATATAAAAAAGCAGAATAAAAGGTTAAGTAAAACTATGCAATTATAGTATTATTACATCAATATAAATAAACTTGAACTAAAATATTATTTTAAATTATAGGAGTTCATCCCTATTATATTTTCACCTAATTAAAGTTATATATATTTTAATTTAATTTTTAGTAATTTATTAGTTTTGTTCTATTAAGTTTTAAAATAGAGATAATCTACGAATAACTGTTGGATGCAGTAGTAGAGAGAATCAAATTTAAATCTTAAAAACGACATTCTTAACAGAAGTAATCATGAACCTTAAAACTTCAATTGTAAAACAAACATGGAAGATAATAAAAAAAAATAGAGAATTTAAAAATTTTTATTTTAAGATTTTACGACTCATATAAATAACTCAATACGAGGGTGAATTGATTAATCAAATGTGTACACATTACAAGAATAAAATTGGGCATGTGGCATGAAAATAAATAAAGCATTTATGGAGGAAAAAATTCCAACATAAATCCCTCTTCATTTTCTATGTAATTTTTAACGGCGTTCTACAAATTATATTTCATAATAAATCCTTCCAATTTGTTTATATTCAGTAATTCAACATACAAGTTTTATTACCTTTTCTATAATTATTCAATATTCCATAATAAGTCCTCCATCATATTTTTTATATTTAATTTTTTTCTTCCAGCTACATCACTTCTTTACAAACTTTTAGGTAAAATATACCATTTTGATAAATAAATAAAAACAATTGTAGTTTTCAAATTTTTAATAACAATTAATTTTAATTTTTAAATTAAAATACATTTTAATTAAAAATAGTGAAATCATATGATTTTCTGGTTTTTTTTATTACTTTTTACGATAAAATTTTAATTTTTTACTATTTTTAAATTATTAAATATATTATTATTTATACACAGAAAAAAAAAACTAGCTTAGTAATATAAGAAGATGACTGACCAGATCAAAGTTATCGATTCATCCAAAATTATTATTGATATTTTATTTCTTTCGGTAAAATTTGGATTAAACATGAAGGCTCATTCCTTATTTAAAAAATTAAACGTATTAAAATATTAATGATTATATATTTTAAATTAAATTTAAATAAAAACAATTTTATTAAATAAATACAAAAATTTTGAAAACTAATCATTTTATAAATAAATGAACATTTTAATCCTTTTTCAAAGGTTACATGTTCATCTTTATATCATATGAGTATCAATAAATTCATATATATTTATGTTTGTATTATTCTTATGTGTTATACCAAAGCAGTATTTAAGAAAATAAAAAAAATGAAAGAACACAATAATATATATGGTTCGGGAATAATTCCTACATCCACAGTTAGGATAAAAAGTGAACTCACTATAAGAATCGGGAAATTACAACTGACAATGCTCACATCACACAAAAACCGATTACCTAATGCTACTACAAAATTAAACCCCAAAGCCAACAGAGATTTTTACAAACATCATCACTTCAGCTCTGTGAAAATACTAAAACACCATTGATACATGCATAAGGCTTGAGTGAAATTCCAACCTTGTTTAGCAAACGACAACCAGTGATACATGCATTGTTCCAAAGTGACACCCAATCACAATAACCATCCACAACATGGGAAATACACTGCCTTCATAATAATTACTGAAAATTTAAAAAAAAAGAATGAAATTAGGATTGGCATGGCAATGTCAAAAGGAACTATACTTATTCCATGTAGTATAATTGGTAAGCAACATATACAGAAATGAGAACTCAGATGTATCAAACTAAAAAGCTCTGAAATGTTTGAAATGGTTCTTTCTACCTGTCCCATGACTCTGAAGAAACCAATGATAGATTTTGGTCTTTCAATCTGATCTCCTTGGGATGACTTTTTGAAAATCAATTACAACTTCAGGTATGTGGGAAATCTTAGACCACTCTCGTCCTTCATCACTTGAGCACTCTTTTTCCAGCAACGGACACCTGAGAATAAATAAAACACCAAGCGAGAGAAGCATCTCTTTTTCTGGAAGAGATGTTAGCTTGGGACAATTAGAGATGTGCAATTGTTGAAGAGAGGCGAGGTCTTGAAAGCCCCCGAAGAACATGAATTCCAGGTTCTCAAAACCTGAAAGGTGGATAAAGGTGAGAGAAGGAGGCAGAATCATTCCAATCCCTTCTTCTGGGAAAGACACCACATTTGAGCATCCTCCACCTATGATGACGAGGCTTTAAACAGAGGTGAGTCTATTTAATCCCCATTCCACAAGTGACCTATAAATTTTGGGTGCCTTTGAGATTTCAAGTGATGTGAGATTGGCAGGGAAACCCTCTGATGGAAATGATATGTCAGCTGAACAGCCGAACAAACATAAATGTCGAAGGGAGGTGATGCTGACCATGCACTTAGGAAGGTCTCCAAATTTTCCGCAACCATTAACTTCGAAACCTCTGAGGTTGGTGGTGAGCAACCCACTTTCTTCAATAAAAATCAAATTTGAACTATCTCTCAATCGAATCTCCTGGAGATGGATGAGCTTGCTAAGTCCTCGTGGTAGAGATATAATTCCAGAACCGAAAATTAGAATAGATTCAAGACAAGCGATTTCGTCAAACTCTTGGGATATGTATTCCAACTCTGGACATCTATCAATTTCCAAATGTTTAAGCGTTATGGGTAACTTGGTGCTTGCAAAGAGGCAACTCAACTTTGAGCAGCAGGTAAATCGGAGAAGTTGAAGCGAATTGCAAATATTTTTGTGCCCCTTCGGTGACAAAGACATTAGAGATCCACACCATTCTATTTCCAAGTCCTCAAAAAGACAGAGGATACTACTCATACTCTTACTATCTTCCTTTTCATCAACTAAATACTCCAAATTCTCACATAATGAAATTTTCAGCTTTTTTAAATTAGGAGGAAAGTTATTCTCTGCAAAAGAAACCAAGCCTGGACAACTACAAATTTCCATCACTGTAAGGAATGTGAGCTCGTGTAAGATTTTTGGCAGTCTATTGAACCCATTACAATAACCTATATTCAGAGATTCAACACATGAAATCTTGTCAGGTTGCGATTCGGCTTCCTCAGTTTCCAAAGAGTGCAATTGAGAACAACCCCAAACTGGAATGAAACGATGTCCAACTAAACTTAACCCATGTTGTGATAAAGATGCCAACTCCCCGCAATCTTTAATTTCAAAATGTTCTGAGTTTCCAAACCTCAACATCATCCTATCTGCAGGAATATTAAACTTTGAAATTTTAGAAAGAGACAAAGTTTACAAAGAGAAAACCTCATTAGCAGGAGAAGAGCAATCATCCACCACTTCTGCACACCCATTTATACTTAATTCAAATAGTGATGGGAAACTTGATATTGAAACTACCAAACTTGTACACGTATGAATTTGAAGTTTTTGCAAGAAGGAAACATGGGTAGGCAACCTTTTCAACAACTGAGGACAGTCTACGATTGAAAGCTCACGAAGGCTGGGGAATTTCAAAACCTTCTCGTCGCCTTCACAACTGTCCCACTCCTTCCAGTTTGGAAGACTCTCAAAAGACAGAATCTCTAATGATGCAAATGGGTTCAATTCATTTTCTCCAAAGAACTCAACACCAATCTTTTGTACCTGATCTAAACCAATAATTGAAAGATCTTTTAACAATGGCAACCTTCCAACTGATGGTAGTGATTTGCAATTTTTACAATTGCGAAGCTTCAAAGATGATAAATTCTGGAAGGAAGGATTTCCTATCCAAGTCGAGAATTTTGCACCACCATAATTCTCAATGATGAGTTGCTTAAGCTTTTTCTGATGATAAAGAAATTCCAGCACCCCCTCTTCAACTTCTTTTTTCCTTATATTATTCTCCAAGCATGTGCCCCATTGTAGTTCTAACACATCAATCCCTAGCTTCTCATTTAACTTAGCTTCCCTCGCATCTTGACCATTAACATTCTCCAACCCAGAAAGACAAAAATTACCTCTAAGGTTTGACAAATTTTTCAATTCTCTAATAAGATGTCCATCACCTTCCCCTATAACAAAATCAGATAACGTTTGAAGCTTGATTAGCTGATCAAATTCGGAGGGCATCTTTTCCATTGAATCCGCACCTCTAATATCAAGAAAATGCAAGTTGACAAGGTTTCCGATCTTAGAGGGTAAATTATTGAGCTCTGAACAATTACTTAGTAGTAAAGTCTCCAAATGATAAAGAGTACACAAAGAATCAGGTAAACATATGATTGGAGTTCTGGACAAATTTAAGTATCGTAGAAGTTTTAAATTTTCAAAAAAGTCGGGCAAATCATAGATCACATACCTACAAAATCAAGAACCCTTAAGTACCTAAGTCTTGGCAACAAATTATCCAAGACAACATTAGTTAAATAGGAATTCCTCCAATATCTTAGATCTATTAGGCTTAGGAAACTACGTAAACAAGTTGTTTGATAAAATGCTTCAAACTTTTTTACACTGTGAAACAGATCATCAAAAACATAAGACGAATGGCGAGAGCGGTGCAAAAAATTTTGTTGCTTATCTCCCTCCAGTTTGCAACATATTTCTCCTACAACTAATTGAGCTAAATCATTCATAAGATCATGCATCACGAAACGGGATTTATCTTTACTAGATATTTGGAAAAATGACCTCGACACTAGATCTTGAAAATATTGGTTTCCAAGACCTTTGGCTTGACTTCTAGCTTTTGGTTGCAGGAAACCTTCAGCCCTCCATAACAAGATTATCTCTTCTTCTTCGAATTCATAATCTTTAGGAAATATGGAGCAGTATGCAAATCATCGTTTCAGATGCGGAGGAAGATAATGATAGCTTAATCGCAAAGCAGGAATTATGCCACATGGATCTTCTGGTAGGTTCCATATCTCGCTCTCATATATTTTTTCCCATTCACTATGATCCTTAACTATGCATAATAAGCTTCCAATGGCTTTTGCTGCCAAAGGTAAGCCGTTGCACTTTTTCACTATGTTCTCTTCAATTTCTTTAAATTGGAGATGCCCATCAAAGTTTCTTGCTTTCAATGCATGTTGAGAAAATATGAATAAACAATCAGGATACGAGAGTTTATCCAAGTAAAAAGCTTTCACCGAATCTACATTAGATGAAACATTTTCGAGTCGAGTTGTTACAATAATCTTGGTTCCTGCTTCAAATGGAGCCCATAAGATGGTCCAATCAATGTAACTCTCGTTCCAAATGTCATCTAAAACAAGCAAGAACCTTTTTTCCAGATAACTTCTCCTTCAACTTGACTTGAAGTAAATTCAGGTCACTGTAAGAGCATGGCTCAGAAGTGATGGACTGTAAAATTGTCTTAGTTATATTAACTGCATCAAATTCATCAGAAACACATACCCAGGCCTTGTGATCAAAAGACTCCTTAATGCTGGGATCATTGTAAACAAGCTGAGCAAGAGCTGTTTTCCCCATGCCTCCCATGCCAACGATGGAAAGGACACAAACTCTATCGGAGTTGTTACTTTTGAGCAATTCAAGCATTTCTTGCTTCTCATTGGCTCTACCAACATACTCCACAGCTCCATCCATCAAGGAAGTTGGTTGCAGCCTGGGTTTCTTTCCCTTGGAAGTTGCGCCTGTAGACATGATCTCACTCAACCCCAAACTACTTCTTCGAGTGTTGAAACTATTCAGTCTATCAATGTTTTCTTGAATCTTTGAAATCATCTTAGTATTGAACATAAAAGAGGATGGAGAGAAATTAGCACGAGTACAGCAGGTAGGAATGAGTTTCTGTACCTTACTAGTGTTGGCTTGAGCTTGAGTTTCTTGGAGCCTGAGACGTAACTCCTTGTAAGCGAACTCGTCCAAGATGTCATCCACATCGTAAGCTAAGTCTTGGAGATCGTCCAACCAATTCTTCACACCCTCGTCCTTGTCCTTGATCTGCTTCTCCTCTGCATGTTTCAACACTGCTTTGGTCTCGGGTAATATGGATTGCCACTGCTTGAATTGCTTGTGGACTTGCCGGTGATCTACCACAAAGTTGAGTACATAGTCTACCAACTTGCCAGATAACAACTCCAAAAACGCAGAAAGAGCAGCCTCTCCAATGAAAGACATGGTGGAATTACGACAAAGAAATCAAATAGAGAGATGAACAAGCAAAAGGGAAAATGAGGGAAAGAAATGAAGATGAATTGTGTTGATGGGGAAACACAAAGGAGGTGGAAAACAGGTCACAGCCTCTCCAATTTCTATATTTTATTTGTGTTGCTTTTGTGAATATGCTTGAAGGAAAAGAACAAAAATACTTTTTCAAGTTAGTTCCCCAATGTGTGAACGACACCGTTTTGAGTTTAAAAGAAATAGCTTTTATAAAATAAAATATTGAATCATGTTAGTGTAGTATACTTAAGCACTAAAAAGTCAGTTTTTTTGCATCGGGAAGAGATTAATATATCTGTTGAAAAACTGAAGCAACATCTTGATTTTATCGAGGTTCGTGCTAAATCTAGATCTACCTTCAATTTTTGAGGTTTTTTTTTAAGTTCAACAATAAAAAAATAAATAATATCTTAAATGCTATCTACATACAATTATTTATTAATATGGTGTATTTTAAATAGTAATTAATAAGGTAATGGTACCACCCAATTTTCTGCCCACCTTCGTAAGGTGGTGTTACTCTATACGGCGACATTGGTATGACACTTATACTAGATAAAATACGAGTTTTAAAAAAATATTTTGTAATAGTAGGATGAGAGACGTTAGGCGGCACCAGTGAGTTGGAGGAGGGGTGTTAGGCAGCACCTCTATGGAAAACATGATCGAACAATCATGGTTTGCACCCTTTTATTATTTATTTGTTTAAGGTTTTGTAATTTTTACTATTTGTCATACTTTGTGATTTTGGAAAAAAAGAAGACAGCAGTAAATTAAGGTTTAAAGGTACATATTTTTGTAATTATTATTTGTTTGTATTGTAATCTTTACTATTTGTCTGAATTTATGGTGTTGTGTTATTTATTAGTTGGATATAGTTGTTAAGTTGAACTTAGATTTTAGAGTAGTTGGTGTGTTCATGTACATTTAATTTGGTGTATTTCTTCAACATTAATTTTTTATATTTTTGACAGCTCTCTTTTTTTCCCAACCCGTATCAACTCATATTTTATTAGTATTGTTGCAGGTATAAGTTCTAAATAACACTGTCACCGTATAGAATGATACCACTAATAAAAAATTATTATTTTAATTAATAGCAGCCTAATGATGGCCTTATGATGATGGGCAAAAAATTATATGATGCCGCTACATTGTCAGGCACCACATTTAATTACTGTTCAAAAGTACCCCATTTTGATAAGTAATCTTATAGTCATACCTTTTAAATTATTATTATTATTATTTTGGATTATTGAAGTAAAAAAAATGTCAATCTTCACTTTTAAATATTATTTAAAATATAATTTTCTTAGAATAAAATAATTCAAATAGGAAATTATTAGAATTGTTTATACTACAGTAACATGATTTAATATTACAAGACATGTTAAAAAAAATTATAAAGTGACGTGACGTTTTTATATAAAAAATAAATATTTTCTTTTATTATGTGTATATAAATATTTAAAAATATAAAAAAATATAAATATATACAACTTAGAATATATATAATCTAAAAAAACATATCAATTATAAAAATAAAATTTTTAAAAAATATAATAATTGAAAAGAAATTAGGTGAAATTAATAATATTATTATAAAATTTTTAAAAAAATTAAAAAAACATTTTAATATAATTTTATTTTTTTTAAAAAGTATAAATTTCGCATGACCAATGAAAAATATCACATGACATGTTTTTTCCAATTAAAAATGTCACATAACAATTATGTTTATTTAAAGTCAAAATAGAAAAATTATAATATTAAATATTTAAATATTAAAAAATTAAAAAATTAAAAAGTACTTTTACCTTTGACAACCCTTGATCGGTGTTGAATGAGCAATGACCAGTGTTGACTAGCCACGTGGTACTATTAGAACATGCCACGCGTTTTTTAGTATTATGTAGATTATATTGATTAAAAATGTAAAAAAATAATATATAATATATAAAAAAAGATTAAAAGTATTTTTTATAAAATTCTAAAATATATAATTATTAATTTTAAAAATTCAAAATAATATATAAAAATAAAAAAATGTTATAAAAATGAAAAAAAAGAGTTAATTAAATTTCAACTACAAAAAATTTGAAATTTAAATACCTTTTAGAATTTTAGAATTATATATTTTATAATTTTATTAAAAAAATTTTAAAATTTTTTTCATAATTTTTTTTACATTTTCTAGCATAATATTATTAATTTCAACTAATTTCTTTTTAATTATCATATTTTTTATAAATTTAATTTTTATAATTTATATGTTGTTTCTAGATTTTATATATATTCTGAATTTTTATATATTTATTTTATTTTTATATTTTTGAATGTATATATACATTGAATAATGGAAAATATTTATTTTTTTACATAAAAACGTCACATTTCTTTTTGTTTTTGGACCAATTGACCAAAAAAAGCCCATTTCCAAAAAAAATTACAGAAATGGACCGCTAAAAATAACGAGAATGGTCCAATTTTACTAAAATGTACTGAGCTGACGTCATTTTCAGGGGAAAGTTAGAAAAGCGCGTCCAACTTAGCGTTTTTTTCCCTCTAGCCTATAAAACGCGTCCAGGTCAACATGTTTTGTCGAAGTGCTTCCAAGTCAGCACTCTTTTGCCCATGTTCCAACGACTAAATTTCAAAAAAGACCATTTTAAAAAAAATTCAAAAATAGGCTAATTTTTAAAAAATTTACAAGAATGAGCCTTTATATAGACCCAAAGTAGTAGCACTTTTTTTTTAAAAAATTTTTTTAGTGCCACCAATTAATGTGGAAATAAAACTTACAAAACAGGCCTTTATATAGACCCAAAGTCTTATTTCTCTTATTTTCTTAAGCATTATGAGATGTGAGATATGTGTATATATAGACTCATGAATAGGAATTTGCAATGCACTAGAACGCCCTTGTTGATGATCCTTTACTCCGACAGAATCTAGGGTTCCTCGAATAATGTGATATCTCACATCGAGTAAATTCCTAACCCTTTCCCCTCTTACTAAGACTACAGAATGTTTTTGTGAATTATGGCTAATACTAGGTATATAAGTAATGATTTCAAACCCCAAAGGTTAATTGTACTCTGGCGACTTTACGTAAGGCAGAGTTTGGTTTTTGGGGGGTTATAGTGGAAAAGTTGACAGATAAGTCACCCTTACTACCACTCTACAGAACTGTACATGAGATTTTCACCTCAAACAACTCCTCGTTCAATTCTTTTGAGAGTCATTAGGTCCTTTTCCTCATTCAAGAATCTCCTCCCTTCTTCCACTCTATCCCGAAGAGTAACTAGGACAAATTCAGTCACATTTTCGTGTTCCAATTAAACACTTTCCATTTTTGATTATTCTCAAAAGAGAATATTTCTTTTACCGAACATTTGTGGATCCAATCACACTATCTTATAATAAAAACAAGAGATCTTTCTCGATCAATCCCTTTGCCCCTCATTCTTCGAGAATCAAAAAGATCATTTTCAAGTTTGAATTTATTCATTTGGAATATGGGTTCTTCTACTTCATTTTTATTTACTTATTTATTATTTTTATTATTTTCCCCCTCTTTTTTTGATTTTTTTTAATTCCCTTCCATCAAAAGCACTTTGTGTAATCTTCGATTTTTCCTCTTTCTCTATCCCTATCCCATAGGTACAACATTTGAATCAATAGAGAACATTTTCCTCTTATATGAATAAATATTATTACATTCCAATTCCTTACAGATACCCCCAAGGAAAATATTGAATTGGATCCCAAATTAACGGGTTAGTGTGAGCTTATCCACATGGTTATGCACTCTTCGAATAGGAATCCATTTTTTGAAAGATTCTAGCTTTCGTGCTTTGGTGAGTCTCTGAGATCCTTTCAACGACCTATGTTGTGTTGAAGGGATATTCATATGATCTGATCAATTGCGTAAAGCCCATGGTAGCAACGGAACCAGGGAAAGTATATAGAAAAGACAATTCTTTTCTTTCTATTATATTAGTATTAGTTAATCTTATGCCCAAGACCATTACAATTTTCTTGAACTCATTTATGAAGAGAGGTTGATTAATTTTAATGAGATTAAAAATAACGGTAATGGTGAGAGTAATAATTATAACGATAGAATGGAATATTATAGTAATAAAATTAAAATTAATAGTAAATATGTGTTTGCATTTAAATGCAACGGTGATGATAAGATGAATTATAATGAGAAAATAAAATGATCATTAAAGACATTAGATCAAACTATTAAAATGTATACAGATTTATTTTATTTTATTTTATAAACTTAATGAATAATAAATTTATATTTATGTAAAAAATAATTTTAATAATAACTTTAAAATAAATAATATCAAATAATAGTTAGTATTGTTTGTTAAATTTTAATTTTTAATTAATTAATATTAATTTTATGATAATATATATTTGTTATTTTGAAAGATTTTCCACATCACCTAAAGAAAAGATTAATAATTTCTGTGGTAATGTTTTTGGAATCGAATTCATCGGATCGATTACTGCATCAATTCAATTGCTTCAACTAAAAACTGAATTGAACCGCTTTGGGACTGAATTGTTCTATTTAATAATGTTTACATGTTTTATTTCATTCCAAGGCTTCAACTAAAAAATAATTTAAAATTATAATTATAATTACATCTAATAAATTTAAAAGTCACAATTTAAAAATATCTTGTAAAATAATATTTAAAGTGCAATAAATAAATTAAATTAGTAGCAGTAAAAAAACTATAATTTTAATAAGGCATAATGTCAAATTTAACCTTCAATATTTACATCTTTTATTATTTTGGCCTTTACTTTTTAAAAAAAAATTAATTTTGACTGTTAACTTTTGAAAAAGAGTTAAATCACTTTTTATTAACTAAAATATTGTTTCTTTTAACAATGTTGGTGAGACAACCTGTAACACCCCTAACCCGTATTTGTCGTCGAAACAGGGTTACCGAGTATTACTAAAATTTACAGATCAAATAACAAACATTTCATATCATATGGTATTTATATCAGATATCAATTCAAAATCAATCATATTTTCTCTTGTGTGAGCCTCTGAGGCCCAAAATACATATTAGAAATAAGTCGGGACTAAACCAGATACTCAAAGAATTTTTAAGAAAACACTAAAATTTTTCAAAGGTGCAGGGGACACACGCTCGTGTGGTCGGGTCGTGTGTCTCACATGGTCAAGAGACACGCCTGTATCTCAGGCCATGTGGGCATTCGAAATAAGAACACACAACCGTGTCCTAGTTTGTGTCCAAACTTGGGAGCTTTCTTACTTGGTTCACACGGCCAAGCTACACGCTCGTGTGCTAGGCCGTGTGAGCATTCTATTTTGCACTAATTAAAAGATACAGGGGACACAGGCCGTGTCACCTGGCCGTGTGTGAGACACATGCCCGTGTCTCTGCCCGTATGGACGAAAATAGGTCATTTCCAAGCCACATTTCTCACCCAACTTTACCACCAACCTAATCCAACATTTTTACACAATAACAAGACTAACCAAAGCATTCATACTTACCAAATTGACCAAATACATCTATAAGAATATTTGTACCAAATATACTATCTCAAATCAATCATCAATATGCCTAAATGATTTCTATCCTTCAACTATTTCAAACACACATCAACATGTTAAAACCATATATATATATATATATATATGAAAATGCATCAAACATAAGTCATTCAAATGGCTAATCATATCAAAATATTTACATGCCAACATTTAGTCAAGTTAACCTATACATGCCATTATAACCAAAATTGATCTACTATATATACCTATACATGTCACACTATTAGTATACGTCACGTGTTTTTTTTTTTATGTTTTTAGTATTATATATATTATATTTATTACAAATGTATATAATTTTTTTATAAAATTCTAAAATATATAATTATTAATTTAAAAAAATCAAAATAATACATAAAAATTAAAAAAAAAGTTATAAAAAAATTGAAGAGTTATTTAAATTTCAAGTAACCGAAACATAACTTGAAATTTAAATGCTTTTTTAGAATTTTAAAATTATATATATTTTTAGTTTTTTTTAAAAATATATAAGATTTTTTACATTTTTTGGATAATATTATTAATTTCAACTCATTTCTTTCAATTATCATATTTTTTGTAAATTTAATTTTTATAATTTATATGTAGATTTATATATTTTTTGAATTTTTTATATATCTATTTCTATTTTTATATTTTTCGATGTATATGTACATCAAAAATATTCATTTTTTAAATAAAAACATCACATGGCACTTTATAATTGGTTATAAAAAACTTTTTTAACGTTTGTCTGAAAATGGACTAAAGAAATATAACAGAGGCATACTTTAAGTACCAAATTGAGAATTTAACTATACTTTAGATACAAAATTGAAATAGGAAAAAAATTAAATAACAAAATAAAAAAATGGATATACTTAAATGACTAAATCGTGAATTAAATCTTTGTATAATTTTAAAGGAGTTATATAATTTATTTAATTTAGTCTCAAGTTTTTATTTATTCAAAGATAATTAAGTTATTTATATTAACATACAGTAACTAAATACATAGTTTTTAAATATAATAGTTATTTGATATTTTGTAATATTTTAAAATTTACTACTTTGATTTTTGTAATCTGTTACTTTTATTATTAAAATACTACATGTTATACACGGATTAATTGTATATATTAATTAAAATATAATTTATTTTTAATTTAATATTAAAATATTTAAAGTAATCGATACTACATAAAAAATAAAGTAAAGACATAGAAAAAGATATGTTGAATTATACAATAGTTGTGGAAATTTATATAATTTTCTTATAATTTTTAAAAATTTAAAAATTATATATCTAATTATCTTAAATTTAAATTTAAATTTAAATTAAATAATACATATTTTATGATAATTTTAAAATTTAATGAAATAAAAAAAAACACAAAACACAAAACACAATTAAAATTAGAATTATATTATATTGATATAATTTTAAAAAAAATTAATAATAACAAATTTAAATAATAAGATAAATAATATTTATTGATAATTAAATTTATACTATATATAAAGGCCATCCTAAATGACACATATCATGTGCATGTTTTTTTACTCATGATAAGATACGATAAATTTGCAATATTGATCTCTTATTGCTCACATTTGAAATTTAATCTTTATATTTAAATTTAATGTAATTTATTATACAATGATATTAATTAATCCAAATAAATAATAATAATTAATAACAACATGTTATTACCAAATAATTAAATACTTTATGTTATCAAAACTTAAATATTTTGCCCATAATATAATATAAAAAAGCAGGATAAAAGATTGGCAAATTAATAAAATTTATTTTGATAGTAATTTTACAAATAGATCAAAATGGATAAGTAAAACTGATGCAATTATAGTACTCACCTCAAGTATGGTATTACATCAATATAAATAAACTTGACTTAAAATATCATTTCAAATTGTAGGAGTTCATCCCTATTATTTTTCCAAATAATTAAAATTTTATATATTTTAAATTTAATTTTTACTAATTTAATAGTTTTGTTCTATTAAAATTTAAAATAAAGATAATATACGAACAAATATTAGATATAGTAGTAAAGAGAACACAAATTTAAATTTTGAAGATGACATTCTTAAAAGAAGCAGACACAAATCCTAAAACTTGAATTGTAAAACAAACATGGAAAATAAAAAATAATGGAGAATTTAAAATTTTTTATTTTATGATTTTACTTTAAAATTTGGCATGACACATCCAAAAAATAAGGTTAAAGAAAATAGGAATAAAATTTAGAATTTTTTTTTTAAAGCATAGGGTAAGAGAATTAGAATGCCATAAAATTTATTTGTGTTAAGCAAATAATAAGAATGAACTTGTTGGTTTAATGGTAAAATTTTAACTTCCCTTTAGGTTTCAAGTTCAAAACCCCTTTTGCACATTTTAATCAAAATAATTTATTTTATTATTTTTACCCCATAAATGTACTGAATTTTTAAATTAGCCTAGTCCAAAAACTCATTTTTTTAAATTTTAGTCCTTAATTTAAAATAGTCCTAATTCTACATGAATTCCTAAAACCTATTTCAATTAGGGAAAAAAAGGCATTTTATAAATAGCTAATCTTTTCAAACCTTACAATTTATATCTAGTGAATTTTTCAAGAAAAACTCCCAAAATTTTTCCTTTTCTCCACCATTACTAAATCAATTTTCAAGCAAAAGAAATCAAGGTTTTCAAAATCGTCCCTCACTTCCCAAGTAGATTGTCAATCTTCTCATCCAAATTAAGGATTTTGTGTCTTCGAATCAGGTGTGGGATCTAAACTTAAATCATTATGTATTATTAATTAAAGTTTTAGAAAGTAAGTAAGCAATCGGCAAACCCCTATAGGCAAACCACTATACGTGAACCCCTGTATGCGAACCCCTATAAATGAATGCATGTATGTGAACCCCCTATAAATGAACCCCCTGTATGCAAGCCCATGTATGTGAACCCCATATATGCGATCCCATAAACATAACCTTATATGATTTAGTATGTGAACTCTAAATATATTTATGCAAACCCTATATATCATGCGAATCCTACATATTATGCAAACCCTATATATCATGCGAATCCTACATATTATGCAAATCCTATATAATATGTGAACCTTATCTGTGCGAACCCTACATGTGTGAACTCTATGTGCAAACCCTATAGGTGTGAAAACTTGTTATGTATGTGTTAGCCGAACTAGCATGATAAATAATCTAATATCAATATACTTTTATAAGTTTTTAGTTTGCATGAAGAAATTGTATATGATATGAATGAATGCATGAATAAATGTCATTAAATGATAGTATGAAATATTGAATGTGCTTAACTAGCATAGCATCGATTGTTGAATAGCATAATATGCTAAGTTTATGTGCATGATTACATGAAATTGGCTATGGAGGACGGAGGAGTTCCGTAGGAGAAAGTGGCAAATTAAATCCACATCAAAAGCCAATACTGCACGAAATAGGTGACAATATCATCAATATCGGATAAACCGAGATGATAGCTTAAAAATCCATCAAAATCGAGCAATTGAGATGGTAAGTTATTGTAGTAAAAATCGTCACAGATGACAAGTGAGAGACCATCTTCACTAGGAAATCCAGGATGGTTAGTTATTTATATGTGTTTTGGTGTGTCAAGCGATGCTCGAGGGCTGATGGGATGGATGGGTGGAAATTAAAAACTATAATCGTATTGCATCATGAATATAAATTGTATATGCATTGATTCACTATATGTTCATTATATTATGTTTAATTTGTTATTATGTTATAAATCAAATGCTTTAATGTTTGATCGATTATATATAATGATTTAAAAATTAAACTCACATTGAGCTGTCATAAGCTCACCCTCCTTTCTTTACCTCTTAGGTAACGTAGAGACTTATGACTCGAAATGACATAGGAGGAACCTCGGGTTGGTAGCTTGTTTTATTTTTATTTATAAGTTTCCATGGAAGTTTTTCCTTAATCGTTTTTTGTTGTTGTAATTATTAATCATTTTCTTATTTTTATAACAGTAGGTTTGGGATTGTTTAGCTTATTTATTTTAAGTATGATATTTAATTAATACTTTGATATATGCATGCTATTTGGTTTAGAAAACTACTATTTTTAATAAATGTTTTCTGCTACTTTACAATATGCTTAAGAGTTTTGATAAGTCTTTTATTAAAAACCTTAAATCGTTTTTCAAAACTTCATATTAATAATGTTGTAAAGTGAATAACTGGGTAAAGTCGGTTTATATGAATGAATGATTTTCCTTAAAAATAAAAAAGCAATTTTCATACAAAACAACTCTACAAAAAGAATGGCTTTATAGGATCACTTTGGTGATAAAATGTAATGCCTTTGACTTGGCCAAACTCCTAGGTCGGGTTGAGGGTGTTACATTAGGTGCTATCAGAGCCTAGGTTTTCTAAAACATGGTTTTGAACTTTTGAAGGAGTATGCATACATGGGGTTAAATTATTTTTGGAAAACTAGTTCGAGAAATCCGATGCCAGGTACTATAGAAAACTTTCTAGTAGTAGAAAAACTTTAGATAGAAACATAATATAAACTGAAAATTTGAATTAAGTGCTAATTGTTAGAAATTGTAGATTTTTATAAAATATCATTATGAGCACTCAAGGCAGGTGTGGTAGGGGTAGACCACATAGGGTTGTACTTGTTGAACCGCCCACAATACAAGGAGAAAACTCAACCCAGGAATACGTAGAAAATTCTACCACCAATGATGGCGGAGTTCATGAGAATGGAGACATGGGAATGGGAAATCAAAACGATAGAACCGTTAGAGATGATGCTATGACTCGAGCTATGCTGAGAGCTCTCGAAAGGTTCACTGGACCGAATAAGGGAAACGAAAAGATGGCAGCAAAAAAGCTCAAATCTAATAGGGTTAAATAGTTTAAAGGAGTCACCAGAACAACTCCCACTATAACGGAGTACTACATGGAAACTACATAAGTAATTTTGGAGGACCTAGATTACACTTCAGAACAAAAGATAAAAGGAGTCATGTCCATGTTAAGAGATGAAACATATAGATGGTGGCAAGCTATTTTTAGGGGAACGCTTGGGGAACAAATAACTTGGAATTATTTTTAGGATGCTTTTCAAAAAAGTATGTGGGTCCCCATTATGTTGAAGCCCGTAGAATTGAATTTATTGAACTAAAACAGGGAGATATGTTAATTTTGGATTATGAAGCTAAATTTTTAAGATTAAGTTGTTATACTCCTAGATCGGTAGCAACCGAGCAAGATAAAAGCGCAAGGTTCGAAGATTGGTTGTGATATGACCTAAAAGTACAAGTGGCACTCCTCTAAGAAAGAAATTTTGAAAATTTGGTTGAAAAGACCAAAAACTTAGAAGAAATTAAATGCACATAGCAAGAAAAGTGGAAAAAGCACCTAAAAAGAGATTCAATTTCAAATAATTTGAACCACAGGCCTATAAAAAGGGCTAGGTCACAACCCAAGCACACTCAACCTAAACACACTCAACCTGAGCACACTGACGAACATGCTCCAAAGTGTCAATATTGTGAAAAACATCACAAAGGTGAATGTTGGAGGAAGATCAGTGCTTGTTTTAAGTGCGAATCAACAGAATATCAAATAAAAGATTGTCCTCATTGGAATAATTTCACTCAATCGCAAAATCAGGGACAAAACTAGATCCGAAAAAAGGAATCCAAAGTCTTAACTAGAATGACGAAAATTGAGGCCAAAGGGCACCAACACAAGGTGCAAACCGTGTAGAAACAAAACAACCAACCTTAGTTTATGCGGTAAGAGGACAAGATGATTAGGATGCCATCAATGTCATCACAGAGTAAAGTTGTAGTAGACACTCGAAGTAGGAAAAAAAGAAAATACATAAAAAAATCAGAGTGTCACAATAGAAGTGTGATAGGCCCATATTATTCTCATTGAAGAGATCGAGCTCCAACCAAACTTATCTTTTGAAGAGGAACCAATTAAAATGATAGGTAGAGAGGTTAAAACTCTAAGAAATAAACAAATTCCTCTAGTTGAAGTTTTATGGCAAAACCATGGAACCCAAGAAGCAACATGAGAATCTAAAGAGTTGATTTGTCAACAATATCTTCACTTGTCTGAATAAGGTAAGTTAAAATTAAAGAATGATTTTTTTTTAATGGAGAGAGATTTGTCTCATCTCAAAAATATGGCTAGACAAAATAGGAATAAAATTTAGAATTTTATTTTTTTAAAGCATAGGGTAAGAGAATTAGAATGCCTTAAAAATTATTTGTGTTAAAGAAGTAACAAGAATAAGTCTGCTAGTTCAGTGGTAAGATCTTAGCTTCCCCTTAGGTATCAAGTTTGAAACCCCTTTTGCACCTTTCAGCCAAAATATTCTATTTTCTTATTTTTACCCCATAAAAGTGTTGAATTTTCAAACTAGCTCAACCCAAAACCTATTTTTTTTAAACTTAGTCCTTAATTTAAAATAGTCCTAATTCTACATGAATTCCTAAAACCTATTTCAATTAGGGAAAAAGAGTTTTATAAATAACTAATCTTTTCAAACCCTAGAATTTATATCTAGTGAATTTTTCAAGAAAAACTCCCAAAATTCTTCCTTTTCTCCACCATCACCAAAACAATTTTCAAGCAAAAGAATTCAAGGTTTTCAAAATCTTCCCTCACCTCCCAAGTAGATCGTCAACCTCCTCATCCAAATTAAGGATTTTGTGCCTTCAAATCAGGTGTGGGATCTAAACTTAAATCATTTTGTATAATTAATTGAATTTTAGAAAGTAAGTAAGCAATAGATGAACCCTTATAAGCGAACCCTTGTATGCGAACCCTCTATAAGCGAACCCCTATAAGCGAGCCCATGTATTCGAACCCCACATATGTGACCCCTATATATCATGCAAACCCTACATATTCTGCGAACCTTATATACTATGCAAACCTTATATGTGCAAACCCTATATGCGAACCTGTTATGTATGTGTTAGTCGAACTAGCATGATAATAATCTAATATCAATATACTTTTACAAGTTTTTAGTTTGCATGAAGAAATTGTATCTGATTTGAAAGAATGTATGAATACATGTCATTAAATGATAGTAAGAAATATTGAATGTGCTTGACTAGCATAGCGTTGATTGTTGAATAGCATAATATGTTGAGTTTATATGCATGATTACATGAAATTGGGTATGGAGGATGAAATAGTTCCATAGGAGAAAGTGGAAAATTAAGTCCATATTGAAAGTCAGTACTACACGAAATAGGCGACAATGTCATTAATATCGGATAAACCGAGATGATAGCTTAAAAATCCATCAAAATCGAGCAACCAGGATGGTAAGTTATTGTAGTAAAAGTCATCTTCACATGATGGTTAGTTATTGATACATGTTTTGTTGTGTTGAGCGATGCTTGAGGGCGGATAGGATGGGTAGGTGGGAATTAAAAACTATAATCACATTGCATCATGAATATAAACTGTATATGCATTGATTAACTATATGTTCCTTATATTATGCTTAATTTGTTATTATGCTATAAATTAAATGCTTTAATGTTTGAACGATTATATATAATGGTTAAAAATTAGACTCACATTGAGCTGTCATAAGCTCATCCCCCATTTCTTTACCTCTCAGGTAACGCAGAGACTTAGGACTCAGAATAACATCGAAGGAACCTTAGATTAGTAGCTTTGGTGATCAAATGTAACACCTTTGACTTAGTCGAAACTCCTAAACCGAGTCAAGGGTATTACATGACCCATATAAATTATTAATCCTCTGCGAAACATGAGTTGGACCCCATACTAATCATATATATGTATATTACAAGGTCCTTAAATTTCAAATGTATTCACATTATAAAGATAAATTTTGGCATGTGACATGAAAATAAATAAAGAATTTATGGAGGGAAAAATTCCAACAACAACTCCTATTTTTTATATAATTTTTAATTGAGTTCTACAAATTATATTTCACAATAAATTCTTCCAAAACATTTATATTTAATAATTCAACAAATAATTTTTCTACCTTTTAAAATTTTTTTAATAATAATTCCTTGAATATGTGGTTTTTTCCTTTCAGCTGTATCACTTCTTTACAAACATTTAGGTAAAATATACCATTTTGATAAAAAAAAATTTGTAGTTTTTAAATTTTCAATAACAATTAATTTTAATGTTTAATTAAAATACCTTCTAATTAAAAAATAGTAAAATCTTACGATTTTCTGGTTTTTTTTTTTTTTACTTTTTAAGCTAAATCTTTATTTTCAAAAAGTACACTTACTTTTAATCAATATTATAGTTTATGCACATATAATCACATCATATATAACTTTTTTTAAATAAATTTCTAAAATTTTGAAATTAAATTAAAAAATATTTACATATTTTTCAAAAAATTTAAAATTTTAAAACGATTTAATAAGCGTAATTTAAAATAATTTTTATTTTTTTTTCAAATTTTATAGAAGTTCGCATAAATGTTTAAAAGATGTTAAAAATACATTACAAATTGTTAATTAAAAATATCTACAACGAAAATATATATTTATTTTATTTTATTTAAATAAAAATTCCATTAAAAATTCCATTATAGTAAAATTTTGAATTTTTTGATTAATTTTTAAAATTTATTAAATATATTACAATTTAGACACACCATTAACATATTGATGATCATGTATTTTAAAATTAAAATTAAATAAAAATTATTTTATTAAATCAATAAAAAAAATCTTCAGCCAAGGACTATAAAAAAATGGAAAGATTACAACAGACAGAGCTCACGTCATAGAACCCATTACCTAACGGTTCTACAAGAGTAAACCCCAAAACCAACAAAGGTACTACAAAATTAAACCCTTAAGCCAACAAAGATTTTTACAAACATCATCACTTGAGCTCTCTGAAAATACTAAAACACCACCCACCCACCTTTTTACTAGCCTAAGGGACACTAAGTGACAAATTCCTACGATTGAAGTGAGGTAATTTTGCAAGGGGACACTCAATCACAATATGCCAATCACATGTCATCGACTATGGTATAATTGGTAAGCAACATATACAGAAACATATAAGAAAGAGTACTGCTCCCTATATTATATCAAATAAGCTAAAGCTGATTTGTTGAATATGTTTTACGTCTCCTTCAAACCATCTTTCTCAAAGCCCACTTCCACACCTACTTAGCTTTCAATGCCTGCAAATATCAATAAAATAATTGCTATTATTTCCTTGTTCCTAAGGAAAGTTAGATGTATCAAACTGAAAAGCTCTGAAATGTTTGAAATGGTTTTTTAAACCTGTGAAGAAACCAATCACACATTTTACGGCTCATCTTTCAATTTGATTGCCTCGGGATGACAACTTTACCATCAATTTGAACGCAAGGTATGTGGGAAATCTTAGACCACTCTCGTCCTTTATCGCTTGAGCACTCTTCTTTTAGCAACGGACAATTGAAAATAGATAAATCACCAAGACAGAGAAGCATGTCTTTTTCCGGAAAAGATGTTAGCTTGGGACAATTATCGATCATCAAATGTTGAAGAGAGGTAAGGTCTTGAAAGTCCCCAGAGAACATGAATTCCAGATTCTCAAAATCTGAAAGGCTGATAAAGGTGAGAGGAGGAGGCAGCATCATTCCAATCCCTTCTTCTGGGAAAGACACCACGTTTGAGCATCCTCCACCTCCGATGACGAGGTGTTGAAGA
Source organism: Gossypium longicalyx (assembly GCA_025698465.1). NCBI lineage: Eukaryota > Viridiplantae > Streptophyta > Magnoliopsida > Malvales > Malvaceae > Gossypium > Gossypium longicalyx. Next base: position 9,323,870 of record CM046999.1, on the reverse strand, counting down.
GAGGTGAGTCTATTTAATCCCCATTCCACAAGTGACCTATAAATTTTGGGTGCGTTTGAGATTTCAAGTGATGTGAGATTGGCAGGGAAACCCTCCGATGGAAATGATATGTCAGCCGAACAGTCGAACACACATAAATGTCGAAGGGAGGTGATGCTAACCATGCACTTAGGAATGGTTCCAACATTTCCACAACCATAAACTGAGAAAGCCCTGAGGTTGATGCTGAGCAACTCACTTTCTTCAGAAGAAACCAAATTTGAACACTTCGTCAATCGAATCTCCTGGAGATGAAAGAGCTTGTCTAGTCTTCGTGGTAGAGATTTAATTCTAGAACTCTCAATTCGAATAGATTCAAGACAAGCGGTTTCCACAAACTCTTCTGCAATGTATTCCAACTCTGGACATCCGTCAATTTTCAAATGTTTAAGCGTTATAGGTAACATGATGTTTGAAAATAGGCAACTCAGCTTTGAGCAGTGGGTAATTTGGAGACATTGAAGCTGATTGCAAATATTTTTGTGCCCCTTCAATGACAAAGACATTAGAGATCCACACCATTCTATTTTCAAGTCCTCAAGAAGAGAGAGGGTACTACTCATACTCTTATTATCTTCTATTTCATCAACCAAATACTCCAAATTCGTACATCCTGAAATGTGCAGCTTTTTTAAATGAGAAGGTAAGTTATTCTATGGAAAAGAAACCAAAGCTGGACAACTATAAATTTCCATCACTGTAAGGAATGTGAGCTCATGAAAGAATTTTGGCAGTCTATTGAGCCTATCACAGTTACCTATCACCAGAGATTCAACACGTGAAATCTTGTCAGGTTGTAATTCGACTTTCTGAGTTTCCAAAGAGTGCAATTGAGGACAATACCGAATTGTAATGAAACGATGTCCAACTAAACTTAACCCATGTTGTGATAAAGATGCCAACTCCTCCCAACCAACAATTCGAAAATGTTCTGACTTTTGAGTTTCCAAACCTCAACATTATCCGATCTGCTGGTATATTAAACTTTGAAATGTTAGAAAGAGACAAAGTTTGCAAAGAGGAAACCTCCTTTGCAGGAGAAGAGCGATCATCCACCACTTCTGCACACCCTCGTATACTTAATTCACACAGTGTTGGGAAACTTGATATTGAAACTACCAAACTTTTACACCCATCAATTTCAAGTATCTGCAAGGAGGAAACTTGGGTAGGCAACCTTCCCAACAATTGAGGACAGGCATTGATTGAAAGCTTACGAAGGTTGGGGAATTTCAAAACCTTCTCGTCTCCTTCACAACTGTCCCACTCCTTCCAGTTTGGAAGACTCACAAAAGACAGAATCTCTAGTGATGCAAATGGGTTCAATTCATTTTCTCCAAAGAACTCAACACCAATCTTTTATACCTGATCGAAACCAAAAATTGAAAGATCTTTTAACAATGGCAGCCTTCCAACTGATGCTAGTGATTTGCAATTTTTACAATTGCGAAGCTTCAGAGATGACAAATTCTGGAAGGAAGGATTTCCTATCCAAGTCGAGAATTTTGCACCACCGTAATTCGCAATGATGAGTTGCTTAAGCTTTTTCTGAGGACAAAGAAATTTCAGCACCCGCTCTTCAACTTCTTTTTTCCTTGTATTATTCTCCAAGTATGTACCCCATCGTAGTTCTAACACATCAATCCCTAGCTTCTCATTTAACTTAGCTTCCCTTACATCTTGACCATTAACATTCTCCAACCCAGAAAGACGAAAATTACCTCTAAGGTTCAACAAATTTTTTAATTCTCTAATAAGATGTCCATCACCTTCCCCTACAATAAAATCAGATAACGTTCGAAGCTTGATTAGCTGATCAAATCTGGAGGGCATTTTTTCCATTGAATCTGCACCTCTAATATAAAGAAAATGCAAGTTGACAAAGTTTCCGATCTTAGAGGGTAAATTATTGAGCTCTGAACAATTTCTTAATAGTAAAGTCTCCAAATGATAAAGAGTACACAAAGAATCAGGTAAACATGTGATTGCAGTTCTGGACAAATTTAAGTATCGTAGATATTTTAAATTTTCAAAAAAGTCGGGCAAATCGTAGATCACATACCCACACAAAGAAAGAGCCCTTAAGTACTTAAGTCTTGGCAACAAATCATCCAAGACAACATTAGTTAAATCGAATGCCGTAAGTATTTGAGGAGGTATTAAGGGTTGGAAAGTACATAAAAAAGTCATTCCGTAAAATGCTTCAAACTTCTTTACACTATGATACCGACCATTGAAAACATAAGATGAAAAACGAGAGCGATGCGAAAACTTTGGTTGCTTATCTTCCTCCAGTTTGCAACATATTTCTCCTGCAACTAATTGAGCTAAATCATTCATAAGATCATGCATCACGAAACAAGATTTATCTTTACTAGATATTTGGAAAAATGACCTTGACACCAAATCTTGAAAATATTGGTTTCCAAGTCCTTTGGCTTGACATTTAGCTTTTGGTTGCAGGAAACCTTCTGCTCTCCATAACAAGATTATCTCTTCTTCTTCAAATTCATAATCTTTAGGAAATATGGAGCAGTATGCAAAGCATCGTTTTAGCTGCGGAGGAAGATAATGGTAGCTTAAGCGCAAAGCTAGAATTAAGCCACATGGATCTTCTGGTAGGTCCCATATCTCGCTCTCATATACTTTTTCCCATTCACTATCATCCTTAACCCTGCGTAATAAGCTTCCAATAGCTTTTGCTGCCAAAGGTAAGCTGTTGCACCTTCTCACTATGTTCTCACCAAGTTCTTTAAATCGGAGACGCCCATCAAAGTTTCTTGGTTTCAAAGCATGCTGAGCAAATATGGATAAACAATCATCATGTGAAAGTTTATCCAATTTAAAAGCTTTCACCGAATCCACGTTAGATCACCGAATCCACGTTAGATGAAACCTTTTCGAGTCAAGTTGTTACAATAATCTTGGTTCCTGCTCCAAATGAAGTTCGTAAGATGGTCCGATCAGTGTAACTTTCATTCTAAATGTCATCTAAAACAAGCAAGAACCTTTTTCCGGATAATTTCTCCTTTAACTTCACTTGAAGTAAGTTCAAGTCATTGTTATCATGCGAGCCAGCATCGATGGACTTTAAAATCGTCTTTGTTATGTTAACTGCATCAAAGTCATCAGAAACACATACCCAGGCCTTGTGATCAAAAGACTCCTTAATGCTGGTATCATTGTAAACAAGTTGAGCAAGAGTTGTTTTCCCCATCCCTCCCATGCCAACGATGGAAAGCACACAAACTCCATCGGAGTTGTTACTTTTGAGCAACTGAAGCATTTCTTGCTTCTTATTGGCTCTACCAACATACTCCACAACTCCATCCATCAAGGAAGTTGGTTGCAGCCTGGGTTTCTTTCCCTTGGAAGTTGCGCCTTTTGACATGATCTCACTTAATCCCAAACTACTTCTTCGAGTGTTCAAACTATTCAGTTTATCAGTGATATCTTTTATCTTTGAAATCATCTTAGTATTGAACATAAAAGAGGTTGGAGAGAAATTAACACCAGTACAGCAGGTAGGAATGAGTTTCTGTACCTTACTAGTGCTGGGTTGAGCTTGAGTTTTTTGGAGCTTGAGACGTAACTGTTGGTAAGCGAACTCGTCCAAGATGTAATCCACATCTTAAGCTAAGTCTTGGAGATAGTCCAACCAAATCTTCACACCCTCGTGCTTGATCTACTTCTCCTTTGCATGGTTCAACACTGCTTTGATCTCAGGTAATATGGATTGCCACTGCTTGAGTTGCTGGTGGACTTGCCTGTGATCGGCCACAAAGTTGAGTAGAAAGTCAACCAACTTGCCAGACAACAACTCCAAAAATGCAGAAAGAGCAGCCTCTCCAATGACAGACATGGCGGAATTACGACAAAGAAATCAAACAGAGAGATGAACAAGCAAACGAGAAACTTAGGGAAAGAGGACCCCAAACGGCTGTTGTAGAGCTAGCATTGATGGGAAAACACAAGTGGAAAACAACTCAGTCTTTGAAATTATTGCACCCTCCACTTTCTTTATTTTGTCTGTGTAGCCGTATGAGTGGTTAAAGTTTATGAGGGTGAATGTAATTAAAAATTGTAGGACATGATTAAGTTAGTATTCTATTATTAAATGACCCAAACACTTGTTGGGAATCACAAGGAAAGTGGAAGATAGTTTACAGTCTTTTGAAATTATTGCACCACATGGTTAAATTTGTATTTTATTTTTAAATACATTAATTAAAATTAAATAGAATTAACTTTTTTTATTTAAAAAATATTTTTAAAATTTTTGTGATTTTATAAATAAAATTTCTTTTATTTGGAATTGATAAAAAATAAAAAATATTAATTTTATTATAATATTAAATTTATTTAATTCTTTTTAATAATAAAAGAATTAATTCGTTTTAATTTTTATAATATACCCACCTCCCAAATACTTTTAAAACTAAAGTGCGTTAAAGGCTTTTATATATATTTACATAAAATAAGTATGAATCTTCTGCTTTATAATTTTCTCCCCAACCTAAATGTGCTTTAGTCAAAAGAAATGTCATTAAAATTTCTGGTTTAATTCATGATTTAGTTTCTAGTTTTTCTTTTTGGTATCTAAATTTTTTATTTTATTTTAATTTGATATTTAAACTACATTTAATTTTCTAATTTAGTATTAAAAGTATGCCTCTATTATATTTGTATATATTTGTAATCTATTTTTTTTGATAAATATAAAAATAAATTCTTATAACTAATTACAAAATACCACGTGACGTATTTATGTTAAAAAATAAATATTTTTTTTATTAAATATATATACACATTACAAATATATAAAAAAATTAGAAAAAAACATATAAATTATAAAAAATTTAAAAAAAAAATTTTCAAATAATACTATAATTGAAAAGAAATTAGTTGAAATTAATAAAATTATTAAAATTATAAAAATTGTAAAAATTGTAATTTTTTAAAAATAAGTTTAAAAATATTTTTTATAAAATTTTAAAACATATAATTCTAAAATTCTAAAAGTATAAATTTCAAGTTTTTTTCAGTTACTTGAAATTTAAATAATTTTTTAATTTTATAATAATTTTCAATTTTTATATATTATTTTAATTTTTTAAAATTTATAATGATATATTTTAGAATTTTATAAAAAATTATTTTTTAATTATTTTTAAAAATCTTATATATTATATATAATTTTTTTTACATTTTAATCAATATAATATATATAATACTAAAAAAAATACGTGACATGTTCTAATTAAATATTAAAAAACACTTTTCACTTTGACTGACCATTGATCAGTGTTGACTGTTGTTGATCAATGTTGTTGCAACATTGACCGGCCACTTGCGCTATTAAGCCATGCCACGTGTTCTTTTTTACTTTTTAAATATTATATATATTATAGTAATTAAAAATATAAAAAAATCTTATATAATATATAAAAAAATTAAAAATAAATTTTTTATAAAATTCTAAAATATATAATTATCATTTTTAAAAATTAAAAATAATATATAAAAATTAAAAATTTTATAAAAATAAAAAAATTCATTTATATTTCAAGTAACTGCAAAAACAAACTTGAAATTTAATTACTTTTTATAATTTTAGGATTATATAAAAATTTGTTTTTTAACCTTTTTTTTAATTTCTTTTAATTTTTTTTACATTTTTGGGATAATATTATTAATTTCAACTAATTTCTTTTCAATTATCTTATTTTTTATAAATTTTATTTTTATAAATTTTTTTTATAATTTATATGTTTTTTTCTAGATTATATATATTCTAAATTTTTATATATTTATTTTCATGTTTTTATATTTTTAATGTGTATATACATTTAATAAAAGATAATATTTGTTTTTCTTACATAAAAATGTCACGTGGCGCTTTGTAATGAGCTATAAGAATTTTTTTTTTAATGTTTGTCAAATGATGGACAAAAAAAATATAACGATTGCATACTTTAGGTACCTAATTGAGACAAAAAAAATTTATTTATCAAAGTGGAAACATGTAACACCCCAAACCCGGCCTAGACGTTATGGCCAAATCTGGCAATGTCACATAAAATGGAAGTTGAAAATGAATTTGTCGAGGTAAAATAGTTCCAGTTAATTAGCTTTATCTTAATACAAAGTAATACGCATATTCCTCGTTATATTTGAAATCATATCTTTTTAGCGGAAGCTTTTGGAAACATTTATTTTTGGAAAACTATTCGTGTTGAAAGAAACCTTTGTTTTTAGCGAAAGCGAGTTTTTATCGTTTAGCCGTTCTAAAATAGTAAAGCAGTTAAGAATCCAAAGTAAAAATCTAGAACAGTCCAAAGTCCCAAATTTTACATCAAACCCCAAATAAGTAATAAAATCTGAAAATTTACAAGAATACTCTAAAGTTTACGTGTGGCACCGTTGACTCCTCCGCTGCGCTGATCCGTCAAGGCTGGGGATTACCTGTACAGATTAAACAGAAAGGGTGAGTTTTTGCAAACTCAGTGTATAATCCCCACAAAAGTCATGCATACAAATATACATCAGAATACAGTCATGTACAGTCCGAGCCTGAGCCCATTACAAAATCAATTTCGGCCTTAGCCCATTTAGATACATTCTCAGAATTATATTAGGGCCTTGGCCCATATCAGATATAGAATGCAGATACAGTAAATCATAATCCTACCCACTAGCCTCTATACACCATCTCCGTCTAGCCCTGCACACCATGTGGGGATTAAATCAACCCACTCATCCCTACACACCATGCTGTATTGAAATACGGCACATAATCAGATATTTGCAGCAGAGCTGCCAGATAACAGGCTTAATAGCCTTTCAAACACTTCCTCCAAATATCATCAATAACCCACCTTGATGCAATGCAACATACAAAAGATGTGATGCTATTATACAGTTACAGTACATACAATCAGATATCATAATTCATGCTCGGTATAGAAATCAGACAAATATATCACTTGTATAAGGTTTAAGTAAGGCTTACCGACCCTCCAGTAGGTCCACAGTCGACTTGGACAACCCGTGCAACCTTAGACAGCTTTTCAGAAACATGGGCTCACACGCCCTTGTGGCCTGCCCGTGTTGGCCTTGGCCGTATGGATCACACAGCCTGGCCCAGAATTCCACACGCTCGTGTGGCCCACACGACCTAAATCAGTCTGGCCCATGTGTCACATACGGCCTACCTAGCCATCACATGGCTGTGTCATGTGCACACGGCCTGGCTCGTAGATCACAGGCCCGTGTTCTATCACACGGCCTACCACACGGGCGACCACACGTCTATGTGGCATCGACAGTAAGCTTTTTTGGCTTTTCGCTGAACTCCATTTTGTGCGTTTCGGGTACACACCTGGTTTCGATTGATGCTAAAATGATCCCCGAGCACTTTAGAACCTATAATTGACCAATTTCACTACATTAATCACTTAATCATCGAACTAAAAATCGAACCCGAGTTGAGATACCCATCCTTAAAGCGATGAAACTTACCCTCAACACCTCGAATTAGTTGATTACAAATCAGTACGAGAAGAGTCTTGATCCTCGCAATATGCTGCTGCCAAAACATTAATAACCCCCAATTAAACACTTAGTATTTACAACTTACAAAGCACAAAACTTACTTACCGAAACGTGTAGCCCACGATGCACAAGGGAACCGAAAGGGAAAAAATGAAAGAGAAAAAAAATAAGGGAAGAGCAGGGTTTCGACAGGATGGAGGAAAGGGAAAAACGGTAGAGAAGAATAGGAAATTTTGCTTAACGTTAGAATTTTTGGGAAAAAGGGCCAAAACTTTGCAAAAAGAAATTTATCTAGATAATTCCCAACTCCCCATATCCCTCAAATCTCTCCACTCAACCTACTACCCAGAATTTCTGTTTGACCGAAACTCTCTCGGTCAAACGAGCAAAAATAACATCCTTCCTCGCGTAGGGATTCGAACTCCAGACCTCCAACAAACCCACACACATCTTAACCACCAGACCAGTAGGTGCATTCTGATATGATTTACAACCAACCAATCAAAAGCCTGTTGATTAAGGTTAAGGCTTTCTTTAAAAAAATACCAAAATTTTCCCAAGACAAGGCTTGAAATTGGGGCCTCTCACACACACCCAGAACACATAACCATTGAAGCAGATAGATATTTGCGTCAATTAGTTGCAGAAGCAAAAATATAAAATTCATGGCGTTACAACTCTACCCTCTAAAAGAAAATTCTGTCCTTGAAATTTACCTTATCAGAATAAATGAGGATACTGCTGACGCATCACATCCTCAGGCTTCCATGTGGCCTCTTCAATGCTATGATTCCACCACAACACCTTCACTAAAGGGATAGATTTCCTTCTAAGTACATTTACATCATAATCCAAAATCTGAACCGGCTCCTCCTAGAAGGTCAGATCTGGCTGAGCCTTAATCTCCTCAACAGAGACAATGTGCGTGAGATCAGAGCGGTAACGCCTCAACATCGAGACATGAAACATATCATGAATATGGTCTAACTCTGGAGGTAGCTCCAACTGATAAGCAATCGGTCCCACTCGTTTCAGAATCCGATACGGCCCAATAAACCTAGGGCTCAACTTGCCCTCGTGATTGAACCCCAAAATCTTTTTCCATAGCGAGACCTTCAGAAATATGAAGTCCCCCACAGAATACTAGATCTCACGTCTCTTTAGATTAGCATAAGACTTCTACCTATCAGAAGCTGCCTTCAGTCGATCCTTAATTAGTCAAACCTTATCTTCAGTCTCGGAGACCAACTCAGGACCCAAAACACGTTGCTCGCCCAACTCAGTCCAACATAAAGATGTGCGACACTTACGACCATACAGTGCCTCGTAAGGTGCCATCTGGATGCTAGACTGGAACTGTTATTATAGGCAAACTCGGCCAATGGCAAGTACTCTTCCCAACTACCTCAGAAATCTATCACACTGTTCCTTAACATATCTTCCAGTATCTAAATTACACTCTCAGATTGACCATCTGTCTGAGGATGGAAGCAGCACTGAAATCCAACCTTGAACCCAGAGCTTCATGTAGCTTTTTCCAGAATCGAGACGTGAAGCGAGGATCCCTATCAGAGATGATCAAAACCGATACCTCAAGAAATCTCACTATCTCAAAAATATAAAGCTTCGCCAGCTTCTGTAGAGAATAATCAGTATGAATCGATATAAAGTGCGCCGACTTGGTCAATCAGTCCACGATGACCCACACAGAATCCCTCTTAGTGGGTGTCAAAGGTAACCCACTAACGAAGTCCATCGTCACACGTTCCCACTTCTCAAGGGGAATCTTAATTGGCTGCAGCAAACCCGAAGGCAACTGATGCTTAGCCTTAACCGCTGGCATGTTAAAAATCTGGCCACAAAATCAGTAACCTCTCATTTCAACCCTGGCCACCAATACAGCTCTCGAAGATCTCGATACATTTTATTCCCACCAGGGTGTATAGCGTAAGGGCTATGTGCCTCTCTCAGTATAGTCTGTCTCATATCAGAATCATTTGGCACACATATTCGTCCTCAGAAACACAATACACCTTTAGAGTTCAACCCAAAATCTGTAGTGCTCCCACTCTCAACTTGTCAGAACCAAAGACCCAAAGATTCATCCTCCAACTATTTACCCTTAATTTACTAAATCCATGTCAGCTTAACCTGAAGCTCAGCCAACAAGCTACCATCATCAAATAAGCTTAAGCGAGCAAACATTGCCCTCAAATTAGTCATAACCCTATGGCTCAGTACATCAGCCACCACATTGGCCTTGCCATGATGGTACTCATGGTGCAGTCGTAATCCTTAAGTAGCTCGATCCATCTACGCTACCTAAGATTTAGCTCCTTCTGGGTGAGGAGGTACTTGAGGCTTTTGTGATTAGTGTAGATGATACACTTCTCACCATACAAATAATATCTCCAGATTTTCAGTGCGAATACTACGGTGGCCAACTCCAAGTCATGCGTTGGGTAATTTGCCTCATGAGTCTTAAGCTGACGAGACGCATATGCTACCACCTTACCATCTTGCATGAATACACACCTCAAATCGATATGTGAAGCATCACTGTAAACTACAAAATTCTTACCGGGCTCAGGCTGTATCAAAATATGAGCCTGAGTCAGAGTAGTCTTGTGCTTCTAAAAATTTTCTTACTGTGCATCAGTTGAAACAAAAGAAACTCCTTTACACAGAAGCTTAGTCAATGGAGCTGCGATCAAGGAGAACCCTTCTATAAAACACCGATAGTAACCTGCCAATCCTAGAAAGCTTCGGATCTCAGACATATTCTTCGGCTATTTCCAATCCAACATCGTCTTAATCTTACGAGGATCGACTCGTATCCCCTCAGCAGAAACTACATGTCCCAAAAAGGTTACTTCCCGGAGCCAAAACTCACACTTGCTGAACTCCGCATACATCTGTTTCTCACGAAGAGTCTATACTACCACTCTAAGATACTCATCGTGCTCGTTTTCAGACTTAGAATACACCAAGATATCATCGATGAACACTAATACAAACTGATTCAGATAGGGCTGGAACACTCGGTTCATTAAATCCATAAATGTCGCTGGTGCATTAGTCAATCCAAAGGGCATCACTAGAAACTCGTAGTGACCATAACGAGTCCTAAATGTCGTCTTATACACATTATCCTCCTTAACCCTTAATTGATAATAACCCGAGTGTAGATAAATCTTGGAAAACACAAAAGCCCCTCTGAACTGGTCGAATAAATCATCAATCCTTGGAAGTGGGTACTTATTCTTAATCGTTAGCTTGTTCAACTATCGGTAGTTGATACACATCCTCATTGTCCAATCTTTTTTTTTACAAATAACACAAGTGTTCCCCAGGAGACATACTAAGACAAATGAACCCATGATCTGACAATTCCTGAATCTGAGCCTTAAGCTTTGTAAGCTCCTTTAGTGCCATTCGGTAGGGGGCGATAGACACCGGAGCTGTACCCAGCAAAAGCTCAATCCCAAATTTCACCTTTCGGCTCAGAGGTAAACCCAGTAGTTCCTCAGGAAAGACATTCGAAAAATCCCTGATAGTTCTGCTGTCCTTTATAGAAGAATGCCTAGAATAAAAAAGGCTTACATAGGCCAAATATGCCTCACATCCTTTCCAGACCAACTTTTTGCCACCAACGCCGAAATCACATTAGTCAGAAAATCCCGACGTTCCCCAATCACAACTATCTCGGCGTCCTCCTCAGTTCTAAAAATGACCCTCTTGGTCGCACAGTCCAGACTTACTCGATGCTTGACCAACCAGTCCATCCCCATAATTAAGTCGAACTCCCAAAATGAAAGCCCTATCAGATCAACTAGAAATACTGTCCCTTGGATCTCTAACGGGATGTCTCTATAGAGTCTACTAACTCAGATAGATTGCCCCAAAAAACTCAACACAGTTACCTTACTATCAGTATTCTCAACTGGAATCCCCAAAGTTTTAGACATAGTACTTGCTACTAGAGCCTATGTCTATCAGTGCAAGAGAAGGTACATTATAAATTAAAAAAATATCCATAATGACGTCTGGAGCATTTCGGTCCTCTCGGCGATGAGCATCATAAACAAGAGCAGGCTGCCTCACCTCGGTATGTCCAGCACTTCTGTCCAGTGCTCTTTGCCTACGACCCATGCCGTTACCACCTCTAGCCTGATGACGGCCCCTAGGTGGCTGTGAACTACCCTCGACGACTGTGCAGTACCAGAACCTAGAGCTTACATCTGATCGGCCCTCAGTGAACACTCTGAGACGCGGTGCTCAGTAGAACCACATCTCAAATATGCCTCAGTTGTCCTCCAATATTCGCTCGGATGGCGTTTACCACAATGCCCACAAGGCAAGATCCCAGTAGGTACAATAGGGGCCCCAACTCTAACTGGCCTATCAGATTTGACCTTTTTCTTAGGCCTTATCGCAGAACTTAAGGGCTTCGAATCCCTCTTATTCTTACCGCTCTCTCTATCTTTATTTTGGCGCTCAGCGCGCTTCACTTCATTGGCGATCTTCGCCTTCTCTACCAGTGTTGAAAAGTTACGCTCCCTCTATGGAGCTATCAGAACCCTCAAATTGTCCCTGAGTCCATCCTCAAAGCGGACACAATGCTCATATTCAGTTGTCACCATGCCTCGCGCATAGCGGCTCAATCTCAGAAACTCGGCCTCTGTACGATCCCCTTGCCTGAGATTTAGAAACTCACATCTCTTAGCGTTGATGTAGCTTGTCCCCATATATTTACCTTGGAAAATAGACTTATAAAAATCCCATGTCAGTCGTTCGGGCTGAGTGCCCTCCTTAACAGTCAGCCACCATTGGTATGCTTCATCGCGAAGTAAGAAAATACCCCTTTTAGTTTCTGCTCGGGGGTAAAGTCCAAGTCATCCATGATTCTTTCAATGGCCTCTATTCAGTACTCGGCCACATTAGGGGCGACTCCAGTGACACCCCTAAATAACTCAGCCCCGTTGGATCAGAGTCGTTCTGTAACCGACCCACAGCCCCTAGATTTAGTATTGGGCCCAATGACCCCCTCCAAAATCCTTAACATAGCCTGGGACAATACGTCGTCCCTGGCCATGCGGTCATGAGACCCAGTCTCTGTAGCAGGTGAAACCGGCATCTCGCTCGTGTCTAAATTAGGCATGCTGTCAGATGTCAAGGACTCAGCTCGAATCCCTCTACAGCCCCTTCCACGGCCTCTAGTACCCCGTCCGCGGATACCTCGTGCACTCATCATAGATTCGAAGCTTATCCACATTAACAATTTTATGAATCAGTTACAATTTCAATATTTATTAGCAGATATTTTATGCAAAACAGTATCAGAAGGTTAAAGTTTGTTATCGCGAATTGCAGTCTCTATCAGTTTTCCCTACAGTCTTAAAGCTCACTAACTATAGTATTTCCACAGTATACTAATAGTATTTTCAGATAAAACTCATCAAAGTTTCAAAACACTTACAGGATCGGTGTCGGAAACTCGGTGTACCCCATATTCAGTCAAACAATTTAAAATCATTTGTTAATCAGTTCTTTGAAACCAAACTTTTAAAACCCAAAATCCACAACTGAGTTTTATAACCTGGTTCTGATACCACTAAATGTAACACCCCAAACCAGACCTAGACGTTATGGTTGAATCTGGCAATGTCACATAAAATAGAAGTTGAAAATGAGTTTGTCGAGGTAAAATTGTTCTATTTAAGTAGCTTTATCTTAATAAAAAGTAATACGCATATTCCTCGTTATATCTGAAATCATATCTTTTTATCGAAAGCTTTTGGAAACATTTATTTTTGGAAAATTATTCGTGTTGAAAGAAACCTTTGTTTTTAGCGAAAACGAGTTTTTACCGTTTAGCCGTTTTAAAATGGTAAAGTAGTTAAGAATCCAAAGTAAAAATCCAGAATAGTCCAAAGTCCCAAATTTTATATCAAATCCCAAATAAGTGATAAAATCTGAAAATTTACGAGAATAGTCTAAAGTTTATGTGTGGCACCGTCGAGTCCTCCACTGCGTTGATCCGTCAAGTCTGGGGATTACCTGTACAGATTAAACAGAAAGGGTCAGTTTTTTCAAACTCAGTGTGTAATCCCTACAAAAGTCATGCATAGAGATATACATCATAATGCAGTCATTTACAGTCTAGGCCTGAGCCCATTACAGAATCAATTTGGGCCTTAACCCATTCAGATACATCATCAGAATTATAGTAGGGCCTTGGCCCATATCAGATATAGAATGCAGATATAGTAAATCAGAATCCTACCCACTAGCCTTTACACACCATCTCCGTCTAGCCCTACACACCATGTGGGGATTAAATCAACCTACCTATCCCTACGCACCATTCTGTACCAAAATGTGACACATAATTAGAAATTTACAGCAGAGATGCCAGATAACAGGCTTAATAGCCTTTCAGACACTTTCTCCAAATATCATCAATAACCCACCCTGATGCAATGCAACATACAAAAAATGTCATGCTATTATACAATTACAGTACAAACAATTAGATATCATAATTCATACTCGATACAGAAATCAGACAAATAGATCACTCGTATAAGGTCTAAGTTGGGCTTACTGACCCTCCAATAAGTCCACAATCAATTTGGGCGACCCGTGAAACCTTAAACAACTTTTCAGAAACATGGGCTCACATGCTCATGTGGACTGCCCATGTGGTACCATACGCCCGTGTGGCCCATACAGTCCAAGTTGGATTTGGTCGTGCAGATTATACAGCCTGGCCCAGAAGTCTACACGCCTATGTGAACTGTCTGTGTGGGCCCACACACCCATGTAGCCCACACAGCCTAAATCTGTCTGGCTCGTTTGTCACACATGGCCTACCTGGCCATCACACAGTCATGTCATACGTGCACAGCCTGGCTCGTCGATCACACACTCGTGTTCCGTCACACAGCCTACCATACTGGCGACCACGCACTCGTGTAGCGTCGATAGTAAGCTTTTTTGACTTTTCGCCAAACCTCATTTTTTACGTTCGATTGATGTTAAAATGATCCCCGAGCACTCTAGAACCTATAACTATCCAACTTCACTACATTAATCACTTAATGATCGAACTAAAAATCGAACCCGAGTTGGGATACCCATTCTTAAAGCGATGAAACTTACCCTTAACACCTCGAATCAGTCGACTACAAATCAGTGCGGGAAGAATCTCGATCCTTACAATATGCTGCTGCTAAAACGTCAATAACCCCCAATTAAACACTTAGTATTTACAACTTACAAAGCACAAAAATTACTTACCGAAATGTGTAACCCACGATGCACAAGGGAATCAAAAGGAAAAGAACAAAAGAGAAAAAAAAATAAGGAAAGAGCAAGGTTTTGGCTGGATGGAGGAAAGGGAAAAATGATAGAGAAGAATAGGAAATTTTACTTAACATTAGAATTTTTAGGAAAAAGGACCAAAATTTTGCAAAAAGAAATTTATCTAGATAACTCCCAACTCCTCATATCCCTCAAATCTCTCCACTCAACCCACTACCCAGAATTTCTATTTGACCAAAACTCTCTCGGTCAAATGAGCAAAAATAAAATCCTTGCTCGCATAGGGATTCGAACTCCAAACCTCCAACACATCCACACACATCTTAACCAGCAGACCAGTAGGCCCATTCTGATATATTTTACAACCAACCAATCAAAAGCCTGTTGATAAAAGTCAAGGCTTTCTTTAGAAAAATACCAAAATTTTCCCAAGATAAGGCTTGAAATTGGGACCTCTCACACACACCCAGAACACATAACTGCTGGAGCAGATCGATATTTGTGTCAATTAATTGCAGAAGCATAAATATAAAATTCGGGGTGTTACAAAACACATGTATACTTTAAAGGCCAAAACATAAATTAAGTCTTTGTAATATTTTAAAGGAGTTTTATAACTTATATAGTTTAATCTTATATTTTTATTTGTTCAAAGATAGTTAAGTTATTTGGATTAACATATAATAACTAAATGCATACATTTTAAATATAATAGTGGTCTGATATTTTTTAATATTTTAAAATTTACTTGTGATTCCCCGAAATAAAATGGGTTAATTGAAATTATTAAACTAGAAATGAGCCTTAGGCTTGATGGTTAAGTGTTAGACCCCTATTTTAGAAGTCGTAGATTCAAGCTTCTTTCCTCCTATTTTATTATTTTTATCTTATTGCTAGAAATAATTATTAAATATTTTTTAAATGTAAAATATAAGTAAAAGATTTATATATGTAATATAAAAAATAGATTTATATGTGGGGTGTGCCTCGTATTTTTCTCCCAATTAAACTTTACTATCTTTTCTTAGTTAAACTCTAATTATTTTAGAGATATTTTAGTATGATTAGAACTGTATTCTTAGCTTATTTAAAGGGATCTTGTTCCTTTGTTTTGTGATGCCAATCAGAAAAATGACTTTTCTTTGGGGGCGACAAGATGTAGCCGCATATGAGTTTTGGTGAGAGCTTCATGGTAATAATGGATAATATTTTATACTACTTTTGTGAGTGCCCTATAAGATTTAGGGTTTTGTTTATCAGTTTGCTCTTTGAGATATTGAGCTTTGTATTCAAGGTTTTGGGTAATGTACGTTTAATACATT
The DNA here is from genome assembly GCA_025698465.1 of Gossypium longicalyx. Classification (NCBI taxonomy): domain Eukaryota; kingdom Viridiplantae; phylum Streptophyta; class Magnoliopsida; order Malvales; family Malvaceae; genus Gossypium; species Gossypium longicalyx. The sequence continues at coordinate 9,307,629 of CM046999.1, read as the reverse complement.
TAAGTTAATTTCCTCCATATTATACTCTCATTTGTTTACTCATTTAGTGAAAAGTTGAAGCCTCATTTGTCTGTGATTTTTCCTTCTTTGAGGGTTTTTCACGTAAAATATATGTGTTCGTTTTTCTCCACTTTATTATCTCATTGTTTATACGAGTTGATCCCCAACAATTTGGTATCAAAGCTACGATTCAACTTTCACAGATCTACTCGTTCAATGACACAACAACAATTTTGGATATTGAGAAGTTCAATGGATCACAAAATTCAATTTCTTACAGTTTTGAATAAATACGGAAGTACCTGATGTGGTAGAGGACAAGGTTGATGATTCGTTACTCTCCACATAGTCCAATTGAAGGTGGAGTCATTTTAGTATCAGGCATGTGCCTAATTTATAGAAGAATATCATCTATTTTTTTGGTTTTTAAAACTCGAGTGATTCGCAAAGTGTTTGAGGCAAGGTTGGTTACAGAGGGTTACAATCAAATGGAGAGAGTCTATCATGTTCGGGCGTTATTGGTCATTATTGCATTATACAATTTTGATTTGAAAACTAGGAGTCTTTCAATTTCCAAGTTGGAGCACAGTTTTAGACTTGGTTGACATTTTCCAAAAATTCAAGTTAGACTTGTGACGAAGAATGGAAAAGAAGGCGTGATAAATACAAGTCAAGGTGGAGATTTGTGCGGTGTGCCTCAAATTCTTCTCCCAATTAAACGCTGTTATCTTTTCCCAATTAAACTTTGATTTTTTCAAGGATATTTTAGTATGATTAGAACTTTAATCTTAGCTTATTTAAAGGGGCCTTGTGTCATTTTTTTGTGATGCTAATAAGAAAAAAGAGTTTTTCTTTATGGGTGACAAGATGTAGCCGCATATGAGTTTCAGTGAAAGTTTTATGGTAGTTATGGAGATATTTTATACCCCTTTTGTGAGTGCCTAATGAGATTTAGGGTTTTGTTTACCGATTTTCTCTTTGAGATTTTGAGCTTTGTATTTGGGGTTTTAGGTAATGTACGTTTAGTAGATTTAGGTTAATTTTCTCCATATTGTACTATCGTTTGTTTACTCATTTAGTGAAATGTCGAAGCTTTATTTGCCCATGACTTTTCCCTCTTTGAGGGTTTTCCACATGAAATATTTATATTCGTTATTTCCACTTTTATTATCTTATTGTTTATACGAGTCGATCCCCAACATTATATATGTAAAGGGACAAAATTTCTCATGCCTCCCATGTTGGAGTTTTATCATCAATCTCCACGAACAGCCATGGTACAATTCACATAAAAGAGGTGCCTTAATTGGTGAAGATACATACCTACAAGCTCACGGGAGAGACATTAGTGTAGTGTATAATATTAATTATGGATAATGCACCAATAAAGATTCAAAACACCAACTAATGCATGTGTAACATTTATCTTGCAACCATAGTACCAACAACCCTAGTATCCCTAAATTGCTTCCAATATGATTTAAATATTACTTAAGTGAGAAAAAAATACGAATTCATATTCAAAATAAAACCTTTAAGGAATGTAATGTAAGTTCATTGCGAATGACTTTTTAATTAGCTTTCAAGTATTATGAAGCTTTAGTCCTAAAAAGTGAAGCAAGGGAAGAACATGAATATAACAAAAATACAAATGTAATGGTAGATGAAATTGAAGACAATAAAATCAAATTTACTTAGTTGCAAATAATAAAAATGAAAGATGACTTCAGAAAAGTAATTTAAATACAAATTAAAACTCTAACAATCATGCATTATGAAAGCATAACCTAAAAAGTTAATTAATTTTAATTATTTCTATTAGAATTGAGTGACCCGAATTCTTATTAAAATAAAATATAGTAGTAAAATAAATAAAAAAAGTAAAATCCATATAGAACTACACTTCTTTTATTTTATTTTAGAATAAGGATTTTCAACTTTATTACAATTTATCTATTTGATATTGATTAAAATAAGCTATTTCAACCTTACTACACTCATTCTATTAGAACATGGTTTTACAAGCCTATAAATAGCATAGTTTACTCCTCTTGTAATCATTCGAATTCGACATAGTGAATTATCTTCTCCTCTACCTGTGGTTTTTTCCCAAAAAGGTTTCTACGTAAAATCTATGTATTCTTTATTTTTCTTTCTCCTTTCTTTGCAATACATTGTCATTATCGACGTTCTATTTTATTTCACAATTTCCTATTAATGCTAATTTTAACTTAGAAAAGGAACATACTATAACATGTTTCAATAATTCAGAGGCAAATATTAGGAAAAAAAGGATTAATAGAAAGTAAAAGATTTAATTTTTCATTTAATCAACAAAATGAAATATATAATATAAGACAAATAAAAGATATAAACTAGCTTTTTTATCCTGTATGATATACAAATTAGTTGTATGTATTAATCTATTTATTAAATTATTCATTAATTTTTTTTAAAGAAATTGTAACTTTTCACAAATAAATAGAACTCATAATGTCAATATCTCACATCTACTAACCAATTGTAAGTAATAGTTATAAAAAAAATAAATTTGTACCGTTATAATAACCCAAAAACCAATGGTGTCAGAAAGTGTGATTTTGAGACTCCGTTTCTATAAACTGGGTGTATTAGGTGAATTAAATTTTGGATAAATAATTTAGTTGAAATTGTATTCAATTAGGACGTAGGGATTAAATTGTAAAGATTCACAACTATAGATTAATAATTGGCCAAAGGCTTAAGTACTTATATAGCCATTAAACCAATATCTAAATTGACAAATAACCAATTTCTCAGTTGGGTGGAGGGTAGGTGATTGTTTAAAGTAATTTTATATTGTTAAAATCATAATAAATTTGTTAATTTATAAATTTTATAAAATTTATAAAATAAAGGGTAAACTATAAAAATAGCTACTTTTGTTTGCCTTAGATTACATTTTGGTCACTTATGTTTGAAATGTTACGTTTTAGTCACTTACGTTATCGTTTTTCTACGAAGTTGTCACTCTACCGTTAAACTCTGTTATCTCCCTAACGACAGTCCTACATGGCAGTCCAAAGAGGTTTTAAATGCCAACTTGGATGTCTAGTTGCAGGGATGAAAATAAGTTTTTAATTAAATAAATTTAATTTGGACTACTACGTAGGACATCCAAGTAGACATTTAAAACCCATTTGGACTGCCATGTAGGACTGTCGTTAGGGAGATAACAGAGTTCAACGGTAGAGTGACAACTTCGTAACAAAATGATAAGGTAAGTGACTAAAACATAACATTTCAAACATAAGTGACTAAAATGTAATCTGAGGCAAAAAAAAGTGACTATTTTGTAGCTTATCCTAAAATTAAAATAAAACAAACACTTCATCATTTCACACTAATAATACAAGGGAAAAAAAAAGGAGGAATGGCCTCAAGGGTTTTGGAGTTTGGGTAACAAATTGGTTAATACAATTTAGTCTTTTTCTTGTAATTTTTATGTTTTTGCGATAATGGGAGCTTATCCCCACACTTAAGCATTTACTTGTCCTTAAGCAAATTTCTCAACCTACATTCAAGTTAACCTCTTCTAATTTATTATTTCCACTAATAAATGTCTTAGGATACATTGGGAATTCACACTAACATTACACTAAACAACACAAGCAATCCAAGCAAATAATTTTAAACTTTAAAAACATTAGGCATCTCCTCATAATTAGCTGAAATTCAAAAACAACAAGAATTAACGTTATCACTAAAGATTCACTCAAAGCACTCAAAGTGCTTGAAGTTCAAGTAATACGCACTTAATAGTCAAACAAGAAATGTTATTACCATATGTTTGTTTGAAAAATAAAATCTCCATCACTATAGAATGAGATGATACACCAATCAAGAGGTCCTTACATGCAATTAATTTACACATGGAAGGTTACTGGTCTAAGATATCCTTGATCACTATAACTGACTTATCAATTGAAGGAGAAGACTTGTTATTAACAATCGATTTGAAATCAAAGTCAAATCGAGCCTAAAGCTAGAATATTATTACATTGGTTAATTTAATTTAATTTAATTTAATTTTGTTTTTGTTTATTTTTACTATCATTTTGATTTCAATTATCTCAATTATTTTGATTTTTATTAGATTCAAATTTCCCCTTTTTATTTTTGCACAGACTGTCACACATCGTGGGCATGGTAGCTGCCTAGTGCACAACCTGGTCAAATCGAAATGATAATTTTAGATATCTCAGTCTCTGGGGATCAACTTACTCCTTATACTACTATTTATATATTGTTTAAGCATGAGAATTTGTTTTTGGTAGATTTGACACCCATAATCTCTATATAGGTTTTTTAAATTTTATTTTAGTAATATTAGAAAATCACGTGAGCCGGAAATGCATTAGATATCTTTGTAACCCCAAATTTTCAATGGAATCCAAAAATATATGGTGAACTAATAACCCAAATGGACAGATGAACAACTACTATAGTTGAAGGCTAGGCGAGTGGACACCATAGGAACCTTTGTTTTTAAAGAATATCACAAGAGTCTTAGTTGAACAATAATAAATAAAATAATAATATTGTAATAAAAATATACAATTCCCTACTGTGAATAGGAAGGGGTTGTTCCAGGAACTTGGGTTGTTGCCCATCATCCTATAAGATGGATCATTGGGTCTGTTTTGTGTATTGGGTACAATTATACGTGTTGTTTGAACTTTTAAATCAACTTATATAATTAACCAATCGAATAATCTATTTTATATTTCCCAAAATATATTTTATTTAATTTAATTAAAATAAATTTAAATTAATTCTCTCAATAAAATTATTTTCTAAACCCAATTCTAATTTCGTTAAAGTCATGACGATCTTACTGTACTAGAATATATGAGTAAATAAATCTAATTATCTTGTTCAATAAAATTGTGATGACTAATCAATTTAATTTTCACTTCAAACTTCAATTATTTAATTACAACAATTAAATAATAATTCGAAGAAATTAATTTAATCTCTAAGCCACCTCTTGCTTATAGTAAGAAAATGCATTCATTGCGCATATTGATACATGATGTATTTCTCTAATTCGTCATTTTATTTAGTCATCTCATTGATTCAAATGCAAGCCATTAAGGTTTTACCGAGCTAGCGGAGGGACCAATATAATTAGGGCTCAAATAATTTTTAATTAAGTTTTGACTCTTAGTCTATTAGTTACAACATTTTTTAGTAAAAGTCATTCTACTAAAGTATCATGATTGAGCTCTCTCTATTATATACCATTATGAAACCTATTTATCAAGTGCTCGTCCAATGACCTTGTCATATGTGTGTTACCCTCATAGGATATACTTAATCTCTTTGAATTAAATTTGTTCATCCAATATGATTCTATTTTATCTCATGGTAACCATTACATCTTTCTTCATGAAAAAACCAGTTACTAACACATAGTAATTAAATCATTTATTCTAGACAAATGACTTGTAGCCATGTTACTTTTCCATCTATCATGTAATGTCAATGAGAGGACATCATTTACACTATACTTCAAGTTATGAATTCCACTTCTGTAAGTGAAGCTATGTCATATAGAAATCACATACCTAATTTACCAACTTTCGACTCTATTACCAATTGAACTTAGGCTTTGAATATATTAAAGTATACGAGTCATGTACACATAGTCCGTCACTTACCCAAGATTGAGGTAAGTCATTCTATGAACGTCACAAATGAACAAATCCATAAACGAATTTAACATTTATTCTTCTTAAGTCTTGTCCGATGTATTGTCAATTCAAATAATCACATTTATGTCTTTATCTTTTGGGAGTCATCTGGTTCGATGCCCAAGACAAGGTATCTCTTTGATTAGACATGATAGTCAACATAATATTCTTTTAATCTCTTTACTTAATTCTTATTAAACTATGAACCATTAAGTAATTAATTAAATATTAAGTAATTAGTGAGCCAATATTTGTTTATTCATTTTACTTTGTGTACAAAAACCACTGAGGATAAATATATATGATATTAGTATATTATGACAAAAAATACACAAAGGGTACTAGATTCCAACAATGGTTGATGCAAGGTGTAATACAATTTGGTCAATAATAGAGCTGAGCATAGGCCGGGCCTGGCCAAAACAAAATTCTAGGCCCATTTTCTAGGCTTGGGCCTGGCTCGAAATATGGGCCTGGAAAATTGTCCAAGCTCGATTCAAAATAAAATTGGAAAACTCGAACCCAGCCCGGCCCATATTAATTTTTTTAGCTGTGAGACATATAAATCATCATAAGTAGAAACCATAAATCTTTTGAAAGTACACATGTTTTCATCACTTCGATCACTGAGGTTTGTAGAACAGAACAGTGACTCAAACTAAAATTTCTTGAAATTTTTAAAAGCTGAATTAATTTATCCATATTAACTTGAGAGTTGAGACGAGATAAATCCCACCTGCCAAATTTAATTGCTTTGTTTAATGATAAATTTATATGCAATTTTAAGATTTATCATAAAAAAGAAAATAATAAAAATATGTTCAAATCATGTATGATTTTTGTCTTCGAATTTAGTAAAAAAAATAACCTTATAATGATAATTAAATTAAATAATTTTAAATTGGTGCCTACTTTTTGGAATTAAGTCTAAATTTAATTTTCTGGCCCTAATTAAATGTGGAATACAACTTTCTTAATTAAGATTAATGAAAAAGTTGACTTTAGAAATTATAGAACATGAAGCATTCAAACATAAGCCACTATTTCTCGGGTCCAAATTTAACTTAAATATCCATTTATTCAACTTTGATTAAAAAAAGTGTCAATTTTTTTTACTGATTTAAACTTTTTTTAAAATTATTTATTGGATGAATTACGAGAGCTAGAGACCGCAATAGTAGAAAAACCAGAATAAGAAAACCCACAAAAACTATAAACACAACAACAGAAAACCCCAATAGCAGAAAAACCAGAATAAGAAAAACCACAAAAACTATAAACACAATAGCAGAAAAACCAAAAGCAGAATAAGGAAAAAACAAAAAAGGTACAGACCGTAAATGAAGAAGAATAAGAAAAAAAGTTAAACTACAGCCTACAAGTAATATCCAACTTGTGGTAAATAAAGAAGAAACTTACAGTTACAACTTATGGGGAGCTCCGAGACCGCAAATGAAGAAGCTAGAGACGAGAGAAATGAGAGAGAGCTTCAATGAGAGAAATGAGAGAGAGCTTCAATGAGAGAAATGAGAGAGAACTTCGATTTTGGCCTGAGTTGAGCTGAGCTTCGACATTAGGCTCAGAAGCGACTTAACGAATGGCAAATTTCTTCCATTTTGGCCTGAGCTGAGCTGACTAGGAAGTAGGGATCGGTGGAGGTGGTGGTGTGAGTTAGGGATTTTTTGGAAATGGCTTATTCGAAGGAAGAGAAAGGCAGGAAAGCTGAGCAAAATAAAGGGTAAGGACAGCTGAGCAAAACAAAGGGTGAAGTATAGGTTGTGATATTAGATTGTTTGTATCGATTGAGAGGTGGTTGGAGTGAATGGTGGAAAAAGCTTAGTTACCGAATTGCTCTTAAGAAGAGGTGTTGTAGGTTTTTTCCATTTTGGATCGAACTTGACTCTAAGGCCAAAATAACACGAGTAGCCAATATTATTTTTCCAATCGATGATTGATAAAATGTCTACTAAGTTAATGGGTTAAAAGGAGAAGTGCCTAAATACGGAGGTAGATTAACTCTTACAAAATCAAAATTAGCTAGTTTGCCTAATTATTATTTATCATGCTTCAAAGTCCTATGTACATTCTAGTTAAAGTTGATCAACTAAATTGGAATTTTTGGTCGAGAACTTTTAACTTTGGCACTTATTTTACAAAAATGGAAACATTATTTGTTAGGACACCATTTTTTTGTTATACTTGACCATTGTTCTTGTTAGATTTGTGACCTAAATTCTTATTAAAATAAAATACTAGTGGCAATATAGGCTGCACAAGAAGAATCCGTATAAAAGTTTACTTCCTCTGTTTAATATTGATTTGAATAAGGTGTTTTAACCTTACTACATTACTTTTATTATATGTTGATTAGAATAAGGTTTTCTAAACCTATAAATAGATGCAGTCTATACTCCTTGTAATTATTCAAATTTGATATAGTAAATTTTCTTCTCCTCTGCTCGTGGTTTTTTTCTTGAAAGAGTTTCTACGTAAAATCTATGTGTTCTATTTTTCTTTCTATTTTAACAAATTGGTATCAGGGCTTTTCGGGTTGCTTATCTCGATCACGGTAATGGCGTCACTGAAGTATGAAATTCTGTTATTGGATCATAACACTAGATTTTTGTTGTGGTAGATAAAGATGTAGACAATTCTTGCGCAGATAGATTTGGAAGATGCCTTGTTGGGGATAGATAAGATGCCTTCGAAATTGACGGATGAATAGAAGAAGCGTAAAGATCAAAATGCTTTAACACAATTACATTTGCATTTGTCTAACAAAATTTTATAGGATGTGATGAAATTTGAGTAGCTATGCATGTCAAAAACCCTAATGAGTAAGTTACATATAAAGCAACATATTTATGCTCATCATTTAGAAGAAGTTGTGCATGAACACTTAATTGTGTTTAAGGAAATTATCTCGAACCTGGAGTCCATGGAGGTTCAATTTGATAAAGAAGATTTATGGTTGATTCTACTTTGTTTGTTACCCTCATCCTATTTAACATTTACAGACACGATTTTGTATAGCCATGAATCTCTCATAGTTGATGAGGTTTATGATTCCTTGACCTCGTATGACAAAATAAAGCATCTTGTGATTAAATCAGACTCTCAGGGAGAGGGTCTTATTGTTCGTGGGAGACAAAAATGAAATACTGATGATGATTGTTGAAGGAAATAGGAACGAAAACCTCGCAGTAAATCTAAGGGTAGATCAAGATCTTCAAATAGAGGTAAAACCTCTAACTTCTACAAGAAGAACTGGTACATTAAGTCTGAGTGCTATAAGTTGCAAAACATGATCAAAAGGGAGGTTACGAATCAAAAAGGAAAAAAAAACCAGAAAAATCCAATGAAGCTGATGTTGTAAAAGACAACAATGATGGTGAACTCCTAGTTGCTTCTGTCAATAATTCTAAAGTGAGTGAGGAATGAACCCTTGATTCTAGCTGCACTTTCCATATGAGTCTCAATCGAGATTAGTTTACAACTTATGAAATGATATATGAAGGTGTTCTTTTGATGAGAAATAATATTTTGTGTAAAATCATAGGTGTTGGAACAATTAAAGTTAAGATGTTTAATGGAGTTGTCAGAACACTTAGTGATGCACGACATGTTCTAGAATTGAAGAGACATTTGATATCGTTGAGTACTCTTATTCAAAAGGGTACAAATACTGAAAAACCATAATATATACATATTTTTTCCCATGCTTGGCATATTTATGGATGATTTATCATTATTTTTATTGAATTTGATGCTCTTAATCCTTTAATTTCATGTTTTATACTCGGGAGAGCATAAAAAAGTGAAAAGAGCAAGAAATGAGCCAAAAATAGACAAAATAGGCTGATTTCAGTGTTCCACATGGCCTAGGCAATTACACATGGGTAATCCACACACTTGTGTGTGACATACGGGCTGACCACACGCCTGTGTGTCATGGCCGTGTTGACATTAAACCATGTCAGAATTGTACACGGCTTGAGCACCTTCACACGGGCGTGGCACACGGTCGTGTCCCTGTCGTGCCCAAGTCTAATTCTATTCGGAAAAGGCTAATTTTGGGATATTTTGGGCATTCCAAAGTCTATATAAACACCCTAGAAGAGGATCAAAAGGGGACAGTGAGGATTAAAGGCAGAGAATACTCGAAGATAGCCATCGGAATCAGCTCGGAAGCAGGATCTACTTCAAGGCTGAAGATCTCCATTCAATTTCCTTAAAAAAATTTTGGGTTTCTTTATGTTTTGTTGTTTTCCTAATTTTGAGATGTTTTCCCCCATCGTTATGAACTAAAATCCCTAAATATCTAAGGGAGATGAAACCTAAGATAGATCTTATTACTATTTGAATTATATGATAAATACTTGTTCTTATTCTTAATTATGTGTTCTTAATTCTTGCTTTAATATTTCAGGATATTAATTCAAGTTTGATGTGCTTATTCAGTGGAGAAAAAGTCCATGTTTAAGAGTAGATCTAGCATAATTAAGAAGAGTTGAATGCAATCCTAGACATAAGATGACGTAAACCTGCCGAATTAGAGTCAAATTTGATAAGGGAATCTATAGATCGAGTTAATGCGACAATAGGGGTTTTAATTAGAAAGAGATTTCAATTAATTAATGCGACAATAGGGGTTTTAATTAGAAAGAGATTTCAATTAATCAACCTGGAGTCAGTTGTTTTTAGTCTCGAAAGAGATATTAACATAAATCAGAGATTTCTACGAAATAAGTCAAGTGAATAAATCGGCTAATTTAGAAGTAATAAGTGAAATCTAGGTGAATTCTTCCTTGGGTATTGTCTTCTCCATCGGTTTTCCAAACAGTATTTTCCAACTTTTACCTCTGCCGTGTTCTTAGTTAATTAAATAGTTAATCTTAGTTTAAAAACACCCCTTTTATTATTAGGCTAGATAATAAAAAGATAGTAATTACTAGTACTTTTAGTCCTTGTGGATACGATATTTTCGGTCTCACCACAACTATACTACTGTTCGATAGGTGCCCTTGTCTTAGTTGAATTTTTAGTCAGTTTAGCGACCATCAAGTTTTTGGCATCGTTGTCGGGGACTAAGATATTAGGAACACTTGATTTTTATTAATTTAGCCATTTTTTTATTATTGCATTTAATTTTTGTTTTAGTTTTATTTTAAATTACTAATTTTTCTTTTGCTTCTGGCAGGTTTTTATAGTTTATGACTAGAAAAAACCCGTCAGGACCTCTTTTTTTTACAGCAAAATTGAAAGCACAGCTCGCAAAAATCATAGAGAAATAAGGTGGAGTCTAAAGTATATAGAGGAAAAGCATGAAGACGATACCAATACTACCGAAGAGATGGCTGAAAATTAGAATAATCCGTTATCTCCTGTGGTTGCCGCGAATCCAGTAAATCAGAATCCGCTACCAATACTATGTATGATTATGCTAAGGCTACTTTAACAGGAGCTGAATCGAGTATTGTTCGACCTATTGTCACTGCAAACAATTTTGAACTGAAGCCGAACACAATTCAAATGATCCAATAGTTTATTCAGTTTGATGGTTTACAAGATGAGGATCCAAATACTCATTTGGCCAACTTTTTGGAATATTGCAACGCTTTCAAGATCAATGGCATTTCTGACTACGCCATTCGCCTAAGCTCGTTAAGAAATAAGGCTAAGCAGTGGTTGAACTCCCTACTACGTGGTTCAATCACTACTTGGGAACAGATGACCGAGAAGTTTCTACTAAAGTACTTTCCACCAGCAAAGACAACCAAATTGAGCAACGATATCTCTTCCTTTGTGTAGATAGATTTAGAGACTTTATACGACGCATGAGAGAGGTATAAGGACTTACTAAGTACGTGCCCTCATCATGGGTTACCTCTATGGCTACAAGTTCAAACTTTTCACAATGGTTTGAACCCCTCAATTGGTCAAATAATTGACGCAGCCGTAGGTGGAACCTGGAACAACAAAACACCTGAAGAGGCTTAAAAATTTATTGAAGGGATGTCACTGAATAACTATCAGTGGCAAGTCATGAGAACAAAGCCGATGAAATCAGTCGGTGTTTTCAACTTAAATACAGTCACCATGCTATCAAACCAGGTAGAACTCTTGAATAAAAAGATTGACGGTCTACGTGGTTCTACGCAGGTACATCCGGTGATGCAGTGTGACACGAGTGGAGGTGGAATGAGCAATTCAGAATATTCAACCTTTAACCCCAGCATGGAAAACAAACAAATAAATCATATAGGCAATAATCCTTGATCTCAAAATAATCCTTACAGTAACACTTACAATGCATGTTGGAGGAACCACCCAAATGTTTCATGGGGAGGCCAACGAAATCAAAGACCACCACCTCCTCCAGACTTCCAACAACAACCTTACTAGCAAGAGAAAAAGCTGAACCTTGAAGAGATAATGACGAAGTTTATTTCAGTAGCGGAAACCAGCTTCCAAAACACTGAAACTGCACTTAAGAATCAACAAGCATCAATTCAAGGGCTCGAAAATCAAATAGGGCAGCTGGTTAAGATGATTTCAGTGAGACCACAAGGGAGCCTGCTTAGTAACACCAAACCCAACCCAAAAGAACACGTGAAAGTAGTTACCCTAAGGAGTGGAAATGTGTTAACTGAACCCGAGATAGGAAATAGATGAGGAGGTAAAAATCGAAAATAGTGAAAAACTGGTGCTGAGGGAATATAAACCACTAATCCCATATCCAACAAAGTTAAAGAAAGACCGCATGGATGCACAATTCGATAAATTTCTTAAACTTTTTAAACAGTTGCATATTAACTTACCTTTTGTTGAAGCTATACCTTTAGTTGAAGCTATCTCGCAGATGCCTACATATGCAAAATTTTTGAAGGAGCTTCTAACAAATAAAATGAAGTTTGAAGAGTTGTCTCTAGTAGAACTCAACGAGGAGTGCTCGGCCATACTCCAAAATAAATTGCCAACCAAACTGAAAGATTCGAGAAGTTTTACTATTCCCTGCTTAATTGGTAGTTTAAATGTTGAGAAGGCACTAGCCGATTTAGGCGCTAGCATTAATTTGATACCTTATAAAATGTTCAAGCAACTTGGCCTTAGGGAACCAAAACCTACTAAGATGAGTATCCAACTAGCTGAAAGATCTGTTAAATATCCTAGGGGAATTATTGAAGATGTACTCGTTAAAGTAGATAAATTCATATTTCATATTGATTTTGTTGTGCTTGAAATGGATGAGGATGTTGAAGTGCCTTTAATTTTAGGCCGCCCATTTTTAGCCACTACTAGGGCTGCTATTGATGTGGGTGATGGTAAACTTGTGCTTAGGGTATGTGATGAGAGATTATTTTTAAAATCTATGACGCCATGAGATTTTCTAGAGAACAAGATGACTCTTGCTATTTTATTGATTCTATTGATCATGCTATTGAAGATTCTTTTTAGGAAATTGCTCTTAAGGACACGTTGGAACCGTGTCTTGTTCCAGGAAAGAGGGAAGATAAGGCTACCACTAAGTTAGGGAAGATACAAATGAATGAACCCTCTCCAAGATAAGCAGAATATGAGGGTATTGAGGTGAACGACAAACTCAAGCAAAAACCCTTTATCGAAGAACCTCCCAAATTGGAACTAAAGAAATTGCCAAATCACTTGGAATACATATTCCTTGGAGATAATTCTATATTACCAGTGATTATTGTTTCTAACTTGCAACCCAAGGAGAAAGAAGAGTTACTCCAAGTATTAAGAGAACATAAAAGGGCCATAGCTTAGAAATTTTCTAACGTTAAAGGGATCAGCCCTTCTTTTTGCACCCACAAATTTTTAATGAAGGATGAATATAAACCGTGTGTCCAAGCTCAAAGAAGACTGAACCCCAACATGAAAGAAGTCATTAAAGCTAAGGTAATTAAACTTCTAGATGCTGGAGTTATTTATTCTATTTTTGACAGTTCTTGGGTAAGTCCGGTGAAAGTTGTTCCTAAGAAAGGAGGCATGACTACTGTAGCCAACGAGAAGAGTGAATTAATTCCAACAAGAACAGTCATAGGTTGGAGAGTTTGCATTGATTATAGGAAGTTGAATGATGCCACGAGAAAAGACCACTTTCCCTTGCCATTCATTGACCAAATGTTGGAAAGGTTATCAGGGCATATGTACTACTGCTTCCTAGATGGACTCTCTGGTTACTTTCAAATCCCAATAGCTCCTGAAGATCAAGAAAAGACGACATTAACATGTCCATACGGTACGTTTACTTATCGACAAATGCCTTTTAGATTATGTAATACTCCTGCTACTTTTCAGCGATGCATGTTGGCCATTTTTGATGAACTCGTAGAAGACATTATGAAGGTATTTATGGATGACTTCTCAATATTCGGTAACTCTTTTCATATTTACCTTAAAAATTTAAAACGAGTTTTAATGAGATGTAAGGAAACGAACCTTGGCCTGAATTGGGAAAAATGTCACTTCATGGTTCGTGAAGGGATTGTGTTAGGCCACAAAATTTCTAGCAAAGGGATCGAGGTAGACAAAACAAAAATTGAAACTATTGAGAAATTACCTCTCCCTAGTTCAGTTAAGGCTATTCGAAGCTTTTTAGGACATGCTGGATTTTATAGAAGATTTATCAATGATTTTTCTAAAATAGCTAAGCCCCTAACAAATTTACTAGAAAAAGATGTGTCTTTCGATTTCAATTAGAAATGTTTAGAAGCATTTAATACCCTTAAGAATAAATTAATTAATGCTCTAATTGTAGTTGCACCTGATTGGAATTTACCCTTTGAACTAATGTGTGATGCAAGTGATTTTGCAGTAGGTGTGGTTCTTGGCCAGAGAAAAGTCAAGCATTTTCAACCAATTTATTATGCTAGCAAGATGTTGACAGCCGCACAAGAAAATTATACGACGACTGAGAAAGAATTGTTGGCTGTAGTTTTTGTATTCGATAAATTTAAACCATATTTAATATTATCTAAAGTTGTTGTTTACACTGACCATTTAGCGCTTCGATATCTCTTTACTAAATCAGATGCAAAACCTCGACTCATAAGATGGATTTTGTTATTGCAGGAATTTGACATGGAAATTCAGGATAAGAAAGGAGCTGAAAATCTCGCAGTTGATCATCTTTCCAGGCTTGAAAATTCAAGTACCAAAGAGCTCGATGAAGTTGAAATAAATGACTCATTCCCTAAAGAACAACTCTTCGCTATATCTGACTCTGAGGTACCTTGGTTTGCAGACATTGTGAATTATTTAGCTGCTAACATTACACCAAAAGGGTTGACACATCAGCAAAAGAAGCGATTCTTTTCTGATGTGAAAAACTACTTTTGGGAATATCATTTTCTTTTCCGTATATGTACAAATCAACTCATTAAAAGGTGCGTTACAAAGTCAGAAGCAACTAAAATCTTGGAACATTGTCACTCAGGACCGATTGGAAGACATTACAGTGGGACTAGGACCGCACATAAGACGCTCGAATCAAGTTTTTATTGGCTTACACTATTCAAAGACGCCAACAGGTATGTTACTTCTTGTGATAAATGTCAACGAACAGGTAATATCTCCAAACATGACAAAATGCCTTAAAAGTATATGCTCTCATGTGAAATATTTGACGTATAGGGTATTGATTTTATAGGTCCATTCCCTAGCTCATTTGGGAATAAATACATCTTAGTAGCCGTAGATTATATATCCAAATGGGTGGAAGCCCAAGCTTTACCTACTAATGATGCTAGAGTGGTGGTGAGATTCCTTAAGAAACTCTTCTCTCGATTTGGAACACTTAGAGCAATTATCAGTGATAGGGGTACTCATTTTTGTAATGCTCAATTTGATAAAACCCTTAAGAAA
This sequence comes from Gossypium longicalyx, assembly GCA_025698465.1. NCBI lineage: Eukaryota > Viridiplantae > Streptophyta > Magnoliopsida > Malvales > Malvaceae > Gossypium > Gossypium longicalyx. Next base: position 9,292,006 of record CM046999.1, on the reverse strand, counting down.
TATGGAGTTTACCATAGAACAGCTACTCCTTACCATCCTCAAACTAGTGGACAAGTCGAAGTAGCAAACCGAGAGCTTAAACGTATCCTAGAAAAGACTGTAGAGTCAAATAGGAAGGATTGGGCAATGAAAGTATATGATGCTTTATGGGCCTATAGAACTGCTTTTAAAACCCCCATAGGAACATCTCCTTACAGACTTGTTTATGGGAAAAGTTGTCATTTACCGTTTGAACTAGAACACAATGCATTCTGGGCTATAAAGTTTCTAAACTTTGATCTCAAACTTGTAGGTGAGAAAAGGTTGATGCAGTTGAACGAGCTAAATGAGTGGCGAGCTAATGCATATGAGAATTCACGATTATACAAGGAAAAAATGAAGCGCCGCCATGATGCTCGTTTAAAGCAACACACGTAATTTGAAGCAGGAGATCTTGTCCTGCTATACAACTCAAGGCTCAAATTATTTCCTGAGAAGATAAAATCACGATGGTCAAGTCCATTCGTAGTCCAAACCGTTTTTCCATATGGCACAGTAGAGGTAAGTCATCCAACCCACGACACTTTCAAGGTAAATGGACATCGCCTTAAACTCTATAATGATGAGGATTTTAAAGATTATAGAGAGGACCTATAGGTCCGTGAACCTGCCTAAATATGCCCACAAGGTAAAGTCGAGCTTAGACTTTAAATAAGCACTTCTCGGGAGGCAACCCGAGCACTAACCCCACTAACTAAGTTTATTTTTCTTTCACTTTTCATAGTTTAAATGCAAGTATTTTTAACACACACGGCCTGACATACGGGCGTGTCCTAGGTCGTGTGCTCACCACGGGTCGGAGACATGGGTATGCCTTGAGCCGTGTAAACCCTTAAACCCTTAAAACAAGACCTACATTTTCCCAAGTCAAAGTGACACACGGGCTGCGACAATTAGCCACGACCGTGCGAGACGGCTATGCGAACCACATGGCTGAAGGACACGAGCATGTCTCAGACTGTAGTGAAACTGCACTTCAATTTCCCAAAAATCAGCAGAGGCACGGGATGCGTTAAATCACCACGGCCATGCAATGCGGCCGTGTAACTCATACGGTCATGAACACGGGTGTGCCTGCGGTCGTGTGGGAACCTGAGCACACACTTTAGAGTTTTCAAGTCAGAATGGAAAACAGGCATGTCCCACGATCGTGCCCAGAAGTTGTGGGCAATCTTGACTATAAAACATGTGCGTGGAGAGTATGACACGGGTGTGGGAGAAGTGAACAAAAAAGTACATGGCCGTGCGATGTGGCTGCGTGTGCCACACGTCTTAGACACACGGGTGTGTCCTGAGGCCATGGACGACACTGACTTAAATCATCAGACCACAAGCATAAATTAAGACATGGCCGTGTTGGAACTCATATAGAAGTGGGAGAAGCGAACGAAAGAGCACATGGGTGTACGATGCAATTGTATGGGCCACACGGCCTGGGTACACGGGCATGTCTAAAGATCGTGTGTAATACTGACTTAAAAATTCACGAAAAACATGGGCTAGAAGTGAGACACACGGGCGTGGGCCACGGCCGTGTGGTCTAAAACGGGGCCTGCACGATCGTGGCCCCTTTTTTAATTGAAACCCTAACCCTAAAATCCTCCCATTCCTATTTAAACCCCACTATTCACCCATCACACCCCCTTTCACAATTCATTTTCCCTTATTTCGCCACTATTTCTCGATGAGCTGCCGGCGACCGACACCCCTACTCTCATTTCCTTACTTCTTTTCTACTCTCCTTTCCTTACTTCTTTTCTTTCTTTCTTTGTTTCCTTTCATTTTCTCCCTCTTTACTCATCCTCACAGCCCACGACCCCCTCTCCTTCCTCTTCCCTCATACAAGTTTTTCCCCACGCCCTAACATCAGCCAACCACCACCATTTCCCATCTCTATCGGTTCTTTCACTATCACATTTAGCTATTTATTTACATTTTTATTTCTTTGCTATTTTATCTTTATTGCTATTTTAGACCATTACCTTATATTTCTTAAATTAGATTGTTCCCCATTATATTTTATGCTTAAGAATCATTCATTTACAACATATTGTGATTATTGGAATTTCTCTCTGATAGTTAGTTTACCATTTGAACTTTACATGTTCAAATATTTAACCCTGTTTCGGTGTTATCTGACTTACAGCTCTTAATTTCAACATGGTTCATTGTTCCACTTAGGATTAATTTATTTAGGTTCTTTGATTTCTCTATTAGGTTCTTAGGCCAATAATTCCTCTCTATGCGCATATTTTCTTTCTTGCTAGTCCCACTATATGCATTATATTATGATTCATTCTTTGGCATTTTCTGACTTAGCGGGTTCTAGATCCTCATATTTTTATTGAATATTCTTAGATACACGATGACAAATAATCATGGTAAAAATTCTGTAGTCCCAGCTTTTAAAAAGCGGAAGGGTCTAGGAGCAACATCCTCGAGTGCGACCACTGAGGTATGCCATCCTTTTCTCCAATTCCAACCAGGACCTCAGGAGGAGTTGTTTCAGATTCTACGTATCCAACCCCTTGGTGTGGGCCAGTGCATCGATTGGGCTGCATTAGAGCAGGTCCATTTGGTGACTCAATTTTGGCCCTCCTCGCTACCGCTCATTGGGACCATTTCTTCGACATTATTGAGTCAACATACCTAGAGTTCATTTTGAAACTTTGTTTAACGTTTTAGTTACAGATGGTTATGTCAGAGTTCGACGACCCAGGCACAGTCCAGTTTCGTCTTGGTGGTCTAGTGTGTCAATTGAGTATCCCAGAATTCGGAGTTGCATTGGGACTTTATATAGAAGAATTTATGGAGGCCGAAAAATTTCCCCATCTCCACCGTCACATTCATTACGCACCTTCCTCATGTTGGGCAGCCCTTATTCCTGCTACAAACATCTAAGATCCCAGCCGCTCCAAGGCATCAGCTCTATCTCCAACATTACGATATCTCCACGCCCTTTTAGCTCACACCTTAATAAGGCGACGAGAGAGCACTGGCGTCATTAATACTCACGACGCATATTTCTTATGGAGCATGAGGCAAGGGCATGTTTTTATCTTGCATACTTCATAGCCCTTACCTTTCGCCATCAGACCGAACGACATAGAAAGGGAGTCATCAGCATAAGCCCTTACGTGACTCGTCTAGCTCGACACTTTGGGCTCCTGAACACATTGGCGCAATCTTCATCACTCACACTCATTGGTCAGATGTCCCCACAGGGCATCTCAAGTATGCTCCACATGAGGATGATAGAGCATCATTGTGGGTTTGATCCTCCTAAATGCAAACTAGTACGAGCCACTGATCAGGATGACCCCGAGAATATTACTGACGATATCTCTTCCTTTCATGAGAACCCACCTTCTCCGCCACCGCCAAGTCACAGACCAGTTTATGCGGCTGCTTCATTGATAGAAATTGTTGACCACCTGACTCAATTCGAGCAATATTGCACTCAGTAGTTCAACAATTCTGCTCAGAGATTCCATAGTATAGAAGCGACTCTACAGCAAATTTGCCAACATTTCCACATTTCGCCTCTAGCACCACCACTTCACGGTCTAGTTATCGATGATGACTTTTGAATCTATTTATTTTTACTTTGTTTTTCCTTTCCTTTTGTTTTTTTTTTTATTTTTTTCATGTTCTAAAAGACTTTTATTAGTATATTTTGAACCCATGAATTATATAGTTGTTCTTTTATGAGTAACCACAACAACCCCATTGATACAACTCCCTAAAACATTACTAGTGATATCGCAGTTTCAAACGGTTCAGTCAATTGGTGCTACTCAGGAATATACAAACAATCCTTTGGGGAAAGATAATCCACGACTGCCATGCCCTGCTCGACCACGACCATAGCCACTACAACACTGACCACCACGATAACCTCTTCACTTGGCACTGTAACTGTGGAACCCAACCTCTACCACCGCCAGAGTATCCTACCCCACCTTCACCTCTACCTAGTGACGCATGCACTTCATTTCCAATGTCTACAAATCCGCTTTTGCTGTTCCAAGGATTACATCCAAATTCAGGGCAATTTCACTTCTTTCCCTCTTTTATGATATTATGCTTATATTATTATCATTTATATTTGTACATTGAGAACAATGTACATCTTAAGTGTAGGGAGGTTATTTATATGATTATCAAAAAATCTCTAAATTATATCTTATTCTCAAATAATTTTCCCATATTACTATTAGAATAAATACTTTTGATTGATTTATGATTTTTATTTATATGTTTTGGATTAAAACATAAGTAATTGTGCATTGATTATTTAAACTTGAGGATAATAGAGAATCAAGCATGATAAGTTGAATTTTTGAGAATTAAAATTTATAGGTTGTTTCCCTAAAATGAGGTATTATCTTGAAGTTCTAAATTTACAGGATTGACATCAAAAGCCCATAATTTCTGTGAGATTTTGAGCCTTTTAGAGCATATATTTTTGTTTCTCACTTTTATTGATAGTTATGAGTGGGTCAATACTGATTTGTTATTTTAGAACTTGCATCGATTATTCATGTTGAGACCACACCTTTGATTTGATATACTGAGATGATAAAGGCACTTAGGTTTTAACCCACTTACTCCATAAAAAGCTTACCCACATAATTAACCCTTACTGAACCTCTTTGAGCCTTAAACATCATTTCTTGATATTTTCCCATTAAATGTTAACCCACAACTTAACCCTTTTTGATTCGTTAAGAATTTCTCCCTTTTTATTGACTCTTTTTTTATCGAGATTTGATTTGATTAGTTACCTAACTATTTTCGTCCATTTCAGTTGCTGAATTATTTCTTATTATGTACTTTCTACTTGTTCTTATTATTTTAAAAAAAACGTATATTTATATTCATATAAGTACATTTTGTTATAAAGAGCTTGGATAAGTTAAAGTCGATATATGAGAAAAATCTCACTTTATTAGTTTTGGATTGTTTTAATTCTGGCACTTGTTTGTAATTCAGTAATTAGCTTTATTTTTTCTAAGTTTGGTAATTTATTAAATTAATCTCGATTCTAACCTTTTTTTTAGCCTTTAACCACACCTTTAACCCAAGTCCCATTACAACCCTGTTAAAGACCTTTTAATTTGTGTATCATCTTATTTATAGTGGTGGAGATTTGATTTTCATACAAGCCTATGGTAATAACTTTTCATGTTTGACTAATGAGTGATTAATTGTTGAACTTTAAACACTTTGAGTGATTTGAGTGATTTGAGTGAATTTTTAGTGAGGATGTCAACCCTTGTTGATTTGGATTTAAAGGTAATTACTTAGATAAAGGGGGATACTTATGATTTTATGATTAAAATGCTCAACTTGGATTGTTTGAAACTTTAATGTTCTTTTAGTTGAATTCTCAATGTATGATCACTTGTGGATTACTTCGAAACCTTTTTGATGAGAATTATAAGTTGAGAAAAATTTATTTTAATTGTGAGTTGAGGATTTTGCTTGAGACAAGCAAATGCTTAAGTGTGGGGATATTTGATAAACCATAATATATACATATTTTTATCCCATGCTTGACATATTTATGTATGATTTAATATTAGTTTTATTGAATTTGATGCTCCTAATCCTTTAATTTCATGTTTTATACTCAGGAGAGCATAGGAAAGTGAAAAGAGCAAGAAATGAGCCAAAAACGAATAAAATAAGCTGATTTTAGTGTTCACATGGCCTAGGCACTTCCACACGGGTAATCCACACACCTGTGTGTGACACACAAGCTGACCATACGCCCGTGTGTCATGGCCGTCCCGACATTAAACCGTGTCAAAATTGCATACGGCTTGAGCACCTTCACACGGGCGTGGCACACGGCCGTATCCCTGTCGTACCCAAGTCTAATTCTATTCGGAAAAGGCTAATTTTGAGATATTTTGGGCATTCCAAAGTCTATATAAACACCCTAGAAGAGGATTAAAAGAGGACAGAGAGGGTAGAAGGTAGAGAATACTCGAAGACAGCCATCGGAATTAGCTCGGAAGGAGGATCTACTTCAAGACTGAAGATCTCCATTCAATTTCCTTAGAAGTTCTTTGGGTTTCTTTATGTTTTGTTGTTTTCCCAATTTTGAGATGTTTTCCCCCATCGTTATGAACTAAATTCCCTAAATACCTAAGGGAGATGAAACCTAAGATAAATCTTATTACTATTTGAATTATATGATAAATACTTGTTCTTATTCTTAATTATGTGTTCTTAATTCTTGCTTTAATATTTCAGGATATTAATTCAAGTTTGATGTGCTTATTAAGTGGAGCAAAAGTCCTTGTTTAAGAGTAGATCTAGCATAATTAAGCGGAGTTGAATGCAATCCTAGACATAGGACAACGTAAATCTGCCAGATTAGAGTCAAATCTAATAAAGGAATCCATAGATCGAGTTAATGCGACAATAGGGTTTTTAATTAGAAAGAGATTTCAATTAATCAACCTGGAGTCAGTTGTTTTTAGTCTCGAGAGAGATATTAACATAAATCAGGGATTTCTATGGAATAAGTCAAATGAATAAATCGACTAATTCAGAAGTAATAAGTGAAATCTAGGTGGATTCTTCCTTGGGTATTGTCTTCTCCATCGGTTTTCCAGACAGTATTTTCCAACTTTTACCTTTGTCATATTCTTAGTTAATTAAATAGTTAATCTTAGTTTAAAAACACCCCTTTTATTCTTAGGCTAGATAATAAAAAGATAGTAATTACTAATACTTTTAGTCCTTGTGGATACGATATTTTTGGTCTTACCACAACTATACTACTGTTCGATAGGTGTGCTTGGCTTAGTCGAATTTTTAGTCAGTTTAGCGACCATCAAATACACAATTGAAAGTGATGTTTTGAATATTTCCAAAGGTTACCTCGTTGTGATGAAAGGGCAGAGAAAACTGTCAAGTTATATATTTTTCAGGGTTTTATTATTACTAGTGATGCAATAGTTGCTTACTCTTCCTTGCTAGATGATGATGTTACTAGATTATGGCACATGTGCCTAGGGCATATAAGTGAAAGCGACATGGTAGAATTCAGAAAAAGAGGACTTCTTGACAGAAAAAAACATTAGGAAACTAAAGTTCAATGAGCACTGCATTTTTGGGAAGAAAAAGAGAGTTTGATTCACCAGAAGAATCCATAACATGAAGGGAATGTTGGATTATACTCATTCTAATCTTTAGGGACCATCAAGAGTGCCTTTGAGAGGTGGAGCTAATTATATGCTAACTTTGATAGATGATTTTTTAGAAAAATTTGGGCATTCTTCCTAAAGCAGAAAAATAATGTGTTTTCCGTATTCAAGTCTTGGAAAACTATGGTTGAGAAACAGACAAGAAAACAGATAAAATATCTCCATACAGATAATGGTTTGAAGTTCTATTTTGATGTGTTTAATGAATTGTGCAAATCAAAAGGGATCGTGAGACACTTCATAGTTTGTCATACTCCACAGCAAAACAATATTGTAGAATGAATGAACAGAACGATCATGAAAAATGTTTGATGTATGTTATCGAATGCTAATTTATAAAAGTTGTTTTGGGCTGAAGCAACCTCTACCGCATGTTTTTTTTTATCAATCAATCTCCATCCGCTTCCATTGAGAAAAAGACTCCACAAGAGATATGGTCCAGTAAGCTTGCTGATTATTTTGATTAAAAATTTTCAGGTGTTCTGCATATGCTCATGTTGATAATAGAAAATTGGAACCGTGATCTATTAAATGTGTTTTTCTTAGTTATAAGGTTGGTGTAAAAGGGTATAAGTTATGGTGTCTTGAAAATAAAAAAATTGTAATTAGTAAAGATGTTGGTTTTCATGAAACCGAATATGCTACCTAACTTATCTCTTAAAGACTCTTCAAATAAAGAACAAGAAAAGCAGGTGAAGCTTCAAATTGATCCAGTATCTACAACAGAGTTAACTCCTCAAGTTAGTATAAAAAATCATAACAAAGTCACTTATTCACCACAATATTTTATTGCCAAAATTGGAATTAGAAGAGAAATTAAACCTTCAAAGAGGTATCTTGAGGCTGATCTAGTTTCTTATGCTTTAAATGTGGTTGAAGATATAGATGGATATCAAAAGCCATCTATTTTTTCCGAGGAAATTAGCTGTGAAGACTCAGAAAAGTGGATGTTTGCCATGCAAGAAGAGATGAAGTCACTCCACAAGAATAGAACATGGGATTTTATGAAGCTTCCTAAAGGTAAGAAGGTTGTTTGTTGTAAATGGATGTTCAAGAGGAAAGAAAGGACTCTAGGAGTTGAATAACCCAGATATAAAGTAAAGCTTGTTGCTAAGCTTGTTAGTACTCCTTTAGCGGCCCATTTCAGACTTTCATCAGCTTTGTCTCCACAATCAGATGAAGAGATTGACTACCTGTCAAATGTTTCACATTCTACTACAGTGGGATCTCTTATGCATGCTATGGTTTGTTCATGTCCAAATCTATCATATGCAGTCAGTACGGTTAGTAGATACATGGTGAATCCCAGTAAAGAACACTGGAAAGAAGTTTAGTGAATTTTAAGATACTTACGAGGTGCTACTGATGTTTGCTTATAGTTTGGAAGAAATAGAAATGGAGTCATTGGGTATGTTGATGCTGATTTTGCTAAACACCTTGATAAAAAAAAAGATCTCTCACATGTTATGTCTTTACAATTGGGGGTTGTGCAATTAGTTGGAAAGCTACCTTGCAAACTGCTGTCGCTTTGTCTACGAATGAAATTGAGTACATGAAGATTACTGAGGCTTGTAAAAAAGCTATTTGGTTAAAGAGACTCTTTAGTGAACTTAATGAAGACCTTCAAATTAGTACAATATTTTGTGATGGTCAAAGTGTCATCTTTCTTACGAAAGATTAAATGTTTCATGAGAAAACAAAACACAATAATTTTCAGTATCATTTTGTACGTAATATTATTGCTTGTGGTGATATTGTTGTGAGCAAAGTTAGTACTCATAATAATCCTGCACATCCTAAACCAACGAATTACTACAAATGAGCAATTGTGGCTTCTTGTGATGTTATTACCTTTTGACTTCATTATTTTCTACAAAGCAGGAAAAAAGAATCGAGGCATTGGTGCTTTGTATCGAAATTCTCATAATGTAGAGTTGCTCACTCTTATTACGTCAATGCCCTTAGACTTCACCAATTAAAAGCTTTGTTCTAAGATCCATATACTAAAAGCTTATTGACTTCTCTCCAAGATAATTCTCGATCTATTTTGGATTTCCATCTTGTTGATGGCAAACTCTTTTACAATGACTATCTTGTGATTCCAGATGACTTTCCATTACGTCAAAAATTGTTGGTTGAAGCACATGATTCCCTGGCAGGTGGCTATAGAAGGTATTTGGAAACTTTACAATGACCTTTGACACCTAATTTTTTTGGCCTCGAATGAGAAAAAAAAACAGAAAAGAAAAGATGTGAAGCAACATGTACAAAATTGTTTATTTTTCCACCAAAATAAGTACCAAACACAACCATTATCAGTACCTAATCAAGTATAGGAGGACATATCTATTGATTTCATCTTGAGTTCTCCCAAATCTGTGAAAAATAAAATAAAATAATAAAATAAAGATAAAGATAAAGAACACACAAATTTTACGTGGAAACCCTTTCGGGAAAAAACCACGGGCAGAGGAGAAGAAAATTCACTATGTCGAAAATTTGAATTAATATAAGAGGAATAGACTATGTCTATTTATAGGCTTGTAAAGCCATATTCTAGTAGGATTGAAACACCTTATCCTAATCAATATAAAATAGATGGAGTTTAATAAGGTTTAAAAAACCTTATTCTAAAATAAAATAAAAGAAGTCTAGTTCTATATGGATTTTACTTTTATTTTATTTTCCATCGTATTTTATTTAAATAAGAATTTGGGTCACTTAATTCTAACAATCTCCACCTTGACACAAATTCTCAATGAACAAGTTTTTCATCGCAAACTTTCAATAAACAAGTTCTCCACCTCTTCCATATAACTCCTTAAGGGTTTAACTTCAACAATGAACACCAACCAAGTCTAAGCAATGCTCAAACTTGGTTTTAGGAAGTGACTTAGTCATCATATCTGCAGGATTTTCATGAGTACTAATTTTGCTCACAACAATATCACCACGAGCAATAATATCACGAACAAAATGATACCGAATATCAATGTGTTTTGTTCTCTCATGAAACATTTGATCTTTTGTAAGAAAGATGACACTCTGACTGTCACAAAATCATGTGTGCTGATTTGAAGGTCTTCATTGAGTTTACTAAAGAGTCCCTTCAACCAAATAGCTTCTTTACAAGCCTCGAATCGCCATGTACTCAGCTTCATGGTAGACAAAGTGATCAGAGATTGCAAAGTGGCTTTCTAACTGATTGCACAACCTCCGATTGTAAAGACATAACTCGTGAGAGATCTTCTTTTATCAAGGTCTCCAGCAAAATCAGCATCAACATACCCAATGACTCCATCTCTAGTTCTTCTAAACTGTAAGCAAACATCAGTAGTACCTCGTAAGTATCTTAGAATCCACTGAATTGCTTTCCAGTGTTCTTTATCGGGATTCGCCATGTATCACGCTAAGCGTGCATCGATCGCATATGATAGATCTGGACGTGAACAAACTATAGCATACATGAGAGATCCCACTGCACTAGAGTATGGAACATGCGACATGTACTCAATCTCATCATCTGATTGTGGAGACAAAACCGATGAAAGTCTGAAATGGGCTGCTAAAAGAGTACTAACAGGCTTAGCACTCTGCATATTGAACCTGCAAAGAACTTTCTCAATGTACCCCTTCTGACTTAGGTACAATTTACTTATTTTTCTATCTCTAAGAATCTCCATTCCAAGTATCTTCTTTGCTAGTCCTAAATCTTTCATCTCAAATTCTTTACTTAGTTGGGTTTTGACCTTTCTTATCTTTCTTTTATCTTTTTTTCGCTATCAACATGTCATCAACATAAAGAAGTAGATACACAAAAGAACCATCATGCTTTTTCTTAAAGTAAAGACAAATCAAAACTACTTCTTTTAAAATCATGACAAGTCATAAAGGAATCAAACCTCTTGTACCCTCTGTCTTGGTGACAGTTTCAAACCGTAAAGGGACTTTTTCAGCAAGCAAACATAGTCCTCCTTTTCTGAGACTATAAAACCCTTTGGTTGTTGCATGTAAATATCCTCATCAAGTTCTCCATGTAGAAATGCAGTTTTTACATCTAATCGCTCAAGCTCCAAATCATGCATACATTACAATACCAAGCAAAGCTCGAATCGAACTATGCTTAACAACTGGGGAGAACACATCTGTGAAGTCCACTCTTGGAATTTGACTATAACCTTTTGCAACAAGCCTTGCTTTATATCTGGGTTCTTCAACTCTTGGAGTCCCTTCTTTCTTTTTAAACACCCATTTACAACGAACAGCCTTTTTACCTTTAGGAAGTTTCACAAGGTCACATGTTCTGTTTTTGTGGAGTGATTCCATCTCTTCTTGCATAGCAAACATCCACTTTTCTGAGTCTTCACAGCTAACTGCCTCAGAATAATTAGATGGCTATCGATTCGTATCTATATCTTCAGCCACATTTAAAGCATAAGCAACTAGATCAGCCTCGGCATACTTCTTTGGAGGTTTAATTTCTCTTCTAGTTATGTTTTTGGCAATAGAGTATTACTGTGAAGAAGCAACTCTATTCTCAATTTTTGTACTAGCTTGAGGAGTTGACTCTGTATTAATCTGATGCTCCACCTGCTTTTGATTTTCTTTATTGGAAGAGTCTTTAACAGATAAGTTAGGTAGCATAGCAGTTTCATAAAAAACAACATCTCTGCTAATCACAACTTTTCTATTTTCAGGACACCATAACTTATACCCTTTTACACCAGCTTTATAACCAAGAAAAACGCATTTAATGGATCTCGGTTCCAATTTTCCATTATCAACATGAGCATAGGCAGGACACCCAAAAATCTTTAAATCAGAATAATTAGCAGGATTACCAGACCATACCTCTTGTGGAGTCTTTTTCTCAATGGCAACGGATGGAGATCGGTTGATCAAAAAACACGCAGTAGAGGCTGCTTCTGCCCAAAATGACTTTGGTAAGTTGGCATTAGACAACATACATCGAACCTTCTCCATGATCATTCTGTTCATTCGTTCTGCAACGTCGTTTTACTGTGGAGTATGACGAACTGTCAAGTGTCTCATGATCCCTTCTGACTTGCACAATCTATTAAACTCATTAGAATAGAACTCTAAGCCATTGTCTGTGCGGAGGTATTTTATCTGTTTTCCCGTCTGTTTTTCAATCATAATTTTCCAAGACTTAAATGTGGAAAACAGATGCTTTTCTGTTTCAGGAAGAACGCCCAAACTTTTCTAGAAAAATCATCAATAAAAGTTAGCATATAATTAGCTCCACCTCTTGAAGGCACTCTAGATGGCCCCCACAGATCAGAATGAATATACTCCAACGTTCCCTTTGTGTTATGGATTCCTCTAGTGAATCGAACTCTCTTTTGCTTCCCAAAAACACAGTGCTCACAGAAATTCAATTTGTAAATTCCTTGCCCATCAAGAAGTCCTCTTTTACTCAATTCTGCCATGCCATTTTCACTCATATGCCCTAGGCGCATATGCCAAAGTTTAGTAATATCATCATCTGATAAGGAAGAGGAAGCGACAGTTGCATCACCAGTAACAGTAGAGCCCTACAAAATATATAACTTGGCAATCTTTCTCTGCCCTTTCATCACAACAAGGGACCCTTTGGAAATCTTTAAAACCCCACTTTCAATGTGTGTATCTGCACTTTTGAATCAAGAGTACTCAACGAAATTAAATTTCTTTTCAATTCGGAACATGTAAAGACGTCACTAAGTGTTCTGACAACTCCATCAAACATCTTAACTTTAATTGTTCCAACATCTACGATTTTACACGAAGTATTATTTCCCATCAAAACAACACCTTCAGACATTGTTTCGTAAGTTGTAAACCAATCCCGATTGGGACTCATGTGGAAGGTGCAGCCTGAATCAAGTATCCACTCATCGCTTACTTTAGAATCATTGACAGAAGCGACTAGAAGTTCACCATCATTGTAGTCTTCTACAACATCGACTTCACAGAATTTTTGGTTGTTTTCCCTTTTGATTTGCAGCCTCCCTTTTAATCTTATTCTGTAACTTGTAGCACTCAGATTTAATGTGCCCGTTCTTCTTGCAGAAGTTGCAAGTTTTACCTCTGTTTGAAGACTTTGATCTACCCTTAGATTTACCGCGAGGATTCCGTTCCTTTGTCCTTCCACGATCATCATCAGCATTCCGATCTTGTTTCCCACGAACAATGAGACCCTCTCCTTGAGAGTCGGGTTTAACTACAAAATGCTTCATCTTATCATATGAGGTCAAAGAATCATAAACCTCATCAACTGTGAGAGACTCGCGGCTATATAAAATCGTGTCTCTAAAGGTTGAATAAGATGGGGGTAACGAACAAAGTAGAATCAACCCTAAATCTTTCTTATCATACTGAACCTCCATGGCCTCCAAGTTTGGGAGAATTTCTTTAAACACTGTTAAATATTCGTGTATAGACGTACCTTCCTCCAAACGATGGGCATAAAGACGTTGCTTCATATGCAACTTGCTTGTTAGAGTTTTCGACTAGCCTCTTCCATAATGCAGCGGCGGTCTTCTCTTTCATCACATCCTGCAAAATTTCGTTGGACAAATGCAGATGTAATTGTGTTAATGCCTTTCGATCCTTACGCTTCTTCTCTTCATCTGTTAATGTCGAAGGCATCTTATCTATCCCTAGCAGTGCATCCTCAAGATCCATCTGTGCAAGAACTGCTTGCATCTTAATCTGCCACAACGCAAATCTGGTGTTGCGATTCAACAGCGAAATTTCATACTTCAAAGACGCCATTACCGTGATCGAGATGAATAACCCGGAAGCTCTGATACTAATTTGTGAAAAATAAAATAAAATAATAAAAAATAAAATAAAGATAAAGATAAAGAACACACAAATTTTACGTGGAAACCCTTTCGGGGAAAAACCACGGGCAGAGGAGAAGAAAATTCACTATGTCGAAAATTTGAATCAATACAAGAGGAATAGACTATATCCATTTATAGGCTTGTAAAGCCATATTCTAGTAGGATTGAAACACCTTATCCTAATCAATATAAAATAGATGGAGTTTAATAAGGTTTAAAAAACCTTATTCTAAAATAAAATAAAAGAAGTCTAGTTCTATATGGATTTTACTTTTATTTTATTTTACATCGTATTTTATTTAAATAAGAATTTGGGTCACTTAATTCTAACAATCAAATGGGTATGCATGATACCATATTAGTGGTGGTAGACAAGTTCAGCAAATATAGCCATTTTATAGCTTTATCTCACCCTTTTACTGCAAAGAATGTGGCTAGCACTTTTTGCAAGGAAATGATCGGCCTTCATGGTATGCCTCGACCAATTTTTTCCAACCATGAATTTCCTTTTATAAGTGTATTTTTGCAAGGATTGTTTTGGTTATAGCAAACATAGCTACGCATAAGCACTTATTATCACCCCCAAATTGACAGACAAATTGAAGTGGCCAATCGGTGTTTAGAGGCTTACCTTCGATGCTTCACACATGAACACCTCCAACTTTGGAGCACATACTTATGTTGGGATGAGTATTCTTACAACATTGGTTTCTGTTCCTTAACAAAAACCACGCCTTTTGAGATTTTATATGGAAGAGACCCTCCGACGTTTCATCCATTTGTAAAAGGGGAAACGAACATGGTTGCCTTGGAAGCACGACTACTTCAAAGATAATATATGAAGGCACAAACTAACTTGGAAGCACAATAAAAGATGAAGGCACGGACTAATTCCAAATGTTGGGAGCTATCTTTTAGTTAAGGCGATGTTGTGTTTCTTCACATACAACTTTATAGGTAATGTCCGTTTTCCAAAAGATGGTATGAAAAATTGTCCCTGAGATTATTTGGACCTTGCAAAGTTCTTGGTTGAATCGATCCAGTGGCTCAAAAGTTAGAATTACCAGCCGATTCCAAGGTACATCCAGTTTTTCATGTTTCTCTCGTACGTCTTTCATTTGGTCAATCTCCCACTTCTCCACCAGCTACTCTTCCAATTGCTTCGAATTGGGAACTTAGTTTACCTCCAGAGAATCTGTTAACATGTCATCGGGTTCACAATGAAGGAGCATTTTATATCTTTTCGTGACAATTAAAAATGTTAATCTAAATACCTTAACTACTTGCCATTAATCTTATCGTGGATGAAGTAGTTAAGGGAGAAGTGGAGCTATCTTCCCCATAATTCTTTACAGCTTGTTCAATTGTTTTCAAATAATGTAGGAGATGATTATTATATAAATGTCCCATTATGAGTTGTTTAGGATCATATTTGAAATATTGTAAATACTTTGTTTTGGAGTCTTCTCCTCAATCGTTTTCCATTTATTTTAGTTGTTCCTTTTGATATTGGTTGCTTATACATACAAGTCCAAGCAAAAGGATGAAATCGCAATGGCAGATATTCTGAGGAAGTATGATTTTGAGATGCATTTTAGACGCTAAGCTCTCGATTTTCATGTGTCTTATTGTTGTCCTATATTAAACACCAATATCAATTAACTTCTTTTATTAACGATTTTTATTTTTGTACACATTAAAACATCAATTGGTGAACCAATTAAATTGTGACGTATGACAATTTTTTATTTAATTTTTATTTTTCTCACAAAGAATTATAAAAGATTATAAAAAATATTAAAATTAATATAAAATTTATAAATATATATAATATATAAAAAAAACTTAAAACTTATAAATATTATATAAAAATTCGTAAAAAACTTATAAATAATATAAAAATTCAAAAAATAATATATATATATATATATAAATTATAAAAAAAATTATTTAACCCCTAAAATCACAATGAACACATGGCATCAGACCAACAATTGGATTATGAGAATAGTCACTATTAGGGTCATTTTCATGTTGAATAAAATGTTCTCAATCTTTCACAAATAAATCAATAGTTGTGGGACTCTCTCCTTTTTATTGATAGATTTTAAAAAAAAAAATTATCTCTAGTTTTTTTATATACAATACATTAATTTGGACATTGAAAAGTTGAAAATTAGTTGCTAAGGATTGTATAATATAAATTATCTTTGGTACGGTTAGATACTGTAAAATCAGAATTTCATTATCCAATGGTTGCAACTATCAACATATGTCAAAATGAAATATTTTGACAACTATTCTTATTATTCAATGATTGGTCTAATGTCACATGTTCATTTTGATTTTAGAGATTTAATTTCCAAAACGCGAACCAATAAATGAATTTTTATAATTTTTTTATATTTTAATATTTGTAATTTAAAAATTATAATATTTTATAATTTATTAGAACTTGTTTTGATTTTTTTAATGATTTTTTATAAGTTTTATAATTTATTAGAACTTGGTTAGTGAGATAATCGCTTTGGGTTAGACCTGTAACTGGGCCTACTATCCTACCAAACCTGGGTACTTCCCAAACTAGGCTTTGCTCTTGATTTTAAGCTCTCTCTTACCCAATATCTTATTTTATTTCAGTTGAGATATAATAGTATTAACATTAATATTGAAGAAAGCTTTAGGGATAAATATTGAATTTTAATTCTACATTAACTTTGATTTGGAGCGATTATATACTTTGATTGTAATTCAAATGTACAAATGAGACTTTAGTTTTTATTTAATTATACATATTTTGCAGAAATGAAAACATTCCTTTGCTTTCATATTGGATTAATATAATTATTTGTGTAGGTAGTATCAGAGGCGGATCTAGGGGGGCTAGCATGGGCCCCGACCCCTCAAATGAAAATTTTTTATTTAGGCCCTTTAAACTTTTTTAAAAAAATTTAAATTAGTAAAAGTAAAGTTACACTTTGCCCCCCCTAAAATTTTAAAAATTTAGTTTAATCCTTTAAAAAAAAATTGGTCCCTAAAAAATTGTTTTGGCTTCACCCCTAGGTAGTATGTATATAAAAATGTACTATATATATCAATTATGGTATTAATTGTTTGTGAAAATTAAATCAAATTGAAAAATAAAAAAACCATGTATCATATTACATATTAGACTAAAGTTTACATATAAACTTTATATTATGTCCTATACTCATTAATACACTTATCCAAATGTAGTAAGTTTAGCTTAGTCCATGTTGAGCTTGGATAAAGAATTTTAATTTCAAACCAATCAACTTGATTTGCCCCGTCAGCATCAACTTATTGTTCATTTGATATTAGAAAATTAAAGAAAAACAATATTTGGATTAAGTTGGAGGTTTTGAAGTTAATCTTATTTTAATTTGGACCGGAGGTTGAATTGATTAGCTTATTAATTTGTCGGTTTAATTGGTTTGATTAAAAAATTATTAAAATTTTAAAATAAAAAAATAAAAAATTATGATACAACCAGTTTTTTTACCCGACTCAATTGATCTGTACCGATTCATATCTCAATCGGATCAAAATCCCTATCCAAACCAATACTCTAATCGATTCCTAATCTAACCGATCCAATCGACTCATCCGATTCAAACAACTTGAAGCTTCAAATTTTTTATTCAAAATTGGATCTGAATCAAGCTTATGAACGTACCATTAATAAAGGCACAAGGAGATGGTGATTTACCTTCCATTATTGAAGCTAAACGTTAAAAGTAATGGCAGTGCGGCTCACACCATTTATAGCGACAAGTCGTTTTTGTTGGCTAATGATTCCTTGTGTTAGACTTTGTTGAAACAATGTCTCAATCGTTGTCATATCGTCTCCACCCTACTTATTTTTATTTTTGGATATAGATAAAATTTTAGAAGAATTTATCCTACATCATGTAGATAAGTTTCATTACTTTTGTTGAGGGGTATCGATTCCTTCGGTAGAAATTTTCAAAGTATTATCTGTTAGGTAGTCGGTGCGGTATTTAGTAATGGAAGGTATTGTCTTGAGTTTAAGTTTTGTTTCTCAACTCCGCAAAGAGCCCCGTAGGTTCACGGAGTGGTAGCGCCTTGGTTTGTTGAGGCGGATCGACTCATTCAGGAGAAGTCTCTAAAGTGTCATACGCAAGGCAGTCGATGTGACCCTCAACAATTGAAGAAATTGTCCTGAGTCTGGTTTTGTCTCCCAACTTTGCGAAGAGTGTCATAGGTTTACAGAGTGTGAGCACCTACGTTTGTTGAGGGGGACCGACTCCTTCGAGAGAAGTGGTACCATATCTCCTTGAAAAGGCTACTTATGTCTTGATTGGTGGTTCGATCCCTGGCACACACATCTTCCCCTGAAGGATGTGTAGATAATTAATTGTGGAAGATGTGTGCGAGGGGGATCAAACCACCAACCAAGACATAAGTAGCCTTGGTTGACGGTTCGATCCCCTACAGACGCAACTTTCATAATTAATACAATCACTCTTCTCTATAACAACCATATTTGTCTGCCAAGATTTTGCTTGTTATAAAGAGGTGGATGTTATACACCTATAAAAGTAAGCTGTTATAGAGAGATAATTATTGTAAACCTACCATAGATATGAATTTTGATCAAATAAAGGAACTTAGAATTATGTTTAAAAAAACAAGAAAGTGGGAATCAAATCAACAAAATTAAAAGACGTATAACAATTCATGCATTATTGCTTTCATGCATATTTTATTTTACATTCTTTCACATGATTAATTATAATGTTCATAAATCTAACAAGCTCAATTAATCAATATGAGTCATCAAATTAAATTAATTAATTTATCATAAGTTATTAAATTAAAGTAATCAATTTATAAGTTTATGGTGTTCCAAATTAACAGTAGAATATTTACTTAGGAAACTTAACAATTTATTGAATTGATATCTTTAATTCCACCCATTGAAGATTATTTTCATTTAATAAAATATAATTAATAGATTTTATGTGAAAACTAAACATTTTATTGAAATAATATTTTAATTACAATAATTTTTATTTAATAAATTATAGTTAATAGGCTTGGTTATATGAAATAGTTATAATTTTACTTAAAATTTTAGATAATGTGCTATTATAAAGAACTAATTTAATAAAGGGAGAAGGATTGTATGAAATAGGGATATTAT
Source organism: Gossypium longicalyx (assembly GCA_025698465.1). Taxonomy (NCBI): domain Eukaryota; kingdom Viridiplantae; phylum Streptophyta; class Magnoliopsida; order Malvales; family Malvaceae; genus Gossypium; species Gossypium longicalyx. The sequence continues at coordinate 9,272,705 of CM046999.1, read as the reverse complement.
CCTTTTTCAATAATTTAATGTCACATCATTATTTTCATTCTAAATTTTAGGTTTTTCATGCTAAAAAAAATCAAATCCAAATAAAAATTCTGAAAATTAGGATGATTTTATTAACGTGGAATTAAACTATTGGAAAAGGATAATATCCTTGTTGTTGTTATTATAAGTGAAATGTTGTTATAGAGAGTTACAATAAAACATAAAAAATTGGTTCTACTAGACACTTGATTGTTATAGAGGGCTGACTATATTTTTACCAATACTAACACCTCTCCTATAAGCTTGCAAGTCGTATCTATATCAACAGAGATGCTCCCTAAACTCTGTGAACCTGGTTGGACTTTCATCGGAGTTAGAGAGACAAAACCCCCTCCAAATAAGACAATACCTATCGTTGAAGATCCGAGACCCAACTCACCTCGACAACTTTTATTTAGAAGCCATAATAAAGTTATAGATTTTATAAGAACTAATAAAAAATGATTTGCATGCACTAAAGTCGAGTTTAAAAGTCTAAAGTAATACAAATGGTGAGAATATGACAGAAGTGTGGTCCTTGATACCCATTACTTTTGGTGGCTGTAAGTACCATTACTAACAGCTTTCCAAAACTCTCAAGCATTGCTTCCAATTTTTGCCACCTTCATCCATTATTTTTACAATAGTTATAATAACAATATGTCTGTCGCTATTAAATTTTAAGAACAAAAACCTGACGAAACTCTCATCAAACTTTTTGCGACGATAATTACTCCTATTTTTCCTTTTCAGTTAAAAATTACCATTCTGAAGCAGAAATCAGCATCCCCAAATGTACCATCACAATAATTACTCCTTTTTTTAGGTTTGAAATTAGGCATAAGCTAAAGATATGTTTGTTTCACTGGAAATAATTTACGAAAAATGAGTTTTGGAAAAAATAATATTTTTTGGTGTTTAAATGATTCTGCATAAAATCTTTTTCGCTATTTGGTAATTTTTTCTAAAATTATTCTCTAAATGTTGTTATTAGTGAAAAAAACCCAACGTAAATATACTTGTTAAAAAATATTATAGTAGCATTTTGTTTTGACAATTGAAATTTATTTTATAATATTTAATATCATATATAAACTTAATAATAAACAATGCCTAATTAAGACTTAATTTAAATTACACATATTACATATATGAGAGTGGATAGCGACACATTTGAATTGAAAGAGATAAATGAAGTTAAACATGATTTAAACAAATACTCATATTTAAATAATTAAAATATTACTATTTTATACCACATAAAATTTATATTAAATATTTATAAATTGTAATATATGTATTTATTATTAAAATATTATAATAATTTTTTTAAAAACGTTTTGAGAATATTATTTAAAATTATTATTGTTGAAAGTTATTATTAAAATAAATTTGTAATATTAAATTATTTATTAAAATAATAAATTATATTAATAAATTATTAAATATATGTTTAATAATATTGATATTAATATTTAAATATTTTTAAATATTTTTAAATATTTTTTAAAAAGTAAATAATATTAAACTTGGTTCAAGTTAATTTTTATATAAAAATAAAATTACTTATAAATGAGTTCTTTTTTTAAAAAATGATCTACATTTTTTAAAAGGGTAAATCAATTTATTTTAAGTTAATTTATAGGAAAATGAACTTATTTTCCGTAAGTCACAAAAAATAACTTAAAGGGAAAAAAAATTTACAATTTCATTTCAAGAAAAACAATTTGGCCAACTAAAAATAAGCCAATTTTTATCTAAATTGACTTACCCTTTTAAAAAAATGTAGGTCATCTTTCGAAAAAAATTCTTTTATAAGTAATTTTATTTTTATACAAAAATTAACAAGAATAAAATATTATATTATTATAGTAATAATTTTTTTTGTATTTTAATATCAATATCAATTATTATATTGTTTAATATTATTAAACATACATATTTATTTATATTTAATAATATAATAAATTATTAATATATTAATATAATTTTTAATTTAATAAATCATATAGTATTATAATTTTATTTTAGTAATAAATTTTAACAATAATAATTTTAAAGTTTAAAGTTTAAATAATAATATATTATTGGAAAATATTTATATTAACATTTTTAATAATAAATATATATTACAATTTATAAATATTTAATAATAATTTTTTTATAGTATATAATATGAATATCTTAATTATATAAATATGATAATTTTTTAAAATCATATTTAGCTTCATTTATCCTTTCTAACTTTAATGTCTGGCTATCTTATATACACTCTCATATATGTATTATATGAAATTTAAATTAAGTTTTAATTAGATATTATAAATTATTAAGTTTATATATGATATTAAATATTATAAAATATTATCTTATCATAAAATAAAATTCAATTATTAAAAGGAAATGTCGACTTGAACTAGTTGTTATTATGCTAAGAAGCTGAGTATGAATGGAAGTTGTCGAAACTAGTTTTTTAAAATCGACTTTTTAAACCTTTTTTTTAAATAGACTTTTATATAAAAAAAAACGGGAGTCGTCATCAATCCTTTTTATGAGGTGTGATCGGATCACCTAGGAATTTGATCGTTTTAATAAAAGGTTTGATTTACTAAAATACTGATTTTTTGAAAAACCCCAAACCCGGCCTGAACATTATGGCCAAATCTGATGATGTCACACGAGATGGGTTTTGGAAACCTTGCTGACTTGGTAAAACATCAATCTTTAAAATTTACTAAAGACCACAAATTAGTCAGTTTCTTTACCAAAACTTATTACAGCGAAAGCCTTAATCGTTATAGTTTGAAAACACAATCGTGTTTTTAGGAAAACCGTTGTTTACATAAAAATCGTCATTTTAATTAAACGATTTTACCAATTCTTGGCAGAAATCTTGGCCAAGATCCCGCCCAAGAAAAGCCCAAAAACGACGAACAGGTCCAAGCGAAACCTCCATTACCCATAATTCAACCTCTATTTCCAGGACAATTAAATCATTTTCGAAAGGGTAAAAAAGACAAGGAGATCCTCGAAACATTCAGAAATGTTGAGATCAACATACCACTGTTGGATGCTATCAGATAGATTCTGCGGTATGCCAAGTTCCTTAAAGAACTCTGCACCAACAAACGAAAATTAACTGGTAACGAAAGAGTAAGTGTTGGTGAGAATGTATCCGCAGTGTTGCAGCAGAAAATGCTAGCGAAATGCAAAGATAGGGCATGTTTGCAATACCATGCAAAATTGGCCATTTAGGAATTAAGAAGGCTATGTGTGATTCAGGGGCCTCCATAAACGTCATGTCTTTTTCTGTTTATGAATCACTTAACGCGGGTTTTTTTGACAAAGACAAGTGTTATCATTCAGTCGGCAGACAGGTCCATTGTGTATCCCCGAAGGAGTCCTCGATGACGTATTAGTGAAAGTCAACGGACTTATCTTCCATGCAGATTTCTATGTGATAAAAATGGAGGAGGATAACGCTCCTGGGTCTTCAGACATCTTGTTGGGGAGACCTTTCCTTAGTACTGCAAATACTAAGACTGACGTACGAAACGGAACCCTCACGATGAAGTTTGATAGAGAGGTCGTGAAGTTTAATGTTTATGACACTATTAGTCACCCAAGTGAAGTCTTGGACGTAAACCGTGTCGACATAATTAACACATCAGTAGAAAAAACTTTTGAGTCATCTTATGGAGATAAATCCAAAATGATGTTTGATGATTTTTCTGTTAATAAATTATTGGCTTCTGTGGATACTAAACTTCTACCTTCTGTTGTGCAGGCACCAGATCTAGAATTAAAACCACTTTTCGAATATCTCAAATGCACATTTCTGGAAAATGATGAGACCATACACGACTTAAAAGGGATTAACCCCTTGATGGGCATACATAAAATTTTCTTGGAGAAAAAAACAAAACCAAAGAAAGAGGCACAAGGACGATTGAACCCAAATATGGTGGATGTGGCAGAAGAGGAGAATTCCCAAGCTCGTACAAATGAAAGAATTCAGTCGGAACAGCTCCAATACTAGTTGAAGCGTCAAGCTAGCGATGTTAAACAAGCGCTTGTTGGGAGGCAACCCAACCTTTTTTTTTTTTTTACTTTTCTTAATTTTTATTATTTATTATTTCATTTCATTTCATTAGTATTTTTATTTTATTTTACTATATTTTATTATTTATTATTTTATTTTTGGATATTAATAAATTTCTCTTCTTTTATCTAGGTAAACAGAGGCGAAAATAGGAAGAAAAGGGAGAAAAAATAAAAAAATTGGTATGGAACAGCCCTTTATCCTAACCCTATTCCAACCAGGAATAGCGCATCCCTGCCCATGACTACTCAAAACTTGTAGCCAAACATCCCTCCTATACACCTCCAAACCCTAACAATTTATCCCATTTTTCAAACAAACCCCCACCAGCCACCGCACCTTCTACCCTTTCCACCGCCGATTTCTCCAACACCATGGTGAGAACCCGAAGCCGAGCCACCGTCGAACCATCCTTCATCGTGAACATCCGCTGGCATCAATTTCTGGCGCCCCAACATGTCAACTTAGCTGAAGAACGCCTTATTCTCTTTCCTCTCCTCCATGCGATGCCAAGCCTTCTCCTTCTTACATCTTTGCATAAACGATAGTGACGACATGGGGAGTGTTCTAAACTCTTTCTTTTTATCATATTTATTAATATTATTTTTCACATCGAGGACAATGTGTTTTAAATAGGGGGAGGCATTCCTCATTATTTCTTTTTTTATCTGTTGTTTTTACTGTTGTGTTACTGTTGTTACTGCCATATGCTCGTTTCTGCCCATATTTATTTTTTAAAGAATATTATGCCTTTTTTCATGCCCAAGAATTTGACCATGACTTGACCATTGTTTGACCTTCATGCATGATTCTTATCTACTGAGCTAATTATGATTTTGCTTGATAGATTTCATCTCCACTGTTTTATTTCTTTTAGTTAAATAATTATTATTAATAGATTTAACCCTATTTTGCTTTTAGTAAATTTGATTAAGTTTAAATACAAATATGACACTTAATAAAATTGCATGCTTAAAATATGTTCATGACTATTAAGGTGGTTGCTGAAACTTATTCTTGACACTTAATTGTTGCTCCTAAGTCTTTCAAAATTAAAATTTCGTTTAATAACAATAATGTTTCTGTGGTTATGAGTGCAGCTTAAAACGTATCTAGCTAAGTAACCGGGGTAGGGTGCTTGGGTTGTCATCCTATTTCGCGTCAAAAGGCTGTGTGACGTGTTAGGTAAAACTTCGCTAACCGGAATTAATTTTTAAGAATGAGTTTGGCTGAGTAACCGGGGTGAGGTGCTTGCCTGTCATCTCTCTTCTCGTCAAAAGGTTCAATATGTTTTTAAGAAAAATAAAAATTAAGAGTGTGTTGGGCTGAGTAACTGGGGTGGGGTGCTTGGCTGTCATCTCTGTAACACCCCAAACCTGGCCTAGACGTTATGGCCGAATCTGGCGTGTCACATCGAAGTCTTTTTTGAAAATAGGACTTGTCGTTAAGAATCTAAATTTAAGTTAAAAACCTTTTAGTTTTTATTGCTTGAGAAAATTCGGCAAATTAAGTTGTTACTAATTGAAATCAATTTGTCAAAACGATTTTCATATCTATCACTGTTGATTCCTTAAGCTGAATAAAATCGCGGAAGCTTTTAAAAACCTTGAAGTTTAAAATGAGTGTTTTCCTTGAAAACAATTATTATTTTGCGAATTCATCTTTTCCTAGTCCAGCAGTTTAAGGTAAGAAATCAAAGCCCAAATAAAAGTTAGAACCACAAATGGCCTTATTACATAACCAAAAACCCAATATGAAATTTAAATAAATATAGTCAAAAGTATAACGTCAGCAATCGTGTGGCCACCTCCGAGTCCCCCGCAGCACCAAATCATCTAAGGCTGGGGATTACCTGTACAGTTGAAAAGAAAGGGTGAGTTTACGAAAACTCAGTGTGTAATCCCCTATCAAGAAAGCGATAAACAATGCATACAAGATATGATGCGGGCACGAGCCCCGATGTCAAGATCAAGACTGATGCGGGCCTTAGCCCTATCAAGATATGATATGGGTCTAAGCCCAATATCAGATCGATGCATGTAATGCAACTATGCATCCCACTCAAATCCAGCTAGCACACCACCCGTACCAACCATCACACCATGTGGAGATATAAATTGACCCACCCAGACAGCACACCGAAATTGCAACAAAGCTGCCAGTAATAGTAATGCAGCATAGCTGCCAGAAATAGTAAATGTGACAAAGCCACCAATATTAGTAATTGTGACATAGCTACCAGTAACAATGAATGTGACATAGTCACCAGTACAGTACTTCCTCCATATCAAAATCCCAACCCCATGCAGTATGTCATGTCATAAATATTACGTGTATGCAAAGCCATACTCAGTACAATCATATATGTGAATCATAAGCACATCAGTCATACGGAACATAAAGGCATAATCGTTATTTTACCATACAAGGGTATTACGAACATTTACCCTACAGGGGCATTACATTCGTTTTACCCTACATGGGCATTACGGTCATTTTATCCTACATGGGCATCACGGTCATTTTACACTACAAGGGCATTACGGTTATTTTACCCTATAGGGGTATTGCGGTCATTTTACCTATTTTAGGGTTTCAGCTCAGGTAACGACCTTTTCAAAGGTCTACAGTCACCTCGAGCAACACAGATAACCTAAATGATCATAACGGTGTAAATGGGCCCAAGGCTTATTACTCGGCCCAAGTGAGCCCACACGCTCGTGTGGCCTATTTAGCCCAAATTCAGTTACGACTATGCAAACAACGCAGCCCATTCCAATATTTACCACAAATTACAGACTTTATCCATGTAGGGCCCACGAGTTCATTGGGCCCACACGGCCCATCGAGGCCCATAATGGCCTCTACAGTCCTACGCTTAAGATTTGAAGGCTCGAATCACCACACGTGCGATCGCACGCTCATGTGGCATCAAACGTCGTATTTCAGCTTTTTGACTTTTCAGGTTTTGTCGATCGACAGTCCATTCAGTGTGGAATACACACTTGTTATGAAACGTGCGCCTAGCCCAAGAGTTTCCCAAACCTACAATCCATCAAGATAATCCATTAGTCGATAAGAACTAGGTTTAATCACCCTTCTTTTATTCCCAGTTAAAGATAACATTTGATATCTGCCTTAAACGCAAGAATGAATAACCCTGCTTAGAACCGTTGGAGAAATGTGGGTTTACTTTCCTAATCGAATAGCTGTACTGACCATAAAACCCATTAATGTTGAACACAAAGATACATGACATTAGACTAAGATATGGCTTATAGAAACTCAATCCAAGGATAAGAGGAAATAGGCAATCGACCAACACCTCCCCAAATCAGTCATGCACCTGTTAAACACCATAATAGTGAGTAGGATCACCTTGGTCGAGTAAAGTGGAAGAAGTTTGATTGCCCAATACTCACAAGCGTCACCTTCACTCTTCAAGAGACTTAGAACCCAAAAGAACACCACGCCTAGGAGAAAGAAGGGTAAGAATCGGTAAGAAGGGAATAAATATTCGGCTCTTAAGAAGTGACAGAGTGCTTACCTTCTTGTTAATGAACCTCACCAACTGCAATCAAAAAGGGATAGCGTAATCGGTCTGAATAGCTAGATAAATAGGAATGAACTTTGATGAACTCAAGATTTGAAAGGGGAGATGGTATAATCAGTTAAGCAAGAAGAAGAGAGAGAGGGTGAAAGACGACAGTACATTCGGCCAAGAAGAATAATGCCAAAAAGAGGAAGAGGTAAATAGGGAATATTCGGCCAAGAGCTTTCAACCAAAAAGAAGAGAAACAAGAGAAATGTTAGTGACCAAAACGTTGACAGAGAATAATCCCCGAAAGAGCGAAAATGACCAAATACAAAAAAAAAAATCAAAACAAAAGCTGAAACTCGCCCCAAGGAGTAAAGAAGTGAAAAACAATGACCAACCCCTTGCTTTTGCTCCCAAAGGCCGAAAGTGCCACCAATGAGAGTCCAAAATTGGCATTCCCACTACTACTCCATTCAAATCCCTACTTTTACTCCAAATAACACTCCTAAAATCACTTAATCCTTATCCCACTCACCCAACTCCCTAGCAATCGAAAATCCCTCCTCTATTTCCTTATTTGACCGATTCAAACTTTTCCAACTACACCTAAAATTTGGCTACATAATCCACTTCTCCATTCAAACACCTCAAACATCCAACACATAGAGTCCCAAAGCCATACAACCACCCACACGGTAATTTACAAGAATAACACACCCTTGCACACAGCGCGACTCGAACTCCAGTCCTTTGACATTAGAAACACGCCACTTACCATAGGACCACAAGCTCTTTTGTATCACATTTCAACTATAATTTTTTTATAAGGTCTACCTACTAATGTCCAGATTCATTCAAGGGAAAACCAAAAATTTTGCTAAAGTCCAGGTTTGAACTCAGGACTTCTCAGACACTTCCCAGAGCACTTAACCACTGAGACAAACATGCATTTATGTCCCTTTCTAGCATAATTAAAATATCTATGAGCAGTCTCCTAACCGCTCCCATGCTCAAGGCCCAGTACTTCCTGGCCCAATTTCAGGGCGTTACAATCTCTTTTCGCATCAAAAGGTTCAATATATTCCTAAGTAAAAATAAATAAATTAAAAAGAAAAAAAAAGGAAGATATATTAATAAAATGTGTGGACTAAAGGTAGAAACAAATAATGTGTCTTGATGGGTTTGGTAAATTACCTAATTTTCATAAAATAATCCAAGTCGATCTTAATTTTTGTGTGTGTAAATTGGAATACTTTTTCAATTTTACTTAAAGCAAGCTAAGGGTTCGCTTTATTTTTCATATGCATTTTGACTAATTTTTATAAAACTTTGGAGTGGTACTTCTTTCATGGCAATTTCTAAACTTCACAGTGGATAGGAACCATACTTGAGGGCAAGTATGGGCTAAGTAGGGGGAATTTGATAATACTCTAGAACGACATGTTTTTATATGCTAACTGCATGTTTATTTTGAGTATAACCCTACTAATTTGAGCTATTTATGGTCTTTTATCTTTCAGGGACTAAATTGGAGGCAAAAGGAAATTTAAGGGCAAAAAGTGCAAATTTGAAGATACAATGGGACAACATGCAACATAGGGAAAAATGTGGTGCCAAAAATGCAAGTATGGAAGACATAAGGGCAAAAGTGCAAAAGAAGAGATTTTATAGCACAAGACTCTATTTATTTTTTAATTATATTAGGATAATTGTTAAGGATTATTATTTAGATTTAATTTTAAGATTTATTTTCATTTATCTTTAATTATCTTTAATTATCTTTATTTATTTGTATTTATCTTTTAGAATTTAATTAGGAATAGACTAGGTTTCTTTTTACTATAAATAGGGGATGAAGTAACACAAATTTCGTCCATCTTTTGCTGTAACACTCTCTCCCCCATAAATTTAGTCTTTTTGTTCTTTTCATATTTCAATAAAAAAATTTCCCTTTCCATTATTTTTTTTTTGTTTTTCCCCAACAATCATTAACCACTAAATCTAATCTAGCCGAAGGTTGTCGAAATTCCCCAAAAAGGTTCATGAGGCTTAGAATTCGCGCCTAGCCTTCTCAACAGGGTATTCATCGCTTCTCCATATTACGGGGCTGACGCTTCCCTCCATGTTCCTTAATAGGTGATCTTTTCAACTTGTACAAGGAACGGCCGCTTTGTACGTTTTAGGAAGGTTGCACAGTCGGTTTGTTGGCTTTCTACGTTAGAGGTTGACGAGTCCAAGAGACAAAATGGCGTGGTATTCGCCGTTGGGAAGTGATGATCTAGCAGAAGATAGTCCCACAAAAGCGATTATTGGCTAGAGTCAGGTTCCGCCATATCTTAAGTCTAAATTCTTGGAGTTGGTGGTCGTAGGCGTCCTCTTCCACTATAACTGGCTTACTCTGCTTGAGAAGGATCACTTAAAAGCCAAGGATTGGACCCAAGGCGAATCGAGACAACCGGAGGCTGGAATCTCACCACATAAGAAACTCTCTCTCTGTTTATTTTTATATTCTCCATTTTAATTTATTTAATTTCACAATTTCAATTCAACTTTCAATTCTATTTTTATTTTACTTTTCCAGATCAAAACTTTTAATTCTATTTTTTTTAGGAACGCAGGTTTTCTTAGGCACGATTCTGCTTAGGATTTCGAGAAACAAGCATTCATGCAAACCGGTCCCTGAAGATTCGACTCTGCTTCCCCTTTACTTTTCTTTTTCATTATTTTGTAGGCAATATGATATTTTTGGTGCTCTCAACGACTGTATCACAATCAAATTGACAAATAATCCAAAAAGAAACAGTTAAAAATCAAACAGTCTAGAGAGTCTCAAAAATTACGACTCTCAAATAAGTCTAAAATTTAAAATAAACCAAAAGAACTAAGTTTAACTGTTTTACGACATAGTGGTTACCGCTGTGTCTCTGTCATACCGATCTGCCTAAGTCTGAGGATTACTTGACAAAACAGACAAACAGATATGAGTTTACGTAAACTCAGTGTGTAACCCAGCAGAATTAGACAAGCAAACATACAGAGATATTTCAAACAATCAGATGCAGAATCGAACGTATGCCCATCTCAGATACAGTTACAGAAATAGATGTACAGATCAAATAATAGATTCAGATATGCAAAGTCCTACCCCCATCCTCTACACACCAACTCCGACCATCCCATCACACCATGTAGGGTTAAAAACACCCACCCATCCCTACACACCACATTGTGTCGTTATGAAACGTATCAGATATAGCGCAGCCAAGTTGTCAGAAAATAGGCAATGATCGCCATACAGAACACTTCCTCCAAATATATATAAAACCCACCCCAAAACAGATGTAGATATCAGATACAAAATCATCAGACTAAACATGCTCAACATGCTTTATATAATAACAGATACACATTAAATAGTATAATCAGGCATACATTAGAATCCTAATCAGATCAGTCTAGCAGAGTTTCATAGCATACAGATAGGGGTTTAATCAGTCCTTAATGACCCTACGGTAGGTCCACAGTCAAAAGGAATGTCCCGCGCGACCTTAGGGAATATTTCAGAATTATGGCCTACATGTCCGTGTGGGCCCACACGCGCAGATTGGCCTTACCCGTGTGGTCCACACGGCCTAGCCCAAGGATCCACACGCCCGTGTGTCATGCCCGTGTTAGCCCACACGCCCAAATTAGCCTAGCCCGTGTGGCCCACACGGCCACACTCAAGCCACCACACGGTCGTGTGCTGCGTACGGCCATGCCTTCGTCGACCACACTGCTATGTTCTCATACACGGCCTACCACACGGGTGACCACACGCCCTTGTGGCGTCGATAGTATGGTTTTTTGGCTTTTGTCGACACTTGTTTTTCTACGTTTCGGGTACACACCTGATAGTGTTTTGATGCCAATACTATCCCGAGTCTTCCAAAACCTAAAAATAACATTCCCAAAACTTTTAGCAACCAAAATCGAGTTACAAAACTAAATCGATTCAATTCCAAAAACTTACCACCGCGGAAACGATTACACGTGGTAAACTAAACTGTTGGAGTGACAACCACTACCTCACCGCCTTCTCCTACGCCACAGGATTCAACGATTAACACCAATTATCGACCATCAATAAGATTGCCCAAAATACCAATAATCAATTGTTAACGAAAAGCCCAACTTCACTTACCGCGTAGATTAATGAATCCAAAAGAAAACGTAGCAACGACAGTTGTAAGAAAACACAACAGTAACCGCAGAAAAAGTAAAAAAAAAATTGAAAACGAAGAATAGGGAAAAAAAGAGGAAAAAAAATCAAGAAGGAAGCTTGAAAAAAAGAACAAAATCAATCAGAAGCTGGTAACTCCTAATTTTCCTCCCACTAACCCACTAACAAACCACTTACTCAGATTTTTTGTTTAACCGAAACTCTCTCAGTCAAACGAGAAAACATAAACTCCTACGCTCGCGTAGGGATTCGAACACAGAACCTCCAACACACCAATTCCCTTACCACTTGAACCAACAGGCCCATTCTAATATAAATTTACAAAAAATTTAAGAAAAAGCCCACTGAACAAATATAAGGCTTAGATTAGAAAATAACCAAAATTGATAGAATTGAACTTGAACCCAAGACCCCTCATACACACCTAGAACAATTAACCACTAAAGCAGATACTCAATTTGTGTTAGATTTTACAGAAGCAGAAATAAATTATTCGGGGCGTTACATTTTTGGTCTTCAAAATCTAGAAAATGGGTTCGGGAGTTGGTTATGCACGAGGAAGGATTAACACCCTCATGACACCCAAAATTTGTACCTAGTAGATTACTTGATGTCTTAGTGTCGCGAATTGAAAATTTGAAGGGAGTTTAAAACACGACCCCTTTTTGCATAATGTATATATTTTTAGTAAAATCCTTTAAATAGATTAAAACGTATGTAAAAGGCTTTCTTATCTCGAGGTAACAAAAGATTGTATCCCGTAAGTTAGGACATGACATCTCGAATTCTCAAAAATAAGCTTGCCTTTTATTTTTTTTATATTAAACCTCACGTATTTTAATTTTAAAAGGATATTTGGTTATTTAGATTCAACAAGAAAATCAAAAACCCCGTAAGTTAGGGCACGACTCCTCGAATCTCCAAATACGAAATATTGCCTATTTTTAAAATTTTCCTCTCTTTTTTTATAATAACATATGTAAAATTTAAAACGATGGGTATTTATCTTATTTGGAGATATAGTATAAAAACAACGATGAGTAAATATGTTTAAACATGATTCATGACGTGATTTTAATGAAATAAGATAAAATGATAGTGTAGAAAATGGAACAATGATATATGAATAAAATTTCACGCTAATAAATGACAATAATATGAATATACTAATAAAACAATTCATAATATATATAATGGCGGAGATAATAACATAATATATACTACTTTAATACTAATATGAACAATCAAAGGAAAAAATAATAAAATAAATAATAACAATGATAATAATAATAATAGTGACAAAATATGCACATAAAAAATAAGAAGACAATGCCAATTTTAATAAAATAAGGACAAGGAAATAAATAATAAATACATAAATAAATATAGAGGAAAATAGTTTATAAAATATTGAAAATAAATGACCAAATTAAAATGTAATTGAAATTAAGGGTGCAATTTGTAATAAAATACATAAATAATAATAATAATAATAGTGAGAAAAAAAGGAAAAACACAAAAATAAAAAAGAAATAAGTAGATAAATCTATAAATATATAAATAAATAAATAAATACAAAGGAAAATAAAATATAAAAGATTGAAAGTAAGGGACTAAATCAAGATCTAAACAAAATTTAAAGTAAAAATCATAATAAAATAAACAAATTAAATAATAAATAAGGTAAGGGATTAAAATCAAATGCGTGAAGGAAAGACAGGGATCAATTAGGCAATAATCCCCTTGTCCCTTAAACGCAGCATTCCCTAGAGACTAAATAGTCAAAGGACGAAAATAAAAAAAATAACAAAATCAAATGGGTAAATTTAAAAAAAGGAAAAAGCTAAAATAACGACCAGACTGAAAAAGAGTCCAAAAGCGAAAGGACTGAAAGGGTAAATAGGCCCTTAGTCTAAAAACACGCGGATCCTGGGGGTCTTGGGTCGGATCTCGGGTCAAAGGCCAAAACGACAACGTTTTGGCGTCTGGAAATGAAACCCAAAACGACGTCGTTTTGGAATGCTATAAAAGAAAAAATTTTAAGAAAAAAATTATTTGCTTTGTTTTTTAGAAAAAAAAAAAAGCTTCGTTCCCTTCGTTTTCTCTCTGGGCACTGCCCAGAATTCGGCCATTGGGCCACCGTGACTGCTGGTAGCCGACGACGGTGGCTGCCGTCTTCGGTGGCTAGAAAATTGTCCAAAAATACCTTTTAAACCGTTTTTTGTGTAGAACTCCGATTTGGAGTTGAAACTACCGAAAACTAAAGCCAAAACCCCCCAAAAGGAAAAAAAAAATACTCTTCGACTCCCGACGCCCTCCGCTGCGGCATTGGCCGAATCCCCAGGGATTCAACGACCTCTCGGACCGGAAGAGATGCTAATAGTGTCGTGAAGACGAAAAGGCAGGTAACGTTTTTCCTTTTTTTATTTTTACTTATTATTATTTATTTGCTTCGAGAATAAAATCAGAGAAAAAATAAAATTGCTACCTTTTGAAACTTGATACTTTTTTTGTATTTCTCTCTGTGTGTCCATAAAAACAATACATGATGTCTGGCTCTTATAACCAATTTTACATATTATTTTTTTCTTTTTCTTTCTTTATTTTGCTACTGTTTTTGCACGTTTGCGTTCATTGTCCTTGTTCTCCCTTTTTTGCAGGTGGTGGCAGAGGGTGAAGTCAACGGCGGTGGTGGTAGAGGGGGTGTCAAACGGCATGCCTGTCGACGTGGCGAGGATGTGGCGTAAAAAGGGGCTAGGGTTTCTAATTTACTAAAAATGTTTAAGTGTTTTGGTTGAGAAAATTATTTAAGTGAAAAAATAATTAATTTAAATTAATTTAATAAATATGATTTATTTTGGGAAATAGAAAAACATGTATTGAGTTTGATTAGATTAAAAAGTGTCAGGTTAAAAGCCCATGAAGCAAATATAATTGGACACAATACAAGAGAGACTCGATTCCCAATCATAATACATATGAGGGAGAAACACTCTATTAGCCTCGCCTTTCTCCTAGTTCAACTAGGGGATGGGATTTTCTATTAAATAAGTATTAATCGTATTTTACTAATTCAACTAGGGTTTCACTTCCTTTCCTTATAAATAGATGGCATTGGCAGGGCTAAAACATACAATAAGTTTTACACAACTTTGAGATATTGTTATTTTACCCGAAAATAGTCAGAATTTATTTCTAAATATAAATTATTTTTTTGAGAATAACAATTCTACCGATTTCTATTGAGAGAGAGATTTATTATCCTACTGAAAGTAAAGAAATTATTTTTGGTTCTGTGTTTAATTCAAAATTGTTTGAGCCCATACTTGAAGTAGTTTGTGGTAAGAGAATAGTAGAGAAGGTCTTCGGTTGAAAATCGGGAACATCTAGGATCCGTCTCAATCAAAGAATATGTACTATTTCTGGAAAAAGTTTATTGCTATAAATATCACAAACCAACTCAATTTTCAAAATTTTTATTTTTCTGTTGTGCAAGAAAACCATTTTCGAATCGGATTTTTTCCAACAATAATATCATTCCACAACAGTGTAATTCATAGCCCAATAAAACGCAAAAGATATCATTTCATCAGCATTAAATGATAGATGGAAAGTAATATGACCACAAGTCATTTGTCTTGGTGATTAATGATTTAATTACTATTCGATAGTAATTGACTTTTCATGAAGGAAGATGTAATGATTACCATGAGATAAAATAGGATCATACTGGGAGGACAAATTTATCTTAAAGAGATTAAGAATATTCTATGAGGGCAACACACCTATGACAAAGTTATTGGATGAACACCTATTGAGTAAAGTATGACTTCATGACTAAATAATATTGTAATTACTAAGAGAAGAGTTAAAACTTTACAAATTATTTGAGCCCTAATCATATATGTTCTATTGGACCCTCCACTAGCTCGAGATAACAAGAAATGAATTGCAAGTAGAACCAATAATATGAAATGAATGAAAAATGATGAAGTAAGAAATATAGATCACATGCATCACTATCCACAGTGAATGTTTTTTCTCTCTAAATACAAAAGATGACTTAGAAATTAATTTAAGTTCTTCAAATTATTATTTACTTAATTCTAACTAAATAATTGAATTTCGAAGTGAGAATTAAATTAATTAGACATTATGGATTAGTTGAATAAGACAATTAAATATATTTTCATCATTTATTCTACTATAGTAAAGTTGTCATGATTTCAACGGAATTAGAATTAGGTTGAAAAATTAATTTAGTTAATTTAATTAATTAAATTAATTAAATTCTATTTTATAGATAAATTCTATTTTATAAGAAAATACATAATTCTGGTTGTAGAAAGAAATAACTTTCCTCTTGAAAGTTATTAAAGTTTTCATGATGTGCAATTGGTTTGGGATACTTTGAGCTCACACTCAAAGTAGTTTGTGGTTCGAGGATAGCGAAGAAGGTCATTTGATAAAAAGTTTAGATTGACTTAACCGTTTCGTACAAAACACATATAAAACTTTAGTTAAAAGTTTATTGCTATAAATATTACAATGAATTGATTTTAATGAAAAATTACTTCTTCTTTTTTCAAACTGTTAATGATTCAAGAACTTAATTTGATTTTTGCAGAGACTGGTTCCCAGCTCTGCCAAGCATTATGAGGACCAAAGCATGGAATTATCTTGGGCTTGGGAACCCATGGGGAATTCGATGCCTCTTGCATTTTATCAAATTAAATTCAAGCTCCCTATGTAATTTTGTTTCATCAAATTGTGGCCTTGAAATGGAAATTGGGTATCGTTAATTGCTTTGCAGTTAGTTCTAATAACAATAAAGGTGCTCTAGCTATCCTATGGAATAATAATGTTGATTTATAACTTATGAGTTTCTCTCCATGTCACATTGACATGGATTTCTGAGAAGTGAATAATTTAAAAATGGAGGTTAGCTAGGTTTTATGGTAAGCTTAATGTCCAATGATGAGGTAATTCGTGGAGGCTTTTTGCAACATCACCACCTTGGAAATGTATTGGGAATTTCAATGAAATAATGTGGTCCTTTGAGAAAACTAGGGATAGACTGTGAAATTAATATAAGATGAGCAACTTTCAAGATACTCCAAACTACTATGGATTTTATGACTTGAGATTTTTGGGTATTTACATACATGGTAAAGAGGTTTGTTAGTTTTGATATTTTAAAATTTTGATATAATAACATTTAAAATAAATTACATATATATTATATTTTTTTATGTCATTTGGTGAAATTATGGTTGAAAATTTTATTAAACATTTTAGAGACTCATAAAAATTTAAAAATATATTCTATATGTGTTTCATATTGTTCCAAATGTTTTTGAGCTAACTCCAAAATATTTTAAGGTGTTGAAAATGTTTTTCAACGCATTTTGATAGTTAAGTATTGATACTTGAGGTCTAAGTATTGAAACCTACAAATTAGCTAATAGCACTTTCTAGAAGGGTAAGGTATTGAGACTTACCAGCCAAGTCTTAAGACTTGGGAATACATGTCTTGAGACTTATACGTAGGTTACAAGTCTTGAGACTTACCCTTGTAACAATTATATATGACTAGTTTTATGCCAAGTATCAATACCCTCCTTGATAAGTATTGAGATTTGAGTTGCAGGTACACTTTTTTAACTTGAAATTAATGCTTACAATGACTTCAAATCATTTCTAATGGCCACAAACATTTATAAACTTATTCCTTGATATAAATATAAGTCGAAAGGAATATTAAGACACAAGTGAGCAATATCCCAGTAAAAATTTAAATAGAAAATCTTTCATTTCTTCATTTTCTTTATTTCTCTTTTACATATTCATTGAAACTGATTGTAATATTTGTTTTTGTTTTCATATTTTTATTTTTAGAGCTTCAATTTGCGAAAACACACTTAATATTTGTTCTCTTTGTTGCAAAGAGTGAGGTATAAAACTTTAAGGCCATTCGATGGGTTGCTAGTTAAGCCTTGTAAAAGCTAGAGGGTTCTAGTTTAGCCATTAAAGCTAGGGAAATGTTATCTTAGCTTTTTGAAAAAGATAGGGATTGTAAATGTTATATATTTTCCTTAAAAGGTGAAAATTCAATTATAGTGAATTTAAAAATCCTTAGTTGAGGTATATCAAGGTAGTAGAGATAGACAATTTAAGTTGAACCACTATAAATTAAATTGTCTAAGTTTTTCTTTTATTTCCATATTATTTAGGAAAGTTTGTAGAGATTTTTAGAAAACAGATTCACTCACTCTTGATATTTTCGAGCCTAAAAAGGTAGATATTCTCAAACTCATATTAGGGAAAGGTTGGTCAGAGGCACTGCTAATACTAGTTGGTGAGAGTTCTACCCTTTTTATCGAGTAGAACATTTGGTATCTACTACTTCTGATCATAGGCTACAAGACAAACTCGTATAAAAGGCAATGAGGTGATGCCATGATATAGCCAATCACATCTATTTGGTCCAAACAGTTTCCACTATCTTGGAAGAAGAATAACACCTCGTAAGGAGAAACTGGAGCAACTGATCAGTGATTTGGTTACAATTGAACTAGCGAAAAGAGAGGGATAGTTTGAGCAAACTAGGGTTTCAGTTATAGAAGCTATTGAGGGGAAGAAGCTCTTAGAGAGAAGAGATTTTTTATGGAGATACCAAAATGCTTATCACCAAATACTATTCAGGAGATTAAAGAAGAGGTGTTTCAAATGCATCCCCTAAAAGCATGAATTCTAGAGCTAATATGCATGCCATTAATCAAACTAATATTACCTTGATTCCTAAAGTTAAAAACCTTCAATTGATTAGTCAATTTTGGCATATTGGATTGTCTAACGTACTCTACAAAATGGTCTTTAAACCATTCTTAATAGATTTAAATTTATGTTGGATGTTTGTATTGACGAGGCCCATGGCCTTCATCCTTGATAAGCTTATTGTTGCAATGCTTTAATCGCTTTTAAGAATCTTTACTCCATTAAACATAAGAGATAAGGGAAGAAAAGGCTTTTTTCTCTAAAGCTAGACCAGAGAAACCATATGATCGAGTGAAATAAGAATATGTGTGGCAAGTTATCAAATGGGTGTTGCAGCTAGTTGGGTTGACTTGGTAATGAGGTGCATAACCTTGATCTCCTATTCTATTACTGAATACTTTCAACCCTCTCATGGTTTGACACAAGGGATCCCTTATCCCCATATTTATTTATATTTTATCGTAAGGCTTTTTCTAGTCTTATTAGGCAAACGATGCTTAATCATCATATTAAATGTGTTCAAGCTTGTTCTACAATGCCTAATATCATCCACCTCTTTTTTGCTAATGGCAATCTTTTATTTGGGGGTGGTGCCTCAACAAGGTTCCTTGGTTGTAAAGGAAATTATCCTGGAATACTTTTGTTGTTTAGAGTAGCTAGTAAACTTTGATAAATCTATTTTTTTTAGTACAAATACGACTCAGGATATGAAGTCTCATTTTGGGCAAATCCTAGGGGTTTAGGAAGCATCAACAACGGAAAAGCATTTGGGCCTTCCGTCTATGGTTGGTAGAAATAAGAAACGAGTTTTTATAGCTTTTTAAAAAGGAACTGCTTTCTTGTATTAACGATTGGTGTACTAGGGTCCTCTCTCATAGTGGAAAGTTGTATTCATTGAAGATGCCTCACAAGCTTTGCCGACATATCAAATGAGTCGCTTTCGTTTTCCCAAGACTTTTTGTTTTAGGTTGAATTCTATTATTTCTGCCTATTGGTCGAGAATGAAGGATAACGGTTAAGGGATGTGTTGGGTGGGTTGGCAAGGCCTATGCAAGACTAAGACCCTCACGGCGGACTTGGCTTCAAGGACATGATAGCTTTTAATGTGGCATTGTTGTGGCCTTTATGCCTTAAACCATGGCAAAATATGCTTGCTAAACATCCCATAATACAACATACACAAAATTTCTCAAGATTTTCTTCGTTCTTTCTTTGCTTCCTTTTTTTGTTCTTCTTCACCAATTAAGGGTTTAGCAATGAATAAGAAGACAAGTTAGAAAATGTTTTAAGGGTTTCCAACAAGTGTGGGGAATTAAGGGATATTAGGTATATTTTATAACAGCTACATCAAATTCCCATTACTAAGTTAACGATTAGTGGCAAAAAGACAAACCTGAGTAACAATTTTGTAACATTTTATATTTTGATGATTAAAAAAGAAATATAAACATAATTGGGTGACCTCCTATGAAATTTACCCTTTTTAGTATGGTGATAAGTTTTGCGTGCAGCAATTTAAGGATATGGCAGTCAAGAAATTGAGTGAAACTGCTTTGAAGGTATTGCATATTGGTCATGGAAGAAAGGACAGGCCTACCTTCCACAGCATCAATTTTAGCCGTTACTTAGCCTCTGAAATTCACAGAGCCTACCCCATCTTGTCTTCTTTCGGTGAATATTTAATTTAATAAGAAAGAAGCTTGTTATTTTCAATTTGACTACGGATTCTGACAATTTCAGGATCTCATGAAATTTGATTAGCAATTAAATTGTCATCTTCATATATTTGTAATTTGTCAGCTTCAATTCTTTTGGAAAATGAAAAGCTTATATGATAAGTAAATTTGTATAGACCCTAGACTAACTCATTATCTCATTTTATAGGTCTTTTATTTTGCCCTTTCTTTTAGGACTCAGTCTATCTTCTGGGTTCTTACCCAACTAATTAATCATTCAGATGAACTTTTACATTCTTTATAACTTTTTAGGGTAAAATATAATAGAGGTTTTCTTTTACTCAATTATTTAATTTTATTATTTTTAGGCACTAAATTATTAGTATTTTCTAGTCAATTAATTATGAAAAGTTATAAAAT
This sequence comes from Gossypium longicalyx, assembly GCA_025698465.1. Taxonomy (NCBI): domain Eukaryota; kingdom Viridiplantae; phylum Streptophyta; class Magnoliopsida; order Malvales; family Malvaceae; genus Gossypium; species Gossypium longicalyx. The sequence goes on along the minus strand of CM046999.1, from coordinate 9,251,952 downwards.
AATCATAATTTATCGTTTTCTGTCACTAATTGGTTAATATAAAAATGAAAACAACAAAAAATTTAAGATAGTTAAAATTGAACAGTTAAATGATATTTTGTTTCATTATTTAGTGACCAAGAAAGAAAAAAGTACTAGATTGGGTGACTACTAATGTAGTTTACACTTTTTTATAATCATAAATTGTTGTAGCTCGTTTTCAATTTGACTCGAGTTAGGGTGGTATTTTGATAAAAATACATAGAAAAAAAAATCACTTCTACTTTTTTCAATCACTTGTTAATAATTTAGAACAATCCTTTGATAAATATAAAAATAAATTATTTTTTTGAAGGGTAAAAGATAAAGTATTAAGTATGAGTATACTAGAGTTTGTATCTAATATAAGTATTGAGTATCACTGACTCAATTAATAAAAATATTATTTTTAAATGAAATTAGTAAAAATATAAATTCTTTTTAATTTTGAAATATATAAGTATAAAAGATGTAAATGTTTTAAGGGTGCAAAGTAATTAACCATACATCAATTGAAAAGGCCACGTAAAGAATGTTCTCTGTAATTTGAAAATATTTAATGTGATACTTGAACTATTAATATGTGGTTTATTATAGAATATGTATTTTTATAAAATATTTAACGTGATATTTATATTTTAAAAATGTCTAATGTGGTATTTGAACTATCAATATGTGTTTTTATTATAGTATCTGATGCTGCTAAACAGGCCAATAAAAATTTGATACATAGAAATTCTTTCTCAGATCATCAAATCCACATGGATAATATATTATTACGTGTAAAACTAAATAAAACAAAAAAAAAAGTTTTCCATTTAAAATAATATTTTTAATTGATTTTTAAATAATATTTTTATTATTATTCATGGAAGTACAAGTATTTTCATATAAGTTTAGTATTTACTTCTTTTTTATTAACTATATGTTTAGTTATTTGTTTTTTAATTTAACTCCTTTTTTGCTTATGTAGTTTTAGAAAAATTTTATATGTCGAATTTTCATTGACTAGTTTAGCAATTCACTAACTTTATTAACAAGTACTATAATAAAACACATATTGATAGTTCAGATACTACATTGAATATTTTCAAAATACAAGTATCACATTATATATTTTATGAAAGTACATATACCAAATATTATATTATCCCAAGAATATATTATCTTTATTAATAATTTTCACAATTTACAATCCAATATATAAAATTTCCAAATGATTTCTGGTTTTTTCACCACTTCCAGTTTTTCACGTGAAAATATCGACATAATATATGATTTCTATACATTTTTGTATGTTGGCGTTATTTTGCATTAGAATTTATTTTCTTACCCAGGGGCGGATTTAGGGGCTGGCAGGGGACCCCGCTCCCCTAAAATGTAAATTTTTTACTTAGCTCTTTAATTTAAAAAAATTAATTAGTAAATGTAAAATTGCACTTTACCCCCCTAAAATTATAAAAATTTGATTTAATCCTTTAAAAATTCTAAAGATATAAACTATAAAAAAATTAAAATTTCATTTGACCCCCTAAAAATTTGTTCTGACTCCGCCTCTATTCTTACTTCGGTTGAAATAATGTATTTCAAGTTGAAATTATTTTGAAAATATATAAATACTAAAATTAGCTTATATTAATTATACCATAAAAGAATTGGTTTAGAGTGTATTCAAAGGTTGCACTATCTGTTGGACCCAGGTTAGGTTTGGATGAACTGTATTTCACATTAGTTAGAATTAAAATTTTAATAATAAATTGATATTTTAAATTTAAATTTATTTATAATAACATATAAATATTAATATGATTTTTTATTTTTGTTATAAAATATATAGGTAGAGAGTAAAGTATAAAGAAAATAGGAGAGCAAAAGAGGGAGTGTATTTTGTTGATCAATCAAAATATTTACAAAGCTTCTCAAAAGTCTCTATTTATATGCATAAGAAGTATAAATGAAGTAGAGATCTACTTCTAGTGACTATAAGAATTTAAAGTATATCAAAACTTTTCTTGATCTTAATATACATCCACTTAATAAGATATCCATAACACTCCCCCTTAGATTGGTAGATAATATGCCTCGTTAAAACCTTACTAAGATAAAAATCTCGTGGGAAAAAAATCTTAGTGAAGGAAAAAGAGTACATATATCTATAATACGCATAATATGTTATCTCATTAAAAATATTACCAGGAAAATCCAATGGGACAAAACCTTGGTAAAGGGAAAAAGAGTACTGCGCATATTTACTTCTCCTCATGAAAACATCACATACTTTCTCATATTTTACGTATTCAATCTTGAACACTAGTCTTTCAAATGACTATTTGAATGTATCTGCTAAGCATTTATATCGTCATTCTTTTGAAAGTCATGAGTGAGGGAAAATTTTGAGGGAAATATATTGTGATCTCTTTAGGAGTTTCAACAATAGTCATAGCAAACTTTAATCATGATTCTTCAATAAAAACACAAATAGGTATTTTGGACTATTTTACAATCCTTCTTCGACTACTATTTACCACATATGTTTAGATTATTTTAATTCATATAAATGAAAAAATTCCTGAGAATTTCAATATGCTTCTAACATCCTAAATCCTTCAAGGATTTTAATATAAACTTTAGTATATAGTGGTTCATAAAAAGTTGTAACAACAATCATTAGACGCAAGTTAAATCTTTTATAAGTTGCCAAAATAATATATCTAAAGGTTATTGCATCCACTACAAAAGAATATTATATATTTTCATAATCCATGCTAGGACTTAGTGAAAACTTCATATTTTTATTCTGCTTTCGCAAAACTACTTCATTTGCACCCTCACTAGCTTTGTACCTTTAGATATTTGACTACTGGTCCAAAAACTCCACGAATTTAATTGTGCTTGAGTTGCTTCTTTCTATTTTGATCAATTTATTTCATATCTATATTTCTCAATAGATTTATTCAAGATCCTCCTTTTATTTCATTATTTCAATAATAATATTGCATGCAAAATCATTGTCGACCATTTCTATTATTTGGTTCCATATTTTCTCGAATTGACATAACTTATTGAGATATCTTATTTTCATTATTTTAATCTTTAGTTTCAGGTACCTGAATCTCTTTTAGAGTTTTACTTATTAGTTATGTTTTGGGTCTATTTTGGAGCACCCGCCTCCACTATATGACCATCTGGAAGAAATTTTATCTTTGGAACCGATCAATCTATTATTTATTCTAACTGATTGTCTTACTGGGACTTTGTAACACCCTAAACCCGGCCTAAATGTTATGGCCAAATTTGGGAATGTTACGAAGAAGGGTTTTGAAACCATTATTAACATGTCAAATTTCTCGTATTAGTTGTTACTAGAAGAGTCCACATTTAGGAAAACATTTTATTATACTCTTTAGTGTAACCCTCATTTATTTGTCCTTTTAAGTAAAACATAACTTTGCAGCGGAAGTTTGAAAGTCGCAATATTTGAAAACTAAGATTGTATTTTCAAAAACATTTGTTTGCGTAAAACCGTGTTTTTGTCAAACATCACAGTATAAAAATAAAAACACATCCAAAACCAAAATTTAAAAAAAAAACAGTCCAGGGAGTCCCAAAATTACAAAACTCTCAAAGAAAATCCAACAAATTAATTAAATTGTTAACTAAAAATAGTTTCCATACTGGTGGTCACCGCTGAGCCTCCGTCGCACATGTCGTTCCGATCGACTGTGGGCATTCTATAGGGTCGGTAAGGGCAAACTGAACCCTAATGCATGAGATCTACTATTCTAATAGACTGTTTTGAGTATTAGGAAAACTGATATGCATGATTTGACTGCTTTGTATAAGTATGTATGATATTTGTATATGAGCATGCAGGACATGTAATTCCTGTTATATTTGTTTATCTGTTTATCTATACTTGTATATGGGGTGGGATTTGTATATGTGGAGGAATTATTCTATGAGGCGACATTTCGCAGATATACTGGCAGCTTGGCTGTAAACTATTCTAATAAGTGTCATATAGACATTATGTGGTGTGTAGGGATAGGTGAGTGTTTTATAACCCACGTGGTGTGTTGGGATGGTCAGAGTTGGTGTGTAGAGGATGGGGGTAGGAATTTGCATATCTGTATTGTCGAAACCATTTTTAAATTTAAAAAAAAAATAGATGATCGACTTTTTATAACAAAATGTAGAGTTGCCACCAATCTTTTGTTTTGGTGTGATTGGGTCACCTTAAAATATTTTATTCTATTTAAATCGATTTTGGCCTACGAAATTCGAGAAAACGGGTTCGGGAGTCGGTTACGTATGAGGAAGGATTAGCACACTCACTACGCCCAAAATTGGTACCAAATTGATTAAGTATTGTCCTTATGTCTAAGATTTAAAAATATTTTTGAAATGTGGTTCCTTTTAAAAAACATTTGAATAGCTCAAGTTGGTCGTCAAAATTCTCTTGTTTTAGAGGAATACAGCATCACATCCAGCACGATAGGACACGATCCTTTATACCCTCAAAAACACAATAGATTTCGATTTCCAAAAGTTTATATGTTGAAAATTACAAAAGGATGCCCAATTATTTAATCCAATGAAAAAACCGAAACCCAGCACAGTAGGGCACGATTCTTCGAATTTCTAGGCATTGAACATTGCCTTGTTTTAGAATTTAGAAAACATGAGTGAAATTCTAAAGGAATATTCAATTATTTTGAACAAACGAGAAATTGCAACCCAGCACGATAGGGCACGATTTCCCGAATTCCCAAACATCGAACATTGCCTTCGTTTTAAGGAATTTTTTTATGAATAATTATAAAACCAACTTAAAACGTATTAATTTGACTCGAAATAAAATGGAAGAATTAATCTTAAAGATTTGGACCTTATAAAACAACATTTCGTAAACCAAGAGGAAAACAATTATCATGGGGTAATATGTATGCATAAAATACAATACCAATTAACAAACTAGTAATTAAGTATAACTAATCTAGGAAAATATAATCAAACTCACAAGCATGGGTAAACAATAATTGTTTTAATGATACCAAAAAATAAACAAATGTGGTACAACAAATATACATGATATACAAAACAATATGGACAAAACTACAAACACATAAATAATTATTAAAATAAAGATTATGAAAGAGGAAATTAGAGTCAAATAGTATGCATAAACATTTTAAAGATGATGTATCCATTTAAAGTTGACAAATGTACATGCATATAAAAATGATATTTAAATGTGAGATTTTAAATCAAAACAATATGTAGTAAAATATGTTCTAAAAAATGTCTTATGTACATAAAAATATATATAGAAAAGTTTAAAAGAAATTATAAAATAAATTAGCATGGGACTAAATATGTACATATAATTAAATTATTATACATGTACAAACATACATAGAACATTTGAACAAGTGTTATATAAATAGTTAAAATAATATGATATAAAAATGAACTTCAAAATGGTGATTTTATAAAAACAAAATAAAGTCATTGAAATAGCTCACCACATATATATAAAATATTAAGAACTTTAAAGTAATAAACATTACAAATTACAAACTTTAATTAAAATAATACATGTACAAATATATATAGAATATTTAAAGAAATATTGTACAAATATTAAAATGAATCAACACATGTACAAACGTTTAATGTATTGTAAAATAATAGGCTGTACTAATAGAAGACTAAATTAAAACCGAGTTAAAATAAGAAGGATAATTTAAAAAATAAGCTATTAGAACCAAAATAAGAACTCATGCGACATGCCTGCAAATGCATAGGGACTGGGACTAGAAATAATCCAGACCCCAAAACGCAGCATTGAAGCGGGGACCAAATCGAGTTCATGCGCAAATTATAGGAAAAAATTAAAAATAAAAGAAATATAAATATAAGATGATTGAAATGCAGCGCAAAAGGGGAAGGATTTATATTGCAAATAACCCTTCACCGCAAAAACACGCGGGTCCTGAGGGTACTCGGGTCGGGTCTGATCGGGCATGTCTACATGGCTCTTAAACGGTGCAGTTTTGAGGCCATGAGAATTGTCCTAAAACGACATCGTTTCTTACACTTTATAAAAATCGAAATTTAAAGAAACCCTAAGCAGATATTTAGCCATTTGAAAAGAAAACAAAACAGCAGATATTTAGCCATTTGAAAAGAAAACAAAACAGACTTAAGACCTCCCCCCCACTCTCATTCGGTCCACCGTTTAGCCTTCATGTCTAGCCGACGGTTATCACGTGAAAGCCTAATCTGGCTCCGTCCAACCGCGAATCTAAGGTTTCGCTCCAAAGCTTCAAAGTCCCCGCCTAAACTTTGACCACAACGAAGTAGCTAGGATTCGAAGGAGCCGATATGAAGGTAAATCTCTTTTCCTTACTCTCTTTTTTAAAACGAATATCGATCATCAAGAAAGTAAAAAGAAAAATGAATGAGACGCTAGATTTAAATCAATGACCTTTTCGATTTGATTTCTGCTTTTTCTCTATTCTTTCTGTGTGCGTAACCTTACAAATGATTAAATCTCTTGGCTTTATAGCCGAAGGGATCAAAATGATAAAAATAAAATAAAAATACAATATTCTTTTTTTTTTTGTTTTTGTTTTGCTGTGCATTCGTCCCTTTTTCAGGTACGGGGTGTGCATGGCGCATGTACGGGGGCTGTGTGCTGGTGTACGGAGGCGTGGGTGTGGCTGCTGAAGTGCTGGAGGGTATGGAGGCATGGTGGCCTGGCTACGGCGTGAGGGGGAGAAACCCTATGTTTCTGGTGTTTTAATTTTTTGGGTCTGCTAGGCCGTGTAATCTTGGGCCAGGATTAGTATTAATTTTGGGTTTGTAATATTTTGGGTTTTGGGTTATGGTTATGTAATTGGACATTCTAATGGACTGTTAGTATTTAGGTTTTTGTGTTTCTTTATTTGGTCTTTATTTTATAAATAGGGCCAGGACACAATTGGCCTATTACATGTATGACTCTGTTATTATCTGGTTCTACTAAGAACTTATGTCTGTATGTGATTTGCTACATGAGAAATCTAAGTTTATGTGTATGTATGTCTCTGTTAAGTTACACACTGAGTTTTGAAAACTCATATCTATTTGTCTATTCTGTTCAGGTAATCCTCAAACATAGACGAGTCGGTGCAACGGAGGATCAGCGGTGACCACTAGTCTGGAAATTGTCTTTTATTAACGGTTTTATTCAAATTTTTGGTTTTTCTTGAAAGATTTGTAATTTTGGGACTCTCTAGACTTTTGGATTTCTTCTGGTTTTTTTTTTATTTGTGATTGGTTTTGATTATGTTTTCTGCGACGCACAACAAACAATTTTTCAAAAATAACAGTTCATCGCAAATAAACGTTTTGGAAAATACAAACTTGGTTTTCAAAATATAATGACTCTTAATATTTTCGCTGCAAATTAAATTTTTCTGAAAGAACAAACTATCAATGATATATGCCCTCAACCTTTGGTGGCTTTTGGATATATGCCCCTTGTAACACCCCTAACCCGTATCCAACACCACAACAGGGTTACGGCGCATTACCGACTTATAAATTAAACAATCATACATTTCATATTCATTTCTCATTCCAAACAAAAACCATTCAAATTCATTTATATAGTCCCTAATATGAGACCTCGAGGCCCAAAATAGACATTAAAAATGGTTCGGGACTAAACAATCATACATTTCATATTCATTTCTCATTCCAAACAAAAACCATTCAAATTCATTTATATAGTCCCTAATATGAGACCTCGAGGCCCAAAATAGACATTAAAAATGGTTCGGGACTAAACAATCATACATTTCATATTCATTTCTCATTCCAAACAAAAACCATTCAAATTAATTTATATAGTCCCTAATATGAGACCTCAAGGCCCAAAATAGACATTAAAAATGATTCGAGACTAAACCGAGTACTCAAGAAATTTTTAAGAAAACCTTGAAATTTTTCAAAAGTGTAGGGGACACACGGCCATGTGGGAATTTGAAATGGGGACACACGGCCGTATCCTAGCCCGTGTCTATACCCGTGTAACTCACTAACTTGGGTCACACGGCCAGACCACACGCCCATGTGCCAGGCCATGTACCCTTCGAAATGGCCTCACACGCCCGTATGCTAGGCCGTGTGCTAGGCCGTGTGAAAACTGAAGGGTATACTGACTTGTGCCACATGGCCAAGCCATACGCCCGTGTGCTAGGCCGTGTGAAGCTACTAACTTACTTTCTATAGAAGTATCAAGGGGCACACGGTAGTGTCACCTGGCCGTGTGTCACATACGACTAAGACACACGCCTGTGTGGACAAAAATAGGTCATTTTCCAAGCCATATTTCTCACTCAAATTGGTACCAACCTAAACACAACAATTTGCATATAACCATGACAAATATAGGCATTCAAAGCCAACCAATATCAATCTTATAACATGTTATAACATCACCTACAACCATGATATTTATACACATCTCAATTAGCCATTTAAGCATACCAACATGTCACCAAAATCTATCTAAATGGCTAACATATAAATGTGCATCTTTGTACTTCAAACTTAACATATATGTCACTTATCAAGATCAACATATGATAAGGCCATCCACACATATATACAATACAAATGTACCAAAAACTAGCCAAATCAAAGGGCTAAATACATTACCAAAACATATAGGCTACCATTAGCCAAAATGACCTATACATGCCAATATAACCAAAATTATAAAACCATGAGTACCAAAATAATTGATAGATACTGTGATGATATCTCCAACAACTTCTAACCCAAACGAGCTTCTGATATCTAGATACATAAAGAAATTACCACAAAGTAAGCATCAAATGCTTAGTAAGTTCGTAATTCAAATAAAGCTTACCACTTCAATTTATAAGCATAATCCATTTAAGTCAATCCGACATGTCTTGGCCGTAGCCTAAACAACATTAGCTTTTCAATTTCAAATATCACCTAAACTAGAAATTTCTTTCAAAACATCATAACATAAGTTCACATTACTTATGTGCATTCATATTTCAAGCATATGACTAAACATATTTCAATCATCCAAAAACTCATACCTTTCCATGCTTTCATAGCAATTCTAATCGAAGCATTTGTCGATCTTTATTTTTTCTCATATCCGTTAAACCATAATTCAAGTGAGTAAAACAAAGCAGATCACAACTTAATTTGTCCCAAAATTCTAACACAAAATCATCAACCAAGTTTACCATGTATTCATATGTCATAAATATATATCATTTCCACATACTTTGCATACATACATGTACTAGTTCATATCGAACTCATATAGCCTCATAACTGAATTATGCCCATTGAACCACTTGGAATACTATTGGATACTCAGGTATCTCACATACTAAGTGCCAATACGTGGTCAAAACCACCACTATCTCATAACTCATATCGATGCTCACTCTTGAGCCATAACTAAGTCTGCTCACACAAGCTACCAGTCAAGATGCGTAGCTACACGGGGCTGCTCACACAAGCTGTAAAGTAACCGCAATACATGCCAGAAACTCTGCCATCGGTAGGATGTAGGAGACCAACATCCAAAACACGGTAACCCCTAATGACATGTCATTTGTATCCTCTATATTCCTAAGGTTCACACGGGATTCGATAGTTTTCAAAACCTTGTTGGATTTTTCCATAGTGTCGCAATATCAATAATATGACACAAATGCAATTAAATAAATTATAATTTAATGCTAATTAAATATACGAACTTACTTTAAACTTGTATGGAGAAAATCGATCGATTTGTCCAATACTTTATCTTTTCCTCGATCTAATTTCATACGTTGCTTTTCTTGATCGAAATAATCAAATTTAACTAATTCAAACTTCATTCTAATCAATTTAGTCCAAAAATCATGTTTTGGAAAAATTACCATTTTGCCTTTATACTTTTGATTTCTTTACAATTTAGTCCCTAGGCTCGTAAATTGAAATTCATGCAATTTCCTCCCTACCCAATCCTAGTCGAATATCATATATATTCATAGCAGCCCATACATTTCATTAATTTACAATTTAAACTATGATATTTCACATTTTTCAATTCAACCCCTAATTGACAAATTTAACAAAAATTACTTTACAAAAGTTATTTATCTAACAACAAGGATTTATTTTCTTCCATTAAACCCCAAAATCCTAACTTATTCATAAATGACAAAACTCAAACAATTCAATAGTTTTGCAAATTAGTCCTCGGGATAGCTAGGTTAAGCCACAATGATCCCGAAAACATAAAAATCATTAAAAACGAAACAAAATTGCACTTACATGCAAGGGATAGTCTAGCAAAAAATTCAAGCTCTCCCATGGTGTTTTCTTTCCTGTAAATTTTAGTTGGAGAAGAGAATGAAAGATGATAGCTTTAATTTTTGATTATTTTTATCTTTAATTGTCTTTTTACAAAAATTACCCTTACCTAACTTTAATAATTTCATATTTACCAAGCAATGCACATCCAATAACTCATTTAATAGTCTAATTATCATATAAGGACCTTCACTTTAAAGTTCTATAGCTAATTAACACCTTTAGCTAATAGAACACAACTTTTGTACTTTACGCAATTTAGTCATTTTCATCAAATTGAACATGCAAACAGTAAAATTTCTTAATGAAATTTTTATACTATAATATTATCATGCTGTAGATCACAAAATAATATAAAAATAATTTTTATGACCTCAGATTTGTGGTCCCAAAACCACTGTTCCGATTTCACTGAAAATGGGCTGTTACACCCCTAACATTTTTATTTTTTAAAATCGGCCCTCAATGTAAATTTTTCAGACATCAACCCAGTTGAAACAATAACCGTCAACTGACCACTAGTCAACAACCGGTCAAAAAATTGGTCTATGTGTCGTTCCTGTTGACTGATGACATGACAGACATTAAAATAATAATGTTGATGTGGTAAAAAAACAAATTTAATAAAAATAAAACAAAAAAAAAACCCTAAATCACCAAATCGTGAAATTCCTCAAATTCATAACATCCGAAATCTTCATTGAATCCCTAAAATCTTCAGCAACTCTTTTTTGAATCATTGATTGAGGGATTTTTCTACATCTTTAATCCCTTAAAACCAAATCATGAAATCCTTTACCTTTTTAGAAATTCTTATTTTTCTTCCTTGTCTTCTGAAATCATGGATTCACATAGTTCGAATAGTCAGCCTAAAGGTTGGGTAACACATGGTTCGAATGGATTGAAAGGTTTGAAGAAAAAATCGTCATATGCAAATATTGTTACTTCATCACGGAGGGAGTATGTCTACAATGGACCAATAGTAAAATGTCACTGCAATAAGTTAGCTCCAAGAGACACCATGGAGCGATTTAAATTCGGGGAGGAGATTTTATGGTTGTTTAGCTTTTTGAATAAGTGAAGATTTTTTATTTGCAAATTGAGCTTGAGCGCTCAACTTTGATGATTTCATAAATCTCATAATTTGTTTTGTTTTCAATTTAGATTATTTCAATTTGGTTGAATTGGGGTTTGTTTGTAGGACAGTGGTTGTGATTTCTTCAAGTGGTACGATGGGAAAATGCCTGACCATGAGACTGAGTTACTACATCAATTGCGTGGCAGTGAAAAAAATCTCAATAATACCTTAGACCTTTCTATGGTGATTTTCGGTGGTGATGATATCAAATGAAGAAGATGAACTTTATTTCTTATGTTATTTTTAGTTTTATTTACTATTTTACCTTTTTGCCCTTTAAAAATTATCAAAATTTTAATAATACCAATCCATGTACATCCACTATCAACATATATGGTATAATTGCCTTTCAAGTCCATTAACATTCACTTATAAAGCTATTTAACTCTCTTAACTATTAGAATTCAACTTTTTACTTTTTACGATTTAGTCCTTTTTTACTTAATTAAGCAATTAAACATTAAAATTTCTGAACAAAATTTTAATAAGACCTTAATAAAATCTCATAGACACTAAATAAATAATAAAATAATAATTGACTCATTGAAATTGCGGTCCCAAAACTACTATTCCGATATCATTGAAAATCGGGCCACTACACCTCAGGCTCTAATGGTCATATTTTTTCTTTTTGTCTTGAGATAAGGGTTATATGTCTCGAGAGATATTATTCTAGATTGCATTAAACACGCAAAATAAATGTTTCCAATGGCTAAGAACTGTAACACCCCTAACCCGTATCCATCGTCGGAACAGGTTTTCGGAGCATTACCGGAACTTTCAGAACATTTTACAAATAATTTATGTAAATTACTATTCATTTAATCATATTATTCAAAATGTCCCTTAATTGGACCCTCGAGGCCCAATACAAGCATTAGAATCGAGTCGGGACTTAATTGGGAGCTTTAAGAATTTTTTGCGAAATTACAAAAAAAATTTAAAGTGCAGGGCTCAAACGCCCGTATGGTTTAAGGGACACACCCGTGCTGCAAGCCGTGTTCGACCTCGTGTAACTCTTTGACTTGTGCACACGGCCATGCCACACACCCGTGTTGTAATGACCCGAATTTTATAGTTATCGAAAAAGTACATTTTCGGGTCTCCGTTTCTAAAAAATGGATTCGTATATATTTATTAAAAAATATATATATTTACGAAGTTAAGTGAGTGATTAATTTAAAGTTTAATGAAGTGAATTAACTTAAATTAAGGATAATTAGATAAAATGATTAAATTGAATGAAGAGTGAAAGTTTAATTATAGAATAAATAAAAGTGAATGGACTAAAGAAGCAAATAAGCCAAAAAGGGGTGACAAATGTATGGTTAAAATAAGTTAAATGTGTACAAATATAAATGGTACACATGTATTATACATGTGTATTTACTTATTATATAAGTAAAATAATAATAATTAAAGTTTATTATATTAATAATATTTTATATTAAATAAATAAATAAATTATGACAAGTGTAAGGTGATAAATAAATACATGTGTATTAATAAATATACACATGTATAAATAATAAATATTGTAATAGTTTAATAATAAAAACAAGAAATAAATGAAATAAAAGAAATGAAAAAGAGAAACAAAGCAAAACGAAACAGAGAAGAGCAGGGGAGAAAGAAAGGAAAGAAAGAAAGAAAGGGAGAAAAGGGAAAATTAAGGTTTTGAAGCTTTAAATTTTAATAGGTATGTCAATTTAGCCCTTTTTACTTAATTTTGATGTTTTAGAAACTTTAGAACAAGGTTTTGATGAAGTTAAGTTGATATTTTGAAAGTTATTAGATTATTAGACATTGTTCATGTTGAACAAGAAGATGAATTAAGGGCTAAATTGATAGAAATTCAAGTTAGAAATGAAATAAGGATTGAATTGTAAAGTGATTCATAAGTTTTATGCTTTAAGGACTAAATTGAAAGAATTTCAAAATTATGGTTTTATGATGAAAAATAGATAATTATGTCTAAGTTTGGTTAAAAATTGAGTAGAAATAAAGTATGAATTAATATAGAAAAGTAAGTGAATTTAGTTAGGATTAAATTGAAATTAAAAGTAGAAAATCAACATTTTGTACTAAGATTATTTTGGACAGCAACAGTAGTCTAAGTTTGAAAAATCACCAAAAATTGTAGAAATTTAATTAGAGAATGAATAAAATATGGAATTAAATCTTGTTGAGTCTAGTTTCTTATAGAAGAAACGGTATAAGCAATTGAATTGTAAATTATGAGATATAATGAATTTTGTGAGATAAGGTCAGAATGAATTCGGGTTCCCCTGTTCTGACTTTGGAAAATCACCAAAAATTGGATAAAAATAATTAGAGGTTAAAAGTTATATTTTTAGAATCCCTGATGTGTCTATTTTCAGGATAAATCAACAGGAATATTATCCGAGTTCTGTACTGTGAGATAACTAATTTTTAGTGAGAAAGGGTCGAAACTGTCAGACAGCAGAATAGGGGTGAATTTAAATAATAAACTGTACTTAATGGCTAAACGAAAAATTCTGAAAATTTTATGGTAAGAAGATTTGTGAGTCTAGTTTCAGGAGAAATTAGCGGATCTTAATTTAGAATTTTGTAACTCAAGATATAAATTAGTAATATATTAATGATTATGAATTGTATTACTTTCATAGTCAATGTGGTACCGGAAATCTCGGCTAAGAAAGGACAAGACAAAGTCAACGGGAGTTAGCTCAGAAACTACGGTTTGTATTTCTATAATCCGAACTTAGTCATTATTTGTTATATTTATATACATATGGCAATTGTTAGTGTTAGAATTATGATGTTTTACAATTGGAATGGATTGATTTTGGTATGCGATGAATTTATTGAATTTATATTGATTGAAATTATTTTGATTGAATTTATATTGATTGAATTATATAATATATATGATTTATGTAAAAATTTGAATATTGAATGAATGTTATATGAAAAATACATTGATTAGAAATATGATGAAATTGATATGAAAATATGAGATTGTGATATTTGAATATTTGATATTGAAAAGTGATTTGAATTGTATTGAATTATGAATTAATGTGAATAATTGAAATATATTGTTGAATTGAATGAAATTGTATGAATTGTGAAAATGGGTGAATATATGTGATTATCAGAATGGTATATTGATGAAAGAATTATTGAATCGAGAAAGTGAATCAAATACCCTATTAACAATATCGGGCTAGGTCGGCTATAGTTGGCATGCCATAGGATTGGAAAAGTTTAGGGATACTTCGACCTCGAGTCGATGAGACACTGGGTGTCATTATATTTCTTCGATAGATTCGATAAGGTACTGGGTACCAACTTTCTTCGGCTAGGCCGATGAGACACTGGGTGTCAACTTTGCTTCGAACTACCCGATGAGGCACTTGGTGCCAAACTAATGTGATTGGTTGGATCCGTGTATCCGCCAAGGTCCGAGTCTTGTTAATAGGGGTAAATAAGTGAACGATAAATCGAATAAATTTGATTGATCAAGCTATTGAAATGAAACGAGAAATTGAATTGAGAATTGAAAATTTAGATATGAAATTGAAAATATGAACCAAAGGTTAATGAAATGATTGGAGTTCGAATTGATGATATATGATGCCACTTGATGAATTGAAATGTGATTTGAAATATATGAATCGTATGTATATAGTGAAAGCTATCAGGGATAGTAAGTTGATATGATATAAATGAAATTGGCTGTTATTGAAATGAATTAAAATGGAATATGATTGATAAGTGTATAGTTGAATATAGTTTAATGATATTGAATTGTGAATAAATTAAGGAAAGCTATACCGAATAGTAAGTGAAAGAATGGAGTAAATAATAATGGATTTATTTAAGAATTGAACAATTATGTTATTGTGTTTATTATATGATTTGTAATAAATTTACATAGTAGGTAGTTGAAATTTATCTATGAAATAAATAATTGAATAATTGTAATTGTTATTATGATCTTAAGTATTTGTTATATTATTAAATGTTCGGATTATAGAAATACCATCGAGTATACCATACTCGCACACGGTTTGTTTCGTCGCGAGTTAAGTTAAGATTAGATCGTTGAATCGCATCCCAGCCGATCCCGAATTCAATGAGGTAAAGTATGTTGAGTATTGGTAATGGCATGTACCTAGGATGTTTTATGAGAGTCATTTAGGTTGTAGAAGTATTGATGAAATGAGTAAATTATGGTTGGCAACGGTATGTAGTATGAATTTTGAAATTTACTAAAAATTCGTAGTGATTCTAAATTAGTCCCGAATTGAATTTATTGTTCATATTGGACCGCGAGGGCCCATTAAAGGAATGACATCTTAAAACTAGGACGTGTGTGAATATTTATTTTAATTAATGACCGGAATTGGACTGTACTGGCTGGTAATGTCTCATAACCCTGTTCCAACGACGGTATAGGGTTAGGGGACGTTACACGTGTGCTAAGTCGTGTGGTTAATTAATTCAATTCGAAATTAGGTGTAGGTTTCACACAGCCAAGACACACGTCCATGTTCTAGGCCGTCTAGCATACACTGCTGAGACATACGCCCGTGTCTCAGCCTGTATGCTCAATTTCGAGCATTATGTTTCTCAAAATTTAGGTGTAGGGGACACACGGGCTAATCACATGCCCATGTTACCGGGCCGTGTGTCAAATACGGTCTAAACACACGCCCGTGTGTCTGCCTGTGTGGACAAAATGAAACCATTTCTAGCTTCATTTCTCACCCAAAATTTCACTCAAGACCTGCATTGAAACACACAACCAATACCAACCATTCCAAGCATTCAAATTAAAAAAACTTCCTCATTCAACAAGGCATTTCATTACATGCATATGTGTTTATAAACTTACCTTAGATTGACTTAGGCATTAGCATCATTTGATCACATATACATAACATATCATATATGAATATATCATCATAACCTACTTAATCATACTCAAAATAAGCCATTACTAGCCATTCCAATGGCTAGGTTACAAAACATCATTCTCAAGCCACTATTGGTCAAGTTGTCCTATACATGCCATTATACCAAAATGATTTTACTAACTATACCCAAAATGACTAATTGATAGTGTGATGATGCTTTAGTGATCTCCAATCTTCACGAGCTTCTGAGCACTATAAAACAGGGGGAAAAATAAAATGGAGTAAACATTACATGCTTAGTAAGTTCGTGTAACAGAAACTAAGCTTACCAATCTCGTTTATTAAATCTAAGCATATAATAACAAGTTTTCTATCCATTTGGCTAAATTGTCTATGTTGTAGGCCAATTTTGGGCCCAGATAAAACTTAAACCCGAATGGCTCATTTTAACCTAAACCCATTAACCCAATACAAAACAACCCATCAGCCAACCCTAAATACCCATCTACATTAACCCACACTTAAGTCCAAATTTTAACCCAACAACCCAATACAATCCAAACCCAATTCAGAAGCCCAATACTACCCAAACCCAAAATAAATAAAAAATAGCCCACAACCTAAACTTTTTTCAACTAAACCCTAACCCTAGCCTCCCCACTTGCCTCTGCCACCACCTGCCCACTGCAGCACCGGCCACCAACTCGGGTCACCTCCACCGCCTCTGCACCTGCAACCGTCAAAATGAAAGGACAGGAAGTAGAAATAAAAAAAACTTGTAAATAGGCTATAAAAGCCGAATGAAAAAATGATTGAGGGGTTTTTTTTTTTAAAAAAAACATTAATAGAAAAAAGATAAACAGTTTCAAAATACAATAAACATTCATAAATCGTGATTCAAACATCACAAAGATCAGGGGAGTATCATCCAAACAACAAAAAACGATTCGAAATCAAAAAATAAAGAGGCAAATACCCAAGGTGATTTCGGCTTTCTTTTATTTCATTTTTTTTTATTTTTATCTATTGATTTGCATGCATGTTTACCCTAAATATATAAAAAGTATAATACAAAAAAAAGTTTACCTTTCCCGGCCACCGTACACGGTGGCCGGTGGCAGCGACCGGCGGCGGTCCTGCGACCGGACGGTGACCGGCCCTGTGGCCGGAAATCACCTCACCCCTCTCCCTCTCTCTCTCTCTTTTTCTTTTCAAGTGCAAGAATGATTTTTTTTTGAAGAAAAAGGGCCTTTTATAGCCCCCAAAATGACGTCGTTTTGGGGTTGGCTATTAAACCCCAAAACGATGTCGTTTTGACTTGGATCGGATCGACCCGACCCGACCTGCCTAGGATCCACGTGTTTCTTAACGGAAGGGCTAATTGCGCTTTTAGCCCTTCCGCTTTTTTATTACTTTATAATTAAGTTTCAATTTATTTTCAATTTGGCCCCATAATTTTTCGCGCTTTTCAATTTAGTCCCCGTTGATGCGCTGCGTTTTGAGGGGAGGGAAATATTGCTGTTTTGGTCCCCTTACGTTTCACGTGTGTTCAAATAAGCCCTTTTTTCTTTCTCTTTATTTCGAATTCGCCCCAAAATTTTGTTTTACGTTCGATTTAGTCTTGTGTTATTTTGTGTCTTATTTTCAAATTACTTGTTATTATTTTCTGTTATTTATTATTATTATTAATTATAATTTCTATATTATTATTATTGTTATTGTTATTTATATATAGTAGTGCATATTTATTATATACATATATGTATATATATATATATATATTTATATATAGCATTATTTTTATTACTTTATTTTAATATTTTTATTATATTTTTATTTATTAGCTTCTCATTATTATTATTTTACTTAATACTTATATATATATATATATAATATAGTATTCTTAATAGTTTTTAATATTATTGTTTTTGTCAATGTATTTGTATGTCACATATGTATTCTTTTAATATGTGTATATATATATATATTATACTCCATATTATGCATATATCTATATTAATATTATATTACGTATATTATTATTATTTTTATATTATGTATATATTTATGTAATGTTATTAATAGTTTTTTAACATTATTATTATTTCTAATATGTATATACTATGTAAATATTTTAATATCATATTATATATATATATTTTTCATATATGTTATGTATATATGTTTTTAATATTATATTTTTTATATATTATTATGTATATATTTTAATATTATTGGTTATATATCTTTTATACTATTATATGTATATTTTTAATACTATATTGTATATTTCTAACACTATTATTATTTATATACATATGTACGTATTTATGTAGCGTATGAATAGTTTTTTTATATACTATTATCATATTGTGTATATTTTATATATATTATATATATTTTTAAGGTTATTTGTTATATATTTCTTTTACTATTCCTTGTATATATTTTTATATCATCTCATGTACATATTCTTGAATACTATGTTATATATATATATATATATATATTTTAATACTGTATTATGTATATATATATATATTTTATCCTTATCATATTTATTATTAATATTATTACATATACTTTATTACATATATATATACTTTTTATATAGTATTATCTTTTTCTACTAGTATATTTATTATTATATTATTTACTTTCACTATTATAATTATTTTTATCATTATTATACATATTTGCGTATAGATATTTTTAAGTACTTATTATAAATATATTATTTTCTTATTATATTATTATGTATATTATTTTTATTCATTCTTTCATTATCTTTTATTTCAATACTCTTATATTAGCTATTTTTTTAAAAAAATATTATATTTTCATATATTATGTATTTTATATATATTATATTATTCAGTATATTTTATTATGTTATGTATTTTTTTAAATAATTATATTATGTATATATTTGTAAATATCATACTATTCATATATTTTTATGTTATTTCATGTATATATATTTTTATATCATTAGTTATATATATATATATATATATTTTTATACTATTTCATGTATATATTTTTGTATTATCCTTATTATTTTTATTATTAATATTGGTATATGTTTTATTATATATGTATATATCTTTAATATATATAGGTATATATTTATGTGTCATCATTAATAGGTGTTTTCAACATTATTATTATGTATGTATATATATTATGTAAATATTTTAACATTATGCATTTTTATATATTATGTATATATATACCTTTTTAGTATTGTAATTTTATATATATCATGTAAATATTTCCAATACTACTATATTTTTTCTTACATATTATCTTATATATGTATTTTTTAATAACTCTATATTATGTATGTTTTTTTAACATTATACTATGTATATACTTTGTAATACTATTATCATGTTTATCTTCAAAATATATATACGTATGTATATAGGTAACATTATTAGTGTTTTTAATATTATGTTTCCATCACTTTACTAATAAAACCAAAACTTGGATTTCAAATTTTCACTAAATCGCCACAATTAGCGACCGAAAGCAAAAAGTTTACGTCGCTACAGCTGGCGACTCCACTAGGGACCCATTTTTGAGAGTCGAGTAGAATTAAATACGTGTTGTCAAAATTTTCGATTTCCCTTGTTCAAATTAATATTTAGTCGTGATCCTCAAATTTTGTTTTCAAAAAAATCATGCATTTGCATCATGTTGTAAATATTTTTCTAACTTGTTTTATCTTTTTCTTTTCAGCTCTAAGTTTTTATAGTTTTAGTTTCGTAGTTTTAAAATAAAACGAAAGGTTTGTGAGTTTCTCCCCACACAGCGTGCACGTGCATTTTTGCATAACATGAGCTCTATACCCGGGCTCCGTCCGTTTAAGTGAAAGTAAACGCTATGCCTTCATGAGTTAACTCGTCCCTCCGTACAGACTAGTGAATACTTTCGGGTTACATATGACTTATGCTTTCGTGAGTTAACTTATCTCTCCGCATAGGCATAAGTAAATGTAATCCCTTGAATTGATCTCGTAAGCCTATGATGGGCCATGACCGAGGCTCTATACTAATCTTAGAAGATGACAGTACAGACAATTCGAGTACCCACCTAGAACCAAAACCGCATATAGTGAACCGTACGAGCCACCTAACTAGAGCCATGTCGAACCTCCGTTCATTTAGTAGTCACAAAAATAAGTACACGGGAGAAACGCCTCTTACTTTTCATTTCCTTTACATTTACACTGTTTATACAAAAGATTTGAACCGGGTAGCTTAATTTGTTGAAGTTTCCATAGTTTTTCTTAGTTTATATTTGTTGTGATTACTAACCAAGGTTGTTTGTCTTTATTTTTATTTTTCATCATGCATCATAGGCATCTTGATTAGGAAGGCGTTGATTAGAGATTGGTTTCCAAAAACGGGTTTCTAATGCAGGAGTCAATTACGCAAGTAACCGAGAAAAATGTCGTGGTCTGAGATTGGTCTCTCAGAACCCAGAAAGAAAAAGGGGACAGTCTAATGGAAGGATGTATTCCCAACCTACCCGAGCACGTAACTGTGAACGTTCGTCAGAATAACCTTGATGACTTGACTCAGATCTGGAGACAGTGGGATTCGGACACTAGAGGCATCTTCACTGAAAAGTACGGGGATATAGCCAGCCTGATCGCTGTCAACATAGATGAAAGATTGATTCAAGCCATGGTTAGATTCTGGGATCCAACTTACCAGTGTTTCACCTTCAATCAAGAAGACATGACCCCGACTATAGAAGAATACGCTGCTTTGCTGCGTATCGATAATGTGCAATTCTACAAGATATATGTGAAAGAGCCCAAGCCGATGACCTTCAAGAAAAAATTAATGAGATTGACAGACATGACCGACACATGGGCCGAAAAACAGATAAAGAAGAAGAATGAAACCAGCTGTATTCCATGGTTTTCCCTGCGAGATTTGGTTCTGAACCACCCAGACATGTTAAAAAGGGTAAATCTATTCGCTTTGGCCATTTACGGTTTGGTCGTTTTCCCAAAAGTTCTTAGACATATAGAAGTTGCAGTGGTGGATTTCTTTGAAAGGTTAAAACAAGGAATCAACCCTGTCCCAACTATCCTGGCCGAAACCTTCAGATCACTAAGCAGCTGTAGGAAGAAAGGGGAAGGTCGTTTTATCGGATGCACGTAGTTACTCAATGTTTGGATTTTGAGCCACTTCTAGAAAGTAGAGCGTACACCGTTCCATATGTTTTCTAAAACATTCGCCCCGTTAGAAGATTATCTTGAGAAAGAAAGGCCAAAGGAGGTCACTGAGTAGCATTGGGTTTCAGTTTTTCAAAATCTTCGCGTTGAAGACGTAACTTAGAGAGCCACGTGGATACGCTCTTCGGTTCTGTTATATAAGGTGGGAAATCAAGATTGGGTGCCACTGCTTAGATTATGGGGAGGAGTTGGTTATGCTCCGTT
The DNA here is from genome assembly GCA_025698465.1 of Gossypium longicalyx. Lineage (NCBI taxonomy): Eukaryota > Viridiplantae > Streptophyta > Magnoliopsida > Malvales > Malvaceae > Gossypium > Gossypium longicalyx. The sequence goes on along the minus strand of CM046999.1, from coordinate 9,230,030 downwards.
AATGGTCCAAAGGCAATTTTCTTCACAATAATTCATACCTGTTACCGGAGGATTAGCACAGTCCGAGTTTGCTTTCGCGAGTGAAGGTTATATGAAAAGGGTCCGAGATACTGCAAAGTCTTGGAAGAAAATTCATCTGATGGAATTGGCTCTATATGTTGATACCCTCACCCAAGATTATGACAAATGGAGGAAGCAACGGGTGAACAGTCAGCAAATCTCGTCGACAAACTACACCGTCCAGAATCCTTTCTCGGAGGAAATGCCGTCTGAGCTAGAAATGGTAAGACAAGAATTTAAACGAGAAAAGGCCAAGATGTCTCGGGGCCTTAGTGCTCTTCAAGAGAAAAATTACCAGCTAAAGATTGATGTTCAAATTGAAAGATCCAGAACCGAGAAAGTTCAAAGAGAAGCTAAGATTGTAAGAAATGACTTAAGAGATCTTCATCTGGAAAATAAGAAATTAAGAGGCACTATAAAGAATAGTGGGCTGGGCAAGTCGTCGGCAGAATGGAAGGAAGAATTAAAAAATATCAGAGGAGGAATAGAATTTTGGAAAGGAAAAGCGAAAAAAGAAGAAGAAAAGGCTGCGCGGGCTACGATGGAGCTAAGGAAGAAGAACGCCGAATATGAAGCTGTGTCTGCCGAGGTAATGACTAGTCGATCTAAACGTCAAGAACTAAAAGAGAGGATACGGGATTTGGAAGACATGCTGCAAGATCGTCAACAACAGCTAGATACTCTCTTGGAGGCTTTGGAAGAAAAGAATAGTCAGTATGATAGAGACATTCGTGCTTACGAAGAGGGCCTCCAAGAAAAAGAAATGCAACTTAGTTATTTGATCAATGAAATTCGTGGGGTAGCCATGCACGTGGTACAACTATCGGAAGAAGCTGGAATTCTCATTTGCCAATTCCTTCCAAGTCGAAGATCAAACATATCAGAATTCTTAGCACGAGTAAAGAAATATGGCGATATAGCTAGGAAGATTGTGTAATGGCTGAATCGAAAATGGAAAAATGTTTTGTAACGGACTCTTTTGATAAATGAAATGCCTAAATAGGGGCCGTCTTGAAATCAACACTAAATCCTTGCATATTCATTCATGATTAACATTCATTTGACATTTATGCATTCATTCATTCATTCATCGCATATCCCATAATCGTTCGCTGAGGTTAAAACATATAATTCGCAGTTGTAATACCACAAGACTGGAACCACGTCATTTGTATAGGACACGCCGACAAGCTAGAGTAATGGAGGCTGAATTCAATGAAAGGATTGAAAGAATGGAAAGAATCCAAAGGGAATTACAAGAGCAGTTGGCCAAGTCGCAACAAGAGACAAGAGACTTAATGGTGAGATCTCGAGAAGAATCGCTCGAACAGAAGGATCAAATGGAAAAGATGATGGAAATGATGTCAGCTTTAGTTAAGGGAAAGGGACCCATGCAGAGCCCTGACGTCGAGGAACCTCGGTCAAGAGTTAATCACAATCAAGATCCACTCTATCCTCCAGGATTCACTTCGCCACACGCCCACGCAACACAAAGAGGATACACCCAAGGGGAACCCACAGACCTGGAGTAACGGCCGGTGCCACCTGCTCATTTAGGGTAAGGAATATTTATATCAAATCCTGGAGCTAATCCTGCCAATCCAATTGTTCCAGATTTGGATGATCCAGCGAAAATAGCCAGGTTGAAAATGGATGATCAAGAGGCTCAAGAAAAGTATAGGAGCTTGGAGGAAAGACTTAAGGCAATAGAAGGCACTGAAGTCTTCTCTGCAGTAGGTGCTAAAGAACTCAGTTTGGTACCCGATCTAATTCTGCCTCTGAAGTTCAAGGTGCCTGATTTTGAAAAGTACGATGGGACAAGATGTCTAAAAGCACATCTTGTCATGTTTTGTCGGAAAATGACCGGTTATCTGAACGAAGATAAGCTACTCATACATTTTTTTCAGGATAGTCTAGTAGGATCGGCTCTTCGGTGGTACAATCAGCTTAGTAGGGAAAAGATTCGATCCTGGAAGGACTTGGCGTCAGCATTCTGTGAGCAGTACAAGCATGTATCGGATATGGTGCCTGATCGAATGACTCTACAAATGATGGAGAAGAAACCAACAGAAACCTTTAGACAGTATGCGCAGAGATGGAGGGACGTCTCGGCCCAAGTGGAACCCCCACTAACGAAAACGAAGATAACCGTCCTCTTTATCAACACCTTAAAGGCACCGTTTTATGACAAACTAGTAGGAAGTGCCACGAAGGACTTTGCGGATATTGTAATATCCGGTAAGCTTATAGAGAATGCCGTCAAGAGCGGTAGAATGGAAGGTCAAAAAAGTTCAAGAAGGGTAGCACCCATGAAGAAGAAAGAACCAGAAGCCCATATGGTGGGAATGGGAAGCCGTTATACCCCTAATCCGTATCCAAACCAACCTCGACCTCAAAATTATCCACCTCCGAATTTCTATTATCCTCCTCAAACCCCTTACTACCAAGCACCACCTCCTTCCTACCCCATATACGCCACGAACAACCAAAGACCCGTCGCCACATTCCCACAAAGCACTGTACCCGTTCAAAGCCAACCCAGAAACAAACCAAGACCAGCAAGGCTTAATCCCGAGAGACTGTAATTTACTCCTATCCCTGTGTCGTATGGGGAATTATACCCAAAACTTTTGGAGAAACAATTGATATCTCCCCATTATATGGCACCCTCAAACCCCGTGCAGAAATGGTGTACGATCCTAACGCTAGTTGTGTATACCACGCTGGGAACCAGGGACACTCTACGAAAAACTACCTTGCCTTCAAAAGGAGAGTTCAAGGACTCATCGATGTGGGCATTTTACGATTTGATGGTACTGGCGGTACGGCCGGGAACCCATTCCCAAACCACACCGAAGGGAATGTGGACGCAGTGGGAGAGGAGGACAAACGACAAAGTAGAAGATGGGTTTCTGAAATAAGAACACCTCTGCAGAAAATCTGGGAGGTACTAGTTGAAAAGGCGTTGTTCTGTCATCTTAACAGAGTATTCGAAGTAAGAAATGTAAAAGGTCAAAGTTTTTGCAAATTTCATGGTATTAAAGGGCATGACATTCAATCCTGCAAGGAGTTCTGGAGATTACTGCAAAATATGATGGATAATAGGGAGATTGGAATTTTTTATAAAGGCGAAGAGGCCGATAGATGAGAAATATGCGCCTCTGACAATCAATCGTCAGGTTTCCCATATAGCGCCGATCGACCGTTAATAATTCATTACGATGCGAAGAAGGAGCCGATAAAACCAAAAATGATCATTGAAGTACCATCTCCTTTCCCTTACAAGGACAACAAGGCGGTACCGTGGAAATACGATATCAACATCGTCACACCTGAAGGTGAAAAATCTGAAACCACAACTGGAGATGTCGGGGAGGTAGGCCATTTTACCCGTAGTGGGCGGTGTTATTCTAAAGAGATTGAGCCTATAAAGAAGAACAGTGACTGGAAGCAAAAAGGAAAGGCAGTGATGTATGAGGCCGAAGTCGAGCAGGAAACTCCACCCGTGTAAGAAACTAAAAAGCCTGTGGATGAGGAGGAAGCACAGGAGTTCTTGAAATTTATCAAGCACAGTGAATACAATGTGGTGGAACAATTGAATAAGCAACCAGCATGAATCTCAGTTTTATCTCTACTGTTAAATTCAGAGCCACACCGGAACGTTTTGCTGAAGGTATTAAATCAAGCTTACGTAGCAAACAACATATTTGTTGAGAAGCTTGATAGGTGGGTGAATAATCTGAATGCGGACAATTTCATCTCTTTTAGTGATGATGAGATACTATCAAACAGTAGAGGCTCAGTGAAAGCACTGCATATTACGACTCGTTGCAAGGGCTACATAATACCGAACGTGCTCATCGATAGTGGGTCGGCACTCAACGTCATGCCTTTGGCCACGCTTTCCAGAATTTCGATGGATCTGTCCTATTTAAGGCCCTGTCATTCCACGGTAAGGGCATTCAATGGGACAAGGCGTGAAGTCATGGGAAAGATTGAGATCCCTCTGGAAGTGGGCTCTCATATATACGATGTTGAATTTCAAGTCATGGACATTACACTATCATACAATTGCCTCTTGGGAAGACCTTGGATCCATTCCGCTGGAGCAGTCCCGTCATCCCTCTACCAAAAAATGAAATTTATCATGGATGGCTGTTTGGTCACAGTCGAAGGTGAAGAAGACATTGTCGCATCTATCTCTGCTGATGCGCCATACCTTGAAGTAAATAAAGATACAGTGAAATGTTCCTTCCGATCTCTCAAATTTGTCAACGCCACATTTGTTCCCGAGGGAAACAGAATTCCCGTGTCTAAGCTATCAAGAAATACTAGGATGGGTATCAAGCTGACTGTGGGGAGAGGAGCCCGAGCGAGGAAAGGTTTGGGAAAATTTCAGCAAGGAATAGTCAGGGCTCTGAGGCCAGTACATCATAAGGCTCGATACGGTTTAGGTTTCCAGCTAGACGTATGTCAAAGAATAAAATAGTGGAAGAAAGATCAGGAAAGAAGGATCGCGAGAACCTTAGGCCGAGAACCAGAATAAGAGCCCATAGAATTCCCTCCTTTGTCAAGAACATTTACGTCTGTGAGAATTATATACCCGGGGCAGGATAATACACAAAGCACGATGTTAATGATAGAAAACGGTTTTCAGAATATCAATATAAATGTCATTGACAAAGGAGCTGATGCAAGTAAAGACGTCTCAAGGATACGCCCTTGTCCCTCAGATTTCATGTTGAACAATTGGACTGCCGAGGACCTTCTTGTAGTTTATAAGTCTTCAAAGTAATGCTCAAACGTTAACCCTCTATTGTGTCCTTAGATATAATAGAATTCTTTTGTAAGAGCTTGCATTCGCTCTTTATCATTCAAATGAATATCAATGAAGATGCATTTTGTCACGATCTTTCGCATTATCACTAATTTCATAATCATTTTCTCATTTCATAGCCTATCCTTACATCTGCCTCATGCCATGCCATAACATTTCGTTTGTTGGTTCCAATACTTGGATGCCCCTCTATAGTTTCCTTTTCCATTCAACTTTCAGGTGCTCAGATATCAACGGCATGAACAAACCCATTACGAGTCCTGAAATCGATTTTGAGAAGGCTATTTGTTTAGGAGAATTCAAAGCCGAAGAAAATGCTGAAGACTATGTCTCGTCTCCTGACTTGCTAAGAATGGTGGAACAAGAAGATAAATAGATTTTGCCTCATCAAGAATCTATTGAAACAATAAATTTTGGAACTGAAGAAAGGAAGCAAGAAGTGAAGATTGGGACCTCTATTTCAGGGGACACCAGACATAATTTGATTACTTTGCTCCGCGAGTACAAAGATGTATTCGCATGGTCATATCAGGACATGCCAGGATTGGATGAAGATGTAATGGTCCATAAGCTCCCATTAAAGCCAGAATGCAAACCCATTCAACAAAAGCTAAGACGGATGAGACCTAAAATGCTGTTAAAGATAAAAGAAGAAGTTAAGAAACAATTTGATGCTGGCTTCCTACAAGTTTCCAAGTATCCACAATGGGTAGCTAACATAGTCCCAGTACCGAAGAAAGACGGCAAGGTACGAATGTATGTGGATTATCGCGATTTGAATCGAGCAAGTCCTAAGGATAATTTTCCTTTGCCACACATTGATACATTGGTGGATAACACAGCCAATCATTCATTGTTTTCGTTCATGGATGGATTCTCGGGTTATAATCAGATAAAGATGGCTCCTGAGGATATGGAGAAAACTACTTTCGTAACGATGTGGGGAACATTCTGCTATAAAGTAATGTCGTTCAGATTAAAGAACGCTGGGACAACATGTCAGAGGGCCATGGTGATGTTGTTTCATGACATGATGCACAAAGAAATAGAAGTTTACGTCGATGATATGATCGCCAAATCCAAGGGGGAAAGAGAGCATGTTGGGAACCTTAAGAAGTTGTTCGAAAGACTGAAAAAGTTCCAGCTAAAGCTTAATCCGGCAAAATGTACGTTTGGGGCTACCTCGGGGAAGTTGCTAGGCTTCATTGTCAGTGAAAGAGGTATCGATTTTGATCCAGATAAAATAAAAGTCATTTAAGAGTTACCACCTCCACGCACGCAAAAGGAAGTCAGAGGATTTTTAAGGAGGTTAAACTACATCTCCCGATTCATCGCTCAACTTACCAACCAATGCGACCCAATCTTTCGGCTTCTTCAAAAACATAACCCGGAAGAATAAAATGAGGAATGCCAGGTGACCTTTGATAAGATAAAACAATATTTGTCTAGTCCTTCAGTGTTAGTACCGCCAACTCTAGGGAGATCATTGATATTGTATTTGACTGTGTTTGAAAATTCAATGGGTTGCGTACTGGGGCAACACGACGAGTCAGGAAAGAAAGAAAAGGCGATCTACTACCTCAGCAAAAAGTTCGCTGAATATGAGGCAAAGTATTCGTCCATTGAAAAATACTGTTGTGCTCTGGTTTGGGTAGCTCGGAGACTCAGGCAATATATGTTGCATCATATGACATGGTTAATTTCAAAGTTGGATCCAATAAAGTACATGATGGAATCACCTGCACTCTCAGGAAGAATGGCACGATGGCAAATCCTACTATCAGAATACAACATTGTCTATGTGAGCCAAAAGTCAAAAAAAGGAAGCACAATAGTTGACTTAGTAACTCGAACAATAAATAATACGAGCCATTGAGATTTGATTTTCTGGATGAAAACTTGATGTGCATTACACAAAAAGAGCGCGAGTCACCAAAAGAGAAGTCATGGAAGATGAGCTTTGATGGTGCATCGAACGCATTGGGGCATGGGATTGGAGCAGTCTTAATATCACCAGAAGGGAACCATTATCCATTCACTGCCAGATTAAACTTCTTCTGTACCAATAACATAGCGGAATATGAGGCTTGTATTATGGGACTTCGTGCAGCTATTGAACGAAACATCGAAATCTTAGAGGTGTATGGAGACTCAGCGTTTGTAATATACCAAATCCGTGGAGATTGGGAAGTGAGAGATTCGAAATTAGTCAAATACAGCGATCTAGTGGCAGGACTGATTAAAGAATTCAAAGAAATAACTTTTAATTACTTCCCACAAAAAGAAAACCAATTGGCTGATGCCCTGGCCACTTTGGCTTCAATGTTCAAAGCAAATAGAGAAACAGAAATAATGTCTCTTCAAATGAGCATATATGAAGTCCCTGCACATTGTTTCAGCATTGAGAAAGAGCCAGATGGACAGCCATGGTTCCATGATGTCTTAGAATATATCAAGAATCAAAGGTATCTCAAACAAGCAAATGAGAACAACAAAAGAACAATCAGAAGAATGGCAGAAAGATTTATTCTTGATGGGGACATCCTATACAAAAGAGGAAAAGATCAGGTGCTCTTGAGATGCGTGAATGTTGTTGAAGCCAAAAAAATACTTGAAGATGTCCATGAGGGAATCTGTAGGACACATGCCAATGGTTTCACTATGGCCAGGAAGATTATGAGACTCGGTTATTACTGGCTGATGATGGAAAGTGACTGCATTAGTTTTGTACGAAAATGCCACAAATGTCAAATTTATGGCGATAAAATTCATGCAGCTCCTTCGCCCCTTTATGTCATGACTTCTCCGTGGCCTTTTTCTAAGTGGGGCATGGATGTTATAGGGCCAATTTCCCCAAAAGCTTCTAATGGACACCAGTTCATTTTTGTGGTTATTGATTACTTCACAAAATGGATAGAAGCCGCTTCGTTTGCCAATGTGACGAAGACTGCAGTTTGCAGGTTTTTGAAAAAGGAAATCATTTGTCGATATAGTTTGCCTGAAAGAATCATTTCAGATAACGCCTTGAATCTGAACAACAAGATGATGAAAGGAGTGTGTGAGCAATTTCAAATAAAGCATCATAACTCATCGCCCTATCGCCCAAAAATGAACAGAGGTGTTGAAGCGGCCAACAAGAATATTAAGAAGATTATTGGAAAAATGACCGAGACATACAAAGATTGGCACGAGAAGCTACCATTCACTTTGTATGCATATCGCACATCTGTGCGGACATCTACGGGAGCAACTCCTTTCTCTCTGGTCTATAGAATGGAAGCTGTGCTACCTATCGAAGTTGAGATCCCTTCTCTACGAGTCTTAATGGAGTCGAAATTAGAGGAAGCAGAATGGGTTCGAGCTCGATATGACCAGTTAAACCTCATCGAAGAAAAACGCTTAAAGGCAATTTGTCACGGACAGATGTACCTGAAGAGAATGATCGCGGCCCATGACAAGAAAGTACGGACAAGAGAATTCCACGAAGGAGAACTCGTACTGAGAAAGATTCTCCTAATACAAAAAGACCTGCGAGGAAAATGGGCACCAAATTGAGAAGGACCATACGTCGTAAAGAAGGCATTCTCAGGTGGAGCTTTAATTCTCACTGAGATGGATGGGAAGGAGTTACCTCATCCAGTAAATTCAGATGCTGTGAAGAAATATTATGCCTTAAAAAAAAGATCAAGGCAAAAACCCGAAAAGGGCGTCTTGATTAACACAAAAGATTAGGATGAAAACCCGAAAGGGAATTCTAATGAGGCAAACCCGGGCTTAAAGAGTAAGGCGGTTGAATGGTGGGTCAAACAGCAAGACTACAGTATTTGAAGCATTTTCAGCAGCTCGAAATCTTCTACGCAAGAAGCCATGCTCGAAAAGATTCTTGATTGAAGAACATGGAAGAGTTCATGCGTTGAATATCTAGAGTATTTGTATCCATTGAATGCGATCCCTTTTCTCTTTATAACACTTTTTTACTATCATTGGTTAACTTTCTTTGTTTGCTACATTTGAAATAAATAAAAATAAGGTATCCCTTTTGTCCCTACCTGACAATTTTCATGCATCTCATTATGAGTTTATTTACATGATAAATAGTGAAATGACATACTCTAAATAAAAGAAATGTTAAGCATTACCCGGATAAGAATTCGATAAGTACAAGAGTCTCAAAGCAAGGACAAAGCTCAACCAGGGGCAAAAGCGCAATATCTGAGAAATGCAGATTGTTCGTGAAGCTTGAGGACAGGTACAGGGCCTAAAGAGAAAGTCAAGAGCTGAAGTAATGAATGCAGATCATCACAAAAATCGTGACGAAAAAGGACATACGACTAACATGCCTAAGGCACATAGCATAATCATGTAGGCATAAAGGTACTTAAGACAAACATGTGCACATCATGATAACATCATGCATGACCCATACAGGTACTCTAGTAGAGCAAGAGGATGTGATGATAGCTGTACTGAATCAAAGGAAAAGGCACCTGAGTTCCACTAGATGACATGTTTTAGTATTCTGATATTTTTATTTCTGTTTTTTCAAAAATCAACTCATATTGCGAGAGGTGAGTTGAGCCTCAGGGCATGCTGAGGTATTTTCAATTTCTGTTTTTTTTAAAATCAACTCATATTGCGAGAGGTGAGCTGAGCCTCAGGACACGCTGAGGTAATTTCAACTTCTGTTTTTTTCAAAAATCAACTCATATTGCGAGAGGTGAGTTGAGCCTCAGGACACGCTGAGGTAATTTCTATTTCTATTTTTTTTTAAAAAAATCAACTCATATTGCGAGAGGTGAGTTGAGCCTCGGGTCACATATCGAGGTATTTTCAAAATCTGCTTTTCAAATTAAGTTTCAAAAACCAACTCATATTGTGAGAGGTGAGTTGAGCCTTGGCTCACGTGCTGAGCTATTTTCAATTTCTATTTTTAATGTTTGTTTTTTAAAAAAAAAAAAAGAGTCAATTCATATTGCGAGAAATGAGTTGAGCTCAGGATCACATGATGAGTAAAGAATAAATATTCGAGCTTATTGAAGACACCATATTTTGTCTCTCTGAAGTTGCAGCAGAGCCTTGAAGTTACAATGGAGCTGATCGAAATTGCAGTGGAGCTCATTGAAGTTGCAGATCTTATCTTCTTGAAGATACAGCAGAGGAGCAGATCACAAAGAATCTTATATTCCTAAAGATACAAGTAGATCAAAGCTACAAGCCATATATCAGAAGATGCAGTGGATTGAACTAAAGCAACAAGATGCGGTGGACTGGAAAGAGACTACCGGAACAAGAAGAGCACCAAAGAAGTCAAGACTCAGTAAGACTGGGTAAAATTGGTCTTTCGGTTGGTCTTTGCTCTATTCCCGTTACACGATAATGAGCAAAGAGGGGCAGCTGTTGTAGGCCAATCTTGGGCCCAGTTACAACTTAAACCCGAATGGCCCATTTTAACCTAAACCCATTAACCCAATACAAAACAACCCATCAGCCAACCCTAAATACCCATCTACATTAACCCACACTTAAGTCCAAATTTTAACCCAACAACCCAATACAATCCAAACCCAATTCAGAAGCCCAATACTACCCAAACCCAAAATAAATAAAAAAACCTAGCCCACAACTTAAACTTTTTTCAACTAAACCCTAACCCTAGCCTCCCTACTTGCCTCTACCACCACCTGCCCACTGCAGCACCGGCAACCAACTCGGGTCACCTCCACCGCCTCTGCACCTGCAACCATCAAAGTGAAAGGACAGAAAGTAGAAATAAAAAAAAAACTTGTAAATAGGCTATAAAAGCCGAATGAAAAAACGATCGAGGGGTTTGTTTTTTTTTTTTAAAACATTAATAGAAAAAAGATAAACAGTTTCAAAATACAACAACAAACATTCATAAATCGTGATTCAAACATCACAAAGATCAGGGGAATATCATCCAAACAACAAAAAACGATTCGAAATCAAAAAATAAAGAGGCAAATACCCAAGGTGATTTCGGCTTTCTTTTATTTCATTTTTTTTATTTTTATCTATTGATTTGCATGCATGTTTACCCTAAATATATAAAAAAGTATAATACAAAAAAAATTACCTTTTCCGGCCACCGTAGCGGCGGCGGCCGGCGACGGTCCGGCGACCGAACGGTGACCGACCCTGTGGCCGGAAATCACCTCACCCCTCTCCCTCTCTCTCTTTTTTTTTTCTTTTCAAGTGCAAGAATGATTTTTTTTGAAGAAAAAGGGCCTTTTATAGCCCCCCAAAACGACGTCGTTTTGGGGTTGGCCATTAAACCCCAAAACGACGTCATTTTGACTTGGATCGGATCGACCCGACCCGACCTGCCTAGGATCTGCGTGTTTCTTAACGGAAGGGCTAATTGCGCTTTTAGCCCTTCCGCTTTTTTATTACTTTATAATTAAGTTTCAATTTATTTTCAATTTGGCCCTATAATTTTTTGCGCTTTTCAATTTAGTCCCCGTTGATGCACTGCGTTTTGAGGGGAGGGAAATATTGCTGTTTTGGTCCCCTTACGTTTCACACGTGTTCAAATAAGCCCTTTTTTCTTTCTCTTTATTTCGAATTCGCCCCAAAATTTCGTTTTACGTTCGATTTAGTCCTTTTTGTGTTATTTTGTGTCTTATTTTCAAATTACTTGTTATTATTTTCTGTTATTTATTATTATTAATTATAATTTCTATATTATTATTATTGTTATTGTTATTTATATATAGTAGTGCATATTTATTATATACATATATGTATATATATATTTATATATAGCATTATTTTTATTACTTTATTTTAATATTTTTATTATATTTTTATTTATTATTTTCTCATTATTATTATTTTACTTAATACTTATATATATATTATATAGTATTCTTAATAGTTTTTAATATTATTGTTTTTGTCAATGTATTTGTATGTCACATATGTATTCTTTTAATATGTATATATATATATATATTATACTCCATATTATGCGTATATCTATATTAATATTATATTACGTATATTATTATTATTATTTTTATATTATGTATATATTTATGTAATGTTATTAATAGTTTTTTAACATTATTATTATTTCTAATATGTATATACTATGTAAATATTTTAATAGTATATTATATATATATTTTTCATATATGTTATGTATATATGTTTTTAATATTATATTTTTATATATTATTATGTATATATTTTAATATTATTGGTTATATATCTTTTATACTATTATATGTATATTTTTAATATTATATTGTATATTTCTAACACCATTATTATTTATATACATATGTACGTATTTATGTAGCATATGAATAGTTTTTTTATATATTATTATCATATTGTGTATATTTTTTATATATTATATATATTTTTAAGGTTATTTGTTATATATTTCTTTTACTATTCCATGTATATATTTTTATATCATCTCATGTATGTAATAGCCCAAATTTAACCGGGCTTTAAGACCAAATGAAATAAATGAATAAATGTTTATTTAACAGTCCATATACAAGAGCCCAAAAGAGATTAAAACCCAGTAGCCCAAATACCATTAAAGCCTACTATTGCCCTATACCCATTTACATCCGAAGCCCAAATCTAAAACGACCCAAAAAGCCCAAGTGACTTTAGAGAAACAGGAAACCCTAGGGTTTCCTGAAGACTACAGCGCCGCAGCAGCTTTCGGAAGCCTTGGGGAGCATCTGTTCAACTCCCCAAATCGAGGCCATCAATGCACACTGACGTACCATCAATGCGTTGTCCAGTAGCTTGTCCCTCTCACGACCGTCCAGCACCGTGATCTCAGGCCTCATCTCCGACCTTGGTACCTCTGTTGACGCCGAGATCTCCGCAAAAGAGATTATCTCGTGGTCATCAGTGCACAAATGGGTATCTGTCGAGATTCAAATTCATGACAGCAAATCTAGCCACTGAAATTTTTGCGAGTCACCTGCAGAAAAGGAAACAAACAGCAGATACACGAAAAAGCAGAGCAGGAAAAGGCAAGAAAATTATAGCATATCAGTCAAAGATACAGAGGACACGAAAATAGAAAGAAATCTACGATATGTAAAGGGTTAAGGCTATAAAGCCTTCCCTTTCACTTGTAAAAGGGAGGGGGGGAGAAAGACAGAGAGACGGAGAGGAAAACGCACATAGATAGAAACAGAGAGAATACACAAAAGAGATAGAGAGAAACACATTAGGAAATCATTGTACACCAAACCTTTGCAATAATATTTCAGAAGGTGATTTTTTTCATATACTTTAATTTCTTTTCCTTTTTTGCGAATATATAAATCGTTTTTTTAAATAGTAATGATTTAAAGGAAAAGGCTTTACCTGTGGAAGGACGAGGGTTTTTAACCCTTAGATCACCATATACGACGGCGCGTGAGGCGCGTGTGCAGGTACTGCACCACAGTCAGGAACCGGAGGCCAGACTAACCCCCAGTCCTCTTCAGAGGATTTACAAACTTTTTTTTTAAGACCGATGTAAAAATGAATTTTAGGCTTAGGTTTTGGTTTATATAGCCCTACAGAAACGACATCGTTTAGTTTAGTCCGATAAGCTTAAAACGACGACGTTTTATGTTCCCAGGATCCCCGCGTTGACCCGATTACCCGGAGAGGATCCGCGTGTTTTTGAGAATTAGATTAATTACCCCATTAGTCCCTTCACCTTTTTTATAATTTTGTTTTATTTTATTCATGATTTAGCCTTGATATTTTGCTTCGGTTTTAATTTAGTCCTTATAGTAAATGTTTTAAGTCCTGGATTAAAACGACGCCGTTTAGGGTCAAGGGAAAATTTCCCAATGAGTCCCTAGGATTTTAATAGCCGTTTCAATTAGGCCCGATCTCAGTTTTTTTATTTAAATTAGCCACTGATTTTTGTTCATATTTAATTTTAGACCCTTTTACCCATTTTAATTTATTTATAACCCTTTTTATATACATGTATTATTTTATTTTAATATAAATATACATATATATTTTATAATTATTTACTTATATGCTATTATACTACTTCATGATTTTCTATTGTTATATTAATATATATTTTAACATATATAATTATTTATTATTTATTATAGTATATTCTTATCACATAATGTTCATATATCTTTATACTATTCTATTATTTTACATTTTAACAATACATTATTTCATATTATTATTCATTATATATTATTTTACACAAATTATTATTATTTTACATTATTATTATTATTATTATTATTATTATTATTATTATTATTATTATTATTATTATTATTATTATTATTATTATTATTATTATTATTATTATTATTATTATTATTATTATTTTACTTGTATTGTATATTTATTAATTATTTATACATATTATGTATTATTTGTACATATATACACTTTCATATTATAAATTATAGTTATTTTATATTATGTCATTTTTTTATACCATTATAAATTTTTATCTATATATTATTATCATTAAAAGTTTTAACTTGTATTATATACTTATTCTTATTCATACGTTAATAATTATTTTACTTATATTCTATTATTATATATTTTGAAGATATTATAATATTATAATTTGTATAATACGTATATTTTATCATTAATTACTTATTTTATATTATTCTAAACTTATATTTATATATTATATAATTATTTTATTATAAATATAAGCTCTTTGACATATTTGGTATTTTATACATTATTTTTTAAAACCAATATATTTTTTTATTTTTATATAATTACTATTCTTTTATAAATTTTTGTTATTATATACTATATATTGTATTTTAAATACAATTTTTATTATTAAATATCATATTTTATTTGTATTATATATATTTTTAATGATTGCTTACTTTATTTTATATTTATATTATTCCTTTTATATGTTATTATACAAATCATTGGGTATTGAATGTTATTTTATAATTATTATTTGATATTATATTTTATGAATGTGTATATTGATACTATATTACTTTTTTTTTATATATCAAATTATATATCATGCATCATTTTATTTATTAATATGTTCAGATATGTATTGAATTGCATGTTTATGTGTTTTTACCTATGCTTCTTAGATATTATGTTTTATGCATATTTTAAAATTTGCCATGTTTTATTTTTTATATATACATGCTAGTAAATGTATGATATCCATGCTATTGCGTTTTTACTTACCTATAATTATAATATGTTATCTCATATATTATATTAATATGCTCCTTCATACATCGGTTTTAAAAACGAGACTTCAAAGTTTTCAAAATAAAAAGGCAATGCTTGAGGTTTGGAAGCTTCGAGAAAAGTAGTGCCCTAACTTATTGGGTTGCAACTTTTCTCATTGAGTTCGAATAGTCAAGTACCCTTCTAAATTTTTTAAGATTTTTAAAATACGAGCAACTGTCTTGGAATTTCAAAGTATTGTGTCCTAACTTATTGGATATGGCGTTTTGTCGTTTCAAGATAGGGATTTCAAAAAAAAAAGGGGCTAACATAGTGTCAATATTTTGATACAAGTGAATCTCAATTTTCAAAATCAAAATATTTTAAAGAGGATTGCATTTGAAAGTTTCCAACATTAAAGACACTTGATAATCAATTAGGTACCAATCTTTGGGCGTTACGAGGGTGCTAACCCTTCCTCGTACGTAACCGGCTCCCGAATCTGTTTTCTCGACTTTCGTAGACCAAAATTAATGTTTTAAAACAAAACATTTTATAAGGTGATCCAATCACACCTAAAAAGATTGGTGGCGACTCCCGTTTTCGTTTTTCAAAAGTCGATCCCCATTTTTCAAATATCGATTTAAAAATGGTTTCGACAATGTACATATTCTTGAATACTATGTTATATATATATATATGTATATATATATATTTTAATACTGTATTATGTATATATATATATTTTATCCTTATCATATTTATTATTAATATTATTACATATACTTTATTACATATATATATACTTTTATATAGTATTATCTTTTCTACTAGTATATTTATTATTATATTATTTACTTTCACTATTATAATTATTTTTATCATTATTATACATATTTTATGTATAGATATTTTTAAGTACTTATTATAAATATATTATTTTCTTATTATATTATTATGTATATTATTTTTACTCATTCTTTCGTTATCTTTTATTTCAATACTCTTATATTAGGTATTTTTTTAAAATATTATATTTTTCATATATTATGTATTTTATATATATTATATTATTCAGTATATTTTATTATGTTATGTATTTTTTTAAATAATTATATTATGTATATATTTGTAAATATCATACTATTCATATATTTTTATGTTATTTCATGTATATATATTTTTATATCATTAGTTATATATATATTTTTATACTATTTCATGTATATATTTTTGTATTATCCTTTTATTTTTATTATTAATATTGGTATATGTTTTATTATATATGTATATATCTTTAATATATATATAGGTATATATTTATGTGTCATCATTAATAGGTGTTTTCAACATTATTATTATGTATGTATATATATTATGTAAATATTTTAACATTATGCATTTTTATATATTATGTATATATATACCTTTTTAGTATTGTAATTTTATATATATCATGTATATATTTGAATACTATTATATTTTTCTTACATATTATCTTATATATATATATATATATATTTTTTTTAATAACTCTATATTATGTATTTTTTTAATATTATACTATATATATACTTTGTAATACTATTATCATGTTTATATTCAAAATATATATACGTATGTATATAGGTAACATTATTAGTGTTTTTAATATTATGTTTCCATCACTTTACTTATTATTATTATATGTTTATATATGTTCGTCTCTATTTATTGTTTAATACTATTGTTATCATGTTTAATATCGCATACGTTGTTATTATTTTAATATTATTATCGTAGTTATTATTTGTTTCGACGTATTTCTAATTCTGTTATGTTTTGATACTTCCTGTTTTAGTATCATCTCGCTGTTCACCGTTTTAAAGATTTTTATTCATGTTTTTATTTCAATAAATAAGGCAATGTACCGATTTAACATTAAGCCACCGATTTCATCGCTATGTTGGGTGAAACTCGTCGGCTCGTGTTAAAAATAGGACACCCTTCAAAAAACCGAAAATTAAAGATTCTCATTTCTCAAATGGATCACGATTGAATGTCAAATTGAATTCATATTTTTGAAAATCAAGACAACACGTGTTTAATAAAGATACCAATTTTGGGCGTCGCGGGGGTGCTAACACCTTCCCCGCATGAATCGACTCCGGACCCTATTTTTCTCGAACTTTCACGCGCAGCCTAAAATTCGTCTTTCTTTTATCAAAAATAAAACATTTTGTTAAAACAAAGATTTATCAGGTGCCCGATCACACCTAGAAAAAGGGATCGGTGGCGACTCCCCTTTATTAATAAAACCGAAACTTGGATTTCAAATTTTCACTAAATCGCCACAATTAGCGACCGAAAGCAAAAAGTTTACGTTGCTACAGTCTAAACACATGCATCCAATCAAACATGTTAGTCACAAAGTTTACATATACATCAAGTATAGATGAGCTCATCAAGCATTACTCTTTCAAGGCATTATCATTTCATCTCATAATTCTCATGCCATGTCAAGAGTTTTATGTCCGTTGAATCATTGAAATTTTGATGAATACTCAGGTGGTACACTCGGGGTGTACGATTCAATAATATGTCAATTCTTATTCGAAGGTACCTCTTAAGGCACTTAACCAAGTAACACGCTCTTGAGTCACATATCGTATAATAGGATTACCAGTTCAGGCTAAATCCTTTATATAACGTATGCTCAAGGAGCTCAATTAAGATTACCAGTCCAGGCTAAACCCTAATCGTAACGTATACTCGAGAGGTATTATATTAAGATTATTCATCTGAGCTAAATCCTTTCTATAGCAAGGTCGATAGGAATGCTCATCCGAGCTAAATCTCGTCCGCAACAAATGCAGGACCTTATTAGTTTCGAGAAAGTGCATATAATCATCGGAATTTAATATTCAATCGGGACTTAACCCTTTTTCACCATTTTAAGCACATATTAAGTTCCTCATTATAGCATTCAAGTAATGTACATCAATATAAGTTACATTCCTTACAAACACAACATTCAATTAAACATATTTACATGCTCAATTAGTTACACGAACTTACCTCAACACTTGTTAGCGTAAATAATCTACTAATCTGAAATCTTTTCTTTTCCTCGATCTAGCCTCGACTTTGTGTTTTTCAGATCTATATAAATGAATTTAATCATCAATTTCATGTATTTCATATTTATTTGGACTCAATTTATGTCCTAGGATAAATTACCATTTTGCCCCTAACTTTTCCATAAATTCCAATTTCATCCCTAGACCCAAAAAATGAAACTTGTGCAATTTACTACCTTTTTCAAACCTAATCAAAATTCCATTACAAATTTTACAGCACATGTATTCATAAAATTTTAGAATTTTTCATCAAATTTCACAACTTTACATTTTAGTCCCTAAATCATATTTTCATCAAAAATCACTTTGTAAAAGTTGTTTATCTATCAAAAACCTTTCATTTTCTACCATAAATTTCTAATTTTCAGCATATTCATCCATGACCCATTTTTCATACCTTGATAACTTTTCAAATTAATCCCTCAAATAGATAGATTAGACTATCCCAGTTTCAAAAATGTCAAAATTACTAAAAACATGATAAGGAAACTTACCCAATTAAGCCTTGAAAGTTTCTTCTCTCTCTCCTAGGGTTTCTATAGAATTTTTGGGTTGAAGATGACAAAATAAGATGATATTTTCTTTTTATCATCTTTTAATTAATTAATTAATTCAATTTCCAATTTAGTCCCTACTCTTTTCTAATTTTTCCATGGATGAGTCATCAAAAAAATCTACATACTTCTTTGATGGTCTAGTTACCATATAAGGACCTCTAGTTTTGAATTCCATAGTTATTTAATCCTTATAGCTACTAGAATTCAACTTTCGCATTTTATGTGATTTAGTCCTTCTCGTAATTAAACACTTAATCGATAAAATTTTTGTATCAAATTTTTCACACGACATGTCTATCATAATACGGACCATATAATAAAATAAAAATAAATTATATTTTTGGGTCGGATTTGTGGTCCCGAAACCACTATTCTGATTTTACTGAAAAATGGGCTGTTACAAGAACATCCTCAAACAACTCCAAACATCCAAAAATCAATTAGAGGGTATATATTTATGTTAAGAACTCTTGAAGACACAAAAGAAGAACAACCCAATATTGAAATCAAGAGAAAAACCTCAAATTATTTATTTATTCATTCTATCTTGTTCATATTTTTGTAAGTGATTCTCATTTCACTTCTTTGAGAAAGCTTAACACTTGTAAACATACACCTTTGAGAGGTCTTCATTGTTTAGATTTTTACTTTGTACTTGCTAAAAGATACTTAAGGTTTTTTAGATATAAAACCTTAAGTAAATTGTTAAACGTTATAGTTGAGCTTTGTAAAAGGTAGAAAATTCTAGTTATGCCACAAAAAATAGAGGGAAGGTTCTATCTTAGCCTTGTGAAAAAAAATAACGATTGTAAAGGTTATACATTTTCCTTGAAATGTAATAATTCAAGTATAGTGAATTGAGAAATCCTTGGTTGACGTATACCAAGGTAGTGGAGGTAGGCAATTGGAGTCTAACCACTATAAATCGAATTACCCAAACTTTTATTCTCTTTCATTATCATTTAGAATATTTTATAAAAAAATTTAAATTATCAATTTGTTGCGTCGCAAAACTAACTAAAAATTTGACTAAGGCAAGTGCACCTATCAATTAATAGTATAGCTACGGTGAGCAAAGATATTGTTCCTACAAAGACTAAAAGTACTAGTAATTATTGTCTTTCTATTATTTAATCGAATAATTTGAGTGATTGATTAAAAACTAAAATTAACTAAATTAATTAACTAACAAAAACGACAAAAAGCAAATCACGAAAATAATTGAGTAACAACCAAGGAGCAAAACAATACTCAGGAAAGAATTCACCTAGATTTCATCTGTTACTATCAATCTAAATTACGCAATTTCCTTACTTAGTAACTTGATCTATAGAAATCCCTAGATTATGCAAATATCTCTTTCGAGCATAAGAACAACTGACTTTATGTTGATTAATTGAAATTTGTTTCTAATTAAAACCCCTATTATCATATTAACTCGTGCTATGGATTCCCCTATTAGATTTGACTCTAATCCAGTAGATTTATGTCATCTTATTTCTAGTACTGCATGTAACTCCACTTAACTATACAAGAACTACTCTTAAATAGAGTTTATTCAACCACCAATTTAAGTATATCAAACATGAATCAATATTCTAGAAATATCAAACCAAGAATTAAGCACACATAATTGAGAATAAGAAACTAAATATTTATTACGTAAAATAAAAATCAAACAACAAAATCCATCGTAGGGTTCATCTCCCCTAGTTATTTAGAAAATTAGTTCATGCTTGAAAATAAAAACATCCAAAACACAGTATAACCGTAAGAAATAAAGAAACTCATGATAACTTCCTAAGAAATCAACTAAGAATCTTCAATCTTGATGGAAATCTACTTCAAAGTCAACTTCAATGGTGTTTTTTGAGTTGTTTTCTTGAATATTCTCTGACTGCTCACTCCTATCTTCTTATTTTTGTCATATATACATCTTTTAGAATACCCGAAAATCTAAAAATCGTGATTTTTCGTAGTTCAGTGCGTAATTTCGTGAAATCGACACTGCCTACCACATGTCTGTGTGCGTCACACGGCCATGCGGTCTGGCCATGTGGAATGGTGTAGGCCATGTGGGTTACACAACCGTGTGGTTTGGCCATGTGGCTTCTGCAACTTGCTCCGATGCTCTAATTTTCACTCATTTTTCACTTTTTTTGCTCCCAAGTGCTCTATTAAGCATTAAAATATGAATTTAAACGATTATAAATATAAAATTCACAAATAGCATCAGATAATCCCCCAAAAATGCATTAAGAATGAGGTTAAAGCATGTTACTTTTAGCACTTATCACAATTCACCCCTCTTGGTATTTTCAAGCTTAACTTCTTGGTTGATCGGTGTTCATTATCAGGTTGATTTGTTGATGACAGGGCTAGAAAGAAAATTTCAGCTATTTAATCAAGTTGATACATCTTTGATTTGTTTTTGAATTATTCCAATATTGCAATTATAATGTCATTTGTTTTTCTTTTTTTTTGAGATTATTCTGTAGACATTATATTTTTACATTAATTTATAGTAATTTATTTGTCATTTGTACTATATTTCATCTCATTCTATTTTTAGATTTTTATTAATAATAATATTTAAAAGAATAAAAAAAAATCGCCCATTAAGTTAACCATTCGCCACCCAAAGTCTCTCTCTCCTACTAATGCTTCTGAGACATTAATTATGCTTCCTTTTATTCACTCTTAAATCATGTAAAGTCCAGAGAGTGTAAACGCTGAGTGTATAAACATCGGGATCGAAAATGACAGATGAAAGCACATTAACCCAAGCTCACTAACCAAATCATCTTTCCCTCCACCACTACAAGTAATTTGCTGTATCCAACAATTCTCCATACTTTGACTACAAAAGTTGCTTTCTTCATTTGCTTTACCATCTATGCATATTATGCTCTAATTTTTTAGATTGCAGTTAATGAGAAAGGGGGGGAAAATATCTAAAACATTCCTCACGGTGGCTTAGTTCTTAGCCACCTACAACAGGGTCCATTGGTATTCAATCAATCCCTTGAATAGGACACTTAGAAACACTTTATATTCTCGAATAAAGTAACCCTTGTCCCCTAAATATTACAACATTTGCATGTGTGTGTGAATATGTCTATGAACCCAAACCAAGTACCAAACCCCCGCAATTTAGTCAAGAATATGGCATTACTCAAGTAAACCACATTCATTCTTTCATATATCACTATATATAGAAAGCAATAATTACCAATGAAGTATCTCCTTCAATATATTGTTTTTGAAGAAGGGAAAAATAGAAAGGTTGTGTAGTTTGTTTTAGCAAACAAACATCAATCATCTTTCAATTGTAAGTTGATGCTACCTTCAAAACCTTTCCCTTTCCTTGTGTCTAACCCTAACCCCATATTTTTTTTGTCCATTTCCTCCAAGGACCCATCTCTACCTCTTTCTTGAGAGTGAGTGACTGTATGTGTTTGAAAATATTACTGAGTGAGAGAGAGAGAATGCACTCTTTTTTGTTTTCTGGTGTTGCCTGCCATGGCACTACAAATCCCACGTTTTTCTCTGTCTGCTTCTGCCTTCTTTACAGAGATAGTTGCTTGAATTTCCTTTTTTTCATTTTCTTAGTTCATAATAATTGTGCTTTGCTGTTTGATCATAAATATGTACTTTGGGTATAGTATTTCCTTGCAAGAGTTTTTGTGTGTCTTCGTTTTGTTGCTCTCTTCATCACTGTTCTCTTTATTTTCTTCAGCTTAAACAAAATACAAGAATGTCAAGCTTCAACAATTCTGCACCAGAACAACTGTGCTACATCCCTTGCAACCTTTGCAACATCATTCTTGCGGTATGGTGTTTTGATCCATAGTTCCATTCCCTATTTTATCTCTTTTTTTCCTTCTATATTTATATGCTTAATGTTGAAGACAGATTTTATCACTTTCTTGGGTGTTTTTTTTTAAATTTATTCTAGGGTCTTCTGGTAATGAAGTCAGGTCACTATCCTAAGACTTCTTTTTCTTATTTGTTTGCAGGAAAGTCATAAATTCTCTTTGATTTTTTTTTTCTTTTGCAGATCTTACCCTTAGAGAGAAGTTATTAAATATGGGATCTTAAATTTTGTAGAAGATAAAAACAAGCATGTGATGATATATATATACACATAGAATGAATGAATGAATAAAGATGACATTTCCTGCATATTTTCCACTGATTACCTCAACCTTTTCCTCATTAAAATACTGCAGGTACCTGCCTTGAGTTTTTTTCTTTTGCAAAAGCTTCTTTTTTTAGACTGATAATGGAAAATGAAAGGGACTACCTCAGTTGTCTTCCTCAAAAACCCCATTTTCATGTACATAAAGTGTTTTTGAACAATGAGAAAGATCAAAGATTGTTAAGTGTTGACTACCCAAAAAAAGAGAATAAAAGAAAAAACAAAGCCCTAGATTTTGTACCATTTGTGATCTCAAACAAAAGCTTTATATACTTCCAAAAACCCTTTATCTTTATGCAAAGATCCGAAGTTATTTCATTTTATAATATTTCATCTTTTTTGCTTCCTTTGAAAGATCATAAAACTTTGTATAAGCTATTGTTCTTAAAAACCATATTTTCCTTAAGATTTAATGAAAACCCTAAATTTTAACAAGCAAATTATGTTCATGTAAAAGGGTTATTTTACGAGATAAATGGTTTTGGCAGGTGAATGTTCCCTGCAGCTGCTTGTTTGAAACTGTGACAGTTCGATGTGGGCAGTGCACCAATCTGTGTTCAATAAACATGGCAGCTTCCTTTCAATCCAGAGCAGGAAAAGAGATCCAGGTGATGACCATAATTTTGTTTTAAAGAAAATATTTTACCCTTTTTTTTCTATCTTTTTTTTTCTTGGAGATCTAGCTAGGGTTTCTGGGATTTTGTCTATTTCTAAGAAAAAATCCAGTAAATTTTCGTAGGGGCTTGAAATCTAGGGTTTTAAGCCTCATTTCTTCAAACCTATTTGATATTGAAAGCATCTTTTTTTCCCCCATAACCCTAGGAGCTAATCTAATTACCTGCAAATTTAAAACGTAATTCTTGAAAGCTTTGTTAAAAGCCAGTATATGGTTGGTTATTTAGGGCAAATTGAGTGTTTTTAGAGATTTTTTTCACATTTAATTTTCATTGAGCCGCAATTTGTAAAAGATTTAACCTTGATTTTGATTGACATGAATTTTAGGGTTTATAGGCTTTCAGTCACTACTCACTCTTTTTCTTAAATTTTGTCTTCTACTACACTAAATTTCAAAGTCCTTAGTTCTATTAGATCCCAAGAAGCTTTTTTCTTTTCTTTTCTTTTTTCTAAAAAAAAAGGGCATCTTCTTTTATTTTATTGATGTAGTCACTTCAATTTTGTTTTTTCCTTTGTTTTGCTTCTTCCTTTTCCTCATTTTATGGGGTAAATAGATATAAACACAGCTTTAAGAAAAGTCTTTGGGAATAGTAAAGTAAATTTATAATGCTAACTTCAAATCCATTAATAAAGTATTTCAGTATTTATACTTTAAATATTTATTTTGTTTATACATCTATATATATTATCTAGTCCATGAGTTTAGATATTACAACATTTTACCAATAGAAGTTGAAATATCTTGTTATGTAAAGACAGGTTTGTCCACATTTAACAAATAAAACCAAGAAATAAATCATCTTGTGATTCCAAAACCTCACTAAATGAGCATAAAAATACCAATAACCTTTTTAATTTTCAACTAATTCCATATTTAGGTACAATGATGATAAAATGATAAAAATCTCTTTTTTACATTTGATGTTCGAGTTCATTACGATTTAGTTACTTGGCTAGCTCAATAATATGTTGTTGTGGTCTCGAGTTATAAATCGTGTCACTTAATCACCAAAAGGAAGTCATTTACCTTAAATTCGTTACTTCTTATTAAATAGAAATTACGTTTGAATAAAAATACTAACAAAAAAAACCAAGACTTCAAATAAAGAAAGACTGCTAATACCAGAAATAAGCTAACATCTCTCTAAAGAAGTAATAGTTAAGGTCTTCAGTGCCAGGATATAGAGTTAGTTGATGGATGTTTGGTGTATGAAAAATGTTTTAGGTGCCTAACTACACATCATCGGAGTATAGAATTGAGTTAGGGTCTTCTTCTTCCAAAGGCAAGAACAAGTTACCAAAACGACCAACAATTATGAATACTACCACTCAAGAAAGGGTTGTGAACCGACGTGAGTAGCCAATCTCTACCCTACATTTTTTGTTATTATTCTTTTTTATATTCTAAATTTTTATGGACTGTCTATTTTTCCTTTTCTTTTTCAGCTCCTGACAAAAGGCATAGGGCACCTTCATTGTACAATCAGTTCATCAAGTAATTCTAAATATAGTTACTGTACTTTGATTATTATAACTATTTTTCATGGATTTTTTTAATGGTTTGAGAGCAATAATAATGGGGTTTTCTTTTTATATAGAGAGGAGATTCAAAGGATCAAGCTGAACAATCCTGATATTAGTCATAGGGAGGCATTTAGCACTGCTGCAAAAAATGTAAGTCTAACACAGTCATTTCACCATCAAAATCTTTTAAAGCAATGATCAAATTAATCTCACATTCATTCAATCAAATAATATGAACCATTAATGGACTTTGTTTATGTTGTTATATGGGGTCCTCAACTAATATAGTGGGCACGGTTCCCTCACATTCATTTTGGACTGATGTTGGAGACTGGTGCTCAGCCTAAGCTGAATGATGTAAGTAATGATTTCATTTTCAAAGTATATAATTATGTTTTCAACTTCACTTTTTTTTCTTGTTGATGCATGAAAGGGATTGATCTTATATCTTTTAGAGAAAGGGGAGGGAAGGGCTCAATTCCATGCCTAATGTAGTAAAGTTTTCTTGAGTGTTGCCTGCTTTGTTTACCAGTATTTGCTTTGGTATTCCATTATGGTAATGGAATTTCATCCTATGTTACTCGGACTTTTTGTTTTGAAGTATCGAACACAAAAATGTGGGAATACCACTTCCAAATATCTTCCAAATACATGAAATTTTTTTTAAAAAAATTGTTATTTATACCGATATGAATACATAATTATATCTGACACTCACATCTAAAATCCGAATAATCAATTTTCTTATATTTCCTTGCCATATAAGCTAGCTTGTTTTGTTCTTTTTAGATTCTTGATTAAACTGTGTCCCCCCCCCCCCCCGTTTTGAATTATTTAATGAGCTTTAATACTATATTAAATTGGATATAATAAAGGCATAATGATTTTTTTGAATCTTTCAATTTTATAAAATAAACTATTTTAACTTTTTATTTAATTTTTAACCCTTAAATTAGTTTTTTTTAAATCATCTAAAAATAGATGGAAAAGTTAATATTTGTTAACTTACATGTCAGACAGCATTTAATTAATTTTTTAAAATTTTAAAATTTTAAAAATATTTTTTATAATTTAATGGTTTTCAATTTTAAAAAATTAATTTTATTTTTTAAAAATTTTTAAAATTTTAGAAAATTAATTAATTGTTAACGTGTCATTCACATAGCAATTCATGTATATGTCACATCAACAAAGTTAACAAAAATTAAATTTTCCATCCATTTTAGGGTGATTTAACAAAAACCATAAGTTTAAGGGCTAAAAATCCGATAAATTAAAAGGAGGGTTAAAATAATTGTTATTGTAAAGTTAGAAGACTAAATAAATCATTATGCCCATAATAAATCTTTAACTATTTTCTAATGTCAACAAAATTGTTGTTTAGAAGATGAGCATGAGCTACCTCAAGATTGTGTTGATTGATAATTTTTGTTCTTTTTCTTCAATGAATCTGTGCAGGACTCGACTGAGCATTTCCAGCAGCTCCTTAAGTGAAAATGGATATTCATTTTCGACCATCCTGATATATATATATATATATATATATATGTATGTGTGTTGTTTGGAGTGAAAGGCTTTCACTATTAGAAGACTGAATGAACTTAAATTTGTTTGTCTAAATAGGGTTTGAATAGCTTACGTTTATTCACCAGTTATTTTATTTATGTAATGGTTGAAGTTATTAAGTATTGACTTTAAAAAGGAAAACGAAATCAACTTTTCGCTACGTTTTTTTGCTTTGGTACATAAAAAAAGAGTAATTAACTACTATAATCTAACTTCCCTTAACACAAGCATAAGCTTTGCAGTAAGGGAAGATTGGACATAGGAGAAGCTAATTTACGATAACTAGATCTGTTTATGGGACGAGTCATTTGTTTATATATGAAGAGTAGCTCGAAAATGGGAGGGTTTAAATAAAATTATTAAGCTCGAAAAATGAGTTTGGGTAAAATTTAAGGCTTGTTTTCTATATGAGTTAGACATTGAGTAAGATTTTTTAACTCAAGTCTGGTCTAGCCTGAATATATTATTCAATGGTACTTCAGTTTTTTTCATTTATAAAAAAATAATTAAAAAATGCATATTGTGGGATTCAAACCTACGTTGATTATATCATTAAAACATTTAATTTATCACTCAACTAAAATATTATTTTAATATTTTAACATATTTTTTATTTTATTATGTACACTCTTTTACCTCTATTAATTTTATATCTATCTATACTATTATTTAAGTATTTTACTGAGTTGGTGTCACCCTCAACCGGGCTACCAACTCAGTTATTAAATTACAAAAATATCCTCCCATAATTAAACTATGTTATATATTATTCGAGGATATTTTAGTCTTTTTTGAATCTACTTTGATTGTATCAATAAAACCTTTAATTTACAACTCAACTAAAGGATTATTTTGATATTTTTATACATTTTTATTTTATTATGCACACTCTATTACCTTCATTATTTATATATCTATCTATACTTCTATATTATTTTTTAAGCACCTAAATGAGTTGGTGTCACCCTCAACCGAGTGACCAGCACGATAAAAAATTATTGAAACGTCCTGACGTACTTAAAAAAAAGTTATATTATTCAAGGTATTTTAGTCTTTTTGTTTTAACAAAAATTAATTAAAATACACATATGATGTAATTTGAACCCTCACCAATTAGATTACTAAAACCTTAAATTTATCACTCAACCAAATTTTCATTTAAATATATTTTATATACTTTTGTTTTAATATACTCAATTTATTATCTACATTGGTTGTATAACTAGTTTCAAGCCATATGTTTCATTATTTATTGTATGTTATTTTTAAGCAAGCATCTATGCTTTAAATCTGTGGTTTCCACACGTATACGCATGTGATAGAATTTCTAGTATATATTAATAATATTGTTAATTAAGTTTATGTTACAAGTTAACTCAACACTAACTTACAGTAGTTGACAAAACCATTGTAGACACCTAAGTTTGTTCGAATGGTTCAATTTTGAGCTAGTCGGGTTTTAAATTTTTATCGGATTATATTTATTTTTAGTTTCAACTAATTTTGAAATTAATTTTAAATAATTCCGATTTAAAAGAAATTAGTAATTATAGATTAATTTTCAAATAAAATTATTTTTAATTATTATTTTAAGCTTGAATTATCTTTAAATCCAATTTTAAGATTTAATTTATTTTTGGCCCAAAAGTCAATCATTTTCTTAGGTTGAAATTAGGATCAAAATCGAGTTCAAAGCCCAAGTCTACTGATGCCCAAATGTGTGGAACCTAAGTTGTTTTTAGGGTTTCAAAACCCTGCCTTAACCTGAAAGGAAAAGATTATAAGAAATCAAGTTATTAAATGTGATACTTTAGCTTCAAGCAAAAGTATAAAAAGGGGATGAACCGACAGACGAGGGGAGATGGGGAAAGAGATGAAAGCACCAAAACGACACGGAAAATACTGCTCAAAATCGCAGGTCCTTAACCTATAATTTTCCCATAGTTTCCTTCTCTCTTTCATGGCTTTTTTACATAAATAATATAAAAAATATAATTACAAAAATGGTAAGAGAAACAGATTAATTACGAAAATAAACATTTGCTACAGTATTCCGCCGATGCCACCTGACATATTGGCTGCACCAAATTGAAATGTGATAAACTAAAATATTCAAGGACCTGATATATAAATTCCCATTTAGATTGACTTCTTCAAAAAGCTTAAATAGGGTTAATTGCCTTGTAAACTCTCTTTTTTTATTATTTTCTTTTAATTTCCCTTCAATTGGAAATAAATTTTATTTATTTTTCGAAAAACAATACTTTTGTTCAAATTATGTCTGACATAGTTGTTCAAGAATAGTGACGTTGTTGAGTTTCTCGATCCTTTGACTTAGGATTAGTCAGTTCTATTTCTTGATGGGGGCAGGGAAGGGATATAACTCAGCGGTAGAGTGTCACCTTGACGTGGTGGAAGTCATCAGTTCGAGCCTGATTATCCCTAACCCCAATGTGAGTTTTTCTATTTTGCCTTGCCCCCCGCCGTGATCGAATAAGAATGAATAAGAGGCTCGTGAGATTGACGTGAGGGGGTAGGGATGGCTATATTTCTGGGAGCGAACTCCAGGCGAATATGAAGCGCATGGATACAAGTTATGCCTATTCATAATATTTTTCTTTCACTCAAATTATATTTGGTATTAATTTTGATTTTTGGTATTGTTTTTTGTTTATTACCTCCATTGTATATCTATCTATACTTCTATACTATTTATTAAACACCTAATTGAATTAGTGTCACCTTTAATCAGGTCACCAACTCAATCAAGAAATTACGAAAATGTCATTCTGTAATTAAAAAAATTATATTATTTCGGGTATTTTAGACATTTCATTTTAACAAAAAACCAATTAAAAGATGCATATGGTGTGATTTGAACATACACCAATTAGATTACTAAAATCTTAAATTTACTATTCTGTCAAAGCTTCATGTAACACCCCCTACCCGTATTCGTTGCCGGAATAAGGTACGAGGTATTACCGGAGTTTACGAATTAATTTTTTTAACTCAATATAACCATTTTATAGATATCTAACCTTCCCTGCAATTTTAAACCGAGACCAATCCATATCAACCAATCCAATTCGACATATTTTCAAGATAGATTCATGCATATTTATAAGATAACCTCATCACAACCAAAACCAAGATTTGTTAGTCATACCAATGGCTGACCTTACAATCATTTCACATTACATTTACTTTATTAGCTTATACATGTCATAGATTTCCAAAATAAAGTTTCTTTATATACCGAAATCTTGAGGTTGATAGTGTGATGTGTCTCCGACCGAATCCGACCTCCGAGCTCTTAACACTACAAAACAGGGGAAAAGGAAATAGGGTAAGCACTTTGTGTTTAGTAAGCTCATGTAACAAGAATTATACTTACTTAATATTTTCAATACAATACAATAAACATTTATATATCCCTTCAATGCATTATTACCCTAACATGCACAAACTCAACATTCAAGTTAGTCCAATAATTTCCATGTATCAATAATATATACCATGATTGATGAGCTCATCAATACCATAATTTCCATTCCCTAGTTATTTTTCCATATTTATCCTGTTGAATTTCTCAGAATTTCGATGGATTTTCAAAGGTACACTTTTAGTGTACAATTCCGGGTCCGTCAATTCATATTCATGTGCGCACATTTCTATTTCAGAGAGCACACTCTCGCAAACCTCATCCTTATAGCGGGATTACCAGTCCAGGCTAAATCCCCTATAATATAAACTCATAGAGTATTGTCGGGATTACCAGTCCAGGCTAAATCCCCTGCAACGACAATTACTCCAATGAGCTTGGATCTGAATTACCAGTCCAGGCTAAATTCAGACCCTAATTCGGATTACCCGTCTGGGCTTAATCCATTTTACACATATTCTTCGGGAGGGCTATATCAGGGTAGGATCACCCGTCCGAGATAGATCCTTTTTTACCGTCAATTCCTTTGCAGAGATCCATCGAATTTTCCTTTCATTCAACCGGGATTTCTTCCCCTTTTTATCAAATATATCAATGTTTCATCAATTTTCATACAATGAACATTCAAATCATATTCACATCAATAACATACATTTCAAGCATTTAAGAATATAATTCAAGTTACACAAACTTCTTCAATACTTGTTCATATACAAAAATCTACTAATCCCGAACTTTTTTCTTTCCTCGATCTAGCTTCATATTTGAATTTTCTGGATCTAAATAAATAAATTAAATCATCAATTTATTACATTTCATGTTCATATGTAACATTCTCTATAATTCCACTATTATTTATAGTTCATTCAAAGCTGTCTACTTGAGTCATAGTCACTAAATTATTTATATCTCAAGCTACAAAATTCCAAATTAAAAACCGCTTGATGTTTCTAAAACTAGACTCAAATACCTTTCCACCATAAAATTTTAAGAATTTTTGGTTCAGCCAATAAGTACAGTAAAATCTTCAAACTTACCCCTATTCTGCTGTCTGGCAGCTCCGACCTTTCATTGCTAAAAATTAATTATATCTTAGTAAAAAATTTGGATGATGTTTCCGTTTGTTTCTATTGAAAATAGACTCATTAATAATTTAAAAATGTAAATTTTAACCCTTAATTATTTTTATCCAATTTTTGATGATTTTCCAAATCAGAACAGGGGAACCCAAATTCATTTTGATATTGTCTCACAAAATTTATTATATCTCATGATTTATAATTCTATTGCTTACACCGTTTCCTCTATGAGAAACTAGACTTAATAAGCTTTAATCACATATTTTTTTCATCTTATGATTAAATTTACACAATTTATGGTGATTTTTCAAAATTAGTCTACTGCTGCTGTCCAAAACTGTTTTAGTGCAAGATGTTTATTACCATTTTTCCCCTAAGCTTTTAATAAATGATAATTTCGTCTCTACTCAATTAGCCTCTCAATTGAGCTTATTTTTCTCAATTAACACTTGATTCTATCACTTTAAACTACTTTATAACCTTTGGGAATCAGAATTTCAGCACTAGACTTTAATTCCAAACATTTTCACAATTAGGTCCTAAAAATCAAATTCTATTGAAATTACCTAATAAAATCATTTCATAAACAAATTAAAGCTTCAATTTCATTA
The DNA here is from genome assembly GCA_025698465.1 of Gossypium longicalyx. Taxonomy (NCBI): domain Eukaryota; kingdom Viridiplantae; phylum Streptophyta; class Magnoliopsida; order Malvales; family Malvaceae; genus Gossypium; species Gossypium longicalyx. Next base: position 9,198,162 of record CM046999.1, on the reverse strand, counting down.
TATTTCATCATAAACTTGCAGAACTCAATCATGGTGACTTTAAATTTCATCCATGAAATCAAAAACTAATGAATTTAATAGTAGGACCTAGTTGTAAAAGTCTTAAAAACACAAAATTTATAAGAAAAAGGCAAGGATTAACTCACTTGGTGCAAAAATTATGAAATACCAGCTTGAATAAACCCTTAGAATGTTTTTTGCTGATGATAATGAAGAAATATGAAGAAAATTCTAGATATTCCAATTTGGTCCCATTTTTATTTTAGTAAATTTTGTTATTTTTCCATTTTGCCCTTATTTCACCAATTCTCCTGATTTTTCTCAGCTTATGCCGCCTAAAATATCTCCTTTTGGGCTTATTTTCAATTTATATCCCTTCTCATTTAACAATTGAGCTATTTAATCATTTTAGTAACTTTTACACCCTTTTCAATTTAGTCCTTTTTACTTAATTAACTACCCAAACGTAAAAATTTTCTAAAAAAATTTTAATACCATATTACTAACATTTCATAAATATTTATAAAAATATTTTTGACTTAGTTTTATGAGATTGAGGTCTCGATACCTTATTTTTACCCAATCTCTTCAATAATTTCTTTTTCTAACTAACCACTAAATCGGTAAATTTTTCTATCGATATTTTTATACGATTTTCCTATCATATCAATATTCGTGCAAAAATATTAAAATAAATTTCTCTTTAAATCAGATTGGTGGTTACGAAACCACTATTCTGATAACCTTGAATTTAGGTCATTACACTTTATTTTAATATATATATATTAATATACACAATTTATTATATACATTGGTTTTATTCTATCAAAGCTAACATTCTAAAGATCAATTACAATCACTTTTAAATAATAGTTAGAACAAGTAAATACACTATAAAAATAATGATTAAACTAAGGTAGACTATTGAAAGATAAGTGTTCAAGTTTTGTTCCGATTCAACATCATTGATCCAATTAATTTGGTACAATTGATCTGATCCAACATCTTTGGAACAATCGATTTGATCCTTCGGACATGTTTCTCTAAGTGAGTTGACCTTCATTGATGAGCTTGAAGAATCCCATGATATCAGCATAGCCCAAAGATTTATTTCAATAAATTGTCAATTTTCCAAACATGGCAAGTAGCAAACTGGCATAGTGGGGATGGAAGTGAGCACTTTCATTAGCATATTGTAGCAACTTCTTCTGCTTGATGGCTTTGGCAACCATAAGAGTCTTTCCTTTCTCCTTCTCCATCGCAATAGCGATGTTGGAAAGTTATTTTTCCCCAATAGATCACATCCTTCTTTTATCAACTAGAGATGGGCTAATAGAAGTAGGCACTTCCTTGGTCACTTCAATATCAAAATTTAAGGCTTCAGACTTTACCTCTTCTTCAATGGCGAGTAAAAGTCTCAATCGATGAACTAAATACTTAGATAAGACTTTATTTGTTGTTTAAACATATTGGTCAGTATAGATAAAGAGTAACTATACACGTTAGTAGCCTTTAGAATAAGAAGTAATAGCACTTTCGACAAGGCCTCATCAAACCTATTATCATCCAAATGCTCCCTAAATAAAATAAAGTAGTGTGTTTTCTACTACCTCCCAACGTTTTGATAAAAAGATCATATGTATGCCATTGGGCCGTTACGCCTTCAAACCATTCATAAAAAAATGTTGTGTAGATTTCCTCCAAAATGACATCTACTAGTAATCCCTTTTGCTTAGTTTTGGTCAACATTGACCAAAATTGTTCTTAGCTACCTCATAGGTTGTTAACCGTCTTCTTCAAAAAAAAGTTGTTTAAAATAATCATCAACATGAGCTTGGAGTTTCTTTTACTTTGTTTCCCATTGATCATCAATAAATAATCTTGTTACTCTATTTCTATTTCTTTGGATAAACATTGCAAAATGGAATAATTTTATGTTACGCTTCCCTTGATAAATTCATTTTATACAAGATTTTTCGGTACAATAATTCTTCTTGGGCTAGAACTCTTTAATACTCATTGTTCAACTTGATTTCAAGTTGCTATAAAAAGGAAAAGGTGATAAGGGAGCAGACAGTGGACCAAGATCTTATTCAAGTTGTTTGGACAAGGGAAAAACTTAATCGAAAAGGGAAAACCCTAACTTGGTGAATAAGCAACCTGAAACGTAACAAGGAAGCCAAGAAGAGTTAGATGGAATCGATAACAATAACACAACTAAAAGAAAAAAAATTCAGAACAAAGAATAAAGATTCAAAATAATAAATAAAAATTAAAAGGTGAAAGATGAATAGAATAAGCTAATGGATATGGATAGAATAGTAAATGTTTGATTAAACCCTTTAAGGGACATTTCCTGACAAGCTCAACCAATGGCTCTAACCAACCCCTTAAGGCCGAACCCTAGTAAATTAGAGGGTGAAGAGTGCTTTCCATGACTTCAAGAAAAAAACTAAGAAGAAAACTTCTAAAACCAACAAAAGAGAAATCTCACAAAAAGAGAATACTCAAAGAGTTGAAAATTTATTAATGAATATGTCTTTAGTGAATAACAAAGAAACATTTATATAGGCTATCTAATTACATAAAAAATCTCCTAAGTAGAATGAAACTCTAATTAATCTAAACAATAAGTAGTTCTAGTGGAACTAAACTTTATTGTCAACTAAGAAACATAAAACTCATAAACAACTTAAAATATTTAAAAATATCCTAAATTTTGGAATAAATCAATAAAAAATATAAAACATAATCGATATAATTTGTGCTCATATATAATCAAAATTATACTTAAAAATCGAATCCAATATGGTTTGAACTTGAATTAAAGCCCGAAACTCTTAATTTCTCATAATAATTTCATCTGGAAATTTTGCTTGTGTAGTTTCACCAAAATGGTCATAAATTGAACTCTCATACTCAAAATCGAGTTATTCAAAACGCATTTTGAAGTTAAGAGATAGATATTCAAATATTGTGAAGGCATCTCAACTTAGAAATGTTTGTATCCTATTCAAAAATTTGTCGCAAGTCAATTGATTTTCCAAGCTTGATTTTCTCATCCTTACATGTATCAAAAAGACATATATAACGACAATCTTTAAATTCCACTGAGTCGACAAATTATAGCTCACATTTTCCTAATTCTTGAAAATTATGTCTTTCCATACTTTCACAACTAAAGTGAAATAGAACTAGCATTATCGTCCAACCCTTCTCAAATATTTTAAAGAAATCATTAGCAATCAACTAGGTTGTTTCAAATTTGAAAGGATGTTTATCTTTTGGTGGCACACAACTAATAGTAGTGCTAAAAATCATAGGATGATGATCAAAATAGAGACGTGAATGTTGTATGCATTTAATTTACGAAAATCACTCAAAGATAGAGTATTAATAAAGTACTCAATCAAGTTGTTCTTGTAGTGTAATTTTGCTACTAATCCTCCCTACCCACATGAATGGTGAACACATACAACTTGTATCTAGCAAATTACATTAATTCCACCTCTTCCAAAATTGAATCATGTGATCCAAACAATCTTTACTTCCACCTCAATATTTATCAAGGGTCGCGAAGTCATTAAAACCTCCTAACACCATCCATGGAAATGATATACGTGAAGAAAATTCTACGAGGCTACCCCATAATCTCATTTTAGCTTCATTAGTTGGTTACACTTAAATAAAAGAGGTTACACAATATTTTGAACCCTTTTTCACTAGACTTTGCATAGCTTGTTCAGTCGACGCCATAACCTCCACTTCAATTAAATGCACATAATTTTCTCTCTAGTAATATACAAGTACCTGAATTCGCTTTAGTTTCAAGTAGGTAAAGCACATTCAGGTTCTCACGGCTTAACATATCTTTATAATTCTACAAAAAATCATTATAACAAACTTCTCTATAAGTCCACACTATGGCTTTTATTTATGACTAGCATGAATTACAATGTTTTCCAAGTTAACAAGATCTAAATTTTATATACTTTCCTCGATGTTTTTGCATTTAAAACAAAATGTAAGCAAATATTGACTCACTGGTTATCTAACGTTTAACTAATAATAAGCGGTATTACATGGTAAGATTAGTTCCTTATGCTTCAATAATAAGAAGTCTCATGTATGTTATGTTATGCACATATATAAGTATTTGTTTCACAATAGGGTTGGTGATCAATATCAAGCAAATCCTAGTCCAAGATACTGACAAGAAATTAAGCGTATACTTAAGTATTTACAAAGAATGAGAATTATATGTTTGTATATTCTGGAGGAGATCTTACTCTTAACGGTTATACCGATTCTAACTTCTAAACGTGTCCAGATTCAAGAAAATCAACATCGAGTTGTGTCTTTATCTTGGGCGTTAGGTTCATAGTATGGAGAAGTGTCAAGAAAAGTTGTATAGTTGAATTCATTATGGAAGTCGAATATGTGGCTACTTCTGAGGCAACAAGAAAAGCAATATGGCTTCGAACGTTCCTTACGAATCTTGAAGTCGTTCTTGGTATGGAAAAAACTATTACATTATATTGTGATAACATTGCAGCAATATCTAACACCAAGAAAACTTTAAACCATAAGAGGATAAACACATTAATAGAAAGTACCACATAATAAGGGAGATAATAGCAGATTGAATAATGGATGTAGTCAGAGTTGCTTCAGAGGACAACCTTGTGAAGCCGTTTACCAAGATTCTAGTAGCTAGGTGTAATGACCCGATTTATAGTGGTATTGGAATATGCAATTTCATAACCCCATTTTCATAAACTGAGTTCGTAAATATAAAATAGGAATATTTACAAAATTAATATAGAAACATATTGAAGAATGGTCGAGAAATTTTATCCAATCGTTATAGAATTTTAATTAACAAAAGGCTCAATGACCTAAATAGAAATTAACCAAAGATCCAAAATGACAATTACACCATTTTTAAGTATAATTTAGTGGATGATGATGTGAGAATTCACTTGTGTTGATTAGCATTATAATTATGCTTGGCTTAAGCTTAATTAAGTTGAATTAAACAAGATTAATTAAGTCTTAATCATAGTATATAAGTTAAATTAGTGGAGAAAATAGTGTCATCTTCTCCGTTTCATGTTTGTCCCATCCAATGAAGAAAAAAAATAAAAGAGAATAGCTACCATTCGACTGTTGCTTAGGCATGAAATCCAAGTTCTTTTCTTGTAATTTTTATAGATTTGTGGTAATGGGTACTTGATAGATAGCCCATGTACCAATTTGATGTGCTTGTGACATTCATAATGTGTTATAGTTTAATCCTCAGTAAATGATGGGTTTTGTATGTGTAACTCGTATACTTTGATGTAAGTAAAAGCCTGAGTTTAAATAGATAAGAAAACGAAAGTTGATGCCTTTTACAGTATATAACATCATTCACAATATTGTAATTCATAGCCCAACTAATAGGTAAATGATATCCTCTCATAGGCACTACACGATAGATGAAAAGTAAACATGGCCATAGGTTGTTTGTCTTTGTGATAAATGACTTTATTACTATTCGATAGTAATTGACTTTTCATTAAAGATGTAATGGTTACCATGAGAAAAAATAGGATCATATTAGGAGAACTGATTTATCCCAAAGAGATTAAAATATCCTATGATGGTAACACACTTATTATAAGGTCATTGGACGAGCAATTATTAAATAGATTTCGTAATGGTATGTAATAAAGGAGAGCTCAATCACAATACTATAGTGAAATGACTTCTTGACTAAATAAGTTTACAATTAATAAGCGAAAATATGAAACTTAATTATAAATTATTTGAGTCCTAATTATATATGTTCAATCAGTCTCTCCACTAGCTCGTTGAAACCATAAATGAATTCATATAGAACCAAATGAACATAAATGAATGTAAATAAAGAAATTGGAAAAATGAGACACATTCACAAATGAATGCGTTTTTCTTTTCACTAAGTATAGAAAATGACTTAAGAATTAATTTAAGGTTTTCAATTTATTTATTTAATTATAATTAATTAAATAATTTAATTTTGAAAATAAAATCAAATTAATTAGTCATTATAACTTCATTGAATATGGAAATTTTCCTCATAGATTCTTTTACGGTAAAGTTGTCATGACTTTTACGGAATTAGAATTGCGTTGAGAAAATTATTTAATTGAGAAATTAATTTAGTTAATTTAATTAATTTAAATAATCAAATAAATTATATTTATTTTGGGAAACGAGAAACAAATCTTAGGTAGGATTGTATAGAAAATATGTATAAATTGGACCCAATACATGAAAGGCCTAACCCATCTCTCAGTTAAATTGGGAGAGTGTTTTTTATTTAAATAATATTATTTGTTTAAGCTTTATTCAACCAGTATTCTCTTATCTCTCTCTATAAATAGATACCTTTTGTGTAACACCCCTAACCTATATCCTTTGCCGAAATAGGGTTACGAGGCATTACAGATCAAAGCACAACATATAATATACATTTCGCATACATGATTCAATTTCACATAAATATCAATCTAACATAATCATATTGTCCCTTATAAGGCTCTACGAGACCTTAAAACATGCTTGTACGAGGTTTGGGACTAAACCGATAACATTTCAAAACTTTGGGAAACTTAGAAAATTTTCAAACATACAGGGGTCACACGTCCATGTGAACAGGCTATGTGCTTCACACGGCCACCTGACACGCCCGCGTCTCAGGCCCTGTGAAAACAGGGCATACACATTGACTTGCACCAAACGGCCGGAGACACGCCCGTATACCATGGCCGTGGGAAATTTGGAGAGGTTACTGACTTGGGTCACATGGCCAGCCACACGCCTATGTGTCAGCCCGTGTGTCACGCACGGTCAGTATACACGCCCGTGTGTCTAGGCCGTGCCAAACCTGTAGGGTATACTGACTTAAATCGAAGGGCTACCCCAAGGGACACACGGCCGTGTACCAAGGCCATGTGACACACATAGTCGATCCATACGCCCATGTGCTCCGCCGTGTGGAGTGAAAATAGGCTTGGTTGAAGCCACATTTCTCACCCTCCTAGATCACACCTAAACCACATCAAATTTTACCATTTTCATACATATATAAGCAACCAAAACATGCTATTTCATACACATTTTATGCCATTTAGAGACCATTCTCTTAACTACTCAATTCCATAGCCAAAACATACCAAATCAATATGCCAAAATCATCAAACTTACATAACTTCTAAATGCATTTTCTCATCATCTTATCATCTATTTCATGCCTCAAAACATACCATTTCATCATCTCAAAATCAAGCCATAAAATACCATCTTCCTAGCAATAATATACCAATTAACATCTAGCTAGTAGAGCAATCATAAAACCATACCAAACATGCCCAAAACATAAGACAACTTATACATCACATAATTCAAGCCAACTTAAATGGCCAAATTCACACCAATATTTACATCATTTGCAAGCCAAATCTCATGGCTAAAATCATAACTCAAAACTTATCATCTTAACACTAGCCTATACATGCCATATACAATATATATAAAGCTTCAAAAGTACCAACAAGATGATCGATAGTGTGACGATGTTCTTGATGATCCCGATATTCAAGCTAGCTTCGATAAACTATAAAACAGAGAAATAACACACAAAGTAAGCTTTAAAAGCTTAGTAAGCCATATACAAATAAATTACCACATGAATCAACATCATTTCCAACAATAGGCGAAATATGAGTAAGCATATATAGATACACAAACCTTTCTCAATGTTTACATATTCAATATCACAAGTGAATTCATCAAATACTTCCCTTTTTAATACTTGTATAAATCTCGTACGTACCTGAGTCACTTAGCTCATTTACACATTCTTTCTTGACTTGATTTTGCCTGTTGAACCATTCAGAATCGTTAAGGATACTCAGAAATCACGTAAAGCTCGTACAATGCCATATCCCAGATATGGTCTTACATGTTATCATATATCGATGCCACTGTCCCAAATAGGGTCTTATACGAAATCATATAACGATGTCAATGTCCCAGACATGGTCTTACACGTAATCACAATACAATGCCAATGTCCCAGACATGGTCTTACATGTAATCACATCTCGGTAATCCTAATGTCATGACCTTCGTATCCTATACTTTTCCTAATGTTCATACGGGACTTTCGGATATCGTAACTTCATTGATTCTTGATCGTATTTGCTCGTTCAACATCCATAGCAATTCAACAATAAATAAACATTTATAAATAAATTTAAAGGTATTTATTTGTATACGAACTTACCTCGTATATACGATGAACGAATCGGATCGACTACTCGACAACTTTCGATTTCCCCTGATCTAAATCTGATTTCTTTCTTTTTTGATCTATATGAATTCAAATTTAATTCATTTATTCATCAAATCATTCAATTCAGTCCAAAAATACATATTTGGGCATTTTTACACTTTAGCCCTTAAAGTTCCATATTTTTACAATTTAGTCCTTATTTCATAAAAACACAAATTACACAAAATCTCAATATTCCATCTTGGCTGAATTACCCTTAAGCCCCTAGCAGCCCATATTTATCAACATTTCTCACATTTAACCATACATTTTATCTTTTCACAAATAAATCCCTAATATGCATTTTCATCAAAAATTACTTTATAAAACTTGTAAAGCTATTAGCAAATATTCATATTTCATTAACAAACATCAAAGAACACATATATTCAATAATGGCATCTCTCAAAATCTTAAGCAGTTTCAAAATTAAAGGTACAGGCTAGCTAGTACTCAATACAACGATTACGAAAACATAAAAATCATCAAAAATCGAGCTAAAATCGTACCTTAATCAAGCCAAGAGTGTGTCGAAATGTTAAAGGTTCCTAGCCCTAGCTTCCTTTCAATTTTTGGTGAAGAAATATAAAAGATGAACATAAATTCACTTTGGTTTTGTTTAATATTCATTAATTTGTAATTTACCAATTTATCATTTATTTAATACATTAAAATTCACTTAGTGAAAACTCATTTATGTCAAATTCCACTACAAATGGTCTAATATCATCATAAGGACCTTTCATTTAATAAATCATAGCAATTAGACACCTTTATCAAATAGAATGCAACTTTTGCATTTTAGCGATTTAATCCTTTTCTCAAATTAACCATCCAATCGATAAAATTAAAACACAGAATTTTCACACATTCTTGATGTTGTAAACACATAAAATAATATTAAAAATAATTTTACGACCTCAGATTTGTGGTTTCGAAACCACTATTCTGATTTAGCTAAAACCGGGTTGTTACATTTGGCAGAGGAAAAGATGTTTGATTGATACATTGTTATTCTGCTAAAAACAGGGTAAATTTATTCCTAAGCATAAATTCTATTTTTCAAAATAACAAACTTTTTCAGTTTATAGAGAGAAATTACTTCCCCATTGAAAGTAATAATTCAATTTCTTGTTCTATGTTTGGTTGGTGCTGCTTAAGTCCACACTTGGTGCAATTTGAGAAACGAGGATAGTGGAGAAGATCATTTAGTTGAAAGCCAAGAATGATTCAAATCCGTCTTGCACAAAGCACATGTATATTTCGGTAAAAGTTTATTGTTTTAAATATCTCAAACCAGCTCAATTTAGAAAATTTTTTAAACTTCTATTGTTTTAAAAACTATTTTCTTAATTGAATTTTTCCAATAGTTTGTGGGTCATGTCGGGTTAAGTACGAGTCATATTTATGTATGATATTAATACACATTAAACTTGTCCAAATTTGGGCCGCCTTGAAATATGAGACTCAAATTTTGCCCAAGTTCATCCACTTTTGTAAATGACTAATCCAAGCACATTTTAGGTCCGTCATTCAATTTTTTTTTAAATATTTGTACTATTTTGAATTAATATTTAATCATTTATATGCTTTTTAAAATTTATTAAAATTTTAAATATAAGCAACTTAACATTTTTTTATACTTATATTAAATCTTTTACTGAGTTGATGTTGGTGTCACAGGTCAATCGGGCATTGACTTAGTTATGAAATCACTAAATTAGTGTCACATATACAAATTAAGTATAATTTTATGATAGCATTTTTGTCCTTTTTTTATAATAAGTTAATAAAATTCTGATCACATAAAGATTTGAACCTAAAACATCATGTATAAAAAAAAATTATTTTTATCATTGTAACCAAAGCATTAATTAATTTTGAGATAATACCACATTTGGTACTTATACTTTTATAAAATGCCTAATATGATACCTATACTTTGAAAATGTCTAATATTGTACTTAAACTATTATTATGTTATTTATTATAGTACATGTACTTTCATAAAAAATATAATGTGGTACATATACTTTGAAAAGATCAAATGTGATTCTGGAACTATCAATATGTGTTTTTATTATGGTAATGGTGTAAACACAGTTAGTAAATTGCTAAACCAACTAATTAAAATTTGATCCGCACATTTTTTTTTTCAAATCATTAATTCTATATGAATATTATACCATTATGTAAAAAACTAAATAAAATAAATAAATTTAAAATCAAATAACTAAACATATTGTTAATAAAAAAAAGAAGTAAATACTAAACTTATATAAGTAAAAATATCATATTCTCCATGCAAGTAAATGGGCATCTTCTCCAAAGAATTTACCATTAGAAATAATATTTTTATTTGATTTGTAAATAATATATTTTATTATTCATGAAGATAAGCAATTTCCCTGTAATTTCATGTAAGTTTAATATTTACTTTTGTTTTATTTAAATTTCACGTAATATTATATTATTTATGTAAATTTGATGGTTTGAAAAGAAAAAATTATGTGTCGAGCTTCATTTGTTAGTTTAATAATTCATTAACAATGTTAACATCATATACCATAAAAAAACACATTGGATATTTTATGAAAGTACAAGTACCATAACTCGGATATTACATTAAACATTTTTTTAAAGTATATGTATCAAATTTAACATTATTACATAATTATTTTTACTGGGTGTATTACAAAACTAATAAAATTATATATTATTCTATATGTTATAAATTTAGAAAACGGATTCAACTCAAACTTATTTATTTTAAATCAACCTAAAATTTTTTTAAACATATATATATATATTATCAAACTCTACTCTTTAAAAATTGAGACAAACTTTGAAGGTTTGAACATCACAACTAACAAGCATGCATGTGTATGTTGTCATAAATCATGCCCAGCACTACAACAACTTGTCTTAAAAATTTCATCTCACAAGCTATTCTTAGTGGGAAGTCTGGTAACCTGGAAATAAATGAGTGCTTTGGAATTGAAAGTTGACACCCAACTACCTTAACCCACCATCTCATCTCCTCCAATTCCTGTTTATTTACTACTCTTTTATTTCTTTATTTTTATTTATAGCCTAAATTAATTTTCAACTGAAAAAAAAAAGAAAAACCTACGGTTGAGCGCTTCACAGTGAAGAGAAGGGAGCGAGTCAAAAGTTACCCCAAGGCAATTACACCAAACTCGAATCAGTCACCGCCAATCACATACTGCCACGGCTTATTTTCTCCCGATCTTATTCACCCTTCTTTACATTTCTCTCACAGCCCAGTTAATTCGTACAGCCGTTATCAATTTTCCCTCGATTTTTTTTTTTTTTTTTTTGCTTTTTTACTTTCCATTTCTTCAAACAAAATCCCCCGTCTCTCTCTGAATCTCTCTCCTGAAAAGCAAATTAGGCCAAAAGAAAGCCGTTCTAAGAAACGATGTCGTTTTCGTCGTCGTTCAGGAAGTCCTCGTGCCTTTCGCGGAGATTCTCGGGATCGAGATCAATGGCCAAAACGGCAGCGCTAGCAACGGTCTCGCCAACGGTGAACCAGCCGGAGATTTCTTCTTCTTCTTCGTCGTCGTCGTCGCCGTCGCCGCCGCCGCCGCCGCCTCCGGCGGAGGCGGAGGAGGAAGGGCAATCGTGGTCGACGATGCTGCCGGAGTTGCTAGGTGAGATCATGGAGCGCGTGGAGGCGAGTGAAGATCAGTGGCCTCAGAGGCAAAACGTTGTCGCATGCGCCTGCGTTTGTAAGAAATGGAGAGAAGCTATGAGAGAGATCGTTAGGGCTTCTTCCCCCGGAAGCGGCAAAATCACTTTTCCTTCATGTCTTAAACAGGTAATTTAAAATTTTCTTTTATTCTTTTTCCAATTTTTGTTTTAATTCTCTTTTAATTGAATTTTATGTATAATCTCATAACATATTAAAGTTTAAAATTTAAAATTTATATATTTAAAATTTGTAGCCACTACCTCTCATTAATAAGAACCAAGCATTACAAACTCATGGATATCGCAAGGATACTCCATATCGAAAGGATAGAGTACACTTTGTTTTAAATGTTCAGAGTTGGTGAAAATTTTGTTTTCTTTTGTTCATTTGTTTGGATTTTAATATTTGCGGTAAATTTTCTTACATTTGGATATTGATGCATTTTGTTCATATAATTTAATTTAGGAATTCATTTTTTTTGCTTCTTCTGTGTAGGAAATTTCAGGGAAACGTAAGTTACTTTTTGGGGGGGGGGGGGTTACAAATTTGATACAAATGACATTCCTAACATCCATTGGTGATTGGGAACTAAAATTCGGTGAAATTTTAGTCATGTATTGTCATTTTTTAGCTTTTAACATGATTTGCTTCTAATAGAAAGGAAAACTTCTTTTTTCTGTTATGAGAAAATTATCCTTTTGAGGGCAAGGATTGTTTTCTGGGCAGTTCAGAATTCTGGGATTGCCACTCCCAATCATGAGAATGTGACTTGTTGTTTTCAATTACACGGATGGATTTTGAAAACAAAACAAATCATTTAGAATTTATCTCCTTTTGATCTTTAAGTGTGTTTGCTCGCTTATTGCTGTTAGTTTGAGGTGTAGTTTTTAGAAATCAAGTTGCTTCGAGGGTGCCGGTAATGGCGCTAAAATGTATTCAGAATTTAGCGCTGTCAGTGGACTAATTTGTTATATCTTTTGTGATTGATGGTTCTTTTCCCTTCTGTTAATGCAGCCTGGTCCAAGTGATTTTCCAAACCATTGTATTATAAAGCGGTGCAAAAAGAACTCAACATTCTACCTTTTTCTTTCTCTTACGCCATGTAAGTGATCTTTTCTTTTTTTCTTTCACAAAGAAAATAGGATGGCAACATGTTGATTAATTGGTTTGCTGAATTATTCATATGCGAATAATAAAGTTGAAAAAATAAGTGGACTAAAAGTTGAAAGGGGCATAATCCACTTTGCCTAAACTTCTAAATTGACTTTTGACTTTTATCTAGGTAGTGCATTTCTGTCTTCTGACCTTTTACCTTTGCCTAACTCAGCATGACTTGTTCTTAAACTTGAAAATCTCCAGAAATTTGAACAAAGACCATCCATCTGCTTAATTGTCATTGTTTTATTACTTAGTTTGATATCTGGTGTCTTTTCTTTTTAAAGCTTTATGCCTTACCATAGCTTTGGCCGAACTGAATACACCAACCTTAAGTCTGCAAGCAATTGTTTCTCCTCAAAAATATTGTTGGCAGTTGAAAAGCTATCTAAGTTTGTTGCGATCTGCATAGAAACTATGGCACATCTTTTCCTTGTGATATTAGTTCTTGAGACCATGTAGAAGGGTTCTATTGTTTTAAGCCAACCTATTTCCTTATTTGTGGTCATCATGCAACTGGATTACGTTAGTGGTTGAAATCTGCCTTACTGAATATTTTTCCTGATTTTTGGCAGCCTTCACCGACAAGGGGAAGTTTCTATTGGCAGCAAGAAGATATCGACATGGTGCTCATATTGAGTATATTATATCCCTTGATGCAGATGACTTATCTCAAAGCAGTAATGCCTATGTCGGGAAGTTAAGGTAGGAGACTCGTATGATGCTTTGGTCAGGTATTTTATGTTTTGATCCTTCACTTTCTGGAACTCTGTTGACAGAATCTGCACTTTGAATTTTGGGTATATCTTTTAAGGTTCTTAAGAATACAGCTATTAAGTGTCACCAGAGGAATTTAGAAAATGATCTGAAGAGAGAAGCTGTAGTATTTGGTTTATAGGTTAGATACAGTTGAATTTGAGAGAGCATGTAGAAGACTGCTTATATGGTGGGAATAGCAGTCTTATATTATGATGCGATTACTGTTTCCTTTCTCATGTTATATTAAAAATAGAATACTTCAGAGTTCCTTTTATAGCTTTTAGCTGGCACTCACGTGCAAATTTAAAATCTTTGCAGTTCGGATTTTCTAGGCACCAACTTTACGATTTATGATAGTCAACCCCCACACAGTGGTGCCAAGCCTTCAAGCAGCAGAACAAGTCGCAGATTTGCAAGTAAGCGAATCATCCCTCAAGTTCCAGCTGGCAATTTTGAGGTGGGAAAAGTGTCTTACAAGTTCAATCTCTTGAAATCAAGAGGTCCAAGGAGGATGGTTTGCTCAGTGAAATGCCCTTTGCCAGAAGAAAGGGCTGACAAGCATTTAGATGACTCCAAAGCGAAAATAGCTGAGGGAGCTGCACCTGGTCTTGCAGTTTTGAAGAACAAAGCTCCAAGATGGCATGAACATTTACAGTGCTGGTGTTTGAATTTCCACGGTCGGGTTACAGTTGCATCTGTGAAAAACTTTCAGCTGGCTGCAACTGTAGATCCAAGTCAACCAGGAGGGAAAGGAGATGAAGAAAAGGTTCTCCTCCAGTTTGGGAAAGTTGGGGATGATACATTCACCATGGATTACAGGTCACCCTTGTCCCCCTATCTTGCATTTGCCATCTGTCTTACAAGCTTTGGTACAAAGTTGGCTTGCGAATGAGTTTATTTTGATGTGTTTATATCTATATCAAGTTGTGTTACATGTTTAATATAATTATTTCTGCATGATTTCTACTTCCAAAAGGTTTGGACAACCTTTGTTCAGTGATACAAAGCAAATGATGTACATGTTCCCATTGTATCTATATCATTTTCTGAAATTATTGGCTGCAAAACGCATCTTATGTTAGCACTGTGTAGTTTACATAAAGAGCAGTTCATTTTGTCTTGAAATCATCCTACAATATATTTCCACACATAAAATTCCAATTGCAACAAGTTAAAATGTCAAAAACAAATTTGATGTCATTTGCTGGAGTTTTAAGTTTGCTGAAATCTTCATCTGTTTATTGTTGGAGCGTGTTTTAGAAATAATACGAAATTGACCAAAAGCAAACACAAACAGCACAGAGAATCCCATGTTACAGTCAAGAACACACACAAACTTCATTTCATAAGCAGTCGCAGACATAAGTCATCACACAAAGTCCAAAAACAGTGTTCTTACAAGCGACCCATAATAACGGCATAAAACATTCATTTACATCACCAAGTTTTAGGACTGAAGATTCTGGGCGATATTCAAGTTCTGTTTGTTCTTTCTGCGAGACTCTCACTCAGTCACTTCTTCCCTCGCAGCTTCGCACCAAGAGCCCTCTCCAGTTTACCAATTATTTGTTGATTAGGGATGGCTTTTCCGGATTCATACTCCTGTATAATCTGGGGCTTCTCATTGATCATCTGTGGGATGACAAAATGATATGGTTAAAGAACTGAAAATATATAAGTCAAGACTCATCATACTCTTTAGTCTTGGGGAATACGCATGAAAATATATACACATGGATACAAGGAGGAGACCTGAGCAAGTTGAGCCTGGGTAAGTTTCTTATCCATTCGAGCTTGCATGATGGCTTTCTTTAGCTCAGTTGGCACTCGGTCATCTGTTCATGAGTTTAAACATCAATGAAAATTTACAATGGAATCATCCTCGAAAACTAAGTACTATACAAGTTGAAAACTGGTGAAATCATAAGCAGTAAGAGCTGCAGGTAGGATTATTATACATCAAAGATATAAGTTTACCAAATGATCCATAACCAGGTTTGGGAGTATATCATAATAGCCAATTATGTAAACATAAATGCATCTTGCTTGATATGGAAGAGATCACCAAATTGTGTAATTAGGTAAACCAGGGTTGCTGTAAAGGCGAATTACAAAAGCAATATATAGACACAATCATAGAACCACAATTGATCTTCCATGGTAAAGGAGAGCATAGGTTATTCAACTTGCATATGACCAAAACTATCCAACACTTGTCACAGAAGAGATGACTGAAACGTGTAATCAGGTAAACCAAGGTTTCCATAAAGGCAAATTACAAAAGCAATACTAAGTGTAATTGATCTACCATAGTAAGGGAGATATGGAACATAGGTGATTCAACTTCCATATGACAAAAAAAAATCCAACATGCTCAGACGTTGTTTGATACAACAGGCATATTAGAGAGAGGACCATTCTCAGGGATGAAAGGGAGAATATGTATGTACAAGCAAAGCCATTTCTTTAGTTACTATACCAGCCCAATGCCATCCTTTTTTAAACAGAAAAGAAAAAAAAATTGAAAAGTGGAAGTCATCCAGTCGTTCTAACAGTATACATAGGTGCATATGAACTTGTATAACCTCCTAACCCCCACAAAGAAAGAAGAAATCAAAACACACACAGACAAACCTAAGCAATAAAAATAAATTCATACAACCCCCACAAATCATATTGCAAAGCCATTTGTTAAATCCCTTAGGCCAAAAAATTAATGCAAAAACTACTAGTCATACAATATTACACAATCTAAAACCAGCTTTAAATCAACAATCAGTTCGCACCAGAAGCCTGCATATCATCAAAATCAATCCCAACATATAAATTCCCAGAAAATGACAGTATTACTTCTGTACATAAATTTCTTACAAATACTTTCATTCTAAAATGTTTTTCTCTTTCGAGCAATAAATTGGGAATTTTAATCAAACATAAAAAAGGAATAAAACATTTCTTACGAGCAAGATTCTCAGTGTCTTCATCGAGCTTCCTTGTGTTCAAAGAAGTACTACTTGATGCCGCCCTATTCGTCCCAGCATTTGCTGCGAATTCGCATATACAAAAATAAGTATTTTTTCATTATCCTTTCATTTCACACACAAAAAAACCCTAATTGAAGAAATCGTCATTAAATGACTAAATCTGTGGTGTTTTTCAAAAGAAGAAGAGGGTAGTACATTTTTTGATGGACTCGATCTCGGCACCGGCACGGCGGGCGGCGTTAACGACTTTCTCATCCTTCTTGGCGGCGGCGGTAGGGGCTTTTTTACGAATAACGACGGGCTCCCAATCTTGAGTCAAAGGTCCGATTCCGGCCATTAATTTAATCTACTCTTGACTTTTGGGTATTTGGATGAAAGAGAGAAAAGATATTTTTGAGAAGTTGGTAATAATAAATGGATTGATGAAAGCGAAGGGTTTGCTCAGTATTTATAATAAGGGATGACGTGGCAGTAAAATCCCTAATAGTAGATGGGTTGGGTTGGGCGTCTAATTTCGACAATACCCTAAATCCAACCTACACTCTTTTACGAGACTTTCCAACTCAGCCTTCACCTTCTGCACCTTTTTAAAAAAAAAAAAAATACTTCTACTTATATCTATATTTGAATTTGAGATATAAAAATATGATAGTGTTATTTGATTCGGACCGGATAGGTTGGTCGAATCAATTGGATCGAGAATTAGTTAGAAAATCGGTTTAAAAAGTGACTTTAAACTAGTTAGATCGAAAATTAGTACCAACTAGTGTCATGGGTTGCGAAGGAAAGCCTGCAATCATGACGGACTTGTGCAATATATCACTTTTGAGGGAGGTCATTTGGCCCAATCAGACTGGTCCAGTGCTTGGAGAAATTGAAAGCCCATCTCCGAAACTCGGCAAATATGGAAAGTAATCTTCAAATATATGCTTGGCAAATATGGAAGGGAATCTTCAAAGATATGTGATCCCAGACTTTAATGTAATCTTTAAAAGATACGATCATGTAATCTTAGAGATTTGATATCTAGATAGTTTGTAAATCTAGGCCATTGATGTACTTTGATCTGCATGCGGTTGATATTGGGAAGGCTCAACTATAAATAGAGCCTCTCCCCTTATTGTAATTCATTCAGTGAGTAATAGAATTTTGAGAGCATTCACTCAAACTTTTCTCTCAAGTGTTCTTATTTTTTCGTGGCTTTTGCTCATCTTTTGAGATTGTTCTTACTTCGTTCTTCTCTTTGTTCTTCGTGGGTTCTTTTAGGAGTTCTATTGAATCCTTAAGTGTTGCGAGATAGGGTGACTTAGGCGTTTTGAGCGTAAAAACGCTTAAGCGCGCGCGGATTGCTTGGGAAAACTCTAAGTCCGTGACGGTTGGTATCCGAGAGCTAGTGTTCAAGGCACCGTTGAGCGATGCCGAAAGAAGCTACTGAGAATGTTGAGGGAATGGAGACTCGTGGGAGGGCTAGGAAAGCTAGCCGTTCGAGGGACATACTGTCGGCCTTGGAAGATCGAGTCGTCACTCTCGAAGAATCCATGGGGGATGTCAAGGAGAGGATTGACGATATAGATGAGAAGGTCAACGATGGGTTGCAGTCTATGCAAGAACAGCTCAAAGAGTATGTGTTGGATAACATGGAAAAGTTGACGAGTAGGGATGATGCCATCGAGACTATGATGGTTGGTAAGACTGATGCCATAGAGGCTATGATAACGGCCTTGAAAGAGGAGATTGCGGAGCTCAAGGGTGAACTCACAATCTACAAGGCTGCTTTGGGCAATGGAGGGTTGGCTGCTGTCACACCCAAGCCCAGTGTGGATGTTCCCAAACCGAAGGAGTTTAAGGGAACAAGGTCCGCAAGAGAAGTGGACAATTTCCTATGGGGAGTCGAGCAATACTTCCGTGCTAAGGGCATTACTGATGATGCCACTAAGGTAATTACTGCTGCTATGTATCTTACTGATATTGCCTTATTATGGTGGCGTCGTAGGTCCACCGATGTGAGACGTGGTAGGACAGAAATTGAAACTTGGAAGGAGTTTCAATATGAGTTCAAAGCACAGTTTTATCCTTAGTATGCCGAGGATGAAGCTCGGGCAAAGTTGCGTCGGCTTTCGCAACAAGGCACTGTGAGGGAGTATGTGCAGGAGTTCAGTGAACTCATGCTTCAAATTTCGGATATGGGTGAGAAAGAGACATTCTTTTCCTTCATGGATGGGTTGAAACCGTGGGCAAAGCAAGAGTTGCAACGTCGAGGAGTCCAAGAACTTACCAAGGCCATGTCCGTAGCAGAATCGTTGGTTAAATTTGGTGGGAAGAAAGACAAGCCTGAGTCTTTTAAGCCCAAGTCCCAGCCAAAGGGAAATAGTGGGGGAGACAGAGAAAGGGCCCCAAGAAATGATAACGGTAAGAAGCCTTGGGACAAAAGGAAGAGTGGGCCTATAAGGTGCTTCCACTATGATGGGCCACACATGATTAAGGATTGTCCAAAGAAGGCTGCACTCTCCGCTGTGGAAGGAAAAGTGGAGTCCGATGTGGAGGATAACAATCTTGGCTCACTACTAGGGGGTGTTGAAGACAAGATGAGTCATGGGCTAATGTTTGCAGACATCATGGTAGCTGGCAAGAAGATAAATGCACTTGTCGACACAGGTGCGTCTGATTTATTCATGTCCGAAGGGGCCGCTCATAAACTTGGCCTCAAGATTGAAAATGAGCTGGGGCGGATTAAGACGGTGAATTCGGAAAGTGTTCCAATCAAGGAGGTTGCAAAAGGAGTAAATCTCCAGTTTGGCGATTGGACTGGGAAGGCATCCATCAAGGTAATACCACTTGATGACTATGATTTTGTAGTTGGATTGAGCTTTCTTGATCAGGTCAATGTGACAATTTGTCCTTCCGGTAATTTCATAGTGATTTCGGATTCGAACCATCAATACATGGTGAGATTGACAAGAAAGGGGAGCTTGGAAGGGAAAGCATTGTCCGCAATCCAATTTGCTAAGGGAGTACGTAGAGATGAAGTCTCCTACTTAGCCACTTTGAAGATTGAGGAAACCAATAAGACCATGGGTGAGATCCCTAAAGAAGTGGGCCAAGTACTACAATCCTTTCGAGATGTGATGCCTACGAAGTTGCCAAAGAGTTTTCCACCTAAGAGGGAGGTGGATCATAGGATCGAATTGGTGTCCAACATGGTGCCGCCAGCTAGGGCCCCATATCGGATGTCCCCGCCGGAATTGGAGGAATTACGCTTGATTAAAGGAGCTTTTAGATGCGGGATTTATTAGGCCATCTAAATCTCCGTATGGTGCACCGGTGCTATTTCAAAAGAAACATGATGGGTCATTACGGATGTGTATTGATTATCGGGCCTTAAACAAGATCACCGTGAGGAATAGGTACCCTATTCCCCTCATTGCAGACTTGTTTGACCAGCTTGGTAGTGTGAGATGGTTTACCAAGTTGGACTTGAGATCGGGGTACCATCAAGTTCGGATAGCCGAAGGAGACGAGCCAAAGACAGCTTGTGTGACGCGGTATGGTTCGTATGAGTTTTTGGTGATGCCCTTCGGACTCACGAATGCCCCAGCTACATTCTGCACCTTGATGAATAAGGTACTTCAACCTTTCTTTGATCGCTTCGTGGTTGTTTACCTTGATGATATTGTGGTGTACAGTAAGTCACTTGATGAAAATATGGAACATTTGAGGGAAGTGTTCCAAAATTTGAGGGAAAATGAGCTGTTCGTCAAAGAGGAGAAATGCACCTTTGCTCAACGAGAGGTGCCTTTTCTAGGCCACATTGTGGGAGGTGGCAAGATCCGGATAGATGAAAGTAAGGTTCGGGCCATTGCCGAGTGGGAGGCTCCAACCAAGGTAACAGAGTTGAGATCTTTCCTTGGGTTGGCAAACTACTATAGACGCTTTATCGAAGGCTACTCTAGAATTACCGCACCCTTGACGGAAATGTTGAAGAAGGGTAAGGTATGGGATTGGAACCCACAGTGTGAGAGTGCCTTCAATCAGTTGAAGCAAGTAATGACAAGTGAGCATGTACTTGCATTACCGGATTACTCGAAGCCTTATGAAGTACGAACGGATGCGTCAGATTATGCTATTGGGGGAGTACTGATGCAAGAGGGTCATCCCATTGCTTTCGAAAGTCGGAAGCTTAATGAGACGGAGCGGAGATATACGGTCCAAGAAAAGGAAATGACCGCTGTGGTGCATTGCTTGCGCACATGGAGGCATTATTTACTGGGTTCCAGGTTCGTGGTCCTTACCGATAATATTGCCAACAGTTATTTTCTAACCCAGAAAAAGTTGTCTCCCAAACAGGCTCGTTGACAGGTTTTTCTAGCGGAGTTCGACTTTACAATGGAATACAAGCCAGGAAGTGCGAACATGGTGGCTGATGCACTTAGCCGAAAGATGGAATTCGCTACCATCAGTCAACCTGACGGGTCCTTATTGGAGCGCATTCGGGAAGGACTGTCCCATGACCTCACAGCCAAAAGCTTGACTGAGCTAGCGAAAGAGGGGAAAACGAGGAGATTTTGGCTTGATGGGGAATTACTGTACACCCATGGGCACCGACTCTATGTGCCTCACTATGGGAAATTGCGTAAGGAAGTCATGAAAGAATACCATGACTCACGATGGGCGGGTCATCCGGGAATGCACCGTACCTTGGCCCTTTTGGAGGATCGATACTATTGGCCTCACATGGGTGAAGATGTCGAGACCTATGTAAAGACTTGTCTAGTATGCCAACAAGACAAGGTTGAGTTCAAGAGTCCCGCTGGCTTGTTACAACCCTTGCCCATTCCGGAAAGGCCATGGGAGAGTGTATTCATGGATTTTATTGTGGGTTTGCCTAAGTTTGACGGATTTGCGAGTATTCTTGTTGTGGTAGACAGGTTTTCAAAGTACGCGACGTTTATTCCTGCTACCAAGGAGTGCCACGCTGAGGAGGCAGCTCGCTTATTTCTTAGACACGTGGTAAAATATTGGGGAGTGCCACTGTCTATTATCAGTGATCGAGATGGGCGATTTACGGGCCGATTTTGGACAGAGTTGTTCAAGTCAATGGGGTCAGACTTGAACTTTTCGACAAGCATGCATCCATAGACTGATGGGCAAACCGAACGAGTGAATGCATTGTTGGAGACATATCTTCGACACTATGTGAGTGCCACGCAAAGGGACTTGCCCAAGTTGTTAGATGTAGCCCAATTTTCGTATAACTTGCAGTGAAATGGAGCGACGAATCAAAGTCTGTTTGAGATAGTGACGGGCCAACAGCCACTCACACCCAATGCCGTTGCGACCCATTATACAGGACCGAATCCTGCCGCGTACCGATTTACAAAGGATTGGCAAGAGAAGAATGACCTGGCTAGAGCTTGTTTACACAAAGCAAGCAAGCGCAACAAGAAGTGGGCCGATCAGAATCGAAGGGATGTGCAGTTCCAGGTAGGCGACTCAGTCCTTGCCAAACTACACTTGATGTTGCGATATACAGGTTTGCACAAGGGGCTTGTGCGAAGGTACGAGGGACCGTTTAAAGTCCTGAAGAGGGTAGGCAAGGTAGCCTACAAACTGAAAGCTGCCGAAAACCTCAAACTCCACCCGGTGTTCCATGTAAGTATGCTTAAGCCATACCATGGGGATCAAGAGGATCCGGCGAGGCAAGTCCGAATGAGCACCAATGGGGTAAAGGTCTCTTATGACCGAGAAGTTGAAAACATTGAGGCGGATCGTGTGGTTAGGCAGCGATATCATCGGCGCGACATGAATACTTGGTTCGATGGAAGGGACTTCCCGACAGCGAAGCAAGTTGGGAACCTGCTGAGGCGCTGTGGCAATTCCAAGAGAAGATAACCCAGTTCCATGAGGAGGACGCGACGAGGGCGTCGCTAGAACAAGTGGGGAAGAATGTCATGGGTTGCGAAGGAAAGCCTGCAACCATGACGGACTTGTGCGATATATCACTTTTGAGGGAGGTCATTTGGCCCAATCAGACTGATCTAGTGCTTGGAGAGATTGAAAGCCCATCTCCGGAACTCGGCAAATATGGAAAGTAATCTTCAAAGATATGCTTGGCAAATATGGAAGGGAATCTTCAAAGATATGTGATCTCAGACTTTAATGTAATCTTTAGAAGATACGATACTGTAATCTTAGAGATTTGATATCTAGATAGCTGTAAATCTAGGCCATTGATGTACTTTGATCTGTACGGTTGATATTGGGAAGGCTCAACTATAAATAGAGGCCTCTCCCCCTTATTGTAATTCATTCAGTGAGTAATAGAATTTTGAGAGCATTCACTCAAACTTTTCTCTCAAGTGTTCTTATTTTTCTGTGGCTTTTGCTCATCTTTTGAGATTGTTCTTACTTCGTTCTTCTGCTGTTCTTCGTGGGTTCTTTAGAGGAGTTCTATTGAATCCTTAAGTGTTGCGAGATAGGCTGACTTAAGCGTTTTGAGCAGAAAAATGCTTAAGGCCGCACAGATTGCTTGGGAAAACTCTAAGTCCGTGACACTAGTGGTTAAATTAATTGAACTGACTAAAAATTGATTAAATCGACAGTTGAATCTTTTGAACCAGGATTTTTAATTTTTTTTTTAAATTCTTTAATTGAACTGATTGAATTGATTAGACTGATAAAGTGATAATCTAACCAGGTCAACCACTTATTCATTTTTAAAAATATTTTAGCTTGATAATTGTTACACATTGAAAAATAGGATAAAGCAAAATAATCTTTTAAATATATATTATAAGCAATTATTAAATTATTATAGTACAAATTCTGAAGTAGAATCAGACATTCACAACACAACTGAAATAAGAATCGGTATTAAACTTTGTAGACTAAAACTCGTCCATAGTGAGACTCGAATTTAGATAATTAAAGTCAAAGAATTTGTCTTTTCTAATTAAGCCAAAATTTCATTTACAAATATATAATAAAAAAATAAATATAAAAGATTGAATACATATTTATTTCTACACTCATCATTAGTAAAATTCACATTATCTATAATAATGTTCAAATTATCCCCTTGGCCTGGAGGAGGTGGAGGAGCTGTCAGCTTGCATTACTAACTGTTTGTTGTAGAACTCCGTAGCTACCTCAACACTTCGTTTCACAAGCTTTTCTATCCTATCGGAGCTACTTAATGCCTTTTGAAACTCTTCCTGCCAATAATTTTCATCCTCTTCTTCGTCCGGTTCTTCTTCTTCTTCCGTCCCTAATTCTTCATCTTCGTTATCTTCAATGTCCAAAACTACATCATCTTGATCCTCTGCTTCCTCTCCATCATCATCATCATCCTCAACCCACTCTGTGAACTGCATCTCACCCATCTCTCGATGTCTACCAACATCCTCATCGTCATCTGGGGCATCACAACCGAGTTCCATCTCCTCCAACTTAGCCTTCCATTCCTTTGTATAAGGATGCAACAGAGGCAAAGGATGATTCCCTAATAAAAACCCCAAACACCTAGACTTCCCTTCTTCACTCAACTTTTCAAACCCTTTCACCACATCATCCACAAACGCCTTTTGATTCACCTTTCACAATCTTACACAATCCTTCAAAATAACTACACATTTCCACACTCCCATCCTCTTTGTAACCTCAAACAAAAAATCCCGTTCTGTTTTCGGATCGAGAAACGGTATCAATGCATTAAAGAACTCATCTTGACCCTCGAATCTACACTGATACACAGGCTTCTTAACATAAATGGTATCTGGTCTCATCCTAGCTGCACATTGTGTAATCAACGATCTAGCTTTGTTTCCTAATCTTCCCATCAAACTCCATTTATCTAACCTCTCAGTTTTCTTAGCTTCAAGGACTACTTCACTAACCAAAGTCCATTGTTCCCAAGGCAATTCAGTGATCCTCCATTTTGGGTGCCTAACAAATACCCAGCAATACCGAAAACCAACATTTCTATCCATCATTTCCGGTCTTTTACCAAACTCTGAAGCCGTCTCGAACTGTTCTATCTTCTCCCATTCTTCATGGTTCTTCACTTCCCCTATCATTGTGACCCTTTCATCGGGGAACCACCCTCGAAATGGTTCCCCAACAACAACCCCACGCCATGAATAGGGACCAAATTCACCATACTTGTATTAATCAAAAGGGTGTTTCAAATTCGGGTCGTCTTTTTCCATGAACCGGACCATCCGGTCATAACCGAGCCCGATTGCTTCCAACTCTTCTTCGTTGAAGTTATCGGCATGGATGCTTTTTCCCGGATTTTTCAACCAGTAGAATAGTGATTTGGCTCGCTTCTTCTGTTTCCGACGCGTGTTTTGCCTCGCCACGCGCCTTATCTCTGCATTTCCTTCGAGTCAACCAGAAGATTGGCCTCCCGGTTTCTTCTTGCTCTTCCAGAAAATGCACGGATGTCTCGATGGTGAACGGAAAGAATGGGAGGATATTGGCACGAAAATGGGCGGTTCTGGCGGGAAAATGAAGCGAAGAGGCAAGGTTTAGGGGAAGGGAAGAGAAGGAAGGAAGGGTTTAGGGTTTTAGAGAAAGATTCTGAGGCTGCATTTTGTGCTGCGAAAATCAAAGAAAAATTTTGAATTATTTTTGAGCTAATAAAGCCCTCAAAACGCTGCGTTTTAGGGAGAGAAATTCAGTTTGTTTTTGGTCATGGAGACAAGGAATTTCTTTGAGATGATTTTAAGGCCCATTTAGCTTTTTCTTTCTCAGCCCGATAACAAAAGAAAGCCCGATTTGTTTTTATGAATATATATATATATATATATATAAAAGTTAGCACTTACATTGTACTCATTTCTCATTTTGGTATTTAAAATTTCCTTTTGGTCATAAGTGATACTTAAATTACTTTTTCTTCCTAAGTTAGTACCTCTATTAGTTAAACCATTAAATTTATTTTAAAAGAGGCTTAAATCACAAATTGGTACCTAAACTATGTTCTTTTTCTTCCTATTTTGGTACCTGTTAGCTCAATAAATCAATCCAAAATCATCAAGAGGGGGTGAATTGAATTTTAAAATTTTTTTCGAAACTTGAGCGAAATGATAAGAAAATCGAACACACCAATTAGAGTGGTTCGGCCCCAATTGCTTACTCCACTACCTTAGCTTTTCCACAACTAAGGATTTTCCTAAATTTACTAATTTGATCAATCTTTGAGGATAATGTTTAACCTTATAACTCTTTTAAGATTTCTACACAAATCTTAAAACTCAAACCCTCTCAAAAGGAAACAAATAAATAACCCTTACAAGATCAAATTGTTTGCCAATTAAGCACAATTATAAAGTAAAACACTTGAACTGATAGAAAAACAATAGAAGCTCATGAGTGTATAAAAGAAAAGTATGAAAACTTTAAGCACGAAGGTTGATTAATTGAAAATTTTACTTTGATGATCTTTTTAGTTTTGTAAGACTTTTATAAGTTGGTATTTATACCTTCCAATTGATTTTCAACCGTTGTTGTTGTTGGTATATTGAATAAAGTTATTGGGAATGAAAATACCAATGCATTAATGCCACTTGCAATAATAGATATCGATATCTTTTCTACGAGTATCAATACTAATAGCATTTAATGTCTAATTTAGTGATTGTTGGACCATCAATATCGATACCAAGGAAATTCTATCGATACCAAATAAAAGGTATCGATATTTGATGAATCATTTGAAAGTCAGAATGCCAATTTCATATCGATACTGAAAAATGTATCGATAAAAGTATATCATTATTGAGACTTGAAGAAATTTATCAACATCAAGCAAACGGTATCGATACTTGGCAAATACTTTGAAAAATATAATGCCATTTTGATATCGAAACTGAAAAATATATTGATAAAATATTGATTTTATCGATGCTCAATAAAAACTATCAATACTTAACAAAAAATATCAATATTAGATTGATACTTTTTGCCTGGAGCAGTTTTAACATGTTTGAAAAATGTTTGAAAGTTAGTTTAACAACTTGGCCTCACAAATAATATTTTCTAAGTATGAATTAACAATTTTTTCTTTTTATATGTCATTTGAAATTAAATATTTTTACCAAGTTTTATTTAAAATGATTTTTATTCATAACATTTGTTATATCAAAATAATTTACAAGTATCCCTACTAGTTTAATCGTTAGTTAAATCGTTAAGTGTATTTAAAAAAATCAATTAAAAATTGTCATGTGACAAAAAAAGAAGAGACAATATTATTTTCTCTTATATATATATTTATCTTTTTTCTTTTTCTTTTTCTTCATAACTAAATCAATAGTTGAATCATTCAAGCCACCGATTCCTAATTTGATCAGTTTTCTGATTTGATAAAATAAATTATTTAAAAAATTCATAAAAAATATTTAAAAAGAAGAAGATAAAATTGGTTCAATTGGTTGCTTAGCTTGGTTCAATTGATTTGTATGAATTGGCAAGTCAATCGATTCAGCTCTTATCTTTAGACCACTACCTTGATCGATTCCCAATCTACTTCTAAATTTATTAATTTTGATAAGTGAAATAATTTTTTCAATCTCATCATGTAGAACAAGCCGGAGATAAAGTTTGAAAATAGAATTAATTGTTATTGTCTTGACCTCGAGAGGGCAAATTTTGAGCATTGCTAATATTGCCCGGCATTATAAAGGAAGAAGAAAAAATAAGGAAAAAAATAAAGAAAGACAAATAATATAAAAGAAAATAAGAAAAATAAAAGAATTAAAAAATAAAATTTAAACTTTATATGATGTGGCGGTTTAATAATGGTTAAAATTTTTAATAAATATTACATTTTGGTGTAAATATTGTAATATAATATTAGTTTGGATATCACTAATGACAAAAAAAAAAAAATAGATGCTAACTTAGGAAAAATGGTGTAATTTAAATATTTATATATATATATATATATATATATATAAATGAGTGAAATAAAGCATATACTTTTTTTTAAAGAAATGTAAGTGAAGTGCGTAAACTTTTATCACAGTTTGGCATATAAGAATAGAGAGTACAAAAGACTTGTTAATAAAGTTCGAATTTAACCTATATTTTTGGTGTCTTATCTAGTTACTTATAAAAAACTTCTCACTATATAAATAAAGATTTTAACTTAATCTATCTTAATTCTCGAATAATTATAACTTTACTCAAATACACTTAACATGAACTCTCTCTCACTCGCCATACGTAAAGGTAAAAAATAAATAACACAAAAGTGAAAATACAAAGCTCTCGAATAATCCTCTTTTAAATGAAACAAATGGTACTATCACTCTCTCAATAATCATACAAGTAAAATCATTATATTTTAAATCAATAAAATTAACAACAAAATTTTGTAATTAATAATTTTAATTTAAATGGTAACTATCACAACTTTTCCCCCTATATTTTATGCTAAAGGGTACTCACATATCCTTGTATCCATATTTGGGTTTGTGCCATATACGAGTATTTTAACAAAAACAAAGACACTAAATTACATGCGTTTATCGAGAATTGTTGTTTTTAGGCACTAGGCAAGTTCGACAACATTTGTGTCGAAGATCTCATCCATGAGATAATGATAGTGGGACCTCATTTCAAGGAAGCCAACCATTTCTTTTGGCCATTTAAGCTCAAGGCACCATTGGGTGTTCTGAAGAAGACGAGGAACCATTATGTCGAAAGTGGAGATACTAGTTTAAAGAAGAAGAGAAACTATTACAATATCTATTCCATTCAACCCCATTTAATTAAACAATTGAATTACTCATTACAGTTTTATTTCATTATAACTTTATTTTATTTCCCCCAACTAAATGTGGTATTAGAGTTTTATTCAAGTAATAACTTTATTTTAAAATTAGCACAATATTTTTTAGGGTAAACTATCAAAATGGTCACTTTTGTTTGTCTCAGGTTACATTTTAGTCACTTATGTTTGAAATGTTACGTTTTAGTCATATGCGTTATTGTTTTGTTACGAAATAGTCATTTTGCTGTTAAGATCTGTTACCTTCCAAATGATAGTTAAAATGAGTTTTAAATGCCAACGTGGATGTTTAGCCAAGTAAATTAATTGATTTTTTAATTAAATAAATTTAATTAATTAAAATTTCAAAATTAATTAAAGGAAAATGTTAAATTGGTTTTCCAAAATAATCAAAACTAATCTAAGCCCTAAATGCATCATATGAATCATTGAACTAGAAAAAAAACAACCCTTGGTCACCTTTTTCTTTCAGTTTTTATTTTCATTTTGACTGAAAAAACTATCTATTTTTATAGTCATCTTTGTTGAATCGAAACAATAGAAACCAAATTGAGTGCTCCATCAATCGATTGGATTTTTATTCAAAATGGAAGAAGAAAAGATCGATTCAATGGAGGGTTCAAGCATGAATTACAATCAAAATTGAGTGCAAAAATAACGTAACAAAAGTGACCATTTTATAATAAAATAATAACATTAGTGACTAAAATGTAACCTGAGGCAAACAAAATTGACTATCTTGGTAGTTTACTCTATATTTTAACTAATAATTGTAATTTAAATTTTAGTATTTCTAAATATATAATAATTACCGCAACTTCGATTAAATTATAATTATTTTTAAATATATAATTATCACAACTTTTATTTTACTTCAAATTTTTTTTATTTTAAAATGTGAATTTAATAATATATTGAAAATAAAAAGCATTCTTATGAATTCAAAAAATTTTCTAAACTTATATTTTTATACATATTATAAATCAATACATGAAAAAAATGTACCGACACTTCAACCGCTGAAACCATATTGCAAGGCACATCGCGGAAGATGATCAACGACTTGATTCGAAGTTAATTATGTTGATTATAGCAAAGTAAGATGGAACAAATGTTCAAATGCCAACAATGTCAACTGTTTCATCTATTTCAACATTAGGCCTAATTGTTTGGTTAGAATATATGAATCAAATGAAGACATGCATTAATATTATTCTTCTCACCTTTGACCAGTGCTTTTGACGCCATTTATACTAAATTAACTTATTTTAAGGAAACCTTATGAGTGATAATGCCATATGGAGTCAATACAACCATGGGTTGCTGTTAATAAGTATAGATGTCCGGCCATTGGTGGATGTGTCCAAGCAAGATAGAAACAAAAAAAAAAAAGAAAAAAAAAAGGGATACTCAATGAATTGACGAATGGCATAAATTGGTAGTGGAATTGTTTCCATTGGAAACTTATATAAGCAACTCCACAACCAAATTCTTTGTTCATCTTTTTTCTATTGAGTTCATAAGAGAAAGATGTTATATTTAATCCTATTCTTCCTTTTGGGCTTCTTCAGCTCTTCATTGCTATCGCTTTCTTTGTCTTTTCCTCCAACACATTTATGTCGTCCCGAACAGAGTTCTGCATTGCTGCAATTCAAGAGCAACCTTTCCCTTTCCATTAGTAATTGTTCACAAGATTATCACATTGTTTCTGTTCATAAGACGGATTCTTGGGATAAAGGTACTGACTATTGCAAATGGGAGGGTGTGGTGTGTGATAACAGGAAAGGCAATGTGATCGGCCTTGATCTCAGTTGTAGTGGACTAATTGGTTCTCTCCAATCAAACAGTTCCCTCTTCTCGCTCCAAAACCTTCGATGGCTCAACCTTGCCGGTAATTATTTCGGCAATTCTGAAATCCCATCTGAGTTTGGTAAGTTGAGGAGTCTAACTTATCTCAATCTCTCTGACACTGCACTCACTGGTTTTGTCCCACATGAATTCTCTCTTTTGTCAGAACTAGTTTCGCTTGATCTCGGTCAGAATTATCTTTTGTTTAGGGACCATGATTTTAATATGCTTGTCCACAACCTTACAAAATTAGAAAATATCGTCCTTGACCGTATGAGTTTGTCTCTGGTTGTACCTTATTCTTTCCTTGACTTGACTGTCTCATTGAAGCATCTAAGTCTTTCTTACTGTGATTTGCAAGGAAATTTTCCCGCTCAACTTTTCCATCTTCCATTCCTTCAAAACATCATTTTAAGACATAATCCAAATGTCATTGGTTATCTACCAAAAGCAAATTGGAGCAGTCCCCTTAGTTTGTTGGATGCTTCAGGGACAACGTTTCCAAAAGGGTTACCCGCCTCAATTGGTAATCTTAAACACTTGAAAGCACTTAGCCTTTCTAGTTGTGTTTTTATGGGGTCAATCCCTTCAACACTTGGAAACCTCACAAAACTCACCTTCTTGGATATCTCAAACAACATGTTCCAAGGGCAAATTCCAGATGTTTTTGGGAACTTAAACTATCTAAGTTCTATGGATTTTTCCTCTAACAATTTCAGTGGTGTCTTCCCATCATCAGCATTTAACCTCACCAGCCTTACTTTCATGGGCTTCTCTTCCAATTTCCTTTGGGGTACCCTTCCCAACAACATAAGTGGACTTTCATATCTACGAGAACTCCACTTATATGCAAACTTGCTTAGAGGTAGAGTACCAGGTTGGTTGTTTAGTCTACCATCTTTGGAGTATCTAGACCTCCACTCTAACAAACTTAATGGTCCCATTGACCCAATCCAAGAGCCTAATCTTGTCCTCCTCAACCTTACTTCTCTTGACCTTTCATCTAATAACTTGAGTGGGAATATCAAGTCATGCATGCTTGTGAAACTTAGGAATCTAAGGTCGCTTGATCTTTCATTTAACAACTTAGTATCATTAACTAGGTGTAGTAATGATGTCAATTCTACCCTACCCATGATAATTGAGTTCTATTTCTCTTCTTGCAACATGCAACGTTTCCCAAGCTTCTTGAATGCATCCAAGCACTTGCAAGTTTTAGATCTTTCTAATAATCAAATTCATGGTTCTATTACAAAATGGGAAGGCGAAGGATGGGAGGACTTGCGCACTTTGAACCTTTCTATGAACTTCTTGACTAGCGTTGAGCAAATTCCAGGGAAGCATCTGTATATTCTGGACCTTCGCTCCAATTCACTTCCAACTCCACCACAGGAATTGAGTTATTACTTAATCTCAAACTATGAGTTAGGTGGAGAAATCTCTTCCAAGATTTGCAATTTGAGTTTTCTTTCTATACTTGACTTGTCTAAGAACAAGTTGAGTGGAACTATTCCACATTGTTTTCGGTCTTTTAGAGACCAACCTTCAGTGACTGTTTTGAGAACAGTTAATCTGAATGGTAACCAACTTGAAGGATCAATTCCACAGTCATTAACGAACTCCTACAGTTTGAAAGTTTTAGATTTGGGCAACAACAACATAAATGATACATTTCCTTATTGGTTAGGTACGCTTCCTAATCTGAAAGTTCTTGTCCTTCGATCTAATAGATTCCACGGTGACATACCAAATTTCAATGGAACATTTTCTTTTAGCAGCCTTCAAATGATTGATCTCTCTCGAAATGAGTTCACTGGTCACATCCCACCTGAGCTATTTGAAAATTTAAAATCAATGAAAGATATTCAGGTAAGCGAAAGTGATCCAGTGTACATTGGAGGAAACTATTATCGAGACTTTGTAATTGTAACAACGAAAGGTTGGATTTCAAACTTGAGAGAATTTTAGTTTCTTTCACAGTTATTGATTTTTCAAGCAACCATTTCAAGGGGTCGATTCCTAAAGAAGTTGGAGAACTTAAGTCACTCATAGTGCTCAACTTTTCGCACAATAGCTTAGCAGGTAATATCCCACCATCACTTGGAAAATTGGCGGCACTTGAATCATTGGATCTCTCATCAAACAAGCTTCAAGGAAGAATTCCAATGCAATTAACCAACTTGACATTTCTCGGAGTATTGAATCTTTCTCATAACAATCTTGAAGGGCCTATACCTTTAACTAATCACTTCGATAGTTTCCCAAACGATTCCTACGTCGGTAACTCCGGGCTATGTGGATTCCCCTTGTCAAAGAAATGTGGCAACGACTAGGAACCAAAGTCACCTCCATCAACAGTTGGTGATGAATCTGAAATAGCACTTATTTGGAAAATTGCAGCAATGGGTTATGGAAGTGGACTAGTGTTAGGATTGAGCATGGGATACATAGTTTTCACAACTGGGAGACCTCGTTGGCTAGTGAAAATGATCAAGCGAAACCCAAAAAGGAGAATGAGAAAGAGGATCCATCGAAATGGAAGGAGAAAGAATTAGCAATGGATCCACAATATTTTGCGTGCATTCTAGTTATAAGCAAAGTTTCATGCATGATTTTCAATAAAAAAATTAGACATATGGAAAATTTTTCATTTTAGGGGTTTTTTCCCTAAATTCACCTGTGGCTTTATGTTCTTTCATTATTGCAAGCACATTGCAAACAAAAAAAAAAAAAAAAATGAAAAAATACATTAGTACACCCACAATGTAAATAAATGTTTGAAAATTAATTTGTAACATATGCTGTGGAACCAGATGTTAGAGTTGCTGAATCAGATGTTACTAAAAATTAATTTGCAAACTACCTTATGGCCATAAAACAGGCTTGCTGAATCAGACTTGTAGAGTTTGGGTCCTTTCTCTTCATCAAAACCCAACACCATAGCAAGTACACAGAAAATTATTCGAAAGATATTAGAGGAAATATTAGAGAAAGTTGCTTGGCACCATAAATTATTCTAGACCAAGTCATAATTAACCAAACGATTAGCATGTCATTTCCTTGTATCAATATGATGCCATACCAAAATAATTTAGTAAAGAAGTTGCATAAAATGAATAGCCAGACTGTCTAAAAACGATGATGCATTCAACCAAACATTTTCATTATAATAATACCAACCTTTGTGACATTTGGTGGAGTCCACGATATTTGCAATGTTGGGGAGTAAAAAAAAATTCCAATGACAAGGGGATAATCAGCCTGAAACCTTATGAGAGAATATCCCAAGCACAATCCAGGAAACCACCTGAAATTTTGAATAATGAATTTCAGCATTTTGGGACACAATCATACATCTAATTGTTGAAAAGCGCAATTTATTTTTTAATCTAATTTATTTATTATATTTTTTAATTAATTTAATTTTAGTTAAAAAATTAAAAATAAGTAATCCAAATTTTTAAGAAAATGTTGAATGTATTGGAAAAGAAGCCATTAATAGCCTTTGTTTTTTTATTTTAGGTTTTTTTTTATCGATTTTATAAATTTCTTGTCTCACTCTATCAAAGTTCTAATTAAAAGAATTTGAAAAAAAAAAGATTGAAACCAAATCGATTGAAATTGAAAGAGAAGAAACTGAAGCCCCTACTAGCATTTCTACACCTGTTTCCTTTTTTTTTTTTCAAATTTAATTGATTTATTTGAGCTTTTTCATAAAAAAATTAATCAAAATTTTGATAGGTTGGAACAAGAAAATTATAAAAATTGATAAAAAAAAGAGAGAGTAAAAACAAATACGGCTAAAGACAAATTTTTTCAAATACATTCGACCCTTTTTTTATATAATTTGAATTACTTGTTTTAATTTTTTAATTAAAATTAAATTGAATTAGAGATTCTATTCAATATGGATGAATGTATAATATTAATTTCACTACAAACAATTTGCTATATACCGAGTTGTTGCTTAAAACAAAAATATAAGTCTAAAAACTTTATATTGCCGGCAAAATGGGGTATTCCGATAAAAAATAATGGGCAATTTACTTAAAAAAGTTCTTTTATTTCGTTATTTATCGAAATGGTTCGACTTTTTCATTATTTACAAGAAACATTCATTTTTCCCGAAAGCGCGTGCATGTCAGCGAGAAGTCAGGGTACGTATCAGCAAAATGCTTCCCTGGGAGAGCGTTTTGCCCCCAACGGTAAAAAAAAAAAAAACTATAAAAGGCCCCTCCCCCCTTTCATTTTTTTTCACACAATAGTCCTCTCACAATTCTCTCTAAATTCTTTTCAATTTCTCTCAAATTTCTCTCAATTTTTGTCAAAGTTGTCTCTAATTTTTGCAAAAAAAAGCTGTGTTTAATTTTTTTGAATTAGTTTTATTTTTTAAATTACAAAAAATATTCGATCATGTTAGGAATGGCCAGTTCATTAATTCGTCTCGATACGAAACACATCTCCGTCGATCAAATGACAATGGTAAGTGATAAGTTTAATTAATTTTTGAATAGTATTTAATTTTTTTGTTCATTTATGCAAATTTAATTAATATTTATTTTATAATTTTTTTTATAACAGTCTGTAGATCAGGTGTTGCAATGCTATATTCGTAATATGTCTGGTCCTCCATCGTCATTGATAGAGAATTACCTAAGGGAAGCGGGTTTTTGGCACGTGGTCACGATAGGCCGGGGGTGCAAGTTGGACCCAAATCTAATCAGTGCATTGATAGAGAGGTGGAGACCCGAGACGCACACTTTCCATCTTCTATGTGGAGAGTGTACTATCACTTTAGAAGACATGCAATTACAATTGGGATTGCCGGTCGATGGGTACGCAGTCACCGAGTCTGCTTAATCTGCTGATTGGGGGCCGTATGCTACGAGCTTTTGGGTGCTATTCCGAATAATATTAACGGAGGTCAGATCGAGATGGGCTGGTTACGAGACACATTTCTAGAGCTGGATAATGATTCGACTGAATTAGAAAGAATACGATATGTTTGGGCATACATTCTTGAAATGATTGGAGGTTATCTGATACTGGACTTGTCATGAAATCGCGTATATCTGAGATAGTTGCTGAAACTCGTTGATTTTAGAGCAGCAGATGAATTAAGTTGGGGGTCTGTCGTGTTAGCAACATTGTACAGGGAGATGAGCGGGGCGACGCGACCGGATAAAGTCAAAATCGGAGGATGCCTATCACTACTGCAATCATGGGCACGGTTTCGCTTTCCATTTTTACGTCCTCGAGTGAACCACCCATATACATTCCCACTAATAACGAGGTAAATTTTATATTAGATTTTACAATTATTACGTAGATTTAAAATATAATTGTATGCTAAAAAATTATTTAATTAGGTGGAACCATTCAACGAGTTATGTTGGAATACCCACATCTCTTGAAGATATACGGCTTCTATTAGACCAACGATCGGAAGCACAAGTAAATATTAAATAAAATATATATACATAATAAAATAGTCGTTTCGTATTTATTATTTAGTATTATCTATATAACTAATATTTTTATCATGTTCATATAGTTTCAATGGACACCATACGAGGATCCGACAATTCGAGCAGTAATTCCGGATGAATTTTTTCAAAATCCGAACATTTGGCATGTGAAGGTCCCATTGGTAAACTATGTTATTGTGGAGATGCACCAGTCAGATAGGGTATTGTGGCAATTTAAATTTCGACAACTGATTCCTATGGAACCTGAGGTGCTCGATGATGAGCACAAAGTCGACTTACGGCTATTGAATACGGATTGGCCGAGACACTGGTCAGAATATATCAAAATATGGGAAAATCGGTATGACTATATACCTACTCAGGAACCGATCATCGCTCCTGAGTTAGCATGCGTGCCGGAATACATGCCATGGTTTAGGATCCATGGCAAGCCATATTTACTATCGGAAGAGGAGAGGCGATGACAAATTCGTGTCCAAAGGGAACGACAGGGCCCTTTAAATCCAAGAAGAAGAGATGACGATGCGGGCCCATCAACAGCACCCACACAATCACCGGGCCCATCAACAGCGCGCACACAGCCACCTGGGCCAACACTTCAACCGACGACACCCATATCACAGCCTTTTCAGATTATGCCAGGTGCATATCCTAGCCCTATATGTATCCTAACCCTTTTATGTTTCCTTTTCCCAGT
Source organism: Gossypium longicalyx (assembly GCA_025698465.1). Lineage (NCBI taxonomy): Eukaryota > Viridiplantae > Streptophyta > Magnoliopsida > Malvales > Malvaceae > Gossypium > Gossypium longicalyx. Next base: position 9,161,359 of record CM046999.1, on the reverse strand, counting down.
CCTATGGCAGGTTGGAATGCATGGCCTGGTTCATTTCTGTTTTCAATTACTTCGAGTCAACCACCGATCAATAGGCCACCGTCGCATGAGGGATCGCACGAGGCTCTGTCGAGGAGCTCTTCTTTTTACCATTCCCCATCGCGTTATGAGATTCAAACACCTCCACCATGGGTGATGCAAACACCTCCGCATTCATTATTTTATCAAGGTGGGTCATCCTCCCAACACCCACAACCAGATCCCCTGCCGGAGGAACCAGAATCCCCACCGGAGCAACCACAACCTTCGCCGAAAGCTGAACCAAGGAGGAATCCAACGCTTAACCATCGACGACCCCCATGTGCCACTGATTTCGACTGGCACCAACATTGATTTTTTTAAATATATTTGTAAAAACTTTTTTTTATATAGTTTCATATAATAAAATAAAAGTTGTTTTAAATATTTTAATTGTACTTTACTTTTTTTAATTTTAATACAATAAATGTTCTTTTAAATTAGCCAATAATTTTATTAAAATAAATGTTATTTTGACTACGGCAATATTTTTAATATTTTTAATAAAATATAAATAATGCAACATAATTTTATTACAACAACTGTCAGCTATTCTGATTTGGACATGATCGAGTTATATGGCCTGGGTTCCTAGACCATCCGCACAACCTCTATTGGTTTGTTCTTTCTCGGATATCCATATTGTTATGTATTCTAGTCGAGTAAGGTCGACCCTTTGGTTTGCGACGCAATTCTCTATCCGGTAATAGCTTAAATGGAGCAAGCGATACAGACGGCCACTTACGTTCATCTGGGATCGGTGGGAATACGTGTCTCCACACGTTGTACATGTATTCTATTTTGTACACTTGGTCGACATATGTCATGGGATCCAGACGGAGATTCTGACAAGCTGCAATTACATGAGTGCATGGATAACGTAGTGTATCAAACACCCCACAGTCGCATGTCTATTTCTCAAGTGTACACGATATTGCCCGCCAATAATACCTTGGTTCGGTCTATCAAACTCTGTTACACGAAACCATAGGTTGTTGTGATCATGACAGACTGTGTCCATGGTGTTGGCTCGTGCCTTCGCCTTGTTAATCTCTTGCAATACCTTCGCGCGCCATACATGGCCTCCCTGCATTTAGCCTATATAATTCGTTGCTCGCTTTAAAAATAGTGCCGCTAAACGAAAATATGTCTCTCGCACAACGGCTATTATCGACAAATGACGCATTCCTTTTAGAACAGAATTTATGCATTCAGCCAGGTTTGAGGTCATATGACCATATCGTAGGCCGCCGTCGTATGCTTGTGTCCACTGATCGAAAGGTATGTTACAAAGGTAGTCTGCGCCTTATTCGTTAACTGAACGCAAAACTGCTAACATCTCATGAAAACAATCCTTACTTATCTCATACCCTGCCAATATAAGTTGATAACAAAAATTACATACCACTCTTCCATTCAGAATAAATTGAATATTACAAACGAAATTATATTAATAGAGATTAAATACCCATGTTGGTCACTTGTCGTTCAGTTGTAGATCGATATTGCCCATAGTAGTTGGACATAACGTGCCTTAGGCAATACCGATGGTGTGTGCGATGCCATTGGCTTCCTTGTCGCTCAATTGCGGCTAGTATTCCAGTGCCCCGATCTGATATAACGCATATATCAGGTTGGGGGCAAACATGCCTCCTTATCTTAGAAAAAAACCCAGTCATTAGCTGACTCCCCCGGTGTTATTACAAACATAATTGGAATGATTCTCCCACTGCCATCCTATGCCACAGCTAGTAATAGCCGATGGGTATATCTACCATACATAAAGGTACCGTCAATTTGTACCAATGGCTTGCAGTACATAAATGCGTCTCGACATTACTTAAAGCTCCAGAACAGACGTTTGAACACTTGGCATCTAAGGAGCAATCGGTCGTTGTAGTATGCAGGTGCTGTTTCAAGGTTTGTTATGCAACCTAGGACATATCTCTCTAGCACCTGACACCATTGCCACACTTTATTATATGAAGTGTCCCACCTACCATGCATCTTTTCCAACACCTTCTGCTTAGCTATCCAAACCTTGCGGTAAGAGGGCGTGTACTTCAATTGGCTACGAATATTGGCAATTAAGACCGGCACTGAAGTCTTCGGATCCGCCTTCAGCGTCGGTAGTATTAAGCTAGCTAACATATCTGAATCCATCTTGGGATGATATTGTGAAACACCTATCAACGAAGTATGTTAAATAATGCAACATTACGTAATAATAGTTTTATTCAAAAACCCTAAACACCTAGTGATACTTTACCGCCAATACATGTATGTGGACCTTTGTACTTTTTTATCTTCTAGAAGCCTGTCCTTTTCCTCAACGAGGCCATGATTTTCCATGAACACGTACTGTCTTGCACTGTACACTTGGCCTTAAACTTATCGGATTTAGATTTATCCATGTTTTAGTTAACCCTGTTCATGATGTTATGTTGTTTCAATGCAGCAAGAAAACTACCCTTATTGGAAAACTCCCTACCAACTTCAATTTCACCCGAATCCAATGACGAACTTGTACGATCACGCCTTCTGTGTGGTAGATCTGGAAAATTCAATGCATCATCTTGAGATAGATCGACATTATGCATGTGGGTTGAAGGAAAGTACACCCTGAATCGTATATCTTCTTCTTCATCTGAACCCCCTTCAACATCTTCAGGTATGGTTGGAACAGGCTCCGATTTAGAAAATAATTCAACTTCTGCACCATCAGGGCCAGGCTCTCGAGGTGGATCCACATCGGACTCATCATCCGACCCATCATTATCTACAACAAACGAGGTCCCTTCGTTAGTGGATGTCGTAGGGAGTACATCATCCTTTCTTCTGGATGTTTCATAACGTCCCCAATCCGATGTGGATTGCCAACCACTAGAAGTTGATGTCATTCCCCAGTACGTATTTTCAGTATCAAACATCGACCCACCGAGGTGCATGTCCCATCCACCAACGGAGTGTCGTGCAAGGGTTGTATATTCCATACTTCTACCAAACACGGACGCTTCCGTGTTTTACCACCCACTAACAGAGTATCGGGCAGGGGTCGTGTATTCCTCTCGAACAACATTAGATGTCGAAGTCGCAAATGCATCATTTGGTGATGAAAATTGTACATATAACTGAAGATAGGATGATCCACTAGCAAGATGAGTCTGCACCATTGCCTCCAAGCTATGAGGACCTTTGATGTCGAATGAGTCATATCTCACGGGATTAACCGAAGTACAAAATCGATACTTAATAGACAAAAATTTCATTGGCGTCGTTCCGAAGATTTTACGCCTAATTATTTTACGAAGTTCTGTGAAATATATGTTCTGGTTAAAAACCAGTCATGCTGTGCTCTCCGATAAAAAAACAACGCTGTTCTCGGTGTCACAGACCTCGCCATCATAGTAAATAATAGCACTAACACGTTCACTCATCTTCAGTTTTTATTTTACTTTAGCCTCAATTTCTCTTGCTATAACTTATGCAACCTGAGAATGAAATTTGGCTCATTTATAGTCTAAGGCTTTTTCAGATACTACTGTAGCAAAAGAGTGTCCATGTGGGAGCTTTTTTTCCGTAATTTTGCTAATAGTGCATCCTTCTTGAAGCGGTTTTGACACTATTTGTTCAGAAACATCTTCTTAAATTTATTTTTTCAGATACTACTGTAGCAAAAGAGCATCCACGTAGGAGCTTTTTTCCATAATTTTGCTAACAGTGCATCCTTCTTAAAGCGTTTTTGACACTATTTGTTTAGAAACATCTTCTCAAAATTATTTTATCAGATACTACTGTAGCAAAAGAGCGTCCACGTGGGAGTTTTTTCCGTAATTTTGCTGACAGTACATCCTTTTTGAAGCGTTTTTGACACTATTTGTTCAGAAACATCTTCTCAAAATTATTTTATCAGATACTACTGTAGCAAAAGAGCATCCACGTGGGAGCTTTTTTTCGTAATTTTGCTGACAGTGCATCCTTCTTGAAGCAGTTTTGACACTATTTGTTCAGAAACATCTTCTCAAATTTTTTTTTCAGATACTACTGTAGCAAAAGAGCGTCCACGTAGGAGCTTTTTTTCGTAATTAATAGTTAATTTAATTAATAAACCCTAAAAACCCCTAAACCTTAATTTAATTGATTTTTTTTTATTTTCATAGTTAATTCAATTAATTAACCCTCAACTCTAATTAAATTAATTTTCCCTTAAAAACCCTAAAATAACCTAAACCACTAAAACCTTAATCCTAAAACAATCAAAAACCCTAACCCTAAAAAACCCTAAACCCTAATTTAATTGATTTTTTTATTTTCATAGTTAATTTAATTAATTAGCCATCGACTCTAATTAAATTAATTTTTCCCTTAAAAAAACTTAAAACCCTAAACCACTAAAACCCTAATCCTAAAATAATAAAAAACCCTAACCCTAAAAAACTCTAAACATTAATTTAATTGAATTTTTTTTATTTTCATAGTTAATTTAATTAATAAACCCTCAACTATAATTAAATTAATTTTTCCCTTAAAAACACCAAAACCCTAAACCACTAAAACCATAAACCATTAAACCCTAACCCTAACCCTAAAATAATAAAAAACCCTAACCCTAAAAAAAGGGGTAAAACGCTTCCCTGGGGGAGCGTTTTGTAGCGTTTTGTCCACGTTAGCAAAGCACGCCCTCAAGGAAGCGCTTTGTGCTGACGTGGACAAAATGCTTCCCCAAGGAAGTGTTTTGCTGACACGTACCCTGACTTCGCGCTGAAGTGGACGTGCTTTCGGGGAAAATGGGCCTTTCTTGTAAATAATGAAAAAGTCAGACCATTTCGATAAATAACGAAATAAAAGGGATTTTTTTAGTAAATTGCCCAAAAATAATCGTTGCTAAATAAACGTGCCTTATTAATATGGATATACCGACCATTATTCTTGCATCGGTAGAAAGCAAAATTCCAATTACATCCTTAAACATATAGCACCAGTTTTGATTGTTGGTATAGATCCAATTGCTAATATTTTAATTTCATTTAATAATGTTATTTTCCATAAAAAGAATTAATAATATTAATATATTTATCACCTTATTTGAAATGGTCCAAACATAATCTAACAAAACCAAATACATAATTCAAATACAATCCAAATATAAAAAAATACATAATCAATATTGTGAAAAATAGAACGTCGAAAATGACAATGTATCGCAAAGAAAAAGAGAAAGAAAAATAGAGAATACATAGATTTTTACGTGGAAACTCTTTTAGGAAAAAAATCACGGGCAGAGGAGAAGATAATTCACTATATCAAATTCGAATGATTATAAGAGGAGTATGCTATGTCTATTTATAAGCTTGTAAAACCATATTCTAATAGAAGGATTGTAGTAAGGTTGAAACACCTTATTCTAATCAATATCAAATAGATGAAGTGTAATAAGGTTGGAAAACCTTATTCTAAAATAAAATAAAAGAAGTGTAGTTCTATATGGATTTTACTTTTATTTTATTTTACCACTGTATTCTATTTTTACAAGGATTCGAGTTACTCAATTCTAACAATCTCCACCTTGACATGAATTCTCAATGAATAGGTTCTTCACCATGAACTCTCAACGAACAAGTTCTCCACCTATTCCATGAAACCCCTTTAAGGGTTTTTTTCAACAATGAACACCAACCAAGTCTAAGTAATACTTAAACTTGGTTATGGGAAGTGACTTAGTCATCATATCTGTAGAATTTTCATGAGTACTAATTTTGCTCACAACAATATCACTACGAGAATAATAATATCACGAACAAAATGATACTGAACATTAATGTACTTCATTTTCTCATGAAACATTTGATCTTTTGTAAGGAAGATGGCACTTTGATTGTCACAAAATACTGTACTAATTTAAAGGTCTTCATTGAGTTCACTAAAGAGTCCCTTCAACCAAATGGCTTCTTTACAAGCCTCAGTAATCGGCATGTACTTAGCTTCAGTGGTAGACAAAGCAATAGTAATTTGCAAAATGACTTTCCAATTGTTTGCACAACCTTCGATTGTAAAGACATAACTTGTGAGAGATCTTCTTCTATCAAGGTTTCCAGCAAAATCAGCAGCAACATACCCAATGACTCCATCTCTAGTTCTTCTAAACTGTAAGTAAACATCAGTAGTACCTCGTAAGTATCTTAAAATCCACTGAACTACTTTTCAGTGTTCTTTACCGAGATTCGACATGTATCTGCTAACTGCACTGACTACATATGATAAATCTAGACGTGAACAAACCATAACATACATGAGAGATCCCACTACACTAGAATATGGAACATGTAACATATAACAACTCGTTTTTTAGTGGTGTTTAAATAGTGGTTTCGGGGCCACCAAATCCGACGAGTAAGTTTGTAAATATTATTATCTACTATTTATGAGTCAAATATGATTTTAAAATTTTTTTTGAATTGATAATTTGTATTATATAAGCGATTTATTAAGTTCAAGTGGTAAGACCCTAAGGTCAAGTTGTTTTAAAAAATGAGGCATCGGGGCCTCGTTTCTATAAACTGAGCCATAAATATTTTTATAAATATTTACGAAGTGTCATTATGGTGGTATTAAAGTTTGGTTGAAAAATTTTAACGTTTCGATGGTTAATTAATTAAAAAGGACTAAATTGTAAAAGATGTAAAATTTGATCACTATTTGATTTTAGTGATTAAATGGTTATTTGAATAAAGGAAAAGGGACTTAAATGGTAACTAAACCATGGTCAAAGTTTCCAAGCGGTGGTGTTATGATTGAATCCACTAACTTTTGGATTAATTGTTCTTTTAGCCCTAATTAGTTTAGGATTAAATTGTAAATAAGTTTATTTAATTAGAATTTAATTTAATTGAAGGACCAATTGTAAAATTAAACCTTCTTTTGATGGTAATTATGCATATATTTATGTGATGGACAAATATGGATATGACTTTAGTGTTTTATTTATTTATTAACCAAGGGTAAAATAGTAATTTGATAATTAAGTTAAATAAAGTTTGTATCATCTTTTCTAATTCATTTCTTCCACCGATTTGAGAAAGGAGAAAGCCATTGTTAAAGGCTTGAAAGTTTCGGCCAAACTTCATTGTGTGTCTGATTTAGTCTCATTTCTAATAAATTTTATGTTTTTGAGATCGTTGCAACTAGGTCCATCTAACTCGTACCTTCGACTTTGAAACTATTAAATATTTGTTTTGTATGAATATATATATATATATATATATATATAAATTAGCACTTAAATTATACTCATTTCTCATTCTGGTATTTAAAATTTTCTTTTGGTCACAAGTGATACTTAAACTACTTTTTCCTCCTAAGTTAGTATCTCCGTTAATCAAACCATTAAGTCTATTTTAAAATAGGCTTAGCCCACAAATTGGTACCTAAACTATGTTTTTTTGTTCATTTTGGTACTTGTTAGCTCAATAAATCAATCAGAAATTACCAAGAGAGGGCTGAATTGGCTTTCAAAAAATTTGTGAAAGCTTGAGTGAAATGATAAGAAAATCGAATACAACAATTAGAGTGGTTTGGCCTCAATTGTCTACTCCAATACCTTAGCTTTTCCACAACTAAGGATTTTCCCAAATTTACTAATTTGATCAACCTTTGAGGACAATGTTTAACCTTATAACTCCATTAAGATTTATACATAAATCTTAAGACTCAAACCCTTTAAAAAAACAAACAAATAAACAAAGAAATAACTCTTACAAGGTCAAAGTGTTTGCCAATTAAGCACAATTATAAAGAAAAACACTTGAGCTGATAGAAAGACAATGGAAGCTCACAAGTATATACAAGAAAAGTATGAAAACTTTAAGCACAAAGGTAGATTGATTGAAATTTTTGCTTTGATAATCTCTCTTTGTTTTTGTAGGACATTTAGAAGTTAGTATTTATACCCTCAAATTGATTTCCAACCATTGTAGTTATTGGAATACTAAATAAAGCCGTTAAGGATGAAAATACCAGTGCATTAATGTCATTTGCAATAACAAATATTTATACTTTTTCTATGAGTATCGATACCAATAGCATCTAATGCTTAATTTAGTGACTGTTAGACCATCAATATCGATACCAAGGAAATTCTATCGATGCCAAATAAAATGTATCGATACCGTATCGGTACTTGAAGAATCCTTTGGAAGTCAGAATTTCAATTTCAGATCAATACTGAAAAATGTATAGATAAAAGTATATCATTATTGAGACTTGAAGAAATTTATCGATATTAAGCAAATGGTATCGATATTGGATCGATACTTGGTAAATACTTTAGAAAACATAATGTCATTTTGATATTGATACTGAAAAATGTATTGATAAAATATTGATTCTATCGATGCTCAATAAAAACTATCAATATTTTTTGGCCTGAAGCAATTTTAACAAGTTTAAAAATTGTCTGAAAGTTAGTTTAACAACTTGGCCTTACATATTTTCTAAATATGAATTAACACTTTTTTCTTTTTTTAAATGTTATTTGAAATGAAATATTTTTGCCAAGTTTTATTTAAAATGATTTTTATTCATAATATTTGTTATATCAAAATAATTTGCAAGTATAGTTTGGTTCAACAACACTAAATTTTTTTTTATTACAAATGGTCCCTAGACTACTGTTTTTTAAGCTAGTATCTCTACTAGTTCAATCGTCAGTTAAACCGTAAAGTATATTTAAAAAAAAACCAATTAAAAATTGTTATGTGACAAAAAAAAGATAAAAAAGTATTATTTTCTCTAATATATATTTTTCTTTTTCTTTTTTCTTTCTTCAGAACTAAACTGATAGTTGAACCAGTCAAGCTACCAATTCCTAATTTGATCAGTTTTCTAGTTTGATAAAATAAATTATTTAAAAAATTCATAAAAATATTTAAAAATAGATAAAATTGGTTTAATTAGTTGTTTAGCTTGGTTCAATTGATCTGTATAAATTGGCAAGTCAAGTACTTCAGCTCTTATCTTTAAACCAGTACCTTGATCGATTCCCGATCTAATTATTTTGATCAATGAAATAACTTTTTCAATCTCATCAGGTAGAACAAGCAGGAGATAAAGTTCGAAAATAGAATTAATTTTTAGTGTCTCGATCTTGAGAGGGGAAATTTCGAGCATTGCTAGTATTGCTAAACACTATAAAGGAAGAGGAAAAAATAGGAAAAAAAATAAAGAAAGATAAATAGTGTAAAAAGAAAATAAGAAAAAATAAATTTTAAAAGTTTATATGATGTGGCAGTTTAGTATTGGTTAATTTTTTTAATGAATATAATATTTTGGTGTAAATATTGTAACATAAGATTAATTTAGGTATCACTAGTGACAAAAAAATTTAGATACCAACTTAAGAAAAATGGTATAATTTAAATATCAATTTAGGTACCAACATGTATATGAATGATTGAAATAAAGCATATACTCTTTTAAAGAAAAGTGAAGTGTGGATATTTTAATCACACAGTTCAACACACACGAGTATAGAAAGAGAGCACAAAAGACTTGTTAATAAAATTTAGATTTAACCTATATTTTCGGCGCCTTACCTAGTTATTTAGAGAAAGCTTCTCACTATACAAATAAAGATTTTAATTCGATCTATCTTAATTCTTGAATATTTATAACTTCACTCAAGTACACTTAGCATGAACTCTCTCTCACTCGTCTTACCTAAAAGTAGAAAATAAATAACACAAAAGTGAAAATACAAAGCTATTGTATAATCCTCTCTTAAATGAAACAAGTGGTACAATCACTCTCTCAATAATCCTACAAATCAACTGATTATTTATAGGCTTACAAGGCTTCGATATTAAGCAAAGAGATAAATATTATATTTACTTGTTTATTTTCACATGTCAATTGTCCAACAAGATAGTCTTTTATTAAAATGATCTTTGATTATCTTTAATCAATTTGTACAATATTATAAGCCATGCCATTTTTCATATGATTATCATAGCTCATCGGAAAAAGTTTGATTAGGACTGTGTCTGTGCGTGTTTAAGTTAGATTGTCTTGTATAACTAATAGTCTTTTCGCTTTTTACTTGCTTGAACAAGACCTAAGTGTATAAAATAATTCTATGTAATTTTACTACTTTAAATAAACTAACTTCTATTTTACTTGAATTTAGTAATATGTTGAAAAATAAAAACATTGTCATGAATTCAAAAAATTTTCTGAACTCGTGTTTTTATACCTATTATAAATGAATACAGGAAAAAGATATACCAACAGTTCAACAACAGAAAATATATTGCAAGGCAGATTGCAGAAGACGATCAACGACTTAATTCGAATTTAATTACGTTGATTGATATAAATCTACGTAACAAAATAAAATCGAACAAATGTGTAAATGCCAACAATGGTAACTGATTCACCTATTTCAACACTAGGCCTAATTGTTTGGTTAGAATATATAAATCAAATGAAGACATGCATTAATATTATTCTTCTCACCTTTGACCTGTACTTTTGACGCCATTTATACTAAATTAACTTCTTTTAAGGAAACCTTAAGAGTGATAATGCCAAATGGAGCCAATACAACCATGGGTTGCTGTTAATAATTATTGTTCTTCAATATTTCTAGATGTCCGGCCATTGCTGGATGTCTCCAAGCAAAAGAGAAACAAAACAAAAAGGGTACTCAATGAGTTGACGAATGACATAAATTGGCAGTGGAAATGTTTGCATTTGAAACTTATATAAGCAACTCCACAACCAAATTCTTTGTTCATCTTTTTTCTATTGGGTTCATAAGAGAAAGATGTTATATGTAATCCTATGCTTCCTTTTGGGCTTCTTCAACTCTTCATTGCTATCCCTTTCTTTGTCTCTTCCTCCAACACATTTATGTCGTCCCGAACACAGTTCTGCATTATTGAAATTCAAGAGCAATTTTTCCCTTTCCTTTAGTATTTGCCCAAAAGAACTTCACAGTCCTTCTTTTCATAAGATTCTTGGGATGAAGGTACTGACTGTTGCAAATGGAAGGGTGTGGTGTGTGATAACAAGAAAAGCAATGTGATTGGCCTTGATCTCAGTTGTAGTGGACTAATTGGTTCTCTCCAATCAAACAGTTCCCTCTTCTCACTTCAAAACCTTCGATGGCTCAACCTTGCAGGCAATGACTTTGACAACTCTGAAATCCCATATGAGTTTGGTAAGTTGAGGAGTCTAACTTATCTCAATCTCTCTCTCACTAGATTCACCGGTTTTGTCCCACCTGAAATCTCTCTTTTTGTCAGAACTAGTTTCTCTTGATCTCAGTCTGAATTATCTTTTGTTTAGGAACCATGATTTTAACATGCTTGTCCATAACCTTACAAAATTAGAAAATATGGTCCTTGATAATATGAATTTGTCTCTAGTTGTACCTTATTCTTTCCATAACTTGACTATCTCATTGAAACTTCTAAGTCTCTATAATTGTCATTTGCAAGGAAATTTCCCAACCCAAGTTTTCCATCTTCCATATATTCAGAGCATCATTTCAAGAAGTAATTTTAATCTCATTGGTTATTTACCAGAAACAAATTGGAGCAGTCCCCTTAGTTTGTTGGATGTTTCAAGGACAATGTTTTCAAAAAGGTTACCCAATTCAATTGGTAATCTTAAGCTCTTGAAAACACTTAACCCTGAGGACTGTGTTTTTATGGGGTCAATCCCTTCAACACTTAGAAACTTCACAAAAATCACCTTATTGGATATCTCAAACAACATTTTCCAAGGGCAAATTCCAGATGTTTTTGGGAATTTAAACGATCTAAGTTTCATGGATTTTTCCTCTAACAATTTCAGCGGTGTCTTCCCATTATTAGCATTTAATCTTACCAGCCTTACTTTCATGGACTTCTCTTCCAATTTCCTTCAGGGTACCCTGCCAACAACATAAGTGGACTTTCGTATCTACGAGAACTCTACTTATATGCAAACTTGCTTAGTGGTAGAGTACTAGGTAGGTTGTTTAGTCTACCATCTTTGGAGTGTCTAAACCTCGGATTTAACAAACTTAATGGTCCCATTGACACAATACAATAGGCCAATCTAGTCCAACTTGTCGATTTATCAAAGAATGAAATACAGGGAACAATTCCAAGTTCTTTCTTTGACCTCATGAGCCTTACTTCTCTTGACCTTTCATCTAATAACTTGAGCGGAAATATCAAGTCATGCATGCTTGTGAAGCTTAGGAATCTAAGGTGGCTTGATCTTTCACATAACAGCTTACTATCATTAACTAGCTACAATAATGGTGCCAATTCTACCCTACCCATGATAATACAGTTTCTTTTCTCTTCTTGCAACATGGAACGTTTCCCAAGCTTCTTGAATGCATCCAAGCAGTTGCAAGAATTAGATCTTTCTAATAACCAAATTCAATGTTCTATTACAAAATGGGAAGCCAAAGGATGGGAGGACTTGGGCACTTTGGATCTTTCTATGGACTTCTTGACTATCGTTGACCAAATTCCAGGGAAACATCTGTCTATTCTGGACCTTCGCTTCAATTCACTTCAAGGACCACTTCCAACTCCACCACAGGCAATGCGTTTTTTGTTAATCTCAAACAATGAGTTGGTTGGAGAGATCCCTTCCAAGATTTACAATTTGAGTTTTCTTTCTGTACTTGACTTGTCTACTAACAAGTTGGGTGGAACTATTCTAGATTGTTTTGGGACTTTTAGCGTCCAGTGTTCAGTGGTTGTTTTGGGAACAGTTAATCTGAATGGTAACCAACTTGAAGGATTAATTCCACGGTCACTATACATTTCCTTATTGGTTAGGTACACTTCCACATATACAAGTTCTTGTCCTTCGATCTAATAGATTCCATGGTGACATATAAAATTTTAATGGAACATTTTCCTTCAGCAACCTTTGAATGATTGATCTCTCTCGAAATAAGTTCACTGGTCACATACCACTTGAGCTATTTGAAAATTTAATGTTAGAATTAAGTGACCCGAATCCTTATTTGAATAAAATACAGTGGTAAAATAAAATAAAAGAAGAATCCATATAGAATTACACTTCTTTTATTTTATTTTTAGAATAAGGTTTTTTAAACCTTATTAAATTTTATCTATTTGATATTGACTAGAATAAGGTGTTTCAGTCTTACTAGAATATGGATTTACAAGCCTATAAATAGACATAGTCTATTCCTCTTGTATTAATTCGAATTCGACATAGTGAATTTTCTTCTCCTCTGCTCGTGGTTTTTTCTCGAAAGGGTTTCCACGTAAAAATTTGTGTGTTTTTTATTTTAATTTATTTTATTTTATTTTCACAAATTGGTATCAGAGCTTTCGAGTTTTTCATCTCGATCACGGTAATGACGTCTTTGAAGTATGAAATTCTGCTGTTGGATCGCAACACCAGATTTGCATTGTGGCAGATTAAGATGCAAGCAGTTCTTGCGCAGATGGATTTGGAGGATGCCCTGCTAGGGATAGATAAGATGTCTTCGACTTTAACAGATAAAGAGAAGAAGCGTAAAGATCGAAAGGTGTTAACACAATTACATCTGTATTTGTCCAACGAAATTTTACAGGATGTGAAGAAAGAGAAGACCGTCGCTACATTATGGAAGAGGCTAGAACAAATATATATGTCGAAAACTCTAACAAGCAAGTTACATATGAAGCAGCGTCTTTATGCTCATCATTTGGAGGAAGGTGTGTCTGTACACGAACACTTAACAGTGTTTAAAGAAATTCTCTCAAACTTAGAGGCCATGGAGGTTTAATATGATAAGGAAGATCTAAGGTTGATTCTACTTTGTTCGTTGCCCCCGTCTTATTCAATCTTTAGAGACACAATTTTATATAGTCGCGAGTCTCTCATAGTTGATGAGGTTTATGATTCTTTGACCTCGTATGATAAGATGAAGCATCTTGTGGCCTGACTCTCAGGAAGAGAGTCTCATTGCTCGTGGGAGACAAGATCGGAATGCTGATAATGATCGTGGAAGGACACGGGAACGGAATCCTCGCGGTAAATCTAAGAGTAGATCGAAGTCTTCAAACAGAGGTAAAACTTGTAACTTCTGCAAGAAGAAAGGGCACATTAAATCTGAGTGCTATAAGCTACAGAACAAGATTAAAAGGGAGGCTGCGAATCAAAAGGGAAAACAACCAGAAAATTCCGGTGAAGCTGATGTAGGAGAAGACTACAGCGATGGTGAACTTCTAGTCACTTCTGTCAATGATCCTAAAGTAAGGGAAGAGTGGATATTTGATTCAGGCTGCACCTTCCACATGAGTCCCAATCGGGATTGGTTTACAACTTACTAAGCGATTATGTCGAAGGTGTTGTTTTGATGGGAAATAATGCTTCGTGTAAAATCACAAGTGTTGGAACAATTAAAGTTAACATGTTTGATGGAGTTGTCAGAACACTTAGTGACGTGCGACATGTTCCAGAATTGAAGAGAAATTTAATTCTGTTGAGTGCTCTTGATTTAAAAGGGTACAGATACACAGCTGAAAGTGGGGTTTTAAAGATTTCCAAAGGTTCCCTTGTTGTGATGAAAGGCCAAAGAAAGACTGCCAAGTTTTATATTTTGTAGGGTTCTACTGTTACTGGTGATGCAGCTGTCGCTTCCTCTTCCTTGTCAGATGATGATATTACTAAAATTTGGCATATGCGCCTAGGGCATATGAGTGAGAATGTCATGGTAGAATTGAGCAAAAGAGGACTTCTTGATGGGCAAGGAATTTGCAAACTAAATTTCTATGAGCACTGTGTTTTTTGGAAGCAAAAGAGAGTTCGATTCACCAGAGGAATCCATAACACGAAGGGAATGTTGGAGTATATTCATTCTGATCTGTGAGGGGCATTCAGAGTGCCTTCGAGAGGTGGAGCTAATTATATGCTAACATTTTTTGATGATTTTTCCAGTAAAGTTTGGGCGTTCTTCCTGAAGCAGAAAAGCGATGTATTTTTCGCATTTAAGTCTTGGAAAATTATGATTGAAAAACAGATGGGAAAACAAATAAAATACCTCTGTACAGACAATGGCTTAGAGTTCTGTTCTAATGAGTTTAATAAATTGTGCAAGTCAGAAGGGATCGTGAGACACTTGACAGTTCGTCATACTCCACAGCAAAATGGCATTGCAAAACGAATGAACAAAATGATCATGGAAAAGGTTGGATGTAGATTGTCAAATGCCAACTTACCGAAGTCGTTTTGGGCAGAAGCAGCCTCTACTGCATGTTTTTTATCATCCGATCTTCATCCGTTGCCATTGAGAAAAAGACTTCACAAGAGGTATAGTCTAGTAATCCTGCTAATTATTCTGATTTAAAGATCTTTGGGTGTCCTGCGTATGCTCATGTTGATAATGGAAAATTGGAACCGATATCCATTAAATGTGTTTTTCTTGGGTATCAAGCTAGTGTAAAAGGGTATAAATTATGGTGTCTTGAAAATAGAAAAGTTGTGATTAGCAGAGATGTTGTTTTTGATGAAACTGTTATGCTACCTAACTTATCTCTTAAAGACTCTTCCAATAAAGAAAATCAAAAGTAGGCGGAGCGTTAGATTAATACAGAGTCGACTCCTCAAGCCAGTACAAAAATTAAGAATAGAGTTACTTTTTTACCACAATACTCTATCGCCAAAAACAGAACTAGAAGAGAAACTAAACCTCCAAAGAAGTATGACGAGGCTGATCTAGTTGCTTATGCTTTAAATGTGGCTAAAGATATAAATGCGAATCAAGAGCCATCTAATTATTCTGAGGCGGTTAGCTGTGAAGACTCAAAAAAGTGGATGTTTGCTATGCAAGAGGAGATGGAATCACTCCACAAAAACAGAACATGGGATTTTGTGAAACTTCCTAAAGGTAAAAAGGCTGTTTGTTGTAAATGAGTGTTTAAAAAGAAAGAAGGGACTCCAGGAGTTGAAGAACCCAGATATAAAGCAAGGCTTGTTGCAAAGGGTTACAGTCAAATTCTAGGAGTGGACTTCACAGATGTGTTCTCCCCAGTTGTTAAGCATAGTTCGATTCGAGCTTTGCTTGGTATTGTGGCCATGCATGTTTTGGAGCTTGAACAGTTAGATGTAAAAACTGCATTTTTGCATGGAGAACTTGAGGAGGACATTTACATGCAACAACCAAAGGGTTTTACAGTCTTAAAAAAAGAGGACTATGTTTGCTTGCTGAAAAAGTCCCTTTACGGTTTGAAACAGTCTCCAAAACAGTGGTACAAGAGGTTTGATTCCTTTATGACTTCTCATGATTTCAAAAGAAGTAGTTTTGATAGCTGTGTTTACTTTAAGAAAAACAATGATGGTTCTTTTGTGTATCTACTTCTTTATGTTGATGACATGTTGATAGCAACAAAAGATAAAAGAAAGATAAGAAAGGTCAAAGCCCAACTAAGTGAAGAATTTGAGATGAAAGATTTAGGACCAGCAAAGAAGATACTTGGTATGGAGATTCTCAGAGATAGAAAAACAAGTAAATTGTACCTAAGTCAAAAGGGGTACATTGAGAAAGTTCTTTGCAGATTCAATATGCAGAGTGCTAAGCCTATTAGTACTCCTTTAGCAGCCCATTTCAGACTTTCATCGGCTTTGTCTCCACAATCAGATGATGAGATTGAGTACATCTCACATGTTCCATACTCTAGTGCAGTGGGATCTCTCATGTATGCTATGGTTTGTTCACGTCCAGATTTATCATATGTAGTCAGTGCAGTTAGTAGATATATGTAGAATCCCAGTAAAAAAACACTAGAAAACAGTTCAGTGGATTTTAAGATACTTACGAGGTACCACTGATGTTTGCTTACAGTTTTGAAGAACTGAAGATGGAGTCATTGGGTATGTTGATGCTGATTTTGCTGGAGACCTTGATAGAAGAAGATCTCTCACAGGTTATGTCTTTACAATCGGAGGTTGTGTAATCAGTTGGAAAGCCACTTTGCAAACTACAGTCGCTTTGTCTACCACTGAAGCTGAATACATGACGATTACTGAAGCTTGTAAAGAAGCTATTTGGTTGAAGGGACTCTTTAGTGAACTCAATGAAGACGTTCAAATCATCACAGTATTTTGTAAGAGTCAGAGTGCCATCTTTCTTACAAAAGATCAAATGTTTCATGAGAGAACAAAACATATTGATGTTCGATATCATTTTGTTCGTGATATTATTGCTCGTGGTGATATCGTTGTGAGCAAAATTAGTACTCATGAAAATCCTGCAGATATGATGACTAAGTCACTTCCTATAACCAAGTTTGAGTATTGCTTAAACTTGGTTGGTGTTCATTGTTGAAGTCAAACCCTTAAGGGGTTTTATGGAAGAGGTGGAGAACATGTTCGTTGAGAGTTCGCGAAGAAGAACTTGTTCATTGAGAATTCGTGTCATGGTGGAGATTGTTAGAATTAAGTGACCTGAATCCTTATTTAAATAAAATACAGTGGTAAAATAAAATAAAAGAAGAATCCATATAGAGTTACACTTCTTTTATTTTATTTTTAGAATAAGGTTTTTAAACCTTATTAAATTCCATCTATTTGATATTGATTAGAATAAGGTGTTTCAATCTTACTAGAATATGGATTTACAAGCCTACAAATAGATATAGTCTATTCCTCTTGTATTAATTCAAATTCGACATAGTGAATTTTCTTCTCCTCTGCTCGTGGTTTTTTCCCGAAAGGGTTTCTACGTAAAAAATTGTGTGTTCTTTATTTTATTTTATTTTCACATTAAAAATCAATGAAAGATATTCCGGTAGACAAAAGTGGTTCATAGTACATGGGAGGAGATTATTATCGAGACTCTATAATTATAACAATGAAAGGGTTGGATTTCAAACTTGAGAGAATTTTAACTTCTTTCACAGTTATTGATTTTTCAAGCAACTATTTCAAGGGGTCGATTCCTAAAGAAGTTGGAGAACTTAACTCACTCATAGTGCTCAACTTCTCGCACAATAGCTTAGCAAGTAATATCCCACCATCACTTGGAAAAATGACAGCACTTGAATCATTGGATCTCTCGTCAAACAAGCTTCAAGGAAGAATCCCAGTGCAGTTAACTGACTTGACATTTCTTGGAGCATTGAATATTTCTCATAACAATCTTGAGGGGCAGATACTGTTAGCTAATCATTTCGATACTTTCTCAAATGATTCTTTCGATGGAAACTCCAGACTATGTGGATTTCTATTGTCAAAGAAATGTGACAACAATCAGGAACCAGAATCACCTCCATCAACAGTTGTGAACGAATCTGAAACAACACTTGTTTGGAAAATTACAGCAATGGGTTATAGAAGTGGACTAGTGCTTGGGTTGAGTATGGGATACATAGTTTTCACAACTAGGAGACCCCGTTGGCTAGTGAAGATGATCAAGCAAAACCCACAAAGGAGAAGAAGGACCCATCGAAATAGAAGGAGAAAAAATTAGCAGTGGATGATATAGGGTTTGTTTCAAGCATCTTTTCCATAATATTTTTTGTGTATTCTTGTTATAAGTAAAGTTTCATGAATGAAATTTCAATAAAAGTTTAAACATCTTGTTGGTGTTTTTGTAAGCAAAGTAGCTTGCTGACTTGAGTCTTGAGCAACAAGGCTTGTTGCTTGTGGAAGAAACAAGCAGAAATTTGCTAAGAAAAACAAGAACAGAATTGAAAAGCAAGAAAAGTAATGGAGCATATGAATGAAAGATGATAATAGTTCATTAAGAAGAAACATTGGTATATTTCCATTACATATATCCATTACATATATCAGACATTGACTGAGCAAAACAAATCAAAATTTTCACCTAATGCTTACCTAATGCCACTAATTACATGAAAAATAGGTAAATAACTTGTACACTTGGACAAAGCTGATTTATCAGCTCAATCACTACCTAATTACATCAATCATCAAACAAACATAGTTCCAAATGAACTATAATGCATTATATTAACTAAAGTAACAAAATGAAACAAAAATGAACAGCAGCAGCACTTGGCTCGACAGCTTGCAACCTTGGCATGAGCTACTTGGACTGCTTGCTGGTGCAGGAGCTGCATGGAAGGCCACTTTCTAACACTCCTCCTTGGTCTCCATGCTGCTGACTCCCAACTCCTTCCGTAGTTTAATAAACCTCGACACATTGAGTGCCTTTGTGAAAATATCAACAATTTGTTTCTCTGAATTGCAATGAATCAACTCCACCTCTTGAGCTTGTTCCATCTCCCTTACCACATGTAGCTTGATGCTAAAGTGCTTAGTTCTACCTTGGAAGACAAGATTCTTTACAATTGCAACAGCAGACTTATTGTCACAAAAGATCTCTATTACTTTCTTTTGATGTAGGTTCAAATTAGCTAGAATTTTTCTTAGCCAAATTGCTTAATTAACAGCATTTACAGTTGCAACATACTCAGCTTCTGCTGTTGACTGAGCTACTATTGATTGCTTCTTTGAACTCTAGCAAAACATTGCTGAACCAAGTGTAAATGCATAACCAGAGGTACTCTTCATGTCATCCTTTGAACCAGCTCAGTCACTATCAGTATAGCCTATTAGCTTCAGGTTTTCAGTTTTACTAAATTGCAATCCATGGCTCAAGGTCCTTTGATGTACCTGAGCACTCTTTTTGCTGCTTGAAGTTGCTGCTTGTTGTAGCAATGCATGAACCTTGATAGCATACTTACAGAAAACATGATATCTGGTCTGGTTGTTATTAAATACAATAAGTAACCAACTAGGCTTCTATAATTAGAATCACTGACTTATTCTTGATCTCCTTGACTTGACAGCTTCATTCCAACAACCATAGGTGTGCTTGTTGGCTTGCAATTCTCCATAGAGAACTTGCTTAGAATCTTTGTAGCAAATGTTTTCTGTCCTAAGAATATTCTACTTTGATCTTGCTGCACCTCCATTCCAAGAAAGTAAGTCATATGCCCCAAGTTAGACATCTCAAGCATGTCTTTCATTTTGGTCTTGAATTCAGCCAATATAATTTGGTCTCCTCCTGTCACCAAAAGGTCATCAACATAAAGGGACACAATGAGCTGTGTTTCATTTTGTTCCTTCTTGATATACAATGTTGGCTCACTCATGCTTCTCTCGAATCCCAAGCTTACCAGGTAGCTGTCAATTCTTGCATACCAGGCTCTAGGAGCTTGTTTCAAGCCATACAAGGCCTGTTTAAGCCTGTACACCATGTGTTCTTTGCTAGACACAAAAAAGCCCTGAGGCTGATCAATGTAGATTTCTTCTTCAAAGAGGCCATTTAGAAATGCAGACTTCACATCCAGTTGATGAATAATTCACCGCCTTTGTGCAGCCAAAGCAACCAATAATCTAATTGTGTCAAGTCTAGCTACTGGTGCAAAAGTCTCCATGTAGTCCAGGCCATATCTTTGACTGAATCCCTTGACAACAAGCCTAGCTTTCAGCTTGTTTAAACTGCCATCAGCATTTTGTTTGGCTCGATAGACCCATTTGACACCAATGGTCTTTCTGTTGGCAACTCTTTCTACCAGCTCTCATGTCTGATTCTTTTGAATCATTTTGATTTCATCAACCAT
Source organism: Gossypium longicalyx (assembly GCA_025698465.1). NCBI lineage: Eukaryota > Viridiplantae > Streptophyta > Magnoliopsida > Malvales > Malvaceae > Gossypium > Gossypium longicalyx. The sequence continues at coordinate 9,140,690 of CM046999.1, read as the reverse complement.
GGCTTGCTTCCAACCTTCATGAGCTTTAGGTTCCTCAAATCTACTTGGCTTCATTGTAGCAACTTATGCTATTTCATAAATCTCAACTAAGAGTCTGGTCCCTCTGACTGGCTCATCATCATAGTCCATTTCTGGACCAACTTGATCAGGTTCAATTTGGTTTGCTATGAGTTCTTCAGAAATAGCCTCTGGCTCATTTCTTTCCCAGTTCCAGCATGCCTTTTCATCAAAGATTACATCATTGCTCACATGAACTTTTTTTGTTGAAGGATCTAGAATCCTATAGGCTTTCTTGACCATGCTGTAACCCACCAAAATGGCAGCCTAAGCCTTTTTGGACAATTTGTCCCTTTTTACAATTGGTATATGGCTGTAACATAGGTAACCAAACACCTTTAGGTGAGCCAAAGATGGCTTGAACCCAAACCAGGCCTCAAATGGAGTCTTGTGTTCCAGTGCTTTGATTGGTAGCCTGTTCTGAATATAGACAGCAGTGTTAACTGCTTCAGCCCACATTGTCTTTGGCAAATTCTTTTGGAATAGAAGGCATCTGGCCATATCCATCAAACTTCTATTTTTTCTTTCACTAACCCTATTTTTTGAGGTGTATAGACATTGGTTAATTGATGTTTGATGCCAACATCATTGCAGAGGGCTTGAAACTGAGCTGAGGTATACTTAGCTCCATTGTCTGACCTAATGGTCTTGAGTTTGCAACCTGTTTCTGTTTCAGCTGCAACTTTAAACTTCAAGAATACTTGAGCCACTTCAGACTTGTGCTTCAAAAAGAAAATTCAGCAGTATCTGGTATAATCATCAATAAAAAGAATGAAATACTTGTTACCATTGAGTGATTCAGTCTTCATGGGGCCACACACATCAGTGTGCACTAGCTGCAACTTGTCTGATGCTCTCCAGGTTATATTTGCTGGAAATGGGAGCCTAGCTTGCTTTCCCATCTGACAAACTTCACAAACATCTTTATTTTGGACTAACTTAGTAAAGTTTTCAACCATCTCATTGCTGATCATTCGAGCCATCGATCTAAAGTTGGCATGACCAAGCCTTTGATGCCAAAGCTTGAAATCTTCAGCAAAGGCAGTACATGCTGAGTGTGAGTTACTAGGCCAATTGACTTCAAAACATTTATCAGTCATAGTGACTGTCATGAGGCTTGATCCATTTGGATCAGCAATTTGGCACTCCTAACCCTTGAACACAACTGAATAGCCTTTTTCAAGCAGTTGAGCAATACTGAGAAGTTTCCTGTCAATCTCAAGAACCAGCAATACACTTGAAATGATTTTGTTGCCTGTGGAAGTGCATATCAACACATCCCCTTTCCCTTCAGCTTTGATAAACTGACCATTGCCTTTTGCAGCTTCTGTCCAAGGTTTTGAAAATGGTTGCATCAAGTGACATGTGGTTAGTGCAACCACTATCTAACAACCATCCTTTTGAGCCATTTTTCTGACCAGCTAAACATGATACATCAACGAATTGCTCTTCATGGTCACTACTGTCCTCAGCCACTCGAGCTTCAACATTCTTGTGTTGTGCTTGATTCTACCCAGGTCTGCCTTTTTCTTTGCAAACCCTTTCAACATGCCCTTTCTTCTTGCAATATTGACATAAAGTATCTGGTCTAAACCAACATTTGGCCTCTGGATGACTAGGCCTTTTACAATATTTGCAGAGTTGGTCTCCTCTTCTTGCAGCATCATGCTTAAGCCTGTTTTTCCAAATCTTTTTACCTTTATAGGTAGTGGTGCTCGAGGCAGCTTTGGCCTTGGCTTGAAAAGCACCTTTTTGATGCTCCTCCATCCTGCTAGCTCTCCTTTGTTCCTAAAGTACCATATTTAAGTGGCATAGGGGCATTAATGTATCTTGTAAATAGCACAAGGCCTGATATAGCTTTCATTGCAAACTTTTTAGCAAGATTTAGTTCTTCTTCAACATGTAGACATTGGAATGGAATTAAACATGTATTTAGATATCTCAGAGGGACTATTAATAAAAGGTTATTTTATTCAAATGATTCAAAATCCCTATTAGTCGACTATGCTGATGCTGGATACTTATCAGATCCACATAAAGGTCGATCTCAAATAGAATATTTATTTATATGTGGGGGTACTGCCATATCATGGCGTTCAACAAAGCAAATATTACCTGCTACTTCTTAAAATCATGCAGAAATTATTACAATGCGTGAGGCAAATCGAGAGTGTGTTTGGCTAAGGTTATTGACCCAACATATCAAGAAGATATGTAATTTGCCTTTATAGGAAAAGATGTCAACTATCTTATACGAAGATAATGCAACATGTATAGCCCAATTAAAGGGTGGTTATATCAAAGGTGATAGAACGAAACATATTTCACCAAAATTATTCTTCACCCATAATCTTAAGAAAAAAGGTGATACAAATGTTCAACAAATTTGTTCTAGTGATAATTTAGTAGATCTTTTTACTAAGGCATTGCCAAGTTCAACATTTGAAAGACTACTACACAAGATTAGAATGTGTCGACTAAAAAATGTAATGTAATGTTGCCATTAGGGGGAATCTAAAAACAAGTTGTACTTTTTTTCCTTTAACTAAGGTTTTGTCCCATTGGGTTTTCCTTGTAAAGGTTTTTAACGAGGTGGCTTGTAATGGAAGATTTTGTACTCTTTTTACTTCATTAGGTTTTTTATCCCACGAGATTTTTCCTAATAAGGTTTTAACGAGGCACATTATCTACCAATGGACATCCAAAGGGGAGTATTATGAATATCCTATTAAGTGGATGTCCATATGATCAAGATAAAGTTTTGATGGACTTTAAATTTTAATAGTTATTAGAATTAGATCTCTACTACTGTTATACTTCTTATGCCTATAAATAGAGACTCTGATGAAGCATTGTAATCATCCCTTTGATTAATAAAGTACATTCTCTATTACTTTCATATTTTCTTTGTTCTTTATTCTCTCAATCTCTCTTTATTTTATAATAATTTTAATATTTTTTAATATATAATAATTATAACAACTTTGATTAAATTATATTTGTCGAAACCATTTTTTATAGATTTTGAAAAAAAAAACAGGGATCGACTTTAAAAACGAAATATGGAGCCGCCACCAATCCTTTTTGTTTAGGTGTGATCGGATCACCTAATAAAACATTTTATTTTAATAAAATATCAATTTTGGCCTACGAAATTCAAGAAAAGGGATTCGGGAGTCAGTTACGTACGAGGAAGGATTAGCACCCTTGTTACGCCCAGAATCAGTACCTAATTGATTAAATAATTTCCTTATGTCTAAAATTTGAAAAGATTTGGAAATATGGTTTCTTTTAAAACACTCGAATAATTCGAATTGGATGTTAAGATTCTCTTGTTACGAAGGAATAAAATATCACATCCAGTACGTTAGGACATGACCTTTTAAACCCTCGAAGCCAAAACTAACTTTTGACCTTCAAAAATTCAGGCGTTGAAAATTACAAAAGGATATTCAGTTATTTGGTCTAACGAAGAACCGAAACCCAACATGTTAGGGCACGATTTCTTGGTTTTCCAAACACAGAACATTGCCTTATCTTGAAGTTAAGGAAAACACAAGCGAAATCTAAAAAGAACGTTTGCTTATTTGGTTAAATGGAAAATCGACCCAACACGTTAGGGCACGATTTTTCGAATTTCCAAACATCAAACATTGCCTTTGTCTTGAGAAACTTTCAAATAAACAATTATAAAACCGGCTTAAAACACCTTTACTTGATTTACTTGAAATAAAAATGAGACAACCAATATCAATCTAAACATTAAAATTTGAATCACGATGCAATAATGTAGAAAAATCAAAGTTACAAACATGGAACAATATACATAGATGAAATATTATACAAATGAACAAAAAAAGAAAAAACAAATTAACATACACACAATAGCAATGAGCTCACATTCAAGAAATAAATTAGAATAAAATATAACGAGTTTCGAACATAGATGAACAAAAATTGAAATAATAATACAAAAGACTAATAGACTATATGAAACAATAATACGTGAAATAATATGAAAACTAAAACAACACATAAAATACAAAACAATTTGAAAACTATTAAATATATGAAAATTTACATGTCGAAACCATTTTTAAATCGTGTTTGAAAAAAAATGGGGTTCGACTTTGAAAAACGAAAATATGAGTCGCCACCAATCTTTTTAGGTGTGATTGGATCACCTTTTAAAACATTTTGTTTAAAAATCATTAGTTTCGGTCTACGAAATCAGAAAACGGGTTCGGGAGCCGGTTACGTACAAGGAAGGGTTAGCACCCTCGTAACGCCAAAAAATTGGTACCTAATTGATTATCAAAATGTCTTTAATGTCGAAAATTTAAAAAATTTAAGATGCAATCCTTTTTTAAATATTTTTGACTTTGAAAATTAGGGTTCACTTGTATCAAATGAATCAAAATATTACATCCAATAAGTTAGGACACAATATTTTTAAAACATTTGACACTAAGTTAGTCCTTTTGGAAATCCCTATCTCGAAACAACGAAACGTCATATCCAGTAAGTTAGGACACAAAGCTTTGAAATTCCAAGACAGTTGCTTGCATTTTGAAAACCTTAAAAACTTAAAAGGGTGCTTGATTATTCGAACTTGACGAGGAAGGTTGCAACCCAGTAAGTTAGGGCACTACTTTTCTCGAAACTTCCAAACACCAAGCATCGCCTTTATTTTTTTTAAAAAAAAAACTTTAGAGCCTTGTTTTTAAAATCGATGCATGAAGGAGCATATACGAGATAACATGTTATAATAATAGGTAGATAAAAACACAATAGCATAAATATCATACATTAACTAATATATAATAAATAAAACATGGCAAATTTTAAATAAGTAAAATATACATAAAAAACAATATATATATATATATTTAAGAAGAATAGGTAAAAACACATAAACATGTAATTCAACATATATTTAAACATATTAATAAAAATGACGCATGATATACAATTTGACACATGTATATAAAAAAATAATAATATGCCAAACACTCAACATTTAATTATGAGACCAACATTTAATATATCGACATAAAAAAGGTTTGTGTATATATATTAAAATATAAATAAAATGAGTAATTTTTTTTAAAAATGTGTGAATATAATTAAAATTCAAATTCTAGCAATGTAATATAAATAATAACTTCAGTGTTGGGATTATAATAATAACAATATATAAAATATAATATAAACCATGATATTGTACTATGTAAAATATAAAATAATAAAAATATTACAAAAAAATAATTAATTTTGAATTTTGAAATAGTATAATAATATATAAAATGATAACTTTATGGTTTAGGATATATAAAAACATAGGTTTTTAAGAATATAAATATAATTAGTAAAATATTCAATACCAATTGGATATAAAAATAATAATGTGAATAATAATATATGAAAATATAATAGATAATAATAATATGAAATAATATGTGTTATAATGTAAAATAATAATAATATAAAAGTATATAAACATTATTTGACAAAAATATAATATAATAAATAAGTGATGATATATGTTAAAATATATATTAATATGATAGTATAAAAATATGAAGTAATATAATAAAATTTAAAATATAATAAAAATATAAGTAGATAATAATATAAAATATATAATACATATATTTATAATAAAATAATATATACAATTTAAAATAAATAAGTTATAAATAATTTAAAAGGGATAAAGGGACTAAAATTAAATGTAAATAAAAATCAGTGGTTAATTTGATAATAAAAGAAACGGATTGAGACTTAATTGAAATGCCCATTAAAACCTTAGGGCCTCATCGGGAAATTTTCCCTTGTCCCACAACGGTACCGTTTTAACCTAGGCCTTAAAATGGCCATAATTAGGACTAAATTAAAACCGAAATAAAACCTTAGGGATAATTTAAAAATAATTAAAAATAAAATTTAAAAAAAATAAAAAAATTAATTAGAAGGACCATTAGGGCAATTAGACCTTTATTTAAAAACACGCGGATCCTTCCCGGGTCACAGGTTAACACGCGGATCCTAGGGCCTTAAAATGACATCGTTTTTGGCTGATGGGACTAAACCAAAACGGGGTCGTTTTAAAAGGGCTATATAAGCCCGATATTAGGACAAAAGATCATTTCGGTCCCTCTTTTTTAAAAAAAAAAAACTGAGAATTCTCTCTGAGCCTTCCTGACTCTTCTGAGCTCCGGCCCTTAGCCGGTGGTCCTCCATTCATCGGACCACCGTGTTTTCCCTCACGCGCTGTCACCGACTTCGCTGTGTATGCCGGTCGGGACCTAAAAGGTTCGTCTTTTCAAGGTGAAACAGAAGGTACTGTTCTCCTTTTCTTTATTTCTTTCCTTTGTATTTTTAAAAAAAACTTAAATATGTTATGCATGCAAAAGAAGTAAACCAGTAAAACCGAAAACAAAATAAGAGAGACAATCTATTACCCTTTCAAAAAGATCTGCTTTATTTCTCTACCTTTTGATCGAATACAAAAAATTTTATGACGTTTTCTGTGTATAATTGACTATCTATGCTTCTTGTTTTCTCTCTGTATATCTATGTGTGCGTATAAGCCCCCCTTGTTTACAAGTGAAAGGGAATGCTTTATAGCCTCAGTCCCTTACATATTCTGGGAAAGAAATCTATGATTTCTTTCCATTTCGTGTCTTCTGTATCTTTGACTGATATGATGTGATTTTCTTGCCATTTCCTGCTCTACTTTATCGCGTATCTGCTGTTTGTTTCCTTTCTTGCAGGTAACTCGCGAAGATCTCGGTGGCTGGGCTTGCTGTCATGGATTCGAATCTCGGTAGATGCCCATCTGTGCACTGATGACCACAAGACGGTCACTTTTACAGAGATCTCGACGTCAAAGGAGGTACCGAGGTCGGAAGTGAGGCCTAGTATTACGGTGCACCGACGGTGGTGACGTTCGGAGTACCCCAGTGTTTCTGGACAGCTCATTGATTAGGGCCAGCTAAGGTGACATGAGGGGACAGGGCCATTGATGGCTCTTGCTTCGGGAGTTGGAAGTGCCCTGATGACGTGACGCAGCTTCTGGATCCTGTTACGACGCTGAAGGAAAAGGTAGAAACCTTAGGGTTCCCTATCTTAAAAAAATTTGGGCCAACTGGGCCACCTTGTAATTGGGTTAGGGTATTAGGGTCTGGTAGATATTGGGTCTGGTAGGTATTGGGTTTAGATTGTATTCGGGTAATTGGGTGTAACCGGGTACACGAGTAGTATTTTAGGTACTGATTTGGGCTTTGGTTTGTTTGGCCTTGTAATTGTAAATGGACTGTTAAATGGACTTTAAAATAAATATTTATTTATCCCTTTATCTGTTTTTCCCCTTTAAAGCCCGGTCAAATTTGGGCTATTACAGCTGCCCCTCTTTGCTCCTTGCTGTGTAACAGGAATCGAGCAAAGACTCATAGAAAGACCAAATTTTCCCGGCTTTATTGGATCATGGTCCTCAATCTGCTCATTGCAAACTCAATGCTGTCATGTTGATATCTTCGATCTGCTCTCCGTCGAACACAGAGACGCCAAATCTGCTTCTTCGATTTGTTTTCTAACAATACAGAGATGACAAATCATCTTAGATCTGCTTCAGCATAAACACGTGAAAGCCAAATCTGCTGTGTCTTCGATTTTGTCCTTGTAAGCACAAGGATGCCAAACCATCTTGGATCTGCTTCAGTAAAACATCTGAAGGTTAGATCTGTTATGTATCTGCTTGCCGTCGAATATGGAGACGACCAAACTTCGATTTGTTCTCTGACAATACAGAGATGCCAAATCATCTTAGATTTGCTTCATCGTAAGCACGTGAAAGCCAAATCAGCTATGTCTTCGATTTGTTCCTTGTAAGCACAAGGATGCCAAACCATCTTGGATCTTGCTTCAGTATAAACATCTGAAGGTTAGATCTGCTATGTTTGCTCTCCGTCGAATATGGAGACGCCAAACTTCGATTTGTTCTCTGACAATACAGAGATGCCAAATCATCTTAGATTTGCTTCATCGTAAGCACATGAAAGCCAAATCAGCTATGTCTTCGATTTGTTCCTTGTAAGCACAAGGATGCCAAACCATCTTGGATCTTGCTTCAATATAAACATTTGAAGGTTAGATCTGCTATGTGTCTGCTTTCCGTCGAATATGAAGACGCCAAACTTTGATTTGTTCTCTGACAATACAGAGATGCCAAATCATCTTAGATTTGCTTCATCGTAAACACGTGAAAGCCAAATCAACTATGTCTTCGATTTGTTCCTTGTAAGCACAAGGATGCCAAACCATCTTGGATCTTGCTTCAGTATAAACATTTGAAGGTTAGATCTGCTGTGTTGCGGCCTATTACCCTACTGCTTAGGGGATTAAGGCACGTCATCTTTGATAACCTGTAGAATGATTATGCCTGATGATTAGGATGCTATGATCGAAGTGAGTTGAATGTTCCTAATTAAACATGTTATGATGCAAAATGTTATGAACATGATCCCTATCCTAGACGTCACCACTCATTCCTTCATTTGTCTTTTCTTTTCTCAAAGTATTATTCTTGCTCAGCCTGTGGGCCTGTACCCTTCCTCAAATGCTACGATCCACTGAGGATGTCTGTAAGATAATCTTTCCTTAGAATTGAATCGTTGGTTTTGTCCATTTTCCTTTTGGACTGGAAGAAAGAAATTCCTTGAGTTCCTTCATCCCTTACTTATATGAATTTCTTGAACAATTGTCTTGTTTTAGTTTCTTGTATTATCTAGAAATTCCAGAGTAATGCGCAAAACTTCGTTTGTGAACATATTTAGTTCATCTATCATTATTTCAATGTAACATACTTAAAGAATAATGGAAGATGAATAAATCTCTAAGAATAATTGAATTTGAATAAATTATCAAAAGAGATACAAAGGAAATTAATCTGAAAGCCTATCTTTGAGAAGGAAAAAAAAATCTAAAGATAGCAAACAGGCCAAACATTAGATGCCCTAGATATTGCCGCTTGAGCGCTTATACATCAACTTCATGAAGGCATGTGTTTAGAAGATTCAAAGTACTCTGTCGATGCCCCAGTATGCAACGTTCTTCGTTCTTTGTTGAGCAAGATTACCAGATGCTTCAAAATTTGAGTCGCCCTTTCGGGTTTTCAACTCAAAACCCTTTTGGTCACAAGGTGCCCTTTGTAGGTTTTCACCTTGGCCTCTCCATTTTTCTCTTTTTCCTCTTTTTTTTTTGACACCTCAAAGCGCCCTTTGTGGGTTTTCACCTTGGATTCTCTTTTCCTTTAGACAAAGTATTTTTTAACTGAGTCTGAGTTCACTGGGTTGGGTAAACTTTTCCCATCCATTTCCGTTAAGATCAATGCACCGCCAGAGAAAGCTTTCTTCACGATATACGACCCCTCCCAATTCGGCATCCATTTCCCCCTAAAGTGTTTTTGAATAGGAAGGATCCTTTTCAGTACAAGGTCTCCCTCGTGGAACTCTCTTGGTCGAACTTTCTTATCATAAGCTCGCATCATTCGCTTCTGATACATCTGATCATGTCGAATGGCTGTTTGCCTCTTTTCCTCAATCAAGTTCAACTGGTCATATCGGGATTGAACCCATTCAGCTTCATCTAACCTTATCTCCGTCAAAATTCGTAGAGAAGGTATTTCTACTTCAATAGGTAACACTGCTTCCATCCTATAAACTAACGAGAATGGGGTTGCCCTAGTAGAGGTTCTGACAGATGTTCGATAGGCCAGGAGTGCAAATGGTAGCTTCTCATGGTAATCTCTATAAGTCTCAGTCATCTTCCCCACTATTTTCTTAATGTTCTTGTTGGCGGCCTCCACTGCCCCATTCATTTTTGGACGATAGGGAGAAGAATTGTTGTAACACCCCCTAATCCCAACCGTCGTAGGAATAGGATTACGAGGCGTTACCGAACATATTGGTTAATTTACAAACAATTCGTGAATAAACAACAAATATATTAAAATTAAATCATTAAACCTCTCTATGAACCCTCGAGGCCTAAATCACGTATTATAATTAAATAGGGACTTATTCAAGTACTCCGAAGATTTTTCGTAATATAATAATTATTATATTATTTAAAAAAAATTCAATATAACCCCTTTAGAAACATCTAACCTTCCCTGCAATTTCAAATTTGCAACTAACTCAACATAACAACAACTCAACAAATACAATCTTCATCCAAATCACTTTCGTCTCATAACAATATTACTAATCTTTTTTTTATCTAATGTTATATAGATTCATACTTTCAAGTAGTATTTAAACATCTTAATTAATTTTCATTCATATCATATATCAACTTATATTAACTTAACTAATATATTCATGAGTTGATACAAAACATAGTCACATAAGCTCCTATACATGCCATATAAACCATTTAAAGTATTTATAACAAAAGCTACCGGAAAATCGAGATAGTGTGACTTGAGCGTGATGATCCGATCCTCTGACCCTCCCGTTAATCTACAAAGAGCAATAAACAATACAAGTAAGCTAACTATAGCTTAGTAAGTTCGTCAGCGTTAACCATAAACATTACCAATATTAGTTTCCAAAATTCAAATCATATGGACATTTCAAGTAAGTTACTTTCATCCTATAAGTCATAATCTCATTTTAAAAATAATTTACTTAATTGAGCTCAAAAATAATGATAACATTATTTACATTTCTTTTTCCACACATTACAATTATGACTTACCAACTTGTCAATTTAAGGAACGACTTTCGGATTTGAGTACATTGTGATCTGAAGCCTGAAGTTTAACTGAAGCACATAAGTGCTAAACGGAAGCCCGAAGGCTAACTGAAGCACATAAGTGCTAAACGGAAGCCCGAAGGCTAACTGAAGCACATAAGTGCTGAACTGAAACCCCAAAAGGGTTAACTGAAACTCATATGAGTTAACGGAAGCTCGTAAGAGCTGAACAGAAAGCAAACATGAGAGTTCGCAACAACTGCTGAATCTCGGTTTACTTGGGTAATTTACCGTAAATTCATCTATTTCACCGAACAATCGTACTCATTTCCTGCGTTCCGTTCCTCCGAAATACTCAGTTCAATTTTGTAACTTTTGTACATGATTTAATTATTGTCAACAATTAACATGCATAAATATTAATCACCATTCATAAAATAACATTGAAATTTAATAATTTAACCGTACGAACTTACCCGGAACAATTTGCACTAGTTGTAGAGATTTCTGGAACTATTCCGAAATTTTCTCTTTTCCTCGTTTATCCTCGATTTCTTGATCTATAATATAAAATTTTTCACTTATCAGTATTAACTTCACATTCATTCTATTTCACATCCTTAATGTTTATAACTAACTTATAAGTATCATTATCTGCAATTTCACTATTTACATATGTATATTCAATGCTGTCCATCCGTGTCATAGTTACTAAATTATTTTTATCTTGAGCTAAAAAACTCCAAATTAATATCCGCTAATTTTATCTGAAACTAGACTCACATATCTTCTTATCATAAAATTTTCAGAATTTTTGGTTCAGCCAATAAGTACAGTTTATTCTTTAAAGTCACCCCTTTTCTGCTGTCTAACAGTTCTGACCCTTCTTCACTAAAAATTAATTATCTCTTCATACAGGATTCAAATGATATCATCGTTTATTTCTATTAAAAATAGACTCATTAAGGATTATATACATATAAATTTAAGCTCATAATTATTTTTATTTAATTTTTTATGATTTTTCAAAGTCAGAACAGGGGAACTCAAATTCATTCTGACCTTGTCTTACAAAATTCATTATATCTCAAAATTTAAAAATCCATTGCTTACATTGTTTCTTCTATGAGAAACTAGACTCAATAAGCTTTAATTTCATATATTTTTAATTTTCTAATTCTATTTATACAATTTATGGTGATTTTTCAAAGTTAGTGTACTGCTGCTGTCCAAATTATTTTAGTGCAAACTGTTTATTACCATTTTTCCCCTAAGCTTTTAATAAATGAGAATTTCGTCCCTACTCAATTAGTTTCTCAATTGAGCTTATTTTTCTCAATTAACACCTTATTATATCACTTTAAACTATTTTACAACCTTAAGGAATCAGAGTTTCAGAAATAGACTTTAATTCCAAACATATTCACAATTAGGTCCTAAAAATCAATTTTCCATTGAAATTACCTAATAAAATCATCTCATAAATAAATTAAAACTTTAATTTCATTCTATTTCATCATAAAATTACAGAACTCAATCATGGTGACTTTCAATTTCATCCATGAAATCAAAAACTAATGAATTTAATAGTAGGACCTAGTTGTAAAAGTCTTAGAAACACAAAAATTACAAGAAAAAGGCAAGGATTAACTCACTTGGTGCAAAAATTATGAAATACCAGCTTAGATAACCCTCCTATGGCGTTTTTAGCTGCTGGAATTGAAGAGAAATGAAGAGAAATCTAGATATTTCCTATATAGTCCTAGCTTTATTTAGTTAATTTTGCAATATTCTAATTTTGCCCTTAATTTATCAAATTCCCTGCTGATTTCATGCCCTAGCCGTCCAGCCCAAATAAATTTTGGGTCTAATTGCCTTTTAAATCCTTTCTCATTAGGCTCTTAAGCTATTTAATCATTCTAGCAACTTTTACACCTATTACAATTTAGTCCTTTTCATTTAATTAACTATCGGAACTTTAAAATTTCTTGACAAAACTTTAATACTAACTTATCAATATTCCATAAATATTTATAAAAATATTTATGACTCGTTTTAAAATTTTCAAACTCTCGATACCTCATTTTCGATTCTAATTTTAATTTTTTTTAAATATTTATTTCTAGTACACTATTCGCTATTTCAAAAATTTTCCTAATTTCACATTTAAATTATATTCACTAAATTATTAATATTTTTCTACTCATTTGTCGGATTTAGTGATCTCGAAGTACTATTCCGACACCACTGAAAATTTAGGCTATTACAATTCTCCCCCTCTTAAGAAATTTCGTCCTCGAAATTTGTTACCTGAAAATAGGTTCGGATATTGTGATTTCATTGATGCCTCTGTTTCCCAGGTTGCTTCCTCCACACCATGTCGATGCCACAACACTTTAACTAATGGTACCTTTTTATTCCGCAGTTCTTTAATTTCCCGAGCTAAAATCTTCACTTGTTCTTCTGAATAAGTTATATCTGACTGAAGCTGAATTTCTGTATGCGGAATCACATGTGAAGGGTCTGATCTATAGCGTCTCAGCATAGACACATGGAACACATTATGAATCTTCTCAAGCTGTGGAGGTAAAGCTAACCGATATGCTACAGGGCCAACTTTTTCAATAATCTCGTATGGTCCAATAAATCTTGGACTTAGTTTTCCTTTTCTGCCAAATCGTAATACTTTTTTTCACAGAGACACCTTTAAGAACACTTGATCACCCACATTAAACTCTACTTCTCTTCTTTTCAAGTCAGCATATGATTTCTGATGATCCGAAGCAGCTTTCAGACAATCTCGGATAATCCAAACCTTTTCTTCAGTTTCCCGAATTAAATCGACCCCCACTAACTTGGATTCACTCAATTCTAACCAATGCAATGAAGTCTTACATTTTCTTCCATATAAAGCTTCAAATGGCGCCATCTTTATCTTTGGATTGATAATCGTTCTTTGTAAGCAAATTCGACGATGGCAAATATTTTTCCCAACTACCACCAAACTCAAGTATACAACATCTCAACATGTCTTCCAAAATCTGAATCACCCGCCACGATTGCCCATCAGTCTGAGGATGAAAAGTGGTACTAAAATTTAGCTTTGTGCCTAAAGCTTCCTGTAGTTTGCTCCAAAACCTTGATGTAAACCTTGGATCTCGATCCGAAATAATGGATGTTGGAACCCCATGTAACCTCACAATCTCGAGAGATATACTGATTCGCTAACTTCTCGGTGGAAAATCCATTTATTTGGAATAAAATGTGCTGATTTTGTCAATCTATCGACAATTACCCAGATTGAATCTTTCTTCTTGGGTCACAGTAACCAGATACAAAATCCATCGTAACATGTTCCCATTTCCCACTGGAATCATAATAGGTTGTAATAAACCCGTTGGTACTGATGTTCTCGCTTTCACTGTTGACATATTAAACACTTTGCTACAAACTCACAAATTTCCCTTTTCATACCAGGCCACCAATACATCTGTTTCAAATCACAATACATTTTTGTACTTCCAGGTGAATAGAATACCTACTACATGTGAGCTTTCGTAAAGAATATCATTTTTCAAATCTGAATTATTTGGAACATAAATTCTTTTACGATAGTATAACATACCATTCTCATCAATGTTATACTCTGAATCCTGCTTGTCTCGAGCTATTTGTTTCTTTAATACCAACTTTGGATCTTCATCTTGCAACTCCCGAATTCGTTGGAGAAACACAGGTTTGGCTTTCAATTCTGCTATTACAGATCCATCTTCACTAACAAACAAATGGGCATTCATTGACCGGAGTGCAAACAAAGATGATTTCCGACTGAGTGCGTCAGCAACTATATTAGCCTTCCCCGGATGATAATCGATAACAAGGTCATAATCTTTTAATAACTCAAGCCATCTTCTCTGTCTCAAATTCAACTCTTTCTGCGTCATCAAATACTTCAAACTTTTATGATCTGTATACACATAACATTTTTCACCATATAAATAATGTCTCCAAATTTTCAAAGCAAAAACAATTGCAGCCAACTCCAAATCATGCGTAGGATAATTCTTCTAATGTGATTTTAGCTGCCGAGAAGCATAGGCCACCACTTTCCCCGACTGCATCAGCACACAACCTAAACCATTTAAGGATGCATCACTGTATACAAAATATGGCACACCTGATTCTGGTTGAGTCAACACTGGAGCTTTTGTCAACATATTCTTCAACTGATCAAAACTTTGCTGGCATTCGTCAGACCACACAAACTCAACATTCTTCTGTAGCAATCGTGTCATAGGCGTAGCAATCATTGAAAAATTTTTAATAAAACGGCGATAATATCCAGCTAAACCCAGAAAACTTCGTACTTCCGTTACATTCCTTGGAGTTTTCCAATTTAGCACTGCAGATACTTTATTCGGATCTACTCGAATCCCTTCGGCTGAAACAACGTGACCCAGAAATCCCACCTCATGAAGCCAAAATTCACATTTACTGAATTTTGCATATAATTGCTTTTCTTGCAAAGTTTGTAACACTATCCTTAAATGTTGAGCATGCTCGGGTTCTGTCTTTGAATAGATCAGTATATCATCAATAACACAACTACAAATCTATCCAAATAAGGCTGAAAAATCCGATTCATTAAGTCCATAAATGCAGCAGGGGCATTAGTTAAACCAAAAGGCATTACCAAAAACTCGTAATGACCATATCGAGTTCTGAAGGCAGTTTTCGGCACATCACATTTTTAACTTTCAGTTGATAATATCCGGATCGAAGATCTATCTTTGAAAACACGGTAGCACCTTTCAACTGATCAAACAAATCATCAATGCGAGGTAAAGGATATTTATTTTTAATTGTAACCCTGTTTAGCTGCCTGTAGTCTATGCACAGTCTTAGAGATCCGTCTTTCTTTTTCACGAACAAAACTGGTGCACCCCAGGGTGACATACTCGGTCTAATAAACCCTTTGTCTAGTAATTCCTGCAACTGTGTCTTCAGCTCTTTTAACTCAGCTGGTGCCATACGATATGGTGTCATTGATATAGGAGCTGTCCCCGGTACTACATCAATCACAAATTCAACTTCCCGATCTGGTGGTAAACCCGGTAATTCTTCAGGAAATACGTCAGGAAATTCATTAACAACCGGCAACTGTTCTAGTTTTGGTTCAGATCCTCGAGTATCAAGAATGTAAGCTAAAAATACTTCATTACCCTTTCGCATTAACCTCTGAGTCGAAAAAGCTGAAATAATTTTAACAACATCATTTGAATTCTCAGGCTCAACAGAAAGTATATCACCGGTCTGACATTTTAAACTGATCCGCTTCTCACGACAATTTACCACAGCATCATATTTTGTCAACCAATCCATTCCCAATATAACATCAAATTCTCGAAAGGGTAGCAACATTAAATCGGCAGGGAACTCACAGCCTTTTATTTTCAGTGGACAATTTCGACACACTAAATTTACTATCACCTTTTGTCCTAACGGATTAGTAACTTGAATATCATATTCAGTTGGTTCAATAGACAATTTCTTTTCTAATGCTAATACTGTGCAAATATAAGAATGTGTAGACCCTGGGTCAATTAATGCATATACAATAACATCAAAGAGATAGAAAGTACCAGCAATAACGTCTGGAGCCGTGGCTTCTTCTCTAGCTCGAATGGCGATATACGCGTCTTTGGTGCTCTAACCTCGACCGAGCAGCAGAATCTTTTGCACTCGAGCGAGTAGCTCTTGCAAAGATCGCTTTGACTCGCATGTTTACTTCTCTCGAGAAGTAGTCATCTGCATTTCTCCTTTTGTTTTTCTTCATCTTTTTTTGTAACAGAGGACAATTCGGATAAAATGATCGGTGGCTCCACATTTGTAGCAAGCTCCTGTTTTACCTCTGCATTCACCCAAGTGGTATTTTCCACAGTGTTGACATTTAGACCTGGGAGTATTTTGTACACTGGCTTCACTAGCAATTGATTTGATTGATATTCCACGATCAGGTTGAGTTACTCTAGTCTTCGATCGTTCAGGTACCGATGTAGCTCTAATGGAATCCTCCTTAAACTTTTTAATCGGAAATGCTGAAAATGTTTTGGAGGAGCTTCTTTTATAAGATTCTTTATTTCTTCTTTCTCGTTGCATCTTTCTATTATACACTTCTTCCATCTTTTGAGCTCGATCGGATAAAACCACAAATTCTCGAATTTTCGTACCACCTATCATTATTCTGATTTCATCATTCAGACCTTCTTCAAATCGAACACACATGTCTTCTTCTGTAGGAACAATCTCCCGAGCATATCTGCTAAGGAATACAAACTCCCTCTCATACTCAGCTACTGTCCGATTTCCCTGTCGAAGATCAAGAAATTCTCTCTTTTTCTTTTCTAAATATCTTTTACCAATATATTTATTTTTAAACTCAACTTGGAAAAATTCCCAAGTAAGTTTATCAGCTGGTACCACAGCTTCTATTGTCTCCCACCAGTGATATGCTTCTTCTTTTAACAAGGAAACAGCACACCTTAAATAGTCATCTGGAGAACAAGACATTTTTTTAAAAACTCTTATCGTGCTATGCAACCAATACTCAGCTTTTACTGGATCATCATCTGACCTGCCCCGAAATTCTTCAGCCCCAAATTTTCGAAGTTTTTCTACCGGAGTTCTCTTACTTGATTCAGTTACCAGAGGAGGAGGAGGTGGAGGAGCAACCGAGGAAACTATTGGTGGTACTGTAGGGGGAGGAGGTTGCTGGGTTTGATTCCTTTCCTGCATCCTCTCATTATACCACTGATTCATTACTCCAATAATCATGTTTCTAAGTTCTTGTTCTCGCATCAAGGAGATTGGAACATCGCTACTTGTCCCTTGTTCAGATGTCTGCACTCTACTATTTACTTCTTCCTGTTCAGTATGTTCAGGTCTATCCGACATCTTTACAATCTATTAAAAAAAACAAGGGTTAAATCGGATCATACACATCACACTATCACAGACTTATATGGCATGTATTTCTAAACATTTTACGTATCATGTCTATGCCGAGAATCGGCTAAACCGGGCTCTGATACCAAAAATGTAACACCCCCTAATCCCAACCGTCGTAGGAATAGGATTATGAGGCGTTACCGAACATATTGGTTAATTTACAAACAATTCATGAATAAACAACAAATATATTAAAATTAAATCATTAAACCTCTCTATGAACCCTCGAGGCCTAAATCACGTATTATAATTAAATAGGGACTTATTCAAGTACTCCGAAGATTTTTCGTAATATAATAATTATTATATTATTTAAAAAAATTCAATATAACCCCTTTAGAAACATCTAACCTTCCCTGCAATTTCAAATTTGCAACTAACTCAACATAACAACTCAACAAATACAATCTTCATCCAAATCACTTTCATCTCATAACAATATTACTAATCTTTTTTTTATCTAACGTTATATACATTCATACTTTCAAGTAGTATTTAAACATCTTAATTAATTTTCATTCATATCATATATAAACTTATATTAACTTAACTAATATATTCATGAGCTGATACAAAACATAATCACATAAGCTCCTATACATGCCATATAAACCATTTAAAGTATTTATAACAAAAGCTACTGGAAAATCGAGATAGTGTGACTTGAGCGTGATGATCCGATCCTCTGACCCTCCCGTTAACCTACAAAGAGCAATAAACAATACAAGTAAGCTAACTATAGCTTAGTAAGTTCGTACGGTTAAATTATTAAATTTCAATGTTATTTTATGAATGGTGATTAATATTTATGCATGTTAATTGTTGAAAATAATTAAATCATGTACAAAAGTTACAAAATTGAACCGAGTATTTGGAGGAACGAACGCAGGAAATGAGTACGATTGTTCGGTGAAATAGATGAATTTCTGGTAAATTACCCAAGTAAACCGAGATTCAGCATTTGTTGCGAACTCTCGTGTTTGCTTTTCTGCTCAGCTCTTACGAGCTTCCGTTAACTCATATGAGTTTTGATTAACCCTTTTGGGGTTTGATTCAACACTTATGTGCTTGATTAGCCGGGCTAAGCCGTTTAGCACTTATGTGCTTGATTAGCCTTTGAGCTTCCGTTTAGCACTTATGTGCTTGATTAAACTTCGGGGCTCAGGATCACAATGTACTCAAATCGAAAGTCGTTCCTTAAATTGACAAGTTGGTAAGTCATAATTGTAATGTGTGGAAAAGAAATGTAAATAATGTTATCATTATTTTTAGCTCAATTAAGTAAATTATTTTTAAAATGAGATTATGACTTACAGGATGAAAGTAACTTACTTGAAATGTCCATATGATTTGAATTTTGGAAACTAATATTGGTAATGTTTATGGTTAACGCCGATTGAACTTACTAAGCTATAGTTAGCTTACTTGTATTGTTTATTGCTCTTTGTAGATTAACGGAAGGGTCAGAGGATCGGATCATCACGCTCAAGTCACACTATCTCGATTTTCCGGTAGCTTTTGTTATAAATACTTTAAATGGTTTATATGGCATGTATAGGAGCTTATGTGACTATGTTTTGTATCAACTCATGAATATATTAGTTAAGTTAATATAAGTTGATATATGATATGAATGAAAATTAATTAAGATGTTTAAATACTACTTGAAAGTATAAATGTATATAACGTTAGATAAAAAAAAAAGATTAGTAATATTGTTATGAGACGAAAGTGATTTGGATGAAGATTGTATTTGTTGAGTTGTTGTTATGTTGAGTTAGTTGCAAATTTGAAATTGCAGGGAAGGTTAGATGTTTCTAAAGGGGTTATATTGAATTTTTTTTAAAAATATAATAATTATTATATTACGAAAAATCTTCGGAGTACTTAAATAAGTCCCTATTTAATTATAATACGTGATTTAGGCCTCGAGGGTTCATAGAGAGGTTTAATGATTTAATTTTAATATATTTGTTGTTTATTCATGAATTGTTTGTAAATTAACCAATATGTTCGGTAATGCCTCGTAATCCTATTCCTACGACGGTTGGGATTAGGGGGTGTTACAATTGTGATGCTTGATCTTGAGCTGGTCGCAAACCTCTGCTATCGTTTTGTTGTTCAAGTTCAATGCATTGTCGGATATTATCTTCTCAGGCATTCCATACCGAAAAATAGTCTCCTTCTTTAAGAATTGACCCACAGCTGACTTAGTAACATTCGCATAAGAAGCGGCCTCTACCTATTTTGTAAAGTAGTCAATTACCACGAAGATAAACCGATGTCTATTCGAAGCTTTCGGTGATATTGGTCCAATGACATCCATGCCCCACATGGAGAAGGGCCATGGAGAAGTCATAACATGCAAAGGTGAAGGTGGTATATGAATTTTGTCCCCATAAATCTGACACTTATGGCATTTCTTGGTATAATTGATACAGTCCCTTTCCATAGTGGCCCAATAATAGCCAAACCTCATGATTTGCCTTGCCATCATGAACCCATTTACGTGCGTCCCACATACACCTTCATGAACTTCTTCTAAAATTACTTAGCTTCCACAGCATCGACACATCTCAAAAGTACTTGGTCTTTCCTTCTCTTGTACAAGATATCCCCGTCCAAGACATAGTCGCAAGCTAACCTTCTCAAAGTTCGTTTGTCATTTTCATTGGCCTGTTCAGGGTATTTATGATCTCTCACATATCATAATATATCCTGATACCAAGGGTCATCATCCTTTTCTTCCTTCTCAATGTTACAACAATGAGCTGGAGCCTCGTAGACACTTATTTGAATTGGTCTTATCTCTTCCTCTTTATTCGCCTTAATCATTGAGGCCAACGTTGCTAAAGCATCTGCCATCTGATTTTCGTCTCGTGGGAGATAATTGAAGGTGATGTCATCGAACTCCTTAAGTAACCCTAAAACTATCTTTCAATAATTGATCAATTTAGGGTCCCTTGTCTCCCATTTACCTCTAAGCTGATAAATTACCAACGCAGAATCTCCATATACTTCTAGGGTTTTTATACCTCGCTCTATAGCTGCTTGAAGCCCCATGATGCATGCTTCATACTCAGCCATATTATTCGTGCAATCAAAGTCCAATTTGCATGTGAACGGGTAATGATCGCCATTCGGGGATACCAAGACTGCCCCAATTCAATTTCCGACTGCATTAGAAGCCCCATCAAAATTTAGCTTCCAAGAAGAATATTCGGTCGTTGCTATACACATTAACTCCTCATTTGAAAAATCAAAGTTCAATGGCTCATAATCCTCTAGAGCCCTACTGGCCAAGAAGTCTGCTACCGCACTTCCTTTTATAGCCTTCTGACTTATGTAGACTATATCAAACGCTGAAAGCAAAATTTGCCATCTCGCTATTCTCCCATTTAAAGCCGTTGACTCCATCATGTATTTTAATGGATCAAGCTTTGAGATGAGCCAAGTGGTATGGTATAGCATGTACTGTCTTAATCTCCGAGTTGTCCAAATCAGCGCACAGCACAACTTTTCAATTGATGGATATCTCATTTCACAGTCAGTGAATTTCTTACTGAGATAATAAATTGCCTTCTCCTTTTTCCCTGACTCGTCATGCTGACCAAGTACACATCCCATAGAATTACTGAACACTAACAAGTATAGTATTAACAGTTTATCTGGGCTAGGTGGAGATAATACCGGAGCATTCAACAAATACTGTTTGACCTTTTCAAAAGCATTCAGGCATTCCTCATCCCAAGTACCTTGATTGTACTTTCTAAGGAGGCGAAAGATAGGATCACATTTCTCGGTTAGTTGTGAAATGAAACGAGCGATGTAATTCAACCTTCCTAGGAATCCTTGAACTTCTTTTTGAGTTTGTGGTGGAGGCAATTCTCGTATTGCTCTGACTTTGTCTGAATCAACTTCTATTCCCTTTTCACTGACTATGAAACCCAATAGCTTTCCCGATCTAGCTCCGAAGGTGCACTTTTCCGGATTGAGCCTTAACTGAAACTTTCTCAACCTCAAGAATAGTCTTCTCAAAACTTTAATATGCTCTTTCTCTGTTCGGGACTTAGCAATCATGTCATCAACATATACTTCAATGTCCCTATGCATCATGTCGTGAAACAAGTTCACCATAGCCCGCTGGTAGGTTGCCCCTGCGTTCTTCAGTCCAAACGACATTACTTTGTAGCAGAAGGTGCCCCACAAGGTTATGAAGGTGGTTTTATCCATGTCCTCTGGATGCATCTTTATCTGATTGTACCCCGAGAAACCATCCATAAAGGAAAACAACGAATGTCCCACCGTGTTGTCTACCAAAGTGTCGATGTGCGGCAAAGGAAAGTTGTCTTTTGGGCTAGCTTTATTCAAATCTCTGTAATCAATGCACATTCGTACCTTCCTGTCCTTCTTAGGGACCGGCACAATATTAGCTACCTATTCGGAGTACTTGACCTCTTGTAAGAATCCTGCATCGAACTGCTTCTTAACCTCATCTTTTATTTTTAGAACAATGTTTGGCCGCATTCTTCGCAACTTCTGTTGGACTGGTTTGCAATCCTGTCTTATCGGAAGACAATGTACTACAATGTCGGTACTCAATTCAGGCATATCCTGATATGACCATGCGAAAATATCTTTGAACTCTCGAAGCAACTCAACCAGACCATGCCTTGTGTCCTCGGTAATCAGTGTTCCAATTTTCAACTCCTTCCCATCCTCTAGGGCTACATTTTCTATTGCCTCTTTCTCATGTGGCATAATTCATTTTTCCTCTTGTTTTACCATTCTTAACAGATCAGGAGACACATCACAATCTTGAACATCTTCAAAATCCTGGGATTCCTCTAAACACATATCTTGCTCGCAAGAGAAATTTGGAGTTGCAGTATCAGTGCTCATATCATTGATATCTAGGGATTTGTGGGGGTATGAAAGAATATACAAAGAATGAATGAATCTAAGAATGATTATTTATCTGCTGTGAATAAAAGAATGAGAATTGCAAAAGTTTAACGAAATATTAATTGATAAAAAGAAGCCATATTCGTCCAAATTGATAATAAAGTTATGTTTTATTAAAATAATAATAGATGATCATAAGCCTTTTCACAAACGTAATCTTACTACTCCTAGGCCCTAGAGTAACAGGCATGTTTTGAGAATTACTCTGAAAAATTCCTAAAGACTACAGGAAGGTCCTCTGCAGTCCAATTGTTCAGAGAGCTCCCCAGTTTGTAAGGGCGAATGCCCTCGAGGCTTCCTTGCTCCAATCCCTCATTGTGTACAGCATTAATCTGATGACTTTCTTCTACCAGTAACCCTCCTGACTTAAAGGATTTGGATATAGGTGGGAATGTCATCGGTTCCCACTCCACTTCTCCTCCGTTCAAACGCGCCTTTCTTCTCGCTTGGCGCTTCTTAATCTCTTGCCTCCGGTGCTTATGGTCTGGCTTGAAGCCCAAACCAAAGCGATCTTTCTTCTCAATCAGTTTTGGGATTTGAACCCCTCCTTGCAACTGTCTTCCTAGTCCTTTTCCTGGCAATGCTCCACTCCCCATCATCATTTGTAGGGCCATCCTTGTGGCTCTAGACATTTTGGGTACCGGGACCTCACTTCTTTCCAAAATAAAGGTTACATTGATGATTTCTAAAGAGCGGAAAGAACACTCAATAGCCTCTTCATTTGCCTCGACATAAGGGGACTTGCTAGTGACTGCTGCGATAATGTCCTCCTCCGCATTGATGGTTATTAACCGTCCATCTGTCACTAACTTCAATTTTTGGTGCAATGAGGAGGGCACCGCTCCTGCCGAGTGTATCCATGGTCTCCCCAATAAACAATTATAGGAGGGCTTGATATCCATCACCAAGAAATCAATTTCATATGTATTTGGCCCAATTTCTAAAGGGATGTCAATTCGTCCCATCACTTTCCTTTCGGTTCCATCGAAGGCTCTTACCACATTGTGACATGCTTTCATATGCGAACTGTCAATGGGTAATCTGTTCAATGTAGATAATGGAAGGACATTCAAAGCCGACCCGTTATCAACGAGTACACTTGGAAGCGTATATCCCTTGCACCGAGTAGTGATATGCAAGGCCTTGGTTGACCCTATGCCCCCAGGTGGAATTTCATCATCATTGAAGTAGATGAAATTGTCAGCGCTGATGTTATTCACCAACCGGTCCAACTTGTTAACGGATATGTCGTGGGTGACATATGTTTCGTTAAGTACCTTCAACAATGCATCCCGATACACCTCAGAACTTAGAAGTAGGGCTAATACTGATATGTGCGCTGGCTGTCTATGCAACTGCTCGACCATACTATACTCGCTATGCTTAAGGAACTTTAGAAACTCCTTAGCCTCCTCCTCCTTTACCGGCTCCTTGACAGGCACTTCAACATCTTTCTTCTTCTCAACGTCAACATCCTTTGTTTTCGTGGGCTCTACTCTGATGCCTTCCACGTCATAACGCTTCCCACTTTGTGTATGGGAACCTTCATTTTGCACACCCCTAGACGCACTAGCTATACTCTCCCCCTCAGGTACTGTTACACTACAGTCATAGCTCCATGGCACCCTTTTGTCATCCTTGTAAGAGAAATGAGTGGGTTTATGGATGACGACCTTGGGCCCGGTTTGCGCCCCCACTTCATTATTCCCCGGTAAGGAAATAATAATTCTTAGTCGGCTGGTTCCTTGTCGTTCATTTTCCAGCACACATATTTGTCTTTTGCAAGAACTACCATAAAAAATCTGTAGCTCTTTGTTAACCATAAAGCCTTGCACTATGGCCTTGAACTCTTCACAATTTTGGATCATATGACCCACCTCTTCATGAAATTCACAACAGTTCCCCATTCTTTCTCTACCTTTTCCAGAGGTCAACATACCTCTTTTCACCATCTCCTCCCATATTACTTTCATGGGTGTTTTCACCTTAGCAACATCTTCCTTGATTCTTCCTTCCCTGGTTTCATCAATGGCATTCACTCCTTGATTGCCATGATCTGGTAATGGATTTTCAGCATTAGGGGTACTGTCGAATTTCAAAACCCCCATCTTGATAAGCCTCTCCACGACCTTCTTGAATCCGGTGCAGTTTTCAATCGAATGCCCCGGTATTCCCGCATGATATTCATATTTAGCATTTGCATCATACCATTTAGGGTACGGTGGCTGTAGCAATTTCAAGTGAAATGGAGCAATGGCATGTGCATCTTATAAGCTTTGATAAAGCTCACGATAAATCACAGGGATAGGCGTGAATTGCATCCTTTCCGAATTCTGTCTTGTGCCCGATTCCTGTCTTTGAGTACTTTGTTGCTCAATCGCAGCTGCTTTGGGTTGACCAACTGTGATTGCCCTCGAGTTGAGACTATTCATGTTATTCACCTCGTTGTCCTTTCTCCTTGGGGCCGATCTTTTAGCCGTTTCCCCCTCAATTTTATCGCCCCTTATGGCGTTCTCAATCATCTCTCCTGCCATAACTATATCCATGAAATTTTTCGTGGTGCTTCCAATCATATGAGTGATGAACGACGCCTTCAAAGTGTTGATAAACAACATGGTGGTCTTCTTTTCTAATAGTGGTGGTTGTATTTGCATTGCTCCCTCCCTCCATCGTTGTGCATATTGCCTAAAACTTTCATTAGGCTTTTTCTCCATGTTTTGAAGCGTGATCCTGTTCGGCGTCATATCAGTCACATGGTTGTACTGTTGCATGAAGGCTTGTGCAAGATCCCTTCATGAACCGATTCTGGCACGGTTCAACTGATTGTACCACCTAGCCGCTGCTCCTACTAAGCTGTCTTGAAAACAATGGATCAATAGTTGATCATTGTTCACATACCCAGTCATTCTGCTACAAAACATTGTTATGTGTGCCTTTGGGCAAGTAGTCCCGTTGTACTTTTCAAACTCCGGCATCTTAAATTTGTGAGGAAGCACCAAGTCTGGGACCAAACTTAAATCTTTGGCATCAATCCCATGATGATTGCCAGTGCCTTCCAAAACCTTAAACTTCTCCTCCAACCACTTGCAACGATCCTCCAATTGTTTTGAAGATTCGGTTGCCATTCTTTCTTTCTCCATCATATCCAGATCAGGAGTGATAGGGTTGACCGGGCTATCGCCCAAATTAATTCCCAACCCAGATGGGAAATTCACGGGGACTCCAGCATCAACCAGCCCATGTTGAGGCCTTACAGTGACAGATGGCCTTCTAGGAGGTGCCTCGGTTTGCAGTGGCACATGAGGCGGAGTAAAACCCGGAGGATGATCCTCACCTTCCTCACCAGTGATAACCACGAGGGCTTTCCCTTTATCAGTGGCCCTTAGCAGCTGAGTCATTTCAGTCATCATATTCCTTTGAGCCTCTAGCATTTGCTCCCTCATGTCATTCTGCATTTTGGCCAACTGCTCCTGCAATTGGTCTTGCATATCCTTTTGCAATTGTTCGAACCTTTGATCCATACTCTTAGTTTTAGTGCGAGTTCCGTAAGGATGTGTGATTTCCAGATTTTCTTTTCTACCCTTAGAAGTAAACTTTAACTAATTAGGGTCTTTCTATAACTTTGAATGCATATGATGTGATGCAATGCAAATGCATGAATACAAAAAAGGCATCATCTCGATTCAATCTCATTTAGAAAACTTTATTTAGAAAAAGAATATCTTTACACATAAATGGATTACATATACGCCTTTTCCCTAATGCCCAAAGTTCTAACTTTATCTAATAAAAGGGCTAACTCTCGACTTTATCAGATGCTGACTCATACATCATACTCAACGCATCGGCTCGTACTGCTAAGTCTCGAACATATTCAGCAATCTCTCGGATCTGAGCTACAGCCTCCCCAATAACGTAATCCCTATCTCTGACTTGACCTTTAACTTGATGGAGCTCTCTTTTTAGACAATCTTCTTACGCCTCGAGCTGCTTAATCCGAAGTTCACCATCATGCAATGCCACTTCCAAATCTTCAACCTTACTTTTGAGCTCTTTTAACTCGACCGTAGGATCATGGTTTCAGTGCCAACGAAGGGATCTTCCAAGCTCAGTTACCTTAGTCTTCAACCCTTTATTCTCTTTCTCTAATGCCAAATTCTGCGACCGCATCTCTTGAAACTTCCTCTCCCAATACTTGGCTCTAGCTTTTTCCTCTTGAACTTCTTTCTGCCACCCCACTCGCTTTAAAGATACTTGTGCCTTCTTATACTCCTTTTTTAAATCATCTCGGTCTTCCTGAACCTTCCTCTTTTCCTTCCTAACTTTTTCAACCTTCTTCTTTTGCAGGTCAATATCTAGACTCAGGTACATCTTCTCCTCCTCAAGCTTTTCTATCTTCTTTTCATGTTCTAAATTCTTTCTCTTAAATTCTTGCTTCATGATATCAAGCTCCAAGGGTATCACTTGTAAATATTCCTCCATTGGTCAAACTTCCTCTATTTTTTTCATAGGGACATTATCGTTAATCCTTCTACTCTTCCACTCGACATATTCCGGTGTCGTAACAGGATTAATGGCCACTCCCTTCAACCGACAAGTCTTGTTCCAAGCACTAGAAACCTCGCTAACCTTCCTCTTTTAATTGGCTCCTCTGTATACAAACTCACTTTGGGCCAACCCATGAGTCGCTGGTACGAACTGTCTCAATCCATGCTGCCTCAGCACGAGCAAAGGGGCATAACCAATGGCACCCCAAATTCCCAACAAGGGAGCCCAATCAAAGCTGCCGCATCGATAAACTCACCAGGAACCATCCATGGAGCTCTCCACTCAACATCCTCTGACTAAAGATTCCCAAGTAATGCTATCCAATTCTCTTCCGGCACATTCACTTTCCTAGATGAGGCTACTATATCTTTCAACGGGGAGTAATTCTCAAAGAAAACCCGACAAACAATCCCATCAATCAATCGAAAGTGACTGTAGAACCAAGCCAAAAGTAACTGAGCACACCCTATAAACATGCCTGCACCAGCCCTCCTACATGCACCTAAGGACCTGACTGTCTCCGCCAAAATTGTAGGGACGGAAGTGACCTTTTTACTGAGTCGATGAAAAAGATCCGTGGTTGCCTCGTCCACATATCCAAAAGCCCTAGGGAAAACCATCAGTCCATACAAACTTAAGGCAAAAATGTCTACCTTCTTCGTCTCATCGGGGTGTGTCAAAATCAGATCTTTCAAAGCGTCCCACGAAATACACTTGCCTCACCCTTCTCTTTAATTCTAGCCGTGATCCACTGCTTGCTCATCCCCGTAATGGTCATTAATTTCTTCCAAAAGGTAGGGCCACAAGCAACTCGAGAATAGATTCTATCACTCTGAAACCTGGGACAACGAATTAAGGCAGTG
The DNA here is from genome assembly GCA_025698465.1 of Gossypium longicalyx. Taxonomy (NCBI): domain Eukaryota; kingdom Viridiplantae; phylum Streptophyta; class Magnoliopsida; order Malvales; family Malvaceae; genus Gossypium; species Gossypium longicalyx. Next base: position 9,112,491 of record CM046999.1, on the reverse strand, counting down.
TACTCCTCCATGGTAGGTACCAAGTCTACCTCCCCAAAAGTGAAACAACTATATGCCGGGTTCCAAAACTGAGCAAGGGCTCAGAACAAGTGCTTATCTACCTGAATATCGAGCAAGTAAGGTAAATCTCTGTAATTATCGTAGAATAACTGCTTGGTCTCATTGCCCCACTGATTCCAAATTTCCTTAAGCTCTTGGAGATTATTCTATGTGACACTAATACGAGTATAATCTGACAGCTCCGACACATATCCCATAGTTATACTGTCTCCCTTTTCTAGCTGAGTTTGCTTTGACCATCTATGAACATCAGCGTTGCCCTCTACTCTATCAAGAAGTCCGTTCTCCATAATAAAACTTCCTAACTTAGAAACTGACCACGAATCGATACCTTTGTAAATGCAAAATAACATGCAAACAAAAGAAAAGAAATAGTCAGTATCACATGATATCAATAAATCTCAAAGATAATTTATAAGGGTAATATCTAAAGTATAGCTCTAACCAAGTTGGGCTCTTACGATTTTTCTATATGAGGTTGGTTCTAAAGTTTGAGGTACCCGAACCAGCAGATTCCTCGATTCTCACCCATTATAGGCTCATTTGAAACGAGTTCAGTTCAGGGGAATACATTTCCCTATGGCTACACAGAGATGAAAATCTCACGAAACCATAGGTACGGATGTATCCCGAAAGTGATCCACTATCCTACACGGAGGCGAAAACCTCACGAAGGCGTAGTTTCTCACTTCCACTTAAGGGTGTGACCACAACGGTCATGCAAATGCAATGCGTATCAGAATATAGCAACACATGCAATAATACAAACACATGTAATGCAAAGAGGATTATATTTTAAAATTTTTAATTTCTGACATTAAGACAAGAGATAATTAATTACACGGCTTGACTCTCTTATTCCTCCCCAGTGGAGTTGCCAAGCTGTCGAAACCGTTTTTAAATCGTGTTTGAAAAAAAATGGGGTTCGACTTTGAAAAACGAAAATAGAAGTCACCACCAATCTTTTTAGGTGTGATTGGATCACCTTTTAAAACATTTTGTTTAAAAATCTTTAGTTTCGGTCTACGAAATCAGAAAACGGGTTCGGGAGCCAGTTACGTACAAGGAAGGGTTAGCACCCTCGTAATGCCCAAAAATTGGTACCTAATTGATTATTAAAATGTCTTTAATGTCGGAAATTTAAAAAATTTAAGATGCAATCCTTTTTTAAATATTTTTGACTTTGAAAATTAGGGTTCACTTGTATCAAATGAATCAAAATATTACATCCAATAAGTTAGGACACAATATTTTGAAAACATTTGACACTAAGTTAGTCCTTTTGGAAATCCCTATCTCGAAACAACGAAACGTCATATCCAGTAAGTTAGGACACAAAGCTTTGAAATTCCAAGACAGTTGCTTGCATTTTGAAAACCTTAAAAACTGAAAAGGGTGCTTGATTATTCGAACTTGACGAGGAAGGTTGCAACCCAGTAAGTTAGGGCACTACTTTTCTCGAAACTTCCAAACACCAAGCATCGCCTTTATTTTTTTTAAAAAAAACTTTAGAGTCTTGTTTTTAAAATCGATGCATGAAGGAGCATATACGAGATAACATGTTATAATAATAGGTAGATAAAAGCACAATAGCATAAATATCATACATTAACTAATATATAAGAAATAAAACATGGCAAATTTTAAATAAGTTAAATATACATAAAAAACAATATATATATTTAAGAAGAATAGGTAAAAACACATAAACATGTAATTCAACATATATTTAAACATATTAATAAAAATGACGCATGATATACAATTTGACACATGTATATAAAAAAATAATAATATGCCAAACACTCAACATTTAATTATGAGACCAACATTTAATATATCGACATAAAAAAGGGTTGTGTATATATATTAAAATATAAATAAAATGAGTAATTTTTTTTAAAAATGTGTGAATATAATTAAAATTCAATTTCTAGCAATGTAATATAAATAATAACTTTAGTTTTGGGATTATAATAATAACAATATATAAAATATAATATAAACCATGATATTGTACTATGTAAAATATAAAATAATAAAAATATTACAAAAAAATAATTAATTTTGAATTTTGAAATAGTATAATAATATATAAAATGATAACTTTATGGTTTAGGATATATAAAAACATAGGTTTTTAAGAATATAAATATAATTAGTAAAATATTCAATACCAATTGGATATAAAAATAATAATGTGAATAATAATATATGAAAATATAATAGATAATAATAATATGAAATAATATGTGTTATAATGTAAAATAATAATAATATAAAAGTATATAAACATTATTTGACAAAAATATAATATAATAAATAAGTGATGATATATGTTAAAATATATATTAATATGATAGTATAAAAATATGAAGTAATATAATAAAATTTAAAATATAATAAAAATATAAGTAGATAATAATATAAAATATATAATACATATATTTGTAATAAAATAATATATACAATTTAAAATAAATAAGTTATAAATAATTTAAAAGGGATAAAGGGACTAAAATTAAATGTAAATAAAAATCAGTGGTTAATTTGATAATAAAAGAAACGGATTGAGACTTAATTGAAATGCCCATTAAAACCTTAGGGACTCATCGGGAAATTTTCCCCTGTCCCAAAACGGTACCGTTTTAACTTAGGCCTTAAAATGGCCACAATTAGGACTAAATTAAAACCGAAATAAAACCTTAGGGATAATTTAAAAATAATTAAAAATGAAATTTAAAAAAAATAAAAAAATTAATTAGAAGGACCATTAGGGCAATTAGACCTTTATTTAAAAACACGCGGATCCTTCCCGGGTCACAGGTTAACACGCGGATCCTAGGGCCTTAAAACGACATCGTTTTTGGCTGATGGGACTAAACCAAAACGGGGTCATTTTAAAAGGGCTATATAAGCCCGATATTAGGACAAAAGATCATTTCGGTCCCTTTTTTTAAAAAAAAAAAACTGAGAATTCTCTCTGAGCCTTCCTGACTCTCCTGAGCTCCGGCCCTTAGCAGGTGGTCCTCCATTCATCGGACGACCGTGTTTCCCCTCACGTGCCGTCACCGACTCCGCCGTGTATAGTAGTCGGGACCTAAAAGGTTCGTCTTTCCGAGGTGAAACAGAAGGTACTGTTCTCCTTTTCTTTATTTCTTTCCTTTGTATTTTTTAAATAAACTTAAATATGTTATGCATGCAAAAGAAGTAAACCAGTAAAATCGAAAAGAAAATAAGAGAGACGATCTATTACCCTTTCAAAAAGATCTGCTTTATTTCTCTGCCATTTGATCAAATACAAAAATTTTTATGACGTTTTATGTGTATAATTGGCTATCTATGCTTCTTGTTTTCTCTCTGTATATCTACGTGTGCGTATAAGCCCCCCTTGTTTACAAGTGAAAGGGAAGGCTTTATAGCCTCAGTCCCTTACATATTCTGGGAAAGAAATCTATGATTTCTTTCCATTTTGTGTCTTCTGTATCTTTGATTGATATGCTTTGATTTTCTTGCCATTTCCTGCTCTGCTTTTTCGCGTATCTGCTATTTGTTTCCTTTTCTTGCAGGTAACTCGCGAAGATCTTGGTGGCTGGGCTTGCTGTCATGGATTCGAATCTCGGCAGATGCCCATTTGTGCACTGATGACCACAAGACGGTCTCTTTTGCGGAGATCTCGGCGTCAAAGGAGGTACCGAGGTCGGAGGTGAGGCCTAGTATTACGGTGCACCGACGGTGGTGACGTTCGGAGTACCCCGGTGTTTCTGGACAGCTCATTGATTAGGGCCAGCTAAGGTGACGTGAGGGGACAAGGCCATTGATGGCTCTTGCTTCGGGAGTTGGAACGGCCCTGATGACGTGGTGCGACACGGATCTGTTACTGGCGCTGAAGGAAAAGGCAGAAACCCTAGGGTTCCCTGTCTTAAAAAAATTTGCGCCAACTGGGCCACCTTGTAATTGGGTTAGGGTATTAGGGTCTGGTAGATATTGGGTCTGGTAGGTATTGGGTTTAGATTGTATTCGAGTAATTGGGTCTAACCAGGTACACGGGTAGTATTTTAGGTACTGATTTGGGCTTTGGTTTGTTTGGCCTTGTAATTATAAATGGACTGTTAAATGGACTTTAAAATAAATATTTATTTATCCCTTTATCTGTTTTGCCCCTTTAAAGCCCGGTCAAATTTGGGCTATTACATTACAAATGAACAACACATGATAGAAGAAGAATAAATTAATAATATATAGATAATTATTAAAATAAATATCATGAAAGAAAAAGTTTGGAGCAAATAATGTATAAAATATCTTAAAAATGAAACATGTCTATTTAAAGTTGATAATATACACATAATAATAAAAAACATAAATAATATATAATTGGGTAATAGTACATGAAAGAATTTTAAATAACAAAAATATGATAAAATATGTTTTTTTTAAAGAATAAACTATATACATAATAGATTTGAAAGGAAATATATATAAATAGATTTAAAAGAAATTATATATATAAAATAACATGGAATTAATAATGTTTATAGAATAAAACTAATTTTAACATAAACTATATATATATATTAATATATAAGGGTAATTTAAATTAAATATTATACAAAATTTTAAAACAATATGACATAGAAGAGGATCTTAAAATAATAATCTTTTAGTTTAAACAAAAAAAAAAAAACAAAGTAAGATTATCAAAGCAATTCAAAATGTATGTATAAAAAATTTTAAAAGATGAATGCCAAATGAATTTAAAAAAAATAATGAGTTATACAAATTAAAATGAGAAAAAAAACTTAATTGAAATAAAAGCAAACTAAAAGAGACAATTAACAAATATAATAAACCATTGAAATTGAAATAAGGACCAAAGCGCAATGCACGCAAATGCGTGGGGATCAAAAATGAAATTATCCCAAGTTCCTGAATGCACCATTTAAACACGGATTAAATCAAAATAGCGTATAAATTTCAGGAAAAATTAAAAAAAAAGAAATCTAAATGGTACTCAATCAGATGACATCAAAACAAGGAGGGACCAAATGAGCAAATTTCCCATTCAAGACAAAAACACGCGGACCCTCCCTGCGGGTAGGGTCAACGCGCGAAGCTTGCTCTAACAAAACGGCGCTGTTTCCTAAACCATATAAATCCAAAAAATTTTAACAAAAATTCATTTGGTCTCTTTTTTTTAAAAAAAAAAACCTAAAAACTCATCTTCTTTTCTCCCAACTCCCTCACTCTTCCCCCTTTAGTCCAAATCCAGCAAGCCACCACCGTAACTCCGCTGCACGCGCTGTCGTAGACGGCCATCGGAAGACCAAAGTTCCCCTTTTGCTAGCGAATCGAGAGGTACATCAATCCTCTCTCTTTTTTTATTATATTTTAGTATATATATCGTGGATTCGAATGAAAATAAAAAAAAAAGAAAAAATAGAATAAAATAGGGATAAATAATCACATTTGAAGTGAATTCTTTTGGTTGCTCTCTATTGATTTTTGTATATTTGTTTATTTTTTTTAGATCTGTATTCTATCTTTCTGGAAAAAAAAATAAAAAAAGGTCCCCAAACAATGAAAATTTGAGGGCTTTATAGCCGAATACAACTAGTCTCTTGCTATTTTCTTGCTCAAGTCGCAGGTGCCGTAAAGACGTAGAGGAGGAGTGCACAGACGTGGCGTGCAATGCGTGAGATGGGGGTCGTGCGTGGGGCGTGCGGCGCACGAGGGAGGTGTGGGCAACCAACCTAGGTGCGGTGCACCTGGGGTTTTCTGTTTTTGCTGGTTGTCGGTTAGTTCTAGGTGGGCTAGGGTTTTGGGCCTAGGTCTTTAGTTTGGGTATTTAATTTAGGCTGTAATTTTGGACTAGTTTAGTTATTTTGGACTTTATTTTTTATTTGGTTTTGTTTTTGGGCCAGGGCTAAAATTGGGCTCTACAATATTATTTTTAAATGTATAATTATCACAACTTTTATTTTTTTTCAATTTTTTATTTTTTATTTTGAAAGGTTTATTCATTAATTCATTCAATGAATGGAACCATACAATTCAGGGGAAAAAAATAACAAACACTCGTCGTATATGGGGAAGGACAAGCTCCACCTACAGAACAAAGGCATTAGCCTCAACATCAATAAAACATTGTAACATGTTGACAATTGACTTTGTTGCAACTCAAGCACGACATATTTGGAGTGATTGTAAGAAGTTAACATGATAAGGAAATCAGCCTCGGATGGTCCAAAGCGACAAGCAAAAATCGAAAAAAGAATTGAGCATTCACCAAACTATAGAGGATGACAACAAAACCATCCCTAAAATCACTTGTAAAACTAAGATTACATGAATAAGAAAGACTAAAATCTGTGCTACAAGAGCAGACTAAAACTTCTAAAACTAAAGACTTATTAAACCATGGTAAAACAAATAAAAAAATATAAAACTTAAAACAATACAAGTCCAAATCAACTCGTGAAATCATTTATTATTCTGAAATATTCTAAAAAAAATAGATTAAGAAGCTGACTAAGAGACACCCACTTTCCAAGAAAAACTACTGGTGGCTGGTGGAGTTTTAGCGAACGATAGCCATCGTCATCTATCCATCACAACTTGTGAAGACAATAAAGATACCCACAAAATGATCTGCAAACTGAAAAAGAGAGAAGACATGTGGAGTGAACGAGAAGAAGAAAAAAAATGGGCGATAGCCAGTCCTGGAGGTTGGCACCACCGCTGAAGAAAACAAAAAAGAAGAAACAAACAGCTTGAAAAAAAAAGAGAAAAGTTTTTAAGGTTTTTATTATAATTATTTTATTTAAAATGTAAATTTAATAATATGTTGAAAAATAAAAAGCATTCTCATGAGTTCAATTTTTTTTCTAAATTCGTATTTTTATATATTATAAATAAAAAAGAAAGAGATGTACCAACAGTTCAACACTAGAAACCATATTGGAAGGCACATTACAAAGATTGTCAACGATTTAATTCGAATTTAGTTATGTTGGTTGATATAAATCTACTTAACAAAGTAAAATCTGACAGATGTTTGAATCCCAACAATGGTAACTGTTTCATCTATTTCAACATTAGGCTAATTATTTGGTTAGAATATAAGTCATGGCAAAATACTAATGCATTTATAATATATAAATTAATGCATAGACATAGTGTTGGTGTATTAAATATTGTTGAAGTTGGCCAACATGTGACACAAGGAGCAGCAAGCAGCAGACCAGGCAGCTCGAGCTAAGCATGTAGCTGTTGTTACCTTTGCTACTGTTACATTTTGTTCTTTCTAGTTGATAATAAGTAGTTTAGTTTATTTTGAACCATGTTAGGTTGATATTTTGATGTAATTTGATGTTGACTAAGCTGCTAAGTCAGTTTTGTTTATTTGTACAAGTTTACTTAACAAGTTTCAATGTGTTTTAGTGGAGTTAGGTAAATGATTAGGTAGTTTTGATTTGTAATGACCAGCTATGTCTGGTATATGTAATGGCTTCATGCCAGGTTTGATTTTTTGAATGAAACTCATTAGATCTTCCTTCCATAAGCTTCATTTCTTCTTACTTTCAAATCTGTTATTGTTTATTTTTGCAAAATTCTATTTGTTTGCTACACAAGCATCAAGCCTTGTAGCTCAAGCTTTTGAGTTTCAAAGTTTTTCATTGTTCATAACTCTAACAATTAGTATCTAGAGCTTTTGTCTTAGAGGACCTGTTATAGGTTGAACCATAAATTGATGGCTTCATCAAGCTTTTCACCAGCTGCACCTCCAGTTTTCAATGGAGAATGATATCATATTTGGGTGGTCAAGATAAGAACCTACCTCCAGGCATTCGATCTATGGGAGGTAGTTAACTCAGATGTTGAACCAGTTCCATTGAGAGCCAATCCAACAGTGGCTCAGATCAGGCAACATGCTGATGAAAGGACCAAGAGGCACAAAGCCATGTCCTGCATTCAGAACTATGTTTCTGATGTGATCTTCACAAGAATTATGGCCTGTGAGACACCAAAGCAAGCCTGGGACAAATTGAAGGAGGAGTTTCAAGGGACAGAAAGAACAAGGCAACAACAGCTTTTAAACTTAAGAAGAGACTTCGAGAATTTGAAGATGAAGGAAGAAGAAACTGTCAAGCAGTATTCAGACAGAATTATGGCTATGGTTAACAGCATAAGGCTCCTTAGTGAGTAGTTCAATGAAGCAAGAATAATGGAGAAAGTGCTCTCGACCTTACCAGAAAAGTATGAGGTAAAAATATCCTCTCTCGAGGATTCAAGAGACCAGACCAGCATCACCCTGACAGAGCTGATCAATGCTCTCTATGCACAAGAACAAAGAAGAGCCAGTAGATAGGAAGAGCACCAGAAGGGTGCCTTCCAAGCCAAAACAAAGTCTGATTCGAGCACCACTGCCTACAAAAGTAAGAAGACTTGGAGAGACAAGCCAAAATCAGATGCTCCAAGGAAATGGGATAGACCATGCAGGCATCGCAAGAGGCCTGGTCATCCAGAGGCCAAATGTTGGTTCAGGCTAGATGTGCAGTGCCAACACTGCAAAAAGATTGGCCATGTTGAAAAATTTTACAAGGAGAAAGGAATACCAAGGCAGACCTAACAACAACCAAGGGCTGAAGCTCAGGTAGCTGAAGAAGGAAGTGATAATGAAGAGCAAGTCTTTGCAGTTTCTTGCTCATCTCCTTAAGAAAAAGTTTTAGATGGTTGGCTCTTAGACTGCACCAACCATATGTCACCATATGCTGACATTTTCAAGTCCTTTGACAGAAGCTGCAAAACTAAGGTTAAAGTTGGAGATGGCCACTTTATTAAGGCAGAAGGAAAGGGAGATGTGGTCATTTGTACTCCAACAGGTAACAAAATCATTTCAAATGTTTTGTTGGTTCCTGAAATTGGCAGAAACTTGTTAAGTATAGCTCAGTTATTTGAAAAAGTCTACACTGTAGTGTTCAAGGGAAATGAATGTCAGATCTGTGATCCAAGTGGATCCTTACTCATGTTAGTAGCTATGACTGACAAGAGCTTTGTTGTGGACTGGAACAAAGGCCTGGATAGTGCCTATACTGCTTCTTCAGATGAGTCTAAGCTTTGGCATCAAAGGCTTGGCCATGTCAACTACAGATCCATGGACTAACTAAGCAAGGAGGATTTGGTTGAAAACTTCATTCATTCAGTTGAAAAGGAGGATGTTTGTGAAACATGTCAACTTGGAAAGCAGGCCAGGCAACCATTTTCTTCAAGCAAGTCTTGGAGAGCTTCTAAAAAGCTTCAGCTGGTGCACACTGATGTGTGTGGTCCCATAAAGACAGAATCATTAAATAGGAGCAGGTACTTTATCTTGTTTATTGATGATCACACAAGATTTTGCTGGATTTTCTTTTTGAAGTAGAAATCAGAAGTGGCCTTTGTGTTTTTGAAGTTCAAGACAACTGTTGAAACAGAAACTGGCTTCAAGCTTAAGACCTTAAGGTCTGATAATGGGACTGAATACACCTCAGCATAATTTCAAGCTTACTGTGATGAAGCTGGAATCAAACATCAGCTCACTAACACTTACACACCTCAACAGAATGGTGTAAGTGAAAGGAAGAATAGGAGCTTGATGGATATGGCCATATGTTTGATGATTGAGAAAAATTTGCCCAAAAACTTGTGGGCTGAAGATGTAAACACAGCAGTCTACATTCAAAACAGACTTCCAACTAAGGCCTTGGCTCATAAAACTCCTTTTGAAGCCTGGTTTGGGTTCAAGCCATCACTGGCTCATTTGAAAGTCTTTAGATGCATATGCTATACATATGTCCCAGTAGTAAAAAGGGACAAAATGTCCAAAAGAGCTCAACCTGGTATTCTGGTTGGCTATAGCACAGTTAAAAAGGGCTATAGGATCCTTGATCCTTCAACAAACAAAGTTCTAGTTAGCAGGAATGTGGTGTTCAATGAAAAATGAATCTGAAATTGGGACAAAAATGAGCCAGAGGGTATTTGTGAAGAATTTCTGGTTGAACAGACTGATCCTAGTGAAAATGGTCCAGAAATGGACATTGATGATGAACCAGTCAGGGGCATAAGACCTTTGACTGAAATTTATGAGAGGGCTCAAGTAGCAATAGCTGAACCAAGCAGTTTTGAAGAGGCTTCAAGCACACTAAGGCTGGAAACAGGCTATGGTTGATGAGATTGCAATGATTGAGAAGAACTAGACTTGGGAGTTAGTTGGAAGACCAGCCAACAGGAAGGTCATTGGGGTGAAATGGGTCTATCGAATCAAGCAAAATGCAGATGGGAGTTTGAACAAGTTAAAGGATGGGCTGGTTGTGAAAGGCTTTAGTCAAAATTATGGGCTAGACTACATGGAAACCTTTGCACTAGTGGCCAGACTAGATGGCATCAGGCTGCTGGTTGCCTTAGCAGCTCAGATGGAGTGGAAAATTCACCAGCTCGATGTAAAATTAGCTTCTCTCAATGGTTTCCTAGAAGAAAAGATATATGTGGAGCAACCTGAAGGCTTCAAAGTACCAGACAAGGAAGACTTGGTCTACAGGCTGAAGAAAGCCTTGTATGGCTTAAAACAGGCACCTAGGGCCTGGTATAGCAGGATTGATAGTTATCTGATTGGTTTGGGATTTCAAAGAAGCTTCAGTGAGCCTACTTTGTATGTTAAGAAAGAAAATGGTGAAACACAACTTATTGTGTCTGTGTATGTGATGACTTACTGGTTACAGGAGGAGATCAAGCAATACTTGTTGATTTCAAAACCAAAATACATCTGTCGAAACCATTTTTTTAAGAGGTTTTAAAAAAATGGGGTTCGACTTTAAAAACGAAAACGGGAGTCGCCACCAATATTTTTAGGTGTGATTGGATCACCTTTAAAATATTTTGTTTTAAAATCATTAGTTTTGGTCTGCGAAATCAGAAAACGGGTTCGGGAGCCGGTTACGTACGAGGAAGGGTTAGTACCCTCGTAACGCCCAAAAATTGGTACCTAATTGATTATCAAAATGTCCTTAATGTCGGAAATTTAAAAAATTTTAAGATGTAATCCTCTTTACAATATTTTGATTTTGAAAATTAGGGTTCACTTGTACCAAGTGAATCAAAATATTACATCCAATAAGTTAGGACGCACTATTTTAAGACATTCGAGACTAAGCTAACCATTTTTGAAAATCCCTATCTTGAGACGTCAAAACGTCATATCCAGTAAGTTTGGACACAACGCTTTGAAATTTCAAGACAGTTGCTCATATTTTGAAATCCTTTAAAAAAAATTTAGAAGGGTGCTTGACTATTTGAACTCAACGAGAAAAGTGGCAACCCAGTAAGTTAGGGCACTACCTTTCTCGAAGTTTCCAAACATCAAGCATTGCTTTTATTTTTATAAAACTTTTAAATATTGTTTTAAATGACTTTTTAGAGTGACAATTTTGTATTACAAAACATAGATATTCAAATAACATATATTACAAAATATTATAACACTTTATACAAATGCAATCACTATATATAAAGGGCAAAATAGAATACTAAAAGTAATCATGCTAAGCAAATAGGAATATACCTAAAAAGAAAACATAATAAATGCACTAATTATATACAATATATCATAAATAAAACATTAAATAATAAATATAAAAAAATATGGTAAATATTAATGTGTAAAATATGTATGAGTAAAAATAGATGACATGCATAGAAAATGGATAAATAGAATCTTCATAAAATATAAAATATACAATTCAATAATTTAATGTACACATGAATGGATTAATAAATGAAATGATGCATATAATACAATATATCAATTTACATGTATATAAAAATATGCATTTGAAAATAAATTATAAAAGTCTAAGATATTACATAAAATACATAACATAACAATAATACATTAATTCTAAAGTAAAAACAAATATTGTATAATAATAAAAAAACATAAGTTTTAAAAATATATGTATAATATAAATAATTGATAAATAGAACGAGCATATAAAAAAATGTGATGTTTAATAATAAATTTAAAATATAATATAAAAAATATTTATAAGAATAATAATTATTATAAAAATATAAAGTATATTGGTTTAGAAAAATAATGTATAAAATATGTAAAAGAATTTATATTTATAATGAAATTGTTATATAATATATATAAATATAAGTTTAGAATAATATAAAATAAGTAATCAATGATGAAATATACGTATTATACAAATTATAATATAAAATGTGTAATAATAGAATATAAATAAAGTAATTATTAACATATAAATAAAAATAAGTATATAATACAAGTTAAAAACCTTTAATGATAATAATATATAGATAACAATGTATAATAATAAAAATGACATAATAATATATAAAATAAATAATAAAATAATTATAATATATAATATAAAAGTATATATGTAAGAAAAAATAATATATAATATATATAAATAATAATAATTTACGAAAAATAACATATAATAAATAATAATAATATAAATAATATATATAAAAAATAATTATATAATATATAATATAAAAATAAGGTTAAAAAATAAAACAAATAACAATATAAAAAATATATATATAATAATAATAAATATATATAGGGTTAGATTTGAAGTTCAATAAAATTATAGGGCGAATTTAAAAAAAAAAACTGAATTAAGATCCTAATTAAAACACGCGTAAAACGAAAGGGACTCATTGGGCAACATGCCCTATTCTCAAAACAGCAGCGTTTTAATTCTGTGTTTAAAAGGGTCGGGGATCAAATTGAAACCAAAATAAAAATAGTGGGCAAAAATTAAAAATTGCAATAAACTTAATTTAAAAGATGAAAAAGACGAAAGGACTAAAGGGATAAATATCCCATTTTCTTAAAACACGCGGACCCTCTGGGTCGGATCGGGTCAGATCCTGGGCCCTATATAAGTTAAATTTTAATTTTAAATTTCATTTCTAACACCCCGTTAAAAAAAAAACAAAAAAACTTTGAAACCCTCTCCCCAGTCCTCTGGCCTGAGTTCTAACCACAGTCGATGGCCACCGCTCCACGCAACCAAGCGCCACCGTGCACGGCGGTCGGAAGGCCAAAAATCCTTCCTCTTGCAGCCGAAACACAGATAGCATTTCTCCTCTTTACTTTAAAAAGTATTTTTGTGTATTACAACTTAAAAAACATGATCTGTTTTCCCTTTGATTTTCAAATCTGTTTTTGGATGGTCTGTTATATTAAAAATACATGTATATATAAAAATAAAATAAAAAAACAGAAGGAAATAATAGAGAATGAAAATAATAAAACCTTTGGATTTTCCGTGAGTTTTTATTTCTTCTATACTATTTGTACATGTGTGTTTAAAACCAAAAGAAACTCCTCTCTTTTACAATGTTTAGATCCGGGCTTTATAGCCACTGTTAACCGATACAAATTTGGTATAAAAATCTTTCCTATTTCTTGCCATGTTTTGCTTCTTTCCTTTGCTGTTTTCTCTTTCTTTTTTGCAGGTAATCACAAGATCTCCGGCAGAGATGAGGGGGACCTTCGTTTGGTGCTTGCGGCGCGAGGAGAGGGCTAGGGTTTCTAACCCTAGCCGAATGCTTCTAAATTTTGGGCCTCTGAGAGTTTGGGTGCAGAATTGGGTAGGGATGGTTTAGATCTGTTAGGTCGGGTTAGGTATTGGGTTAAGTTTGGCTGATGAATCTGTGTATTTGGGCTACTGGGACTGCTTTGGGGTTTTGGGTAGTATGTGATGGACTTCTTGGGTAGGGTCACGGTTTGTTGGGTCACGGGTCTTGTAATGGGTAGGTTTAGGCACAGCACGGGCTAAGTGCAGGTGGGTTATTGGGTTTTAACATTTGTAAAAGGACTGTTAAAAAAACTTTTATTATTATTTTTTGATATTTTGGACTATGCCTTGGCTTCCAATGGGTCGGGCAAAATTGAGGTATTACAACATCAAATATTTGAAATGTTTGATCTTGGGAGAATGACCTACTTTCTAAGCATGGAGGTGATACAATCACTGGTAGGATTCTTTTTTAGTCAAAGAACTTTTGCTATGAAGATTTTGAACAAATTCTCAATGCAGAATTGTAAAGCAACAAGTACTCCAGTTGCTAATGGAGAAAGATTGACAAGTCAAAGCAACTCAGAAAAGGTTTGTGAGACAACCTATAGAAGTCTAGTTGGATGCTTGCTATATTTAACAGCCACTAGACCTGATATAATGTTTGTAGTGAGTTTGCTGTCAAGATATATGCACTGCTGCAATGAGGAGCATTTTCGAGCAGCAAAAAGGGTGCTCATGTACATCAAAGGCACCCTGAACTATGGCATGTAGTATAGCAAGGCTAAAAGGCTAAGACTTATTGGCTATACTGATAGTGACTGGGCTGGATCAAAAGATGACATGAAGAGTACTTCAGGGTATGCTTTCATTCTTGGTTCAGCCATCTTTTGTTGGAGTTCAAAGAAGCAAAATGTGGTTGCTCAGTCAACTGTTGAAGCTAAATATGTAGCAGCTGCTGGAGCTGTGAACCAAACCATATGGCTGAGAAAAATCTTAACAGATTTGAATTTACACCAGGAGGGAGTAACAGAGATCTATTGTGACAACCGATCTTCTGTTACAATTGCAAAGAATCCAGTTTTTCATGGAAGGACAAAGCATTTCAGCATTAAGCTTCATGTGGTAAGAGAAATGGAGCAAACACATGAGGTGAAACTGATTCTTTGCAGTTCAGAAGAGCAACTTGCTGACATTTTCACTAAACCTCTTAGTGTAACACGATTTCTTCACTTAAGAACTCAAATGGGAGTATGTAACATAGTAGCCAATGAGAAGTGTTGAAGTTGGCTAGCATGTGACACAAGGAGCAGCAAGCAGCAGACCAGGCAGCTCAAGCTAAGTATGCAGCTGCTGTTACCTTTGCTACTGTTACATTTTGTTCTTTCTAGTTGATAATAAGCAGTTTAGTTCATTTTGAACCATGTTAGGTTGATATTTTGATGTAATTTGATGTTGACTAAGCTGCTAAGTCAGTTTTGTTTATTTGTACAAGTTTACTTAACAAGTTTCAATGTGTTTTAGTGGAGTTAGGTAAATGATTAGGTATTTTTGATTTGTAATGACCAGCTATGTCTGGTATATGTAATGGCTTCATGCCAAGTTTGATTTTTTGAATGAAACTCATCAGATCTTCCTTCCATAAGCTTCATTTCTTCTTGCTTTCCAATCTGTTATTGTTTATTTTTGCAAAATTCTATTTGTTTATCTAACTTCCATGGTTTTTCCTCTAACAATTTCAGCGGTGTCTTCCCATCATCAGCATTTAACCTCACTAGCCTTAATTTCATGGACTTCTCTTCCAATTTCCTTCGGGATACCCTTCCCAACAACATAAGTGGACTTTCGTATCTACGAGAACTCCATTTATACGCAAACTTGCTTAGTGGTGGAGTACCAAGTTGGTTGTTTAGTCTACCATCTTTGGAGTATCTAGATCTCCATTCTAACAAACTTAATGGTCCTATTGACCCAATCCAAGAGCCTAATCTTGTCCTTCTCAACCTTACTTCTCTTGACCTTTCTTTTAATAACTTGAGGGGCAATATCAAGTCATGCATGCTTGTAAAGTTTAGGAATCTAAGCTTGCTTGATCTTTGACATAACAACTTACTATCATTAACTAGCTGCAATTACAATGCCAATTTTACACTACCCATGATAATTGAGTTTTATTTCTCTTCTTGCAACATTAACATTTCCCAAGCTTCTTGAATACATCCAAGTACTTGCAACTTTTAGATCTTTCTAATAACCAAATTCATGGTTCTATTACAAAATGGGAAGCCGAAGGATGGGAGAACTTGACCACTTTAAACCTTTCTATGAACTTCTTGACTAGCGTTGAGCAAATTCTAGGAAAGCATCTGTATTTTCTAGACCTTCACTCCAATTCACTTCGAGGACCACTTCCAACTCCACCACAGAATTTGAGTTATTTATTAATCTCAAGCAATGAGTTGGTTGGAGAAATCCCTTCCAAGATTTGCAATTTGAGTTTTCTTTCTGTACTTGACTTGTCTAAGAACAAGTTGGGTGGAACTATTCCGGATTGTTTTGGGACTTTTGGGAACAAGCTTTCAATGATTTTGAGAACACTTAATCTCAATGGCAACCAGCTTGAAGGATCAATTCCGCAGTCATTAAAGAACTTCTTCAAATTGGAAGTTTTAGATTTGGGAAACAATAACATAAATGATACATTTCCTTATTGGTTAGATACGCTTACTAATCTTGAAGTTCTTATCCTTCGATCTAATAGATTCCATGGTGACATACAAAATTTCAATAGAACATTTTCCTTCAGAAATCTTCAAATGATTGATCTCTCTCGAAATGAGTTCACTAGTCATATCCCACCCGAGCTATTTGAAAATTTAAAATCAATGAAAGATATTCAGGTAGACGAAAGTGGTCCAGAGTACATTGGAGGAGATTATTATCAAGACTCTGTAATTATAACAATGAAAGGGTCGGATTTCAAACTTGAGAGAATTTTAACTTCTTTCACAGTTATTGATTTTTCAAGCAACCATTTCAAGGGGTCGATTCTTAAAGAAGTTGGAGAACTTAACTCACTCATTGTGCTCAACTTCTCACACAATAGATTAGCAGGTAATATCCCACCATCACTTGGAAAAATGACAGCACTTGAATCATTGGATCTCTTGTCAAACAAGCTTCAAGGAAGATTCCCAGTGTAGTTAACTGACTTGACAAATCTTGGAGCATTGAATCTTTCTCATAACAATCTTGAGGGGTAGATACCGTTAGCTAATCATTTCGATACTTTCTCAAACGATTCCTTCGATGGCAACTCCGGGTTATGTGGATTTCCATTGTCAAAGAAATGTGGCAACAATTAGGAACCAGAATCACCTCCATCAACAGTTGCGGACGAATCTGAAACAACACTTGTTTGGAAAATTGCAGCAATGGGTTATGGAAGTGGACTAGTGCTTGGATTGAGTATGGGATACATAGTTTTCACAACTGGGAGACCCCGTTGGATAGTGAAGATGATCAAGCGAAACCCACAAGAGAGAAGAAGGATCCATCAAAATGGAAGTAGAAAGAATTAGCAATGGATGATAAAGGGTTTGTTTCCAGCATCTTTTCCATAATATTTTCCGTGTATTCTTGTTATAAGCAAAGTTTCATGCATGATTTTCAATAAAAGTTTAAACAAGTCTTGTTTCTCCGTTGTACCATAAAATTGGGATTTTAATTATTATAGGAAACAGAAATATCCATTCCAAAGCCATACCTCTTGATTATACCATGGGGAAGCGAGAAAATTTTTTACGACAGAAAATAAAATTTTAATTTTTAATAGTGTATATCTTTATAATTTTTAAAGGATTAAATTAAATTTTTATAATTTTAGGGAGGCCAAATTGTAAATTTACCTTTACTAATTTAAAATTTTAAAAATTTCTAAAGGGCATAAATAGTAATTTTCTATTTTAGGGCGGGCCGAGGCCCCTACCAGCCTCCTGAATTCCCCTCTGGATTATAGTAATATAAAATTTCACTATTTTTCTTTCGAATGATCAATTCTGTTGGGGATCAATCTGATTAAGTAATGAACAAGTAAAATAGCGGAATGAACACACAATTTTAACTGAAAAAACCCTTCCAAAAATGATAAAAAATTACGAGCAAAAATAATTTTACTATAATGGCAAAAGAACGAATATTAAAAAGATAAAGACAAAAACTAAACCATGAAACCCGAAAACAAAGAACCCTCAAAACTTAAACACAAAATTCTTCAAAAGTGTTATAAGTTCTAATCTTTTTAATAGGTGTATTTTCTAAGGTTGTAAAAGAGTCTATTTGTAGGCTAAATTCGTAGGTGAAATAAATTATGTTAATAAATGCTAAATAAATATTAAATCTTCTACAAAGAAAATATATTTTGTTTAACTTAACTTGTAAGTAATCTCTTATTTAATAAGAATTTAGGTCACACAACTCTAACAAATTCTTTAACTGGAATTGAATTTTCGATCACTTGATTAAGAAATAAGGTGAGCAACTATAACATCACATCTCATTGTTAAAAAAAAAATAAATTTAAACAAAAATTCAACCATATATTTACTCAATATTATATAAACCAAAACCTGAATAACCTTGATAAATATAACCTATAATAACAAATTGCTAGTTTCAAACAAACCCAACCCATTTTTATATTAACAAAGTAGTGGCTTGTAACATTTATTTTTATTTATAAAATAATTATTAAATAATATCTCACAAGGATGGATTATGATTACGACATGGATACCAATTATTGTAGACACAAAATAAAAGTTTGAATCCAATGATGCATTAATTTACATGAAAATTCAACCATAAATTTACTTAGTATCATATAAACCAAATGTTGAAGAACCAAATACATTATATTATTTGAGAAAATAAATATAAGACGAAATAGGACCCAAATCAAACTCCCATCTACTTCTCTTTGTATTATTTCATATTATTTTTTAATATATTTTATATAAAAATTAATATTTTATTTTTAAATTAGTAAAAACTAATATATATATATATATATATATATATATATATATATATAATGATAGGTTTTGTTTTTAAATCCAATCAAATGATGGTTCCAAACAGGTGGAAATTTGATTTAAATAATTTTATTTTTATGCAATATTTTTGGAATTGGATTGGTGTGTAACACCCCTTACCTGGGATGAACTTGTAGCTTACGAGCAAAGGATGTCACATTTGAACAGTAACACTATTTAACACGAAAGCCAATTTTAAAACTTTATTTAAACATAATTAGACTCATTTGAAGCTAATTAATTCATTGCTAAGCTTCTTTTAGAGTTTGGTTACAAATAGAAATCATTTGGAGCTTCATCAAGTCAAGATAGGGTAAATAGGGTCAATGTCACAACACTAGGAAATGAGTGTCATGACACTGAAAGCAGTATTCTCAATATCGTAATACTAATTGTCAGTTTAGTATTAGAAGCAATTTTGGGAAAAAAAACACTTTTTAGATAAAAGCATTGCTAAACAAGATATTTTTGAGCTTTTCAAAGATGCTTTTAGGACAAAAAAAAATGTATTGCAAAAGCAGTTTTGTAGCCAAAAGCAGAAGCAAAAAATTTTAGCTTTTGCTCAAAAATGCTTTTTTGCCCAAAAATTTTTTTTGGCATGTTTTGTGTAGGAAAAATGTTGTAAAAATTACACCAAATGGTAAGATTGGAAAGTTGGCATGAAATAGGTACCAAGCTTGTAACACTCTTCGCTCAATCCAATTGTCAGGCACGGATTACGAAATGCTACCATAGTTACTGGAGCAAACCACCTACAATTCATAGCAATTAATTCATCCCATTACTGATTTATGACGTAATTCCATGCATAATATGTTATACAATCAAAACCGGACCTCAGTCAAGCTGACGAAAGCTCTTAAGTTGTCCCGAGCCTGAAGAAGGACCAAACTACAAACTTTTCAAAGTACAAGCATAAATATTGACCGCCTATAAACGAGTTATCGTTTATAGTAAAATATAACACCAAAAATATAAGAGATTAAGACAACAGTGTCCGCAAGTGCATGTGTCAAATTGTAATATAGTTTAGTACAACGAAATACCTTGGAAGTATTCCAATGGTCGTACCCAATGGAGGATGAAATAAATTATTAAATTTTTTTTTACAATAACAAGTCTAAATAGTGCTAATTAAGTCCTATATTGCGATGAACCATAAAATAGATTAAGAAGATAAAAATAAATAATGAAAATAAATCAGTATGAAAAATAAACAAACAGTAAAAATCTATAAACCAATCAAGAAGATTAACTCGATTCAAGGTTTGCAACTAACTTTGGATTACGATTTTGGGTGGATTAGCTACCGATTAACTAATTATTACCTCTCATCCTCAAATTAACTAATCAATTGATTCATAGTCACTTATCTCCCAACCTCACTTTCTCAACCAAGATAAATTACTATTTACTCGGTTTGACTTATCTCCAGACTTCGTCTAGCCTATGATAACTTCCTAGGATTGCCAATCCTAGTGGTTTAAGTACGCGTAATTCATACTAACTAACCCCTCTTGGGAAACCCTAAATCTTCTATTAATCACATCCCTATCCACTCGTTTATCTCCCCTAAGAGATTTAGCCACTCATGTTATTCATAATTTCAATTCCAATTGAATAAATCATGTAAAGAACACAACCGATAAAATAAATTCCTGATTTGATTAGTTTTCTGGTTTGATAAAATAAATTATTTAAAAAATTTATAAAAATAGATAAATTGGTTCAATTTGTTGTTTAGCTTAGTTCAATTGATCTGTATCAATTGGCAAGTCAATCGGTTCAACTCTTATCTTTAGACCAATATCTTGATTGATTCTTGGTCTAGTTCTAAAGTTATTGATTTTGATAAGTGAAATAATTTTTTCAATCTCATCAAGTAGAACCAATAGGAGATAAAGTTCGAAAATAGAATTAATTGTTAGTGTCCCGACCTCAGGAGGACAAATTTCGAGCATTGCTAGTATTGCTAGACATTATAAAGGAAGAAGAAAAAATAGGGAAAAAATAAAGAAAGATAAATAATATAAAAGAAAATAAGAAAAATAAAAGAATTCAAAAATAATTTTAAAGTTTATATGATGTGGTGGTTTAATATTGGTTGAATTTTTTCGATGCTTTACCTAGTTACTTAGAAAAAACTTCTCACTATACAAATAAAGATTTAAACTCAATCTATCTTAACACTCGAATAATTATAACTTCACTCAGGTACACTTAGCATGAACTCTCTCTCACTCGCCTTACTTAAAGGTAGAAAATAAATAACACAAAAGTAAAAATACAAAGCTCTCGAATAATCCTCTCTTAAATGAAACAAATGGCACAATCACTCTCTCAATAACCCTACAAGTTAACTGATTATTTATAGACTTACAAGGCTTCGATATTAAGCAAGAGGGATAAATATCATATTTTCTAGTTTATTTACACCATGTCAACTATCCAACAAGATAGTCTTTTATTAAAATGATGTTTTATTATCTTTAATTGATTTGTTCACTCTTATAAGCCATGCCATTTTTTTATATGATTATTATAGTTCATTAGAAAAAGTTTAATGTAACACCCCAAATCTGGCCTAGATGTTATGGTCGAATCTGGTGAGGTCACAAGGAATGGGTTTTGAAAACCGTGTTAACTTGGTAAACCATCAATATTTAAAATTTACTAAAACCACAAATTAGTCAGTTTCTTTACCAAAACTTATTACAGCGGAAGCCTTTATCGTTATAGTTTGAAAACGCAATCGTGTTTTTAGGAAAACCTTGGTTTGTATAAAATTCATCGTTTCAATAAAACAATTTTACTAAAGCAATAAAATTGACAAACAACCAAAAAATAAACAGTTAAAAACCAAACAGTCTAGAGAGTCCCAAAAATTACAAACTCTCAAATAAATCCCCAAAAATTAAAATAAACCATAAACACTAAGTTTAACAGTTAAACGGTTGAGTGGTCACCGCTGAGTCTCTACTGTGCTGATCCACCTAAAACTGTGGATTACCTAACAGAATAGACAAACGGATGTGAGTTTACAAAAACTCAGTTTGTAACCCAACAGAAGTAGACAAGCAAACATACAGAAGTCTCATACAAATCAGATACAGATTCGGACTTATGTCCTTTTTCAGATAAAAAAATCAGAACAAATATGTAGATCAAATATACAGAGTCCTACCCCCATCCTTTACACACCATCTCTGACCATTCCATCACACCATGTGGGGTTAAAAACACCCATCTATCCTACATACAACATCGTGCCATTATGACACATATTGGATAAAGTGCAGCCAAGTAGTCAGAATAGAGGTGAAGGTCGCCTTTCAGATCACTTCCTCCACATATACAAATCCCACCCCAGTCAATGATACAAATTCAACATGATCAACATGCTTATATACAGGTAATAGTACAGACAGACATACATTTACTACACTACTCAACTCAATCTATCAGGATGTCTTAGCATACAAATTAGGGTTTAGATAGCCCTTACTGACCCTACAGTAGGCCCACAATCGATCGGAGCGACTTGTGTGACCCTAGGGAAATTTTTAGAATTATGGGCCCACATGCCCGTGTTGCTTGCCTGCGTGGGCCCACACGCCCAGATTGGCCTTTGCTCGTGTGACTCACACGGTTTGGCCCAAAATCCACACACCCGTGTAGGCCCATACACCTAACTTGGCCATGCTCGTGTGGCCCACACGGCCATACTCGAGCCACCACATGGCTGTGTGCTGCACACGTCCATGCCTTCGTCGACCACACGGCCATGTCTCACACACGTATGTGGCGTCGACAGAACAGTTTTTTGGCTTTCGCTGAAACCCAACTTTTAGTGATTCGGGTACACATCTATTATGGTTTCGATGTGAAAACAGTTTCGAGCCACACAATACCTAAAAAAACGACATCAAAACTCCCAAAATCAGTTCTAAACCTTACTTTAATCGCAATAAAGAAACCGACAACGGTGAAGTCGAGTGTTCAACACTTACCCAAAAACACCGAATGATTTCGACTATGATTCCGCAAGAGGAGAGTCTCGTTCTTCACGATTGGTTGCTGCCAAAAACCCAGATATCAATCTAACATAAAGAAAGAATATAATTCTTAATAGTTGCCTCAAGAACGAACGAAACTCCCTACCTTCACTTACCCTAACACACGAAAAGTCAAAAGAATGAAAAGTTGCGGCTTGAAAGAGAAAATTTAACAAAATAAAGAGAAAGAAAATAATTTTTTGATGGAATGGAGTCACACAAAAAAAAAGGTCAGAAATTTTCCTGAGAGGGAGAAAACTGAATTTAAAAAAAAAACCACAAATAATATCAGATAGCTACCAAATCCCCCAGATTACACTCCACTAACCCACAAACACCCAACTTCTCAGAATCCAACTCCATCAAGACTCTATCAGGAAACCGAGCCAAAAGATACCCCCTTGCTAACGCAGAGATTTGAACACAAGACCCGTAACACACCAATTCCCTTACCACTTGAACCAGTAGACTCATTCTGATATGGATATACAGATAATTTAATATAAGCCCACTGAACAAGGATAGGGCTTGATTCCAAAAATGACAAAAGTTAACAAATCTAGGACTTGAACCCAAGACCTCTCACACACACCTAAAATATTTAACCACTAAAGCAGATACACAACTTGTCTCAAATATTTACAGAAGCAGAAATAAATTATTTGAGGCGTTACAATTAACCAAGACTGTGTTTGTGCGTGTTTAAGTTAAATTGTCTTGTATAACTAATAGTCTTTTCGCTTTTTTACTTGCTTGAACAATACCTAAGTGTATCAAATAAATCTATGTAACTTTACTACTTTAAATAAACAAACTTCTAATATCATATGTGTTACATGTGATTTTACGTATTTAATATTTAATTAATTTTTAAAATTTTTAGATAATAATTAAAGTATTTTTAACATATTTAAGATACAATATAGTTTAACTTTATGTAATTAATGAAAATGAATATTATTCATGTACAATAATTAATTAACTCTAATATATTAATTAAATGATAATTAAAATGATTAGATTTCTATTCAAGTAAAATCATTATATCTTAAATCAATATAATTAACATAAAATTTTTTTAACTGATCATTTTAATTTAAATGATAATTATCACAACTTTTCCTCTTATATTTTATGCTAAAGGGTACTCACATATCCTTGTATCCATGTCTGGATTTGCACCATATACGAGTATTTTAACAAAAACGAAGACACTAAGCATGCTTTTATAGCAAATTGTTACTTTTCGGCACTAGGCAAGTTGGGCATCATTTGTGTCAAAGATCTCATCCATGAGATAATGATAGTGGGACCTCATTTCAAGGAAGCCAACAACTTCTTTTGGCCATTTAAGCTCAAGGCACCATTGGGTGGTCTGAAGAAGAAGAGTAACCATTATGTCGAAAGTGGAGATACTGGTTTAAAGAAGAAGAGGAACCATTACGTTGAAGGTGGAGATGTCTGCAACCGTGCGAATTACATCAATGGGCTAATTAGGAGAATGAATTAAAAAAAAAACACAAACTTGAATTTTGTTTTTAAAAATTAGTGGTTGATGTTTTATTTGATTGAAAAAACCATCTATTTTCATAGTCATCTTTGTTGAATCAAAACAGTAGAAATCAAATTGAGTGCTCCATCAATCGGCTAGATTTTTTATTCAAAATAGAAGAATAAAATATCGATTCAATGGAGAGTCCAAGCATGAATTACAATCAAAATTGAGTGCAAAAATAACATAATAAAAGTGACCATTTTGTAACAAAATGATAGCGTAAGTGACTAAAATGTAACCCGAGGCAAACAAAAATGACTATCTTCATAGTTTACCCTATTTTTTAACTAATAATTGTAAATTAAATTTTAGTATTTTTAAATATATAATAATTACCGCAACTTCCATTAAATTATAATTATTTTTAAATATATAATTATCATAACTTTTATTTTACTTCAAATTTTTATTTATTTTAAAATGTGAATTTAATAATATCTTGAAAATAAAAACATTCTTATGAATTCAAAAAAATTTCTAAACTTGTATTTTTATACATATTATAAATCAAAAGATGAAAAAAAAAATGTACTGACACTCCAACGGCTGAAACCATATTGCAAGGCACATTGCGGAAGATGATCAACGACTTGATTCGAATTTAATTATGTTGATTATAGCAAAGTAAAATCGAACAAATGTTTAAATGCCAACAACTGTTACTGTTTCATCTATTTCAACATTAGGCCTAATTGTTGAATCAAATGAAGACATGCATTAATATTATTCTTCTTACCTTTGACCTGTGCCTTTGACGCCATTTATACTAAATTAACTTATTTTAAGGAAACCTTATGAGTGATAATGCCATATGGAGTCAATACAACCATGGGTTGCTGTTAATAAGTATAGATGTCCGGCCATTGCTGGATGTGTCCAAGGAAGATAGAAACCAAAAAAAACAAGGGTACTCAATGAATTGACGAATGGCATAAATTGGTAGTGGAATTGTTTCCATTGGAAACTTATATAAGCAACTCCACAACCAAATTCTTTGTTCATCTCTTTTCTATTGAGTTCATAAGAGAAAGATGTTATATTTAATCCTATGCTTCCTTTTGGGCTTCTTCAGCTCTTCATTGCTATCCCTTTCTTTGTCTCTTCCTCCAACACATTTATGTCGTCCCGAACAGAGTTCTGCATTGCTTCAATTCAAGAGCAACCTTTCCCTTTCCATTAGTAATTGTTCACAAGAAGTTCACATTGTTTCTGTTCATAAGATGGATTCTTGGGATGAAGGTACTGACTGTTGCAAATGGGAGGGTGTGGTGTGTGATAACAAGAAAGGCAATGTGATCGGCCTTGATCTCAGTTGTAGTGGACTAATTGGTTCTCTCAAATCAAACAATTCCCTCTTCTCACTTCAAAACCTTCGGTGGCTCAACCTTGCCGGCAATTATTTCGGCAACTTTGAAATCCCATCTGAGTTGGGTAAGTTGAGGAGTCTAACTTATCTCAATCTCTCTGCCACTAGACTCACTGGTCCTGTCCCACATGAAATCTCTCTTTTGTCAGAACTAGTTTCGCTTGATCTCGGTTGGAATTTTATTTTGTTTAGGGACCATGATTTTAACATGCTTGTCCACAACATTACAAAATTGGAAAATATGATCCCTGACGATACTAATTTGTCTCTGGTTGTACCTTATTCTTTCTTTAACTTGACTGTCTCAATGAAGAATTTAAGTCTTTCTAACTGTGGTTTGCAAGGAAATTTCCTAACCCAACTTTTCCATCTTCCATACCTTCAAAACATCATTCTAAGTAGTAATCTAGATCTCATTATTTATCTAACAGAAACAAATTGGAGCAGTCTCCTTAGTTTGTTGGATGTTTCAGGGACAAGGTTTTCGAAAGGGTTACCCGACTCAATTGGTAATCTTAAACACTTGAAAAAACTTAACCTTCATAGATGTGTATTTATGGGGTCAACCCCTTCAGCCCTCGGAAACCTCACAAAAATCACCTTCTTGGATATCTCAAGCAACATGTTCCAAGGGCAAATTCCTGATGTTTTTGGGAATTTAAACAATCTAAGTTTCATGGATTTTTCCTTTAACAATTTCAGCGGTCTCTTCCCATCATCAGCATTTAACCTCACCAACCTTACTTTCATGGACTTTTCTTTCAATTTCCTTCAGGGTACCCTTCCCAACAACATAAGTGGACTTTCGTATCTACGAGAACTCCACTTATATGCAAACCTGCTTAGTGGTAGAATACCAGGTAGGTTGTTTAGTTTACCATCTTTGGAGTATCTAAACCTCGGCTTTAACAAACTTAATGGTCCCATTGACAAAATACAAGAGGCTAATCTAGTCCAACTTGTCGATTTATCAAAGAATGAAATACAGGGAACAATTCCAAGTTCTTTCTTTGACCTCATGAACCCTACTATTCTTGACCTTTCATCTAATAACTTGAGTGGCAACATCAAGTCATGCATGCTTGTGAAGCTTAAGAATCTAAGATCGCTTAATCTTTCATTTAACAACTTACTATCATTAACTAGATGTAGTAATGATGTCAATTCTACCCTACCCATGATAAAGCAGTTTCTTTTCTCTTCTTGCAACATGGAACGTTTCCCAAGCTTCTTGAATGAATCCAAGCAATTGCAAGATTTAGATCTTTCTAATAACCAAATTCATGGTTCTATTACAAAATGGGAAGCCGAAGGATGGGAGGGCTTGAGCACTTTAACCTTTCTATGAACTTCTTGACTAGCTGTTGGGTTTTCAACACACTTTAACCGGGTAAAGTAAGAATTTCAAACAGAGCACCAGCAGCAACGTATTATACCCGGGTAAAATATGAAAGAAAAATGCTTGAAGTTCAAGCTTTTAGCTACTGTCAAGAATGGAGAACAGAACTTAGAATTTTTAGAAGGCAAAGGAAGAATGGAGCATATGGAAGAAAATCTGATGATTTCATTCATTTGAAACATTAGCTTAAAGCCATTACATATACCAGTCATTTGGTTGGTCAAAATAAATCAATTACATCACCTAATGCATACCTAATACCACTAATTACATTGGAACTTACAAAACTAAACTTGTACACTTAAACAAAGTTGATTTATCAATCTATTAGCACCTAACTACATCAAACATGTTACCAACTAAGTTCAAATCAAACTAAGCAACAAAACATTAGCTAAAAGTAACAAAATAAAACTGAAGAAACAGTAGCATAAACATCTTTAGTTGCACATACTTTACCCAGGTAAAGTATGTGCATTAATCTGCATGAGCTGCATGTGTTGCATGGGAACTAACTTCAACACTCCTCCTTAGTTTCCATGCTTGTAACACCTAGCTGCTTTCTCAGTTTTATAAACCTTGACACACCAAGGGCCTTTGTGAAAATGTCAGCAACTTGCTCCTCTAAATTGCAATGAATCAGCTCCACCTCTCGAGCTTGTTCCATCTCCCTTATCACATGTAACTTGATGCTGAAGTGCTTCGTTCTGCCATAGAAGACAGGATTCTTTGCAATTGCAACAGCAGACTTGTTGTCACAAAAGATCTCTGTTGCCTCCCGTTGATGTAGGTTAAGATCAGCTAGAATTTTTCTCAGCCATATGGCTTGATTTACAGCATTTGCAGCTGCAGCATATTCAGCTTCTGCTGTTGATTGAGCCACCATCGATTGTTTCCTTGAACTCCACCAAAACATGGTTGAGCCAAGGGTAAAAGCATATCCAGAGGTGCTTTTCATATCATCACTTGAACCAGCCCAGTCACTATCAGTATAGCCTTTCAACTTCAAGGTTTCAGCTTTGTTCAATAACACACCATAGTCAAGAGTGCCTTTGATGTACCTTAGCACTCTCTTTGCTGCTTGAAAGTGCTGGACATTACAGCAATGCATAAACCTTGATAACATATTCACAGCAAACAAGATATCTGGCCTAGTTGCTGTCAAATTTAACAAGCAGCCAACTAGGCTCTTGTAAGTAGACTCATTGACTGGTTCATGATCTCTTTGGCTTGACAGCTTCATTCCAACAGCAATAGGAGTGCTTATTGGCTTACAATTCTCCATCGAGAACTTGGACAAAACCTTCAAGGCAAATGTTCTCTGTCCCAAGAAGATTTTTCCTTCTATTTGGCGCACCTCCATTCCCAAAAAGTATGTCATTAGCCCCAAGTCAGACATTTCAAACATGTCCATCATTTTGGCTTTGAATTCAGCCAACATATTTTGTTCTCCTCCAGTCACCAAAAGGTCATCGATATAGAGGGATATAATAAGCTGTATTTCAGCTTCATTCTTCTTGACATATAGTGTTGGCTCATTAACACTTCTGTTAAATCCCAAACTGACCAAGTAGCTGTGAATTCGAGCATACCAGGCTCTGGGAGCCTGTTTCAGGCAATATAAAGCCTTCTTAAGCCTGTACACCATTTGTTCTTTGCCAGACACAACAAATCCTTGTGGCTGATCAATGTAGATCTCTTCTTCAAGGAAGCCATTGAGAAATGCAGACTTCACATCAAGCTGGTAGATTTTCCACTGCTTCTGAGCTGCCAAGGCAACCAGTAACCTTATGGTGTCTAGCCTGGCCACTGGTGCAAATGTTTCCAGATAGTCCAGGCCATATTTTTGGCTGAATCCTTTGACTACAAGTCGGCCTTGAGTTTGTTTAAGCTCCCATCAGCATTTTTCTTGGCTCGATAGACCCATTTTACTCCAATAACCTTCCTCTTGGTCGTCTAGGAACCAATTCCCATGTCTGGTTCTTCTCAATCATAGCAATTTCATCAATCATTGCCTGTTTCCAGCCTTTATCAGCTTCAGCTTCTTCAAAACTGCATGGCTCCACTATGGCAACTTGTGCTCTTTCATAAATTTCAGCCAAAGGTCTAATGCCTCTGACTGGCATGTCATCAACGTCCATTTCAGGATCATTTTGATCAGCTTCAAACTGATCTGTTATAAGTTCTTCAGAATGGCTTGTGTTCATTTCTTTCCCAATTCCAACAAGCCTTCTCATCAAACACTACATCTCTGCTCACTTGGATTTTGTTGGTTAAAGGATCCAGGATCCTATAACCCTTTTTGACCATACTATACCCGGTTAAAATACCAGGAGCAGCTCTTTTGGACAACTTTTCCCTCTTTACAGCTGGTACTTGGCTGTAACATAGGCAACCAAAGACTTTCATATGAGCCAATGATGGCTTGAACCCGAACCAGGCTTCAAAAGGTGTCTTGTGAGCAAGTGCTTTAGTTGGAAGCCTATTCTGAATGTAGACAGCAGTGTTGACAGCTTCAGCCCACATTGTCTTGGGTAGATTTTTTTCAAACAACAAGCATCTGGCCATATCCATCAGGCTCCTGTTCTTCCTTTCACTAACCCCATTTTGCTGGGGTGTATAAACATTGGTTAGCTGGTGTTTGATGCCAGCATCTTTGCACAAGGCTTGGAACTGAGCTGAAGTGTATTCAGTTCCATTATCTGACCTTATGGTCTTTATTTTGTAGCCTGTTTCTGTTTCCACTTCAGCTTTAAACTTCTTAAACACTTGAACAACCTCTGATTTATGCTTCAAAAAATAAATCCAGCAATATCTGGTACAGTCATCAATAAAGAGAATAAAGTACCTGTTGCCACTTAGTGATTCAGTCCTCATGGGGCCACAAACATTGGTGTGCACCAATTCCAGCTTGCTTGATGCTCTCCAGGTGGTGTTTGCAGGAAATGGAAGCCTTGCTTACTTTCCCATCTGACAAACCTCACAAACATCTTCAATGTGAACTGTCTTGGTGAAGTTTTCAACCATTTCCTTGCTGACCATCCGAGCCATGGATTTGAAGTTGGCATGACCAAGTCTTTGATGCCAAAGCTTGGTGTCATTAGTTGAAGCAACATGAGTTGAGTGTGAGTCACTTGACCAGTTGACTTCAAAGCATTTGTCACTCATGGTGACTGTCATGAGGCTCGATCCATTTGGATTAGTGATTTGGCACTCCTGGCCTTTAAACACAACAGAGTACCCTTTTTCTAGCAGTTGAGTAATGCTAAGTAGGTTCCTGTCAATTTCAGGTACCAGCAACACATCTTTGATAATTTTGCCATCTGTGGCAGTGCATATTTGCACATCTCTCTTGCCTTCAGCCTTGATGAGCTGACCATTACCAATTTTCACCCTGGTTTTGCAGCTTCTATCCAAGGTTTTGAAAATTGTTTCATCTAGTGACATGTGGTTGGCGCAGCCACTGTCCAGCAACCAGCCTTTTGTACCTTTCTTCTGGCCAGCTGAGCATGAAACAGGAAAGACTTGTTCTTCATGGTCACTACTGTCTTCAGCCACTCGAGCTTCTTCATTCTTGTGTTGAGGTTGGTTTTTGCCAGGTTTGCCTTTTTCTTTGCAGACTCTTTCAACATGGCCCTTCTTCTTGCAGTGTTGACACACGGCATCTGGCCTGAACCAGCATCTGGCCTCTTGATGACTAGGTCTTTTACAAAATCTGTAGAGTCGATCTTCTCCTCTTGCAGCATCAGGCTTAGGCCTGTTTCTCCAGTTCTTTTTGCCTTTATAGGCTGAGGTGCTCGGGGCTGCTTTGGCCTTATCTTGGAAAGCACCCTCCTGGTGCTCCTCCGATCTGCTGGCCCTCCTTTGCTCTTATGCATACAGAGCATTGATCAGCTCTGTTAAAGAGATACTGGTCAGATCCCTTGAATCCTCTAAGGAGGATATTTTTGCTTCGTACCTCTCCGGTAAGGTAGAGAGCACTTTCTCCACAATCCTTGCCTCATCAAATTGCTTACCAAGGAGCCTTATGCTATTAACTACAGACCATGATTCCGCCGAGAATACTTCTTGTGATTTCTTCTTCCTTCATCTTCAAGTTTTCAAAATCCCTTCTTAGGTTCAAGAGCTGCTGCTGCCTTGTCCTCTCAGTACCTTGGAACTCCTCCTTAAGCTTGTCCCAGGCCTACTTTGGAGTCTCACAAGCCATGATTCTAGTGAAAATAACATCAGAAACACAGTTCTGAATGCATGACATGGCCTTGTGCTTTTTGCTTTTTTCTTCAGAGTACTGCTTCATTTGAGCCACTGTTGGATTTGCTCTCAATGGTTCTGGTTCAACATCTGAGTTAACTACCTCCCATAGATCAAATGCTTGGAGGTAGGTTCTCATCTTGATTAGCCAAATGTGATATCCTTCTCCATTGAAAAGCGGAGGTGCGGTGGTGTGAGAAGCTTGATGAAGCCATCTTGTTTTATATTGAATATGAAACAGGTCCTCTAAGAAATTAGCTCTGATAC
The DNA here is from genome assembly GCA_025698465.1 of Gossypium longicalyx. Classification (NCBI taxonomy): domain Eukaryota; kingdom Viridiplantae; phylum Streptophyta; class Magnoliopsida; order Malvales; family Malvaceae; genus Gossypium; species Gossypium longicalyx. Next base: position 9,080,847 of record CM046999.1, on the reverse strand, counting down.
CAATTGTTGGGTTTTCAACACACTTTAATCGGATAAAGTAAGAATTTCAAACAGAGCACCAGCAGCAATGTATTATACCCGAGTAAAATATGAAAGAAAAATGCTTGAAGTTCAAGCTTTTAGCTACTGTCAAGAATGGAGAACAGAACTTAGAATTTTTAGAAGGCAAAGGAAGAATGGAGCATATGGAAGAAAATCTGATGATTTCATTCATTTGAAACATTGGCTTAAAGCCATTACATATACTAGTCATTTGGCTGGTCAAAATAAATCAATTACATCACCTAATGCATACCTAATACCACTAATTACATTGGAACTTACAAAACTAAACTTGTACACTTAAACAAAGTTGATTTATCAATCTATCAGCACCTAACTACATCAAACATGTTACCAACTAAGTTCAAATCAAACTAAGCAACAAAACATTAGCTAAAAGTAACAAAATAAAACTGAAGAAACAGTAGCATAAACATCTTTAGTTGCACATACTTTACCCGGGTAAAGTATGTGCATTAATCTGCATGAGCTGCATGTGTTGCATGGGAACTAACTTCAACACTAGCGTTGAGAAAATTCTAGGGAAGCATCTGTTTATTTTGGACCTTCACTCCAATTCACTTCAAGGACCACTTCCAACTCCACCACAGGCATTGGCGTATTTCTTAATCTCAAACAATGAGTTGGTTGGAGAAATCCCTTCCAAGATTTGCAATTTGAGTTTTCTTTTTGTACTTGACTTCTCTAAGAACAAGTTGGGCGGAACTATTCCAGATTGTTTTAGGACAATTAGCGACCAGCTCTCAATGGTTGCTTTGAATTTGATAACAGTTAATCTCAATGGTAACCAACTTGAAGGATCAATTCCGCATTCATTAAAGAATTGCCACAATTTGGAAGTTTTAGATTTGGGCAACAACAACATAAATGATACATTTCCTTATTGGTTAGGTACGCTTCCACATCTGCAAGTTCTTCTCCTTCGGTCTAATAGATTGCATGGTGACATGTAAAATTTCAATGGAACATTTTCCTTTAACGGCCTTCGAATGATTGATCTCTCTCGAAATGAGTTTACGGTCACATCCTACCGAGCTATTTGAAAGTTTAAAATCAATGAAAGATATTCCGGTAGACAAAAGTGGTCCAAAGTACATGGGAGGAGATTATTATCGAGACTCTGTATTTATAACAATGAAAGGGTTGGATTTCAAACTTGAGAGAATTTTAACTTCTTTCACTGTTATTGATTTTTCAAGCAATCATTTCAAGGGGTCGATTCCTAAAGAAGTTGGAGAACTTAACTCACTCATAATGCTCAACTTCTCGCACAATATCTTAGCAAGTAATATCCCACCATCACTTGGAAAAGTGGCAGCACTTGAATCTTTGGATCTCTCATCAAACAAGCTTCAAGGAAGAATCCCAGTGCAGTTAACTGGCTTGACATTTCTTGGAGCATTGAATCTTTCTCATAACAATCTTGAGGGGCAGATACCGTTAGCTAATCATTTTGATACTTTCTCAAATGATTCCTTCAATGGAAACTCCAAACTATGTGGATTTCTTTTGTCAAAGAAATGTGGCAACAATTACGAACCAGAATCACCTCCATCAACAATTGCGGACGAATTTGAAGCAACACTTGTTTGGAAAATTGCAGCAATGGGTTATGGAAGTGGACTAGTGCTTGGATTGAGTATGGAATACATAGTTTTCACAACTAGGAGACCCCGTTGGCTAGTGAAAATGATCAAGCGAAACCCAGAAAAGAGAATAAGAAGAAGGATCCATCGAAATAGAAGGAGAAAGAATTAGCAACGGATGCTGTAGGGTTTGTTTCTAGCATATTTTCCACAATATTTTCTATGTATTCTATTTATAACCAAAGTTTCATGCATGATTTTCAATAAAAAAATTGGACATGTCATGTTTCTCCGTAGTAATATAAAATTGGATTATTTTAGACTGTTTTACCTATAAAGGCGCTTATCCAAGTTTATTTATGGAAATGGACTAATTTTTTATTATTTACTAGAAATGGCCGAAAATGAAAAATGCATCCACGTAAGAGCGTTTTTGGGTGAAATTTCAGCAAAATGAGCCCCTGGGGGAGCGATTTTGCCATGTCAACACAAAACGCGTTGACCTGGAAGCATTTTGCTAACGTGGCAAAATCGCTCCCCTAGGGGTACGTTTTGCTCCGTGTTTTTTCCCCCAACGGGTATTTGATTTTTTGACCGTTGGAGGTCCAACAGTAAAAAAAAAAAACTATAAAAACCCCTCCCTCATATTTTTCATACAATATTTCTTCAAATTTTGGCAAAAAAGCTCTCAAATTTCTCCCTAAATTTCTCAAATCTCTCAAATTTCTCCTTAAATTTCTCAAAGCCCTCTTTAATTAATTGTTTCCTTTAAATTTTTTCTAAATTAGTATTATTTTTTTATAATTTCAAAAATATTTAATCGTGTTAGTAATGGCCAGTGAATTAATTTGTCTCAGTCATAAACATATCTTCGTCGAACAAATGAAAATGGTAAGGGTTAATTTTAATTTTTGAATATTATTTAATATTTTTTCATTTATATAATTTTAATTAATTTTTATTTTATAATTTTTTATAACAGTCTGTGGATCGAGTGCTACAATGTTATATTTCGTAATATGTCTGGTCCTCCATCACCGTTGATAGAAAATTACTTGTGCGAAGCGGGTTTTTGGCATGTAGCCACTATAGGCCTGGGGCAAAAATTGGACTCGAAACTCATTAGCATGTTAATAGAGAGGTGGAGACCTGAGACGCACACATTCCATTTTCCATGTGAAGAGTGTTCCATCACTTTGGAGGACGTGCAGTTACAATTGGGATTGCCGGTGGATGGGTTCGCACTCACTGGGTCCGTTCAATCTGCTGATTGGAGAGGCATATGCTACGATCTTTTGGGTGCAATTCTGGATAATATTTACGGAGGTCAGATCGAGATGGGCTAGTTACGAGACATATTCCTAGAGTCGGGTAATTATTCGACTGAAGTAGAAAGAATACGATATGCTCGGGCATACATCCTTGAGATGAATAGAGGTTATTTGATGTCAGGCTTGTCACGAAATCTCATACATCTGAGGTGGCTGTTGAAACTCATTGATTTTAGAGCAGCTAGAAAATTTAGTTGGGGGTTTGCCGTGTTGGCAACATTGTACTGGGAGATGTGCAGGGCAACGCCACCAAATAAAGCAAAAATCGGAGGTTGTCTATCACTACTACAATCATGGGCTCGGTTTCGCTTTCCATATTTATTTCCTCGAGTGAATCACCCATATACATTCTCACTCATTACAAGGTAAAATTTTTATTTTATTTTACAATTATTACATAGATTTAAAATAAAATTGTATGCTAAAAATTTATTTAATTAGGTAGAACTATTTGGCGAGTTATGTTGGAATACCTACCGCTCTTGAAGATATACGACTTCTATTAGACCAACGGTCGAAAGCGCAAGTAAGTATTAAATAAAATATATATACATAAAATAGTCGTTTCATATTTAGTATTTAGTATTATGTATATAACTAATATTTTGTAGACAAGGTTTGTTGGATGTTTCAGAGACAAGGTTTTCAAAAGGGTTACCTGGCTCAATTGGTAACCTTAAACACTTGAAAACACTCGGTCTTTCTCATTGTGTTTTTATGAGGTTCATCCCTTCAGCACTGGGAAACCTGACAAAACTCAGCTTCTTGGATATCTCAGGCATCAAGTTTCAAGGGAAAATTCCAGATGTTTTTGGGAACTTATATGATCTAAGTTCCATGGATTTTTCCTTTAACAATTTCAGCTGTGTCTTTCCATTATCAACATTTAACCTCACCAACCTTACTTACATGAAATTCTCTGGGAATTTCCTTCACGATACCCTTCCTAAAAACATAAGTGGACTTTCATATCTGCGAAAACTCTACTTAAAATGCAAACTTGCTTAGTGGTAGAGTACCAGGTCCGTTCTTTTGTCTACCATCTTTGGAGCATCTAGACATCGGCTCTAACAAACTTAATGGTCCCATTGACACAATCCAAGAGCCCAATCTACTCTGATTTGTTGATTTATCACAGAATGAAAAATAGGGAACAATTTCAAGTTCTTTCTTTAACCTCATCAACCTTACTTTTCTTAACCTTTCATCTAATAACGTGAGTGGCAATATCAAATCATGCATGCTTGTGAAGCTTAGGAATCTAGAGTTTCTTGATCTTTCATTTAACAACCTACTATTATTAACAAGGTGTAGTAATGATGTCAATTTTACCCTATCCATGATAAATCTGTTTCATTTCTCTTCTTGCAACATGCAATGTTTCCCAAGCTTTTTGAATGCATCCAAGCACTTTCAAGTTTTAGATCTTTCTAATAACCAAATTCATGGTTCTATTACAAAATAGGAAGGCGAAGGATAGGAGGGCTTGGGCACTTTGAAGCTTTCTATGAACTTCATAACTAGCGTAGAGCAAATTCCAAGGAAGTATCTATCTATTCTGGACCTTCGCTACAATTCACTTCAAGGATCACTTCCAACTCCACCACAGGCATTGTGTTATTTCTTAATCTCAAACAATGGGTTTGTTGGAGAAATGTAACAGCCCGTTTTTAGGTCAAATCGGAACAGTGGTTTTGAGGCCACAAATTCGAGGTCAAAAAATTATTTTAATATTATTTTTTGTGTTTACAGCATGTGAATATATATGTGTGTGAAAATTTCGTGAGCTAATTTTATCGTTTAATAGCTCAATTTGAGAAAAAGGACACGTAAAATGCAAAAGTTGCATTCTACTTGTTTAAAGTGCTTAATTACCATGGCTTATTAAATGAAAGGTCCTTAGTTGTTATTAAACCATTGTTAGTGGAGATGGACATAAATACGCATATATTATGTGATTATTAATGTTTTAAGTAAAGGGTAAAATGGTAAACTATGTATTAATGTAAAATAATTAAAATAAAAAGCCAAAATCATTTTATTTTCCAACATCCTCCATCGAATATAGAGAAAAGAAACAGCCATGGAAGCATTTTAGGGTTCAGATCTTTTTTATTTTTGATTGAGGTATGTTTTGAGCTCGATTTTTGATGATTTCTACGTTTTGTGATCGTTGCTTCGTATTCTAGCTAGCCCATACCCTAATTTCTGAATTTGTTGATAAATTTGTTAGTTGCCATTGATGATATCTTGATTTTTTTGAATGTTGATGGTGGAAAATGAATAATTGTTGAAATGATTACTATGTTTTGTTAAGTGATTTTTAGAGAAAATAAAAATTAGGGATTAAATTGTGAAAAGATGAAAATGTGGGGTTAAAAGTGTGAATAAATGAAAATAATGGGCTACTAGGAGTCTATGAAGAATTTTGCTAGCATGAAATTAGAAAGAAATTGTCTAATTTTTGTTTTTATGAATTGAGGACTAAATTGTAAGAAATGTGAAAGTTTATGGCTAAAGTGTAAAAATGCCCAAATATGTGTTTAAGGATTAAATTGAATGAGTGGTTGACTAAATGGATTAAGTTTGAATACATATAGATCAAGAAAGAAAGAAGTTGGATTTAGATCGGGGGATATCGAAAGTTATCGAGTAATCAATCTAATTCGTCAATTTCGAGTACGAGGTAAGTTCATATGTGGTAATTTCATTATAAATGTATGTTATATGCTTTGGTATTGTATAGAAATGTGATTGTGAGATTACGAATAATGTTTGAATTGTGAATACGACCAAACAGATGTGTTCGACGATGAAATCAACAAGTGAAACTCCTGGTTGAACCTTAGGAATAGTTTATAATGCTAATGTCATGCCATTAGGTTAATGTATTGGCTTCGAGCCATGATACCGGCTCTTCAGCTTCGAATAATACCTTGATTTGGCTACGGGCCATGGTATAGGTATTTAGAGAAGAGTTACCTTGATTTGGCTACCGGCCATGGTATAGGTACTTATCGATTGTGATCCTTGAGTATCCGATTTCTATTCCGAATGGTTCAACGGGTAAAGAATGACGTAGTTGAGAAAGAGGTTAGTATGAGACGGTACAGGTACGTACGGAACCTATTCGAGTATTACATTGAGAAAGTTCATTGAGATGGTATTTGATCATGTTTTGAGACATGATAAAGGTTTGTGGTTAATGTGATGTTGATTTTGGTAAAGTGAAAATAGTTAAATTACATTTATTTGATGAATTGAGTTAATCACTTACAAACTTACTAAGCTATGAAGCTTACTATGTGTTATTTGTCTATGTTTTATAGATAATTAAAGCTAGCTCGGATTCGGGGATCGTCAGAAACCATCATCACACTATTGATCATTTTTGTTAGTACTTTTGAAGCCTTGTATATATGGTATATGGCATGTATAGGCTAGTCTCATTATGATACTTTGGTTGTGAATATAACCATGAGATTTGGCTTATAATTTATATGTTTTGATTGGTATGGATAGCCATGTGTGATGGCTTAGTTTGGTATGTTTTGGTATAAATGTGGCTAAGGTTTCATAGTTGTTCAAATGGTAATGTTTTGAGTTTAGTAAAGGATTTATATGGTATGATTGAAGTTGACAAATTGAGAAGATATATGCTTGTGAATGAATGTTGGATGATATAAGTTTTTGAATAGGAATTAGGCTTGAATTGATTATGGAAATTGATTGAAATAAATATGGTATGAATTGTGCATTTTGGATGATGATTTTGGGATGCCTATTGTATGATGGATTGGTACCATTTTTGGTTGCTAGGTGTGCATGAGAAAAGGGTGGCAAATTGGCTTCACAAATAGCCTATTTTTGTTCGTACGGGTAGAGACACGGGCCTGTGTCTCAGTCGTGTACGACACACAGTCATGCTACATGGTTGTGTATCCTCTGAGGTATCCCTTCAATATTAAGTTAGTATACCGTACAGGTTTGACTCGGTCTAGACACACAGGGGTGTCTATTGGCCATGTGACCCAAGTCAGTAACCCCTTCTGATTTCTCACGGCCATGATACACGAGCGTGTTTCCGGCCGTGTGGTACAAGTTAGTATGTATGCCCTATTTTCACACGGTCTGTGACACGGGCGTGTCTGGTGGCCGTGTGAGGCACACGGCCTGTTCACACAGGCGTGTGACCCCTAAATGCCTAAAAATTTTATAAGTTTCTCAAAGTTTGCAAATGTTATCAGTTTAGTCCCGAACCTCGTTTAAGCATGTGTTAAGGTCTCATAGAACCTTATAAGGGAAAATATGATTATGTTAGATTGATATTTATGTGAAATTGAATCATGTATGAGAAATGAATGATTTATGTTGTGATTGATCGGTAATGCCTTGTAACCCTATTTCGGCGACTGATACAGGTTAGGGGTGTTACAAGAAATCCCTTCTAAGATTTGCAATTTGAGTTTTCTTTATGTATTTGACTTGTCCATGAACAAGTTGGGTGGAACTATTCCAGATTGTTTTGGGACTTTTAGCGACCAACTCTCAATGGTTGTTTTGAGAACAGTTAAACTCAATAGTAACCAACTTGAAGAATCAATTCCATAGTCATTAACAAACTACCACAGTTTGGATGTTTTAGAATTAGGCAACAACAACATAAATGATACATTTCCTTATTGGTTAGGTATGCTTCCAAATCTGAAAGTTCTTGCCTTCGATCTAATAGATTCCATAGTGACATACAAAATTTCAATGGAACATTTTCCTTCAGCAGCCTTTGAGTGATTGATCTCTCTCGAAATAAGTTCACTGGTCACATCCCACCTGAGTTATTTGAAAATTTAAAATCAATGAAAGATATTCCGGTAGACAAAAGTGGTCCAGTGTACATGGGAGGAAATTATTATCAAGACTCTTTAATTGTAATAATGAAAGGGTTGAATTTCAAACTTGAGAGAATTTTGAACTTCTTTCACAGTAATTGATTTTTTAAGCAACCATTTCAAGGGGTCAATTCCTAAAGAAGTTGGAGAACTTAAGTCACTCATAGTGCACAACTTCTCGCACAATAGCTTAACAGGTAATATCCCATCATCACATGGAAAAATGGTAGCACTTGAATCATTGGATCTCTCGTCAAACAAGCTTGAAGAAAAAATCACAGTGCAATTAACTGACTTGACATTTCATGGAGCATTGAATCATTCTCATAACAATCTTGAGGGACAGTTACTGTTAGCTAATCATTTCGATACTTTCTAAAATGATTCCTTCGATAGCAACTCCGGACTATGTGGATTTCCATTGTCAGATAAATGTGGCAACAATCAGGAACTAGAATCACCTCCATCAACAGTTGTCGACGAATCTGAAACAACCCTTGTTTGGAAATTTGCAGCAATGGGTTATGGAAGTGGACTAGTGCTTGGATTGTGTATGGGATACATAGTTTTCACAACTCGGAGACCCCGTTGGCTAGTGAAGATGATCAAGTGAAACCCACAAAAGAGAAGAATGATCCATCGAAGTGGAAGGAGAAAGAGTTAGCAGTGGATGATATAGGGTTTGTTTCCAGCATCTTTTCCATAATATTTTCCGTGTATTTTTGTTATAAGTAATGTTTCATGCATGATTTTTAATAAAAGTTTAAACATCTCTTGTTTCTCCACATTACCATAAAATTGGGATTTTAATTATTTCAGGAAACAAAAATATCCCTTCCAAAGCCATAGCTGTCGATTATACCATGGGGAAGCGAGAAAATTTTTTTGGTCGAAAATAAAATTTTAAATTTTAATACTCTATATATTTATCATTTCTAAAGGAGTAAATTAAATTTTTATAATTTTAGGGAGGTCGAAGTGTAATTTTATCTTTATTAATTTAAAATTTTAAAAATTTTTAAAGGGCTTAAATAGTAATTTTCCAAATTAAGGGGGATCGAGGCCCATGCTATCCCCCCTAGATTCGCCTCTGGATTATAGTAATATAATCACGGGTAAAAACCCTCAAAACTTAATGGCAAAAGAATGAATAGTAAAAAAGATGGAGACAAAAACTAAACTCCGAAACCCGAAAACAAAAAACCCTCAAAACTTAAATACAAAATTCTCCAAAAGTGTTATAAGTTCTAATCTTTTTAATGGATGTGTTTTCTAATATTGAAAAAGAGCCTATTTGTAGGCAAAATTCATAGGTGAAAAAAATTTTGCTAATAAATGCTAAATATATTATACTAATAAATACTAAATCTTCTACAAAGAAAATATATTTTGTTTAACTTGATTTGCAAGTAATCTCTTATTTAACAGGAACTTAGGTCACACAACTCTAGCAAATTTTTTAACTGGGATTGAATTCCCTATCAGTTGATTAAGGGATGAGGTGAGTAACCACAACATCACATCTCATGATTAAAATAAAAATAAATTTAAACAAAAATTCGACCATAAATTTAGTGAGTATCATATAAACCAAAACCTGAATAACCTTAATAATTAGAATCGGTTGAATACAACCTATAATAACAATTTGCTAGTTTCAAACAAGCCCAACCCACTTTTATATTAATAAAGTAGTGGCTTGTAACATTTATTTTTATTTATACAATAAGTATTAAATAATATCTCACAAGGATGGATTATGATTACGACATGGATACCAATTATTGTAGACACAAAATAAAAGTTTGAACACAATGATGCATTAATTTACATGAAAATTCAACCATAAATTTACTTAGTATCATATAAACCAAATGTTGAAGAACCAAAGACATTATATTATTCGAGCAAAAAAATACAAGATGAAACAGGACCCAAATCAAACTCCCATCTACTTCTGTTTGTATTATTTCATATTAGTTTTTAATATATTTTTTTATAAAAATTAATATTTTATTTTTAAATTAGTAAAAACTTAAAAAGATATAAAATGATAGGTTTTATTTTTTTTTAAATCCAATCAAATGATGGTTCCAAACTGGTAGAATTTGATATAAATAATTTTATTTTTATGCAATGTTTTTGAAACTAGATCGGTGTGTGACACTCTTTACCTAGGATGAACTTGTAGCTTACGAGTAAAGGATGTCACATTTGAACACTAACACTATTTAACACGAAAATCAATTTTAAAACTTTGTTTTAAACATAATTAGACTCATTTGAAGCTAATTAATTCATTGCTAAGCTTCTTTTAAAGTTTGGTTACAGACAGAAATCATTCGGGGCTTCATCAAGTCAAGATAGGGTAAACAAGGTTAATGTCACTACACTAGGAAATGAGTGTCACGACACTGAAAGCAGCATTTTCAGTATCGTAACACTAATTGCCAGTTTAGCATTGCTTCTAAGAATCACTTTTGAGGAAAAAAATACATTTTAGATAAAAGCATTGCTAAATAAGATGTTTTTGAGCTTTTCAAAAATATTTTTAGGACAAAAAAATGTTTTACAAAAGTAGTTTTGTAGCCAAAAACAGAAGCAAAAAATTTTAGCTTTTGCTCAAAAATGCTTTTTGGCCTTAAAAAAATGTTTTGGCATGTTTTGAGTAGGAAAAATGTTGTAAAAATTACACCAAATGGTAAGATTGGAAAGTTGTCCAATCGTCAGACCTGAATTACGAAATGCTACTATAGTTACTGAAGCAAACCACATACAATTCATAGCATCTAATTCATTCCATTATTGATTTATGACATAATTAACATAAAATTTTTTTAACTGATCATTTTAATTTAAATGATAATTATCACTAACTTTTCCTCTTATATTTTATGCTAAAGGGTACTCCCATATCCTTGTATCCATGTGTGGATTTGCACCATGTACGAGTATTTTAACAAAAACGAAGACACTAAGCATGTTTTTATCGCAAATTGTTGTTTTTAAGCACTAGGCAAGTTGGGCATCATTTGTGTCAAAGATCTCATCCATGAGATAATGATAGTGGGACCTCATTTCAAGGAAGCCAACAACTTCTTTTGCCCATTTAAGCTCAAGGCACCATTGGGTGGTCTGAAGAAGAAGAGAAACCATTATGTCGAAGGTGGAGATACCGGTCTAAAGAAGAAGAGGAATCATTACGTTGAAGGTGGAGATGTCTTTTTTTGGTTTATTTTGTAATTTTAATTTATGCTGGAAGTTAGAATCACTTTTTTGTTATAAAAGACATGGATATTTTTGCCATTGTTATACTTTGACCGAGAGCTTTCTCAAAGTTCTTTTCCTTTAGAATTTATTACTAATATTATATATTTTTATTTTTATTAATTTATATTTTAATAATAGTTACATTAAAAATGTTATTAAACTATATATTTTTCCTTATGTTATAGGGTACTCTGATCATTTAAGCCTTTTTTCTTATGTTATTCAATATCTATTCCATTCAACCAAACATAAAAATACAATTACAGCTCTATTCTATTTCATTCCATTCCATTTAATCAAACAATTGAATTACTGATTACAATTATATTCTATTACAGTTCAATTCCATTACAACTCTATTTCATTACAACCCTATTCCATTTTCCCCAACCAAATGTGGTGTTATAGTTTTATTCAAGTAATAACTCTATTTTAGAATTAGCACAATATTTTTTAGGGTAAATTATCAAAACGATCACTTTGGTTTGCCTCATGTTACATTTTAGTCACTTATGTTTGAAATGTTACGTTTTAGCCACTTGTATTATTGTTTTGTTATGAAATGATCACTCTGCTGTTAGGATCTGTTACCTCCCAAATGGCAGTCCAACATGACAACTAAAATGAATTTTAAATGCCAACGTGGATGTCTAACCAAGTAAATTAATTGATTTTTTAATTAAATAAATTTAATTAATTGAAATTTCTAAATTAGTTAAAGGAAAATGTTAAATTGGTTTCCCAAAATAATCAAAACCAATCTAAGCCCTAAATGCATCAGATTAATCCTTGAATTGGAAAAAAGAATTATTGGTCTCTTTTTTCTTTTAGTTTTCATTTCCATTTTGACTGAAAAAACCATCTATTTTCTTAGTCATCTTTGTTGAATCAAAACAATAGAAATTAAATTGAGTGCTCCATCAATTGGTTGGATTTTTTTATTCAAAATGGAAGAATAAAAGATCTATTCAATGGAGGGTTCGAGCATGAATTACAGTTAAAATTGAGTGCAAAAATAATGTAATAAAAGTGACCATTTTGTAACAAAATGATAGCGTAAGAGACTAACATGTAACCTGAGGCAAACAAAAGTGACTATCTTCATAGTTACCCACCCAACTTTTCCATCTTCCATTCCTTCAAAACATCATTTTAAGACATAATCCAAATCTCATTGGTTATCTACCAGAAACAAATTGGAGCAGTCCCCTTAGTTTGTTGGATGTTTTAGGGACAAGGTTTTCAAAAGGGTTACCTGGCTCAATTGGTAATTTTAAACACTTGAAAACACTTAACCTTGATAGTTGTGTTTTTATGGGGTCAATCCTTTCAGCCCTCGGAAACCTCACAAAAATCACCTTCTTGGATATCTCAGGCAACATGTTCCAAGGGCAAATTCCTGATGTTTTTGGGAATTTAAACAATCTAAGTTTCATGGATTTTTCCTCTAACAATTTCAGCGGTGTCTTCCCTTCATCAGCATTTAACCTCACCAGCCTTACTTTTATAGACTTCTCTTCAAATTTCCTTCGGGGTACCCTTCCCAACAAAATAAGTGGACTTTCGTATCTACGAGAACTCCACTTATAAGCAAACTTGCTTATGTTGGTGTTGGGAGTAAAAAAAAACAAATTTGAACTGAAACTTGAGCAACAAGGCTCGATGCTTGCTGAGGAAACAAACAGAATTCAAGAACAAAAATAAAGGAAAGATGGAGAGTATTTCGAATGAAAAAGATAATGATTTTTCATTAAGAATGAATAATATCATAATGCCAATACATAAACCAAGCATTCAGCTTGTCAAAATCAGTATATGGTCACCTAAACACTACCTACTACCACTAATACATTGAAATTGGATAACCAAAACTTGCACACATGACCAAAGCTGAGTTAGCAGCTTAGTCACCATCAAATTACATCAAATATTAACCTAACATGGTTCAAAATGAACAATATTACTTTATAGCAACCAAAGAGAACAAAAAAGAACCAAATGACAGCAGCTGCACTTGGTTAGTCTGCTCCTGCATGGCTTGGTGTGCTTGGCCTGCTTCTTAGTGCTACATGCTGACCAACCTTCAATAGCTTAGAGGTAGAGTACCAGGTTTGTTGTTTAGTCTACCATCTTTGGAGTATCTAGACCTCCACTCTAACAAACTTAATTGTCCCATTGGCCCAATCCAAGAGCCTAATCTTATCCTCCTCAACCTTACTTCTCTTGACCTTTCATCTAATAACTTGAGTGGCAATATCAAGTCATGCATGCTTGTGAAGCTTAAGAATCTAAGGTCGCTTGATCTTTCATTTAACAACTTACTATCATTAACTAGGTGTAGTAATGATGTCAATCTTACCCTACCCAGGATAATTGAGTTCCATTTGTCTTCTTGCAACATGCAACGTTTCCCAAGCTTCTTGAATGCATCCAAGCACCTGAAAGTTTTAGATCGTTCTAATAACCAAATTCATGGTTCTATTACAAAATGGGAAGGCGAAGGATGGGAAGACTTGCGTACTTTGAACCTTTCTATGAACTTCTTGACTAGCGTTGAGAAAATTCCAAGGAAGCATCTGTATATTTTGGACCTTCACTCTAATTCATTTCAAGGAATACTTCCAACTCCACCACAGGAATTGAGTTATTACTTAATCTCAAACAATGAGTTAGTTGGAGAAATCTCTTCCAAGATTTGCAATTTGAGTTTTCTTTATGTACTTGACTTGTCTAAGAACAAGTTGAGTGGAACTATTCCAGATTGTTTTCAGTCTTTTAGAGACCAACATTCAGTGACTATTTTGAGAACAGTTAATCTCAATGATAACCAACTTGAAGGATCAATTCCACAGTCATTAACGAACTGCTACAATTTGGAAGTTTTAGATTTAGGCAACAACAACATAAATGATACATTTCCTTATTGGTTAGGTACGCTTCCTAATCTAAAAGTTCTTGTCCTTCGATCTAATAGATTCCACGGTGACATGCCAAATTTCAATGGAACATTTTCCTTTAGCAACCTGTATACACTCAATTTTGCCCAGGCCCAGAAATAAGTCCAAAAACAAAAATAATAAACCCCAAAAAAAAAACGAAGTCCAAGTGCAGTCCAGAATTACAAATATAATTTGGCCCAATCGGAATGACCCATTACTTGAAAAGATTTAAGGTCCATCTACAAGCTTGACTCATATGGAAATATAATCTTCAATGATATACAATCTTAGATATGATATACAATCTTAGATATGATACAATCTTAGATATGATTGCAATCTTAGATATGATATGCAATCTTAGAAGATATGATTTTATAATCTTAGAGATTTAATTTGTAGATACCTTTTAATCTTAACTGTTGATGTAATTGATCTGTACCGTTGGATTTGAGGAGGTTCAACTATAAATAGAGACCTCTCCCTTCATTGTAAACACACTGGAGTTTTGGGAAACAATAAAATTTTTTAGAGCTTTCACTCAAATTTCTCTCCCTCGTACGTTCTTATTTTCTACGGTTTGTTCTTATTTTATTCTTTGTTCATCTTCGTTTTTCAACCATTTTTATTTTGATTTAATCCATGTTTCCCTGATTTTTCTATATATTTTAATTTTTTAATAATTTTAGTATCATATCAAACTACTTCATTTTTAATTATTTTTTTTAGTATTACTTGCAGTAAATTATTTTTTTAAATTTTACTCAAATCATTATTTTAAAAAATATATTTCATTTAATTGTCATATTTTATCCAAAAGTTTTTCTAAAATGAGGCAATATTTTTTGTATTTAGGAATTCGGGAAATAGTACCCTAACATACTGGGTTGCGATTTCCCGTTTGTCTAAATGTCTAAAGTATCCTTCTAAATAGATTTTGTAAATCACGAGATGATTTCAGTTATGAGAGTTTAAGAATATCGTGTCCTATCATGCTGGATGTGATGTTTGTATTCTTTCGGAGCTAAGGAATCTCGATTTTTCAACTTAAATAATTCCGGTTTTAAAAAAGGGATCCTATTTTTAAATCCTTTCAAATTTTTGACATTAAGACAGAAAACTATTCAATTTGGTACCAATTTTGGGCGTTGCGAGGGTGCTAATCTTTCCTCGTACGTAACCGACTCCCGAACCTGTTTTCTTAATTTTCGTAGACCAAAACGTTTTATAAGATGATCCAATCACACCTAAAAAAGGTTGGTGGCAACTCCCGTTTTCGTTTTTCAAAAGTCGATCCCCATTTTTCGAACAATCCTTTAAAAAATGGTTTCGACACAACCTTCAAATGATTGATCTCTCTCGAAATGAGTTCACTAGTCACATCCCACCTAAGCTATTTGAAAATTTAAAATCAATGAAAGATATTCAGGTAGGCAAAAGTGATCCAGTGTACATTGGAGAAAACTCTTATCGAGATTCTGTAATTGTAAAAATGAAAGCATCGGATTTCAAACTTGAGAGAATTTTAATTTCTTTCACAGTTATTGATTTTTCAAGCAACCATTTCACAGGGTCGATTCCTAAAGAAGTTGGAGAACTTAAGTCACTCATAGTGTTCAACTTTTCGCACAATAGCTTAGTAGGTAACACCCCACCATCACTTGGAAAATTGGTGGCACTTGAATCATTGGATCTCTCATCAAACAAGCTTCAAGGAAGAATTCCAATGCAATTAACCAAGTTGACATTTCTCGGAGTATTGAATCTTTCTCATAACAATCTTGAAGGGCCTATACCGTTAGCTAATCACTTTGATACTTTCCCAAACGATTCCTACGCCGGTAACTCCGGGCTATGTGGATTCCCATTGTCAAAGACATGTGGCAACGACCAGGAACCAAAGTCACCTCCATAAACAGTTGGTGATGAATCTAAAATAGCACTTATTTGGAAAATTGCAGCAATGGGTTATGGAAGTGGACTAGTGTTAGGATTGAGCATGGGATACATAGTTTTCACAACTGGGAGACCTCGTTGGCTAGTGAAAGTGATCAAGCGAAACCCAAAAAGGAGAATGAGAAGGAGGATCCATCGAAATGGAAGGAGAAAGAATTAGCAAGGGATCCACAATATTTTGCGTGTATTCTAATTATAAGCAAAGTTTCATGCATGATTTTCAATAAAAAAAATTAGACATGTCTTGTTTATCCAGAATAACATAAAATGGAAAAAATTTTCATTTTAAGGGACGGCACTTGTCAGTCCCCTAAATTCACCCATGGCTCTATAGTCTTTCATTATTGTAAGCACATTGGAAAAAAAAATCAAAAAAATACATGACTACACCAACAATGTAAATAAATTGAAAATTAATTTGCAGCATATGCTTCTGGAACCAGATGTTAGAGTCGCTGAATCGGATGTTACTAAAAATTAGTTTGCAAACTACCTTATGGCCATAAAACAGGCTTGCTGAGTCAGACTTCTAGCGTTGGGGGTCCTTTCTCTTCATCCAAACCCAACACCATGGCAACTACACTGAAAATTATTTGAAAGATATTAGAGGTAATATTAGATAAAGTTGCTTTGCACCATAAATTATTCTAGACCAAGTCATAATTAACCTAACAATCAGCATGTCATTTCCTTGTATCAAGATGATGCTATACCAAAATAATTTAGTAAAGAAGTTGCATAAAATGAATAGCCAGACTGTCTAAAAACGATGATGCATTCGACCAAACATTTTCATTATAATAATACCAACCTTTGTGACATTTGGTCTAGTCCACGATATTTGCAATGTTGGGAGTAAAAGAAACTCCAATGACAAGGGGATAATCAGCTTTAAACCTTATGAGAGAATATTCCAAGCACAATCCAGGAAACCACCTGCAATTTTGAATAATGAATTTGATCATTTTGGGACAACCATACATCTAGTTAGAAATTTTAAAAAGCGCAATTTATTCTTTAATTTAATTTATTTATTATATTCTTTAATTTAATTTAATTTTAGTTAAAAAATTAAAATAAGTAATCCAAATTATTAAGAAAATGTTGAATGTATTGGAAAAGAAGCCATTAATAGCCTTTGTTTTTATTTTAGTTTTTTTTATCGATTTTATAAATTTCTTGTCTCACTCTATCAAAGTTCTAATTAAAAGAATTTGAAAAAAAAAAAAGATTGAAACCAAATCCATTAAAATTGAAAGAGAAGAAACTGAAGCCCCTACTAGCATTTCTACACCTGTTTCTTTTTCTTTTTATTTTTCAAATTTAATTGATTTATTTTAGTTTTTTCATAAAAAATTAATCAAAATTTTGATAGGTTGGGACAAGAAAATTATAAAAATTGATTAAAAAACAAAAAGTAGAAATAAATACGGCTAAAGACAATTTTTTTCAAATTCATTCGACCCTTTTTATATAATTTGATTTACTTGTTTTAAAATTTTTTAATTAAAATTAAATTGAATTAGAGGCATTTTGCTATATACCGAGCTGTCGCTAAAAACAAAAATATTAGTCTAAAAGCTCTATACTAACTGTAAATGGGGTATTCTGACAAAAAATAACCGTTGCTAAATAAATATCGATATGGACTTTTACTGAAATAAATGTGACTGTCAAAATGGGCACAAAGGCATATACTGATAGTTTAGATGCTGCTAATGTATCAGCAACCAATATAGATATCAAACATATAGGGATTTTCTGGGCCGTCAACAAAAGGTTAAGAAGTGAAATTACAATTATATCCCTTAACATATAGCAATAGTGAAACCCTTCCGTAGAGTGCCTTATTAATATGGATATAACGACCATTATTATTGCATCGGTAGAAAGCAAAATTTCAATTATATCCTTAAACATATAGCATCAGTTTTGATTGTCGGTATAGATCCAATTGCTAATATTTTAATTTCATTTAATAATGTTATTTTCCATAAAAAGAATTAATAATTTAATATATTTATCACCTTATTTGAAATGGTCCAAACATAATCTAACAAAACCAAATACATAATTCAAATATAGTCCAAATATAGAAAAAATACATAATCAATATTGTGAAAAATAGAACGCCGATAATGACAATGTATCGCAAAGAAAAAGAAAGAAAAATGAAGAACACACAGATTTTTATGTGGAAACTCTTTCGGGAAAAAATCACGGGTAGAGGAGAAGATAATTCACTATGTCAAATTCAAATGATTATAAGAGGAGTAGGCTATGTCTATTTATAGGCTTGTAAAACCATATTCTAATAGAAGGTGTATAATAAGGTTGAAACACCTTATTCTAATCAATATCGAATAGATGAAGTGTAATAAGGTTGAAAAACCTTATTTTAAAATAAAATAAAAGAAGTGTAGTTCTATATGGATTTTACTTTTATTTTATTTTACCATTGTATTTGATTTTAACAAGGATTTGAGCTACTCAATTCTAACAATCTCCACCTTAACATGAATTCTCAATGAATAGGTTCTTCATCATGAACTCTCAACTAACAAGTTCTCCACCTCTTCCATGAAACCCTTTAAGGGGTATTTTTTCAACAATGAACACCAACCAAGTCTAAGTAATGCTCAAACTTGGTTATGGGAAGTGACTTAGTCATCATATTTGCAGGATTTTAATGAGTACTAATTTTGCTCACAATAATATCACCACGAGTAATAATATCACGAACAAAATGATACAGAATCTCAATGTGCTTCGTTTTCTCATGAAACATTTGATCTTTTGTAAGGAAGATGACACTTTGACTGTCACAAAATACTGTACTAATTTGAAGGTATTCATTGAGTTCACTAAAGAGTCCCTTCAACCAAATGGCTTCTTTACAAGCCTCAGTAATCGCCATGTATTCAGCTTCAGCGGTAGACAAAGCAACTGTAGTTTGCGAAGTGGCTTTCCAATTGTTTGCACAACCTTCAATTGTAAAGACATAACTTGTGAGAGATCTTCTATCAAGGTCTCTAGCAAAATCAGCATCAGCATACCCAATGACTCCATCTCTAGTTCTTCCAAACTGTAAGTAAACATTAGTAGTACATCGTAAGTATCTTAAAATCCTCTGAACTACTTTCTAGTGTTCTTTACCAAGATTCGACATGTATCTGCTAACTGCATTGACTGCATATGATAAATCTGGATGTGAACCAACCATAACATACATGGGAGATCCCACTGCACTAGAATATGGAACACGTAACATGTAATAGCTCATTTTTTAGTGGTGTCGAAAACAGTGGTTTCAGGGCCACCAAATTCGACAAGTAAGTTTGTAAATATTATTATCTACTATTTATGAGTCAAATATGATTTTAAAAAGGTTTTTTAATTGATAATTTATCTTATATAAGCGATTTATTAAGTTCAAGTGGTAAGACCCTAAGGTCAAGTGGTATTAAAAATGAGGTACCGGGACCTCGTTTCTATAAACCGAGCCATAAATGTTTTTTAAAATATTTACAAAGTGTCATTATGGTGGTATTAAAGTTTTGTTGAAAATTTTTAACGTTTCGATGGTTAATTAATTAAAAAGAACTAAATTGTAAAAGATGTAAAATTTGATCACTATTTAATTTGAGTGATTAAATGAATTGAATAAAGGAAAAGGGACTTAAATGGTAATTAAACCATGGTCAAATTTTCCAAGCGGTGGTGTTATGATTGAATCCACTAGCTTTTGGATTAATTGTTCTTTTAGTCCTAATTAGTTTAGGATTAAATTGTAAATAAGTTTATTTAGTTAGAATTTAATTTAATTGAAGGACCAATTGTGAAATTAAACCTTCTTTTGATGGTAATTATGCCATATATTTATGTGATGGACAAATATGGATATGACTTTAGTGTTTTATTTATTTATTAACCAATGGTAAAATAGTAATTTAATAATTAAATTAAATAAAATTTGTATCATCATTTCTAATTCATTTCTTCCACCGATTTGAGAAAGGATAAAGCCATTTTTAAAGGCTTGAAAGCTTCAACCAAACTTCATTGTGTGCCTGATTTAATCCCATTTCTAATAATTTTTATGTTTTTAAGATCATTGCAACTAGGTCCAGCTAGCCCTTACCTTCGATTTTGAAACTGTTGAAGATTTAGAATGTTTCCATTGATGAACCTTGTGATTTTTGATGTTATATGATGAATTTGGAAGGTTGATTGATAATTAAAAATATTTTGTTAAGTGATTTTTGGTGAATTTTCTGATTTGGGACTAAATTGTTAAAATAGTAAAAGTACAAGGATTTTTGTGAATTTTTTGCATGAATGGGATTTTTTGGATACCATAAACATTCTTCTAAGCTCAATTTTGGGTAAAAAAAGGTTAATTTACATGTTTTAGGCTCAGGGACTAAATTGAATAAAAGTAAAACTTTAGGGTACTTTTTAAAATGTTAAAAATGACCAAATTGCATGAAATAAAATTTTTTTATTTTATAAATTAATATATTGAATGAAATTATTAATTTAGATCAAGATCGGGTGGAAAATTGAGGAAAATAAAAAATTACCAAAATGCCCCTAAATCTTTGGTATTTTTGCAATTTAGCCAGGTAAGTTCGTATGAACTGTACTATGTATAATTTTGATTAAATTGAATGTTAATATGTGATTATATTGTGATTAAATCAATATATATATATGTTAGTAGGGAATTTACCGTGTTATGAAACAATGTAGGACAATTACCGAGCCCCATTTGAACCTTAGGAATTTGTAGGATAAAAATGAAATGTCATTAGGGTTTACATGATTCAGGTGCTATTCCTGAACATCCTACCGATGGCTGAGGTCCGACATGTGTTACGAATACTCCACAGCTCGTGTAAGCAGCATTGTGTAGCTACGTTCTGACCCATAGCTCGTGTGAGCAAACCCATTTTCACAGCTCGTGTGAGCATTCTGATTCACAGCTTATGTGAGCATTCATGTATAGGAATTGATAGATTACAATTATATGAGTTAGCACACTATGTGTGAGTTACCTCGGGTATCCAACGGTATTCTAAATAGTTCAACGGGCATTATTCGGATATGAAGTGGTAAGAGTTCGATATGAACTAAGATATAGATACATGTGAATTTCATTGAAATGGTATTACATGGTATATTGAAAGTAGAAATGGATGATATATGTATACGATACATGAATACATGTTGTGCTTATCCATGTTTATAATACTTATGTTATATGTTTATTTGGCTAACATGTTTGGTGTACATGCTTAGGCTTTGGCCAAGTTGTGGTTGGATTATGCCACGTTAAACTTATAAGTTATGCATTGAAATGGAAATATGCTTTGTGATCATGAAAAGGTGGTAAGGCTTAAATTTTGTAATTGCTGTTGAATATGGTTTCATGAATCTTGCGGTATTAGTATAGGATTATCTTTGATATGTATAACTTTCATATTTGAAATGGATTGATAGGATTAAAGTTTATACAAGCTTACTAAGCGTTCATTGCTTACGTAGTTGTTTTTCCTTTTCTTTACAGATAATCAGAAGATTAATAGGGTTGGAAGCTTGTCAGAGATCTATCACACTATCCAGTAATTATATCTATAGATTTTGATGCCTTGGTTAAGGTTATAATGGCATGTATAGGTGGACAATGTCTAATGTTTAATTGATGAGTTTTGTATATATATACATATATATATATATGTCATTTTGGTTGATGATTATGACATGAAATGTGTAGACACTCAATTTAAAGAGGCCATTTAAAGAAGATCAAAGATCAAAAACTCAAGACTCGGCGAGCCCGGGCAAAATTGGTCCTTTTATAGTCTTTGCTCTATTCCTGTTACACAGCAATGAGCAAAGAGGGGCAGCTATAGACACTCAATTTTGCCCGGGCCCAGAAATAAGTCCAAAAACAAAAATAATAATAATAATAAAAACGAAGTCCAAGTTCAGCCCAGAATTACAAATATAATTTGGCCTGATTGAAATGGCCCATTACTTGAAAAGATTTAAGGTCCATCTACAAGCTTGACTCATATGGAAATATAATCTTCAATGATATGCAATCTTAGATATGATATGCAATCTTAGATATGATACAATCTTAGATATGATTGCAATCTTAGATATGATATGCAATCTTAGAAGATATGATTTTGTAATCTTAGAGATTTAATTTGTAGATACCTTTTAATCTTAATCGTTGATGTAATTGATTTGTACCGTTGGATTTGAGAAGGTTCAACTATAAATAGAGGCCTCTCCCTTAATTGTAAACACACTGGAGTTTTGGGAAACAATAAAATTTTTGAGAGCTTTCACTCAAATTTCTCTCCCTCTTACGTTCTTATTTTCTACGGTTTGTTCTTATTTTATTCTTTGTCTTCGTTTTTCAACCATTTTTATTTTGATTTAATCCATGTTTCCCTGATTTTTTTTATATATTTTAATTTTTTAATAATTTTAGTATCATATCAAACTATTTCATTTTTAATAATTTTTTTTAGTATTACTCTTAGTAAATTATTTTTTAAATTTTACTAAAATTATTATTTTAAAAAATATATTTCATTTAATTGTCATATTTTATCCAAAAAATTTTCTAAAATGAGGCAATATTTTTTTGTATTTAGGAATTCGGGAAATAGTGCCCTAACATACTGGGTTGCGATTTCCCGTTTGTCTAAATGTTTAAAGTATCCTTCTAAATAGATTTTGTAAATCACGAGATGATTTTAGTTATGAGAGTTTAAGAATATCGTGTCCTATCATGCTGGATGTGATGTTTGTATTCTTTCGGAGCTAAGGAATCTCGATTTTTCAACTTAAATAATTCCGGTTTTAAAAAAGGGATCCTATTTTTAAATCCTTTCACATTTTTGAGATTAAGATAGAAAACTATTCAATTTGGTACCAATTTTAGGCGTTGCGAGGGTGCTAATCCTTCCTCGTAGTAACCGACTCCTGAACCTGTTTTCTTAATTTTCGTAGACCAAAACGTTTTATAAGGTGATACAATCACACCTAAAAAAGGTTGGTGGCGACTCCCGTTTTCGTTTTTCAAAAGTCGATCCCCGTTTTTCGAACAATCCTTTAAAAAATGGTTTCGACAGCTTGACGACTCCACTGGGGATGTTAAGAGAGTCAAGCCAAAAAAATTTTGATAACTTTCTGTCTTAATGCTAAAAATTTGAAAAGATTTAAAGACAAAGATCCCTTTTTATGTGTTTGCTGCATATGTTTGTTATTTTTCTCACACACATTGCATTTGCATGACCGTCGTGGTCGCACCCTTAGGTGGGAGTGAGAAGGTACACTTTCGTGAGGTTTTCACCTTCGTATGAGCTAGTGGATTGCTTCCGGGATATTGTACCTATGTCTTCGTGAGATTTTCATCTCCGCATGGCCATAGGGAAATGTGTCCCCCTGAACTGAACTTGGTCTATATGAGCCTATAATGGGTGAGGACCGAGGAATCTGCTGGTTCAAGTACCCTCACTTTAGAACAAAACTACATATAGTGAACTTTAAGTGCTTGCCCTAGGTAGTATGGTTATGACCTTTAGTACCTACCTTTATAAGTGCTTGTTCATTACATCTTTTTATATGATACTAACTTGTTTTTTTTGTCATCATCGCATGTCATCCATCATTAAAAGGTGTCGATTCAAGGTTCGATTTCTGAGTTAGGAAGTTTTGTAATGAGGAATGAATATCTTAATAAAGTGGAGGACAACTCTTCCCGTTTTATGCGTGGTCGAGAAAACCCGATTAGAGAAAGGAGATAGTGTCATCGAGGATATACATTGGAGTTGTGGGACTTTACTCGTGTCGATTAAACCACGTAATGATTTTCGACGGATGAAGGACATTTGGGGGCGGTGAGATGACAAGGTTAGCAAATTGTTCTACTAGAACTATGGAGATCTTCCTTATTTGCTAGATCATTGGAGGAAAGCTTACGAGTAGTTCCATCAGAATTAGACGTCATGAAACAAGAGTTCGAGAGAAAGAATTTGGAGCTTGGGAAGAAGATCGAGAAACTAGAAGAGGAAAAGATGTATTTGAGCCTAGACGTCGACGTTCAAAAGATTGAGGTTGAAAAAGTAAGGAAGAAAAAGAAGAAAGTCGAAGAAGACTGAGATGATCTAAAAGAGAATTATAAGAAGATACAGTTGTCAATGAAAAAGCTGGGTTGGGAAAGACTTCAGAGAAATGGCAGCAAGAGATTCAGGAAGAGAGAACCAGAGATGATTATTGAGAGAAAAAGTTTCAAGAGATGCAAGCACAGAATCAAACCTTAGAAAGGAGTTTGGCAGAAAGCCAGAAAGAGAAGCATGGATTAAAGATTAAAGTAGTTGAACTTGGACGGTCTCTTCATCATTACCGAAGTCGTAACTCTGCGATCAAATTAAAGGCAAGCTTGGATAAGATCGAGGAAATAAAGCACAATATTGGAGGGTTAGAAGCAGCACTACAGAACTGTGAGCTACGAATTGAGCAGCTCGAGGCGAGAGAAGAACAGTGGAAGAGAGAACTTCACCATCTTCGGGATCAAGTGAGAGATAGAGATCATGTCATGGAACAGGCCCTAGTTCAAATTCGAAAGGTTGCTGAACACTTGCAGGATTTGGCAATACAAGCTAGAATGCTGAATATAATGTATGAGTCATCGTCAGACAAAGGATGAGAGTTAGCACTATTATTGGATAGGGTTAAGACTCTAGGCCTACGGGCGAAAGTATATTTGTAATCCGTTTTATGAAAATATTTTTGTTCCTTAAATAACGTTTTCTAAAATGAAACTGAATTAGAATCGATACCTTTTTGCATTCATGGATTTGTATTGCATCACACCGCATCATATGCATTTAAATCCATAAAAAAACCCTAATTAGGAAAAAAAATATTTCAGAGGGTTAACCGGGGATATGGAACAAAGGTTGGAGAGATTGGAGCAAAGGCAAATACAGATGCAAGAACAGTTAACCAAGATTCAACAAGATATACGTGATCAAATGTTAAAGCTCCAAAGAAATGTAATTGGCCAGCTGGGGCAATTACTAGCCGAAGGGCTTGAAAAGAAGAAAAGCCCAGTGGTCAACACTTAGGATGATATTGAAGACATCGTTTATTCCCCAAGTTTTACTCCAGTAAGCGTCCAAACTCGACTGCGAGATAGATACTGCGGTATCGGCCTCCAACAAAGATCAGCCGGTATGGTGGCACCAGTAAATTACTCAGTAGGCTCAGGTCCCAATTCGAGGGGCAATTCAGCCAATCTTGTTGCCATTGAAGAAGCAAAGAAGACATGTGTGGAGCTTTCGAAACAGCACGAAGCTTTTAAAAGACGAGAGTGGAGCTCCCGAAGTAATACTTCGAAGGCAATTAAGAAAAAGGAAAAAGAGGTGAAAACGATTACCATAAGCCAGCCAAGAGTTACTAACCATCAGGAATCCAATTCGAGACCGAGTTCTGAAAAACTCACATCTACACCAATCTCGATGTCATATAAGGAGCTATATCAAAGATTATTTGACGCACACGTAGTAACCCCTTTTCATTTAAAACTGTTGCAGCCCCCATACCCCAAATGGTATGATTCGAGCACTCAATGCGAATACCATGCGGGAATCACAGGACATTCGATTGAGAATTGCACTACCTTTAAAAAGGCAATTGAGAGGTTCATTAAGATGGGTGTTGTAAACTTCGGTGGTCCCTCTGGAGCAGAAAATCTGTTATCCTATCATCTAGATAAAAGGGCAAATTCCATAATAGAAGAGGGCATGGGATCCAAGAATGCGCCAAGTTCAAGGCTTTTAAACAAAACTTGATGTTGGAGGATTTGAATGACGTATCCCAAGAAGGAACCAAGAAATAAAAATTGTTGAGCCTTTGCACATTTTGGGATGTTTTGAACAACGAAATTGTGGAAGTGATCCTTGTATTTAAAGATTAATCTAGAGTAATGTTTAGAACACACTTATTATTTTAAAGCCTAGAAACAATAAGGTTTCATTTGTGAAATAGGCTCATGTTCAGACATCATTGTTTCAATAAAACATATCTTTCATGATCAATGCGAACAAATATTCTTTCATTCTTTTACCGATAAATATTCTTTTAACCTTTAAAATTCTTTCTAAATTGCATTCATAACATGTAAATAGTCATGCTTGAATTCATTTATTCCTTGTATATTCTTTTGTGCCTATCATGGGTCCCTAAATATCAATGACATGGGCAACGATACTACAGATTTAGAGTTCCTTTTTTATCGTGACATGTGTTTAGAGGAATCTTAGTACTTTGAAGATGACAGAGATTGTAATCTATCTTCTGATTTGTTGGAAATAGTAAAGCAAAAAGAGCAGCAAATTTTTCCCATAAAGAGGTGGTAGAGAATTTAGCCTTAGAGGAAGGAAAGGTTGAGAAATTGAAATGTGCATAACCAGAGAGACAAAACAAGACCTTGTTGGGACTATTATGGGAATTCATAGATGTCCATAGGAACGTCGGAAGAACATATGCAAGAGGATTCATAATGACTAGGATAAACAAGAGCCTTGTGCACTGTTGGTTCACCATGGAAGGGGATCGCATCAGTTATATCATAAATGTCAAATTTAATGAGCCAAGACTTATAGGGCATGTATGTTATGAGCCCGTCAAAAGTTTCAAGTTGACAATGGTTCCTCTTTGTGGTTGTCGACTGCTCCGTTAAGAGGGTAGAGATAGCTTCATATGCCAATATTACAAAGTCAATAGTCATCGAATTTCAAAAAAAAACATCATATCCAACTGTACAATGCCAAAAGTTTGCAGTCTTTTCAAAGATAAGGCGTCATACCACAGTACAACAAAGGTTGCCAAAAGAAAAGAAAAAGAAGAAAAATAAATTACAGAAAATGACCGAGACTGGTAAAAATTGGCATAAGAAACTACCGCTTACTCTCTATGCTTACGCTGGGGCAAACATCTTCAATTCCAGTTGTTTCAAAGGTTCCAACCATCATCCTTGGAATGGGTGCATTGTTTGGCTTTCCTGAGCAGTCTGATGTGCCGTCAATAGCTACGATGGTTAGCTCCAGGTGGTCGCCATTGATTTCCAGCTATGGGGCATTAGGCCGTACACAGTCTCTGAAGCTTAAAATGATAGATTCTTTCTTCAAAACCAGTTTCTGACAAAGTGGATGACGGTATCATGAAGGAAGCTCTCTTAGACTTCTATACAAGTTCAGGGAAGAGGAAACCTGATCAAATCATTATTTTCAGGGATGGGGTTAGCGAGTCTCAATTCAATCAAGTTTTGATCAAGTTGTTGAGGCTTGCAAGTTCCTTGACGAGAAGTGGAACCCTAAAGATTGTGGTTATTATTGTACGAAAAACTATCATACCAAGTTTTTTTTCAGCAGGGATCTCCTGACAATGTGCTACATGGTACTGTCATTGAGAACAAAGTATGCCATCCAAAGAACAATGATTTTTACCTTGGTTCCCATGCTGGAATGATTGGAATCACGAGGCAGACCCACTATCATGTTCTCTTAGACTAGGCTGGGTTTTCGGCTGATGATCTGCAAGAGTTTGTTCATTATCTATCCTATATGTATCAAAAGAGCACCACAGCCATATTTGTTGTGGCTCCTATTTGCTACGCTCATTTGGCAGCTTCATAGTTGGGGGCAATTGATGAAGATTAGGGATGTTTCAGAAACATCATCGAGTCAGTGTGGGATGTATGCTCTGGGAGTAATCTCTGTACCTCAGCTTTCCAGGTTGAAAGATAAAGTCAGCAACTTCATTCTTGTCTGCTGAGAATCATTGAACCATCTTTTTGTAGGGTTTGACAAAAAACAACTAGGACTACTGCTGAGGCAATCCTTTTCTCATGGGTTTATGAATTAAGATTTTTTCCTCCAAGCTTTGATGGAGTCAAGAATTGAATACCTCTAGTAAACTTAACTTGAAAGTATTCATCCTAAGCAAATGTACCAAAATGGATGACACAGACTTTTGACAAAGAAGGTTCATCCAAAAGAATTTCATGAAAAGGAAACCTTGTGCTGAAAGAGATCCTTCCCATTCAAAAGGATGCCAAATTGGGAAGGGCCATATGTTACGAAGAGGGCTTTCTTTAGAGGTGCACTGATTTTTGACAAGAAATGGATAGGAAGAATTTATCTGATCCAGTGAATTCGGACTCGGTCAAGGAGTACTTTTTCTGAAGGAGAAGGGAAGCCAAGGTGAAAACCCACAAAAGGCACTTTGGGACTTCTATTTCAAAAAAAAATAAATAAATAAAAAATAAAAAAATGGAGAGGCCAAGGTGAAAACCCGCAAAGGGCACCATGTGACCAAAGGGGTTTTGAGTTGAAAACCCGAAAAGGCAGCTCAAATTTGGAAAGTCATGCAGTGACCTTGCTATACCAGATTCGACGAGAAGTGAAGTATGTTACATATCGAGGCATCAACGAATTACTTTGGATCTTTTAAACACATGTTGAACTCAAGAAAGTCTTCATGGATCTGGTGTATAGGACGCTCAGCTGGCGATATATCTCAGGGCATCGATTTTTGTCCTATTTACTATCTTTGGATTATTTTTTCTTCGCAAAGATATGTTCTCAATTTAATCTTTTTGCATTCCTTCCAATAATTTGTCCAAATCTAATTATCCTCAGGATCAATTTATTTGTCTCCCATTATTCATAAAGCATGTTGTATTGAAATAATGATAGATGAACTGAAACATCTTCACAAACGAAGTTTTGCATATTACTCTGGAAATTTCTAGATAATACAAGAAACTGAAACAAGACAATTGTTTAAGGAATTCTCATATGTATGGGTTGGAGATACTCGAGAGATTTTCTTCTTCAGTCCAAAAGGTGGTTGGACGTTTTAAGCAATATTGATCTTAAGAAAGGATCATTTCATAAACATCTTCAGTGGGTCGTAACATTCGGGGAATGGTACGGTAGACCAAATTGATGGAGAAGATTCGAGGCATACAAGCAGAGTATTATTGATATGTCAAGAAGAACGAGGTGGAAAGCTTGATAGATGAATGAGTGATGACGTCTGAAATAGGAGTTATTTTCATAAACATTTTGCATTATAACAGGTTTAATTAGGAGCACTTGAGTCATTTCGATCATAGCATCCTAATCATTAGGCATGAACTCATGCGCATTATACAGGTTATGTTCTTCAAGGGACAATGAAGATTGATGTGCCTTAACTCCCTAAGCAGTAGGGTAACAGGCTAAAGCATAGCAGATTTAGCTTTCACATGTTTACACTGAAGCAGATCTAAGAAGATTTGGCGTCTCTGTATTGTTAGAGAGCATATCAAAGATAGCAGATTTGGCATCTCTGTATTAGACGGGGAGCAGATCGAAGACATAGCAGATCTGAACTTCATTGAAGCAGATCCAAGATGATTTGGCATATCTATATTAGATGGGGAGCAGATCGAAGACAGTAGATCTGACCTTCATTGAAGCAGATCCAAGATGATTTGGCATCTCTGTATTAGACGGGGAGCAGATCGAAGACAGTAGATCTGACCTTCATTAAAGCAGATCTAAGATGATTTCACATCTCTGTATTAGATGGGGAGCAGATCGAAGATAGCAGATCTGACCTTCATTAAAGTAGATCCAAGATGATTTGGCATCTCTGTATTAGACGGGGAGCAGATCGAAAACACAGCAGATCTGACTTTCATTGAAGCAGATCCAAGATGATTTGGCATCTCTGTATTAGACGGGGAGCAGATCGAAGACATAACAGATTGGACTTTCATTGAAGCAGATCCAAGATGATTTGGCATCTCTGTATTAGACGGGGAGTAGATCGAAGACATAGCAGATCTGACCTTCATCGAAGCAGATCCAAGATGACAGATTTGGCATCTTTGCATTAGACGGGGAGCAAATCGGAGATAACAGATTTGGCATCTCTGTATTAGACGGGGAGCAGATTGAAGAATGATTTGGCGTCTCTATATTAGACGGGGAGCAGATCGAAGATAGTAGATTTGGCATCTCTTTATTAGACGGGGAGCAGATCGAAGACATAGCAGATCTGACCTTCATTGAAGCAGATCCAAGATGATTTGGCATCTCTGTATTAGACAGGGAGCAGATCGAAGACAGCAGATCTGACCTTCATTGAAGCAGATCCAAGATGATTTGGCATATCTGTATTAGACGAGGAGCAGATCGAAGACAGTAGATCTGACCTTCATTGAAGCAGATCCAAGATGATTTGGCATCTCTGTATTAGACGGGGAGCAGATCGAAGATAGCAGATATCGCCTTCCTGAGTTGCAGTGAAGCAGATTGAAGCCGTCAAGAGGCCATTTAAAGAAGATCAAAGATCAAAAACTCAAGACTCGACGAGCCCGGGCAAAATTGGTCCTTTTATAGTCTTTGCTCTATTCCTGTTACACAGCAATGAGCAAAGAGGGGCAGCTGTAGACACTCAATTTTGCCCGGGCCCAGAAATAAATCCAAAAACAAAAATAATAATAATAATAAAAACGAAGTCCAAGTTCAGCCCAGAATTACAAATATAATTTGGCCCGATCGGAATGGCCCATTACTTGAAAAGATTTAAGGTCCATCTACAAGCTTGACTCATATGGAAATATAATCTTCAATGATATGCAATCTTAGATATGATACAATCTTAGATATGATTGCAATCTTAGATATGATATGCAATCTTAGAAGATATGATTTTGTAATCTTAGAGATTTAATTTGTAGATACCTTTTAATCTTAACCGTTGATGTAATTGATCTGTACCATTGGATTTGAGGAGGTTCAACTATAAATAGAGGCCTCTCCCTTCATTGTAAACACACTGGAGTTTTGGGAAACAATAAAATTTTTGAGAGCTTTCACTCAAATTTCTCTCCCTCTTACGTTCTTATTTTCTACGGTTTGTTCTTATTTTATTCTTTGTTCATCTTCGTTTTTCAACCATTTTTATTTTGATTTAATCCTTGTTTCCTTGATTTTTTTTATATATTTTAATTTTTTAATAATTTTAGTATCATATCAAACTACTTCATTTTTAATAATTTTTTTTTAGTATTACTCTTAGTAAATTATTTTTTTAAATTTTACTCAAATCATTATTTTAAAAAATATATTTCATTTAATTGTCATATTTTATCCAAAAGTTTTTCTAAAATGAGGCAATATTTTTGTATTTAGGAATTCGGGAAATAGTGCCCTAACATACTGAGTTGCGATTTCCGTTTGTCTAAATGTCTAAAGTATCCTTCTAAATAGATTTTGTAAATCACGAGATGATTTCAGTTATGAGAGTTTAAGAATATCGTGTCCTATCATACTGGATGTGATGTTTGTATTCTTTCGGAGCTAAGGAATCTCGATTTTTCAACTTAAATAATTTCGATTTTAAAAAAGGGATCCTATTTTTAAATCCTTTCAAATTTTTGACATTAAGACAAAAAAATATTCAATTTGGTACCAATTTTGGGCGTTGCGAGGGTGCTAATCCTTCCTCGTACGTAACCGACTCCCGAACCTATTTTCTTAATTTTCGTAGACCAAAACATTTTATAAGGTGATCCAATCACACCTAAAAAAGGTTGGTGGCGACTCCCGTTTTCGTTTTTCAAAAGTCGATCTCCGTTTTTCAAACAATCCTTTAAAAAATGGTTTCAACAAAATGTTACCTTGGATTTGAGGTACTTAAGGTACTATTGATAGTTTGTTGGTTGTAGTTAATATGGTTAAATTGGTGTATGTTTTGAAATGACCAAAATGGGTATGGTTGTTATGTATCAAATATGTTATGTTTTGGCATGAAAATAAATTAAGTGATAAGTGGTTAAATATGCACATGTATAGGTGTTTTGGTTGATGTCTTAGCCACTATGTTTTGGATTGTAGATTTGGTACTTTGAATAGTTGATATGTTGATATATGTATGTGGCCTAATGATGGAAGTTGAATATGTTTATATTGGTATAAAAAATGTAGTTGTCATATATGATTATTGATGCTAATTGTTAAATGGTGAATTTGGTATATTTAAATGTGAATTTGATATGTGAACAAAGTGGTAAGTTATGACATAAGTTTAGTTATAAGTTAATTGAACTTTTGGACAATTTATGTATATGGATATACATGTTTAATGGTTATGATTGAGGTGCCTTTTGGGAACATTGGTTGTATGCTTATGTACCTTGATTGGATAGCTTGTTATAGCATGGTTTGTTGCACTTTGAGTGCTTGATTATATGTGGAAAATTGGTGGTAGGTGGATGCATGTTTGGGTGAGAAAAATGGCTTGAAAGTGGCCTATTTTTCGGCTACACAGGCAGAGACACGAGCGTGTGTCTTAGCCGTGTGTGACAAATGGTCAGGCAACATGATCCTATGTCCCTTGTAGCTTTCAAAGGGTTACAAGTTAGGCTCTTACACGGCCTAGCACACAGCCTGTCACACACATATTGGATGATAAAGATCTCGATGATATCCCAGAGAAAAATCTAGAAGAAAAACACCACTCATACGCACTGGAATCAATTGTGACAGAAGCAATATAATTTCCATATATATAAAGTAGAGCAACAACCAGTAGAAACAGAATACTAGCATCATATGGATTTTACCGTCAAATTTTCTACCAAATGTAATGGAATAGAATACCAAAAAAAAGATAGAACAATGCCGATCATAAACCAACTAAACCCACAATGCTTTCATCTAACAATATGGTTAGTTAGCGTTCTCATACGACAAGAATCTCATCCGAAAAAAATAGCTACATATATCTCTGAGAATGAATGAACACATAGAATACCCAGAAGAGATTGTCATAATCTACTCAACTATAATCACTACACTCAGATACCTTTACAATTCAAAAATGATTCCACTGACTATTACGGTCATCACTAATTCCCGCATTATTCCATTCACTAACGAAAATCAATTTAGAAGAATTTCTAGTTAATACATTCTTTAGACATTATACCTGAATGAGTCAATTAGTCGAGATTAACTTCTTTTTTAACAGCGTCATCGCGTAATCCAAAGGATCTTCAGTACAAGCTGATATCTCTTCTGGAACTGTCTTTACTTGCTAACCCTTTCTCATCTCTAACCACATTGATAATTATTCAACCACTGAACTCTTTAGTTTCACACTTGTAAGCTTATCCAATCTATATCTTGTGAACTTCATTGTATAACACTATACTGGTGAGTGGGTGAAGATTGTAAAGCCTCAAAATTTAACTCTCACATATACACACATATAATATAACATTTATCATCAACACAATATTAGGAACTTTTATTCATACCTTTATGAGCTTCAACTCATCATAGACACATTTTTACTCAGATACTTGAGTACCATTTTCAATATCATCAGAACTAGATCGGTTGGAAAACATCTCTATCTAAGTAAGACAAATCTCATCAAAGTTGAGAGAGATCACAC
Source organism: Gossypium longicalyx (assembly GCA_025698465.1). Classification (NCBI taxonomy): domain Eukaryota; kingdom Viridiplantae; phylum Streptophyta; class Magnoliopsida; order Malvales; family Malvaceae; genus Gossypium; species Gossypium longicalyx. The sequence continues at coordinate 9,047,269 of CM046999.1, read as the reverse complement.
TATCACAGGTTATATAATGACATGTATAGCTAGACTTACATACACTACGTTAGTCTGAGAATCGACTAAACCGTAGCTTTGATACCAATGAATGTAACACCCTTCACCCGTATTCAATGCCGGAATAGGTTTAGGGAGCATTACCAAGCTTATAATACATTCAAACATACATTTCACATACAATTAATCAAATTATATACATTTCATTCACAACCAATCATTGTGTCCCTAATACGAGCCTACAAGGCCCTAAACATACAATGGGAGCGGATCGAAACTAAACCGATAACTTTGTAAACTTTTTGAATACATAAGAATTTTTCTCAAAAACAAGGAACACATGCCCGTGTGGCTCGACTGTGTGTCTCACACGGCCAACAGACACGCCCGTGTCACAAGCCGTGTGGACATTTGAAATTGGATCACATGGCCATGTCCCAGCCCGTGTCTGACTGTAATATCCCGAATTAGGGCCTAATAGGAATAGTGGTTTCGTGACCACAAATCCGAGATAGAAATAATTATTTTATAATTATTTTGAGGTTTATGATATGATTGCATGATTGTGTGAAAATTTTGTGAAGAAATTCTATGCATAAAATGCTTAATTTGAAGTTAGGGACTAAATCGAATAAGTTTCAAAACTTGCATTTTAGAAGTTTTTAGTATGAAATTGCTTTGAAATATTAATTAGGAGGTCTTAAATAGCAATTTGACCAATTTCTAAAATTTTGGACAAAAATGGGCTTGTATATGAAAATTTTCAAAGAAAGGTATTAAGGGCATTTTGGTCATTTGGATAATTAATGAAATAAAATGGGAAAATGACACAAAATAGTCATCTTCCCCATTTAGCTGCTGCCGAATGCTCTATCTCACCATAGCTAGGGTTTCTTCAACTTTCAAGCTTCATAGTAAGTGATTCTAAGCCCCGTTTTTAATGATTTTTATGTTTTTGAGATCCCTAAGAGCTCGATTAAGCTTATGTTAGCAATAATTTAACCTAGGGTTTATATTTGGAAAAATACCCATAGGTGAAATTTGTGTATTTTGATGTTTTATGATAGAATATGAGGTTTTAAATTATGTTAGACAACTTGCACTACTCGATTTTAAGCAAAAACAAGTAAAAGGGCTTAATCGGTAAAAATACCTAATAGTCACAAGTACATGTTAGAGTGAGAATTTGATGTTGCCATAGAAGGAAAAAGTGATCAGCATGTTGTAAAACATAAGAATAAGGAATAAAGCTTAATCCCGAGCCTAGGGGCAAAAATGTAAATATGCAAAAGTTTAGGGGTAAAATTGTAATTTTGCCAAAATTTGAATTAAGGATTAATTTGATAATGTGAGTATTAAATAAGCTAAATATGTTATTTTAGATCAAGAAAGACGTGGAAACGACCCCAATCGAGGAAAAAAAAAGATTGTGGACTAAATTGCAAAATCTTTGTATTTTGGTACCAAGGTAAGTTCATGTGTAAATAATGTAGCATAATTGTTATTTTTAAGTCATTGATGTCAATTATGTGATATGCTGATTTTTATCATGAAATATATGCTTTGTGGTTAATTTGAATAAAATGCAAATTATGTGAATTACTTGTTAAACATAATTGTTAATGAGTATTGGTTAGGCATTCTACGGAAGACGGCAAGGATATATGTTCGAGGAAAATCCTGTTTGAACCTTAGGAATAGATTAGGATACAAGTGACATGTCACTAGAATGGTTGAGCATCCGAACTCGTTGAGTTGAGTCCGAGTTCACTTATGGATGCGAATGTCCGAACTCGTTGAGTTGAGTCCGAGTTCGTGAGATGTAACTAGGCATCCGAGCTCGTTGAGTTGAGTCCGAGTTCACTTATGGATGCGAACGCCCGAGCTCGTTGAGTTGAGTCCGAGTTCGCTTATGGGCGGGTTACATAGTAGCTTGGCTACATATGTGGCACTTATGTGCGAAGTTTCCATGTATCCGAATTATATTCCGATGTGTTCAACGGGTAAAGTTCTACTCAAATGGAGGAATATTCAAGATGTAAAGAGACGTATTGGTAAGTGATGTGAAATGAATATTTTGGACAGGTATGTATTTAACCCTCGGGTTGAGTATTGATACAATCACGATAAGGTAACAAGATGATAAAAAATGGTTAGAAATGTGATATGTGTTTTGGTGATGCATGCTAATGTTGATTGGTATGATTGTTTGTTATGTTACTTATTATTTGCATATGAACTTACTAAGCATTTATGCTTACTCCCTCCTTCTTACTCATTGTAGTTTTGGACAAGCCAGCTCAGGAGTCGGGATAGGTCGAAGGATCCGTCACACTATCCGGAGGAACTTTTCGGTAAATGGCTTGTAAATTTAAGTATGGCATGTATAGCAATATACCTATTTTGTGTAAATGATCTTATGATATGGTGATGGAATGGTTGAGAAAATGCTTGATAATGATAAATTATGAAAATGGTTAGTTTAGATTATGTTTGATGTTGTGGAAAGCTATTAGGATATCCAATTCATGAAAACCCATAAAAAAGGGTGAAATTTGCCATAAACAGAATATTGCAGCAACAATGATGTGAGTTTGAAAATTTACTAAAAATCATAGAAATTGAATTTGGTGATGGATTAAATATAAAATTGAAGATTATTATGTCTAGTTTCACATGAAACAAATGAAACAGGTAAAGGAATTATATGTTAGAATATATTTGAATTTTATTGAAACAGGGTCAGAGCAGTTTCTGGATCCCATATTTCAACTTTAAAAATTCACCATAAATTGTACAGATATAATTAGGTGGTTTATTTTATATTCTCAGAATCCTTATTGAGTCTAGTTTCAGGAGAAACAAACCTCATAATCATATGAATTTCGTACAGAGAGAAATATGGTTCGCAGTAAACAGAGGTCAGTCCAGTCAAGTTCTGTAACAGGGGTAACTTTAACTAATAAACTGTACTAATTGGCCCAACCAAAAATTCTAGAAAAAATTAGTAGATAGGTATATGAGTCTAGATTTAGGGAAAATTTACGGATCTTGATTTCGAGTTTCATAACTCGAGATATGATTTTTCTTGTGATTGTGACGCAAGTAGCTTAAAAGCTGTGAATGTAAAAACAAATAATCCAAAGTTCTAAAAATGTTAAATTAAGCTTAGTAACACCTCATACTCGACTCCGGCGACGGTCTCGGGCGTGGGGGCGTTACACTGACCCTATGTAAACATACACGCCCATGTGTCAGGCCGTGTGCTAGGCCATGCCAATCCTGTAGGGTATACTGACTTATGCCACACGACCAAGTCACTCACCCATGTGTGCGGCCGTGTGGAGCATACTAACTTGATTTTAAATTCAACACAGGGGACACACGGCCGTAAAAGTTAACTATGTGTCGCACACAGCTGAGACACACGCCCGTGTCTCTGCCTTTGTGGACAAAATTAGGCTATTTACCAAGCCATTTTTGCCACCCCAAATAAGCACACACCTACATCAAACCAATTGATATCAATATAAGGCATAAATAAGCATTCAATCAACTTCAACCATGCATCATTTATTCCATTTCATTACCAACATTTTATTCCATTTCATTACCAACATTTAACATACTTATAATACCATACTATGCCTTCTCAGATCATGCCAATTCAAAATCTCAAATCAAGTATATGTATTATTTCAACTAAGCATTTCTTTGCCTAAAACCCTAAGCACAACCATTCCCAATTCATCAACCATTAGCTACCTTGAGAGTTACATTCAACAATCCATAATACCAACTATTAATAAGCATCATCAAAACCAGCCTCAATTTACATATCATAAACTATATGCACATACACATATACATAAGCAAATTAACTCAAAATAAACCAACTCTCATGGCTATTATATATAAACCAAGACATATTCATTTACAAGCCAATTCAAATGGCCAAAATCATTACCAAAACATAACCAGCATGATCAAAGTCCCTATAAATGCCATATACTTAAAATACCAAAGTTCATAGTACCAAGTGATGAGTGGATAGTGTGAAGCGATCTCTAACGATCCCCGAATCCGAGCTAGGTTTGAATTCACTATAAAACATAGAAAAATAAACAATGTAAGCTATAAAGCTTAGTAAGCTCATATGAAATAAACTCGATATAACCATAAGTACATAATTCAACAATTGATTATAGATAAATGAATTCACATCAACTAACAAACCTTTCAATTACTTATTCACAAAACTATACACTTTCTTCACCATTTCTTCGATTCAAAACTAATATGGTTTATGCACATACCTGTACCATCTCTTATCAATCTCATTCTCAACCACATCATTCATTTACCCGTTGAACCATTCGGAATAGAAGTCGGATACTCAAGAGTCTTGCACAATAAGTACCTATACCATGGTCCGAAGCCAAATCAAGGTAACTTATATCCGAAGCACTGATATAATAGCCCGAAGCCAAATCGGTCAATATTCATGGCCTAAATCCAAATTAGTATAACTCGCACTCGAAGTGCTAATATCATGGCCCGAAGCCAACTCAATGTATCACCTAATGACATGTCACTAGTATCCTAAACTATTCCTAAGGTTCAACTGGAATTTCGAATGCCGAATTACAATCGAGTTATTGTCGAACTTATCTGAAGTCTCATATTCACAACTTATACATTATCAAAGCATTTAAAATACACTTATAATGAAATTTATCACATACGAACTTACCTCGGATGTGAAAACGACGAAATAAGTCGAGTAGTCGATGACTTTAGTTTTCCCTCGATCTAGATCCGAATTCTTCTTTTCTTGATCTAAATATATTCAAAATTAACTTATTTAATAATATCTATATTCAATTTAATCCAAAACACACATTTAAGAACATTTACACTTTTACTGCTAGAATTTCACCACTTTTACAATTTAGTCCTTATTACACAAAATCACAAATTCATAAAATTTCTTTAATACCCATGATAGCCAAATTACTATAATGCTCCTATCAGCCCACATTTATCAAATTTTTACACATTTAACCACACAATTTTACATTTTCCCAAATAAATCCCTATTTTGCATTTTTACTCAAAATCACTTTACAAAATATGTAAATCTAGCAACAAGATTTCAATTTCATCATCAAACATCAAAGAACACATAGTGTCATCAATGGAAACTTTCAAAATCTTTAACATTTTTTCAAAATAGTCCCTGGGCTAGCTAGAACTAGTTGCAACGATCACAAAAACATAGAAATCATTAAAAACCCAGTCAAAAATCACTTACATGCTCAATATACTATGGCCGAACTTTCCAAAGAATAAAAATGGTGTTTTTCCTTCCTTAGTTTCGGCTAGAAGAAGATGAAAGCACCAAAATTTGTTTTTATTTTATTTTATTAACTTAATTACATAAATTACTAAATCATCCTCTAATTAAAACATTAAAATTCATTTATACATATCCATATTTGTCCACCTACAATTAAAATGGTCTAATTACAACATAAGGACCTTTAATTTTAGGTTCTATAGCTATTAGACACCTTTAGTTAATAGAACACAAGTTTTACACTTTACGCGATTTAGTCCTTTTTATCAAATTGACTAACCAAACGATAAAATTTTAAAACGAAACTTTCACACAATCATTCAATCATGCTGTAAATATTAAAATAATAATAAAATAATTATTTCAACCTCAAATTTGTGGTCCTAAAATCACTGTTCCAATTTGACTAAAAACGGGCTATTACATTGGTAACTCCGGACTATGTGGATTTCCATTGTCAAAGACATGTGGCAATGATCAGGAACCAAAGTCACCTCCATCAACAGTTGCTAATGAATCTGAAATAGTATTTATTTGGAAAATTACAGCAATGGGTTATGGAAGTGGAATAGTGTTAGGATTGAGCATGGGATATATTGTTTTCACAATTGGGAGACCTCATTGACTAGAGAAAATGATCAAGCGAAACCCAAAAAAGAGAATGAGAAGGAGGATCCATCGAAATGGAAGGAGAAAGAATTAGCAATGGATCCACAATATGTTGCGTGTATTCTAGTTATAAGCAAAGTTTCATGCATGATTTTCAATAAAAAAATATATGTTCCATATTTCTCCACAGTAATATAAAATTGGATTATTTTAATTATTACAGGAAATATATATTCATTCTGAAGCCATAGAATCTCTATTACAAATAAAATTGAATTATTTTAATTATTATTTTTGAAAAACCACTTGAGACTCTTGTTGGGTAATAGTATGAAGTAGCCTATTGTCATCTCTTAATATAGTAATATAAAATTGGGACTGTAATTATTCTTTAAGAAATATAAGAATATTATAATGGGATTAAGGGTTTTATTTATCTTTTATAATAAATTCATTTTATTTTAAGGGAATAATTTATAAAAACATAATTTTTCCTCGTTAATTTCTAAAGACATAAAAGTAGCATTAAACAATCATTCATATTTAATAAATTATCTAATCACTAAAATTAAATAAATCGACTTATACAAAAAAGATATTAAAGAAAATTTACATGGATAAAGCACACCCATTAAGTATCCCGATGGATGTACGATTGTTTTCATCCTTACGTGGATGGTGAAGAGTTTCTTGGTCCTATAGTATCATATTTAAATGGCATAGGGACATTGATGTATCTTGCAAACAACACAAAGCCTAACATAGGTTTCACTGTAAACTTGTTAGCAAGATTTAGTTCTTCTCCAACACGTAGAATGGAATTAAACATGTATTTAGAAATCTTAGAGGGACTATTAATATGGGGTTGTTTTATTCAAATGATTCAAAATCCCTATTAGTCGGCTATGCTGATGTTGGATACTTATCGGATCCACATAAAGATCGATCTTAAATAGAATATTTATTTACATGTGGGGTACTTCCATATCATGGCGTTCAACAAAGCAAACATTACCTGCTGCTTCTTCAAATCATGCAGAAATAATTGCAATGTGTGAGGCAAGTTTAGAGTGTATTTGGTTAAGGTTATTGACCCAACATATCCAGAAGATATGTAATTTTCCTTTATAGGAAAAGATGTCAACTATCTTATACGAAGATAATGCAACATGTATAAAGATGTCAACTATCTTATACAAAGATAATGCAACATGTATAACTCAATTGAAGGGTGGTTATATCAAAGGTGAAAATATTTCACCAAAATTATTCTTCACCCATGATCTTAAGAAAAGAGGTTATATAAATGTTCAACAAATTCATTCTAGTGATAATTTAGTAGATCTTTTTACTAAGGCATTGCCAACTTCAACATTTGAAAGACTACTACACAAGATTGGAATGTGTCGATTAAAAGATGTAATGTAATGTTGCCATTAAGGGGAGTCTAAAAACAAGTTGTACTCTTTTCTTTTAACCAAGGTTTTCTCCCATTGAGTTTTTCGGTAAAGGTTTTCAACGAGGCCGCTTGTAATAGAAGATTGTGTACTCTTTTTGCTTCATTAGGTTTTTTATCTCATAGGATTTTTCCTAATAAGGTTTTAACGAGGCACATTATCTACCAATGGACATCCAAGGGGGATTATTATGAATATCTCATTAAGTGGATGTCCATCATGATCAAGATAAAGTGTTGATGTCATTTAAATTATAATAGTTATTAGAATTAGATTTCTACAATCAAGATAAAGTTTTGATGTAATTTGAATTCTAATAGTTATTAGAATTAGATTTCTACTTCTTTTGCACTTCTTATGCCTATAAATAGAGACTCTGATGAAGTATTGTAATCATCACTTTGATCAATAAAGTACATTCACTATTGCTTTCAATTTTCTTTGCTCTTTATTCTCTCCATCTTTTTTTTATTTTATAACAATTTTAATATTTTTAAATATATAATAATTATCATAACTTTGATTAAATTATATTATTTTTAAATGTATAATTATCACAACTTCTATTTTGTTTCAATTTCTTTATTTTTTATTTTGAAAGGTGAATTCATTAATTCATTCGATGAATGGAACCATACAATTCAGGGGGAACAATAACAAATGCCAAACACTCGTCGTAGATGAAGAAGGACAAGCTCCATCAACGCAACAAAGGCTTTAGCCTCAACATCAATAAAACATTGTAACACGTTGATAATTGGCTTTGTCACAATTCAAGCACGACATATCTGGAGCGATTGCAAGCACTTAACACGATAAGGAAATCAGCCCCGGATGGTCCAAAGCGGCAAGTGAAAATCAAAAAAAGAATCGAGCATTCACCAAACTATAGAGGATGACAACAAAATTATCCCTAAAATCACTTGTAAAACTAAGATTATATGCATAAGCAAGACTAAAAACCGTGCTACAAGAGCAGGAAAAAACTTCTAAAACTAAAGACATATTAAACCATGGTAAAATAAATAAAAAAATATAAAACTTAAGACAACACGAGTCCAAATCGACTCGTGAAATCATTTAGTATTCTGAAACATTCTCAAAACAGAAACAGATTAAGAAGCTAATGAAAAGCCACCCACTTTCCAAGAAAAACTACTGGTGGTCGGTGGAGTTTTAGCGAACGACAAGCATCGTCATCTATCCATCACAACTTGTGAACACAACAAAGATACCCACAAAATATATCTAAAAACTGAAAAAGAGAGAAGATATGTGGAGTGAATGAAAAGAAGAAAGAAAGAAAGAAAGAGTTGGTGGGAGGGGAAAAAATGGGCGATAGCCAGGCTTGGAGGTTGGCACCGTCGCTTAACAAAACAAAAGAGAAGAAACAAACGGTTGAAAAAAAAAAGAGAAAAGTTTTTAGGGTTTTTATTACAATTTTTTTATTTAAAATGTAAATTTAGTAATATGTTGAAAAATAAAAAGCATTCTCATAAGGTCAATTTTTTTTCTAAATTCGTATTTTTATATATATTATTTAAAAAAAAGAGATGTACCAACACTTCAACACTAGAAACCATATTGCAACGCACATTACAGAAGATTGTCAATGATTTAATTCGAATTTAATTATGTTGGTTGATTATATCTACTTAACAAAGTAAAATTCAACAAATGTTTAAATTCCAACAATGGTAACCGTTTCATCTATTTTAACAGTAGGCCTAATTATTTGGTTTGAATATAAGTCATGGCAAAATACTAATGCATTTATAATATATAATTTAATACATAGGCATAGTGTTGGTGTATTAAATATTAATTCAGAACATAAAATTGGACTGTAACTGTGTCGTGCAAGTAAAAGACAAGCAAATCAAATCAAGACATGCATTAACTTTATTCTAAATTAAATTATTTTAAGGAAACCATAAGAGATATGCCAAATGGAGTGATAATGTCCGGCTTTGCTGGATGTCTCTAAGAAAAAGAGAAACAAAACAAAAAGGGTACTCAATGAGTTAACGAATGGCATAAATTGGTAGGGGAATTGTTTCCATTTCAAACTTATATAAGACACTCCACAACCAAATTCTTTGTTCATCTTTTTTTCTATTGGGTTCATAAGAGAAAGATGGTATATTTAATCCTATGCTTCCTTTTGGGCTTCTTCAACTCTTCGTTGCTATCCCTTTCTTTGTCTCTTCCTCCAACACATTTATGTCGTCCCGAACAGAGTTCTGCATTGCTGAATTTCAAGAGCAACTTTTTGTTTCCATTAGTAATTGTGACGTTCCTTCTTTTCTTAAGACGGATTCTTGGGATGAAGGTACTGACTGTTGCATATGGGAGAGTGTGGTGTGTGATAACAAGAAAGGCAATGTGATCGGCCTTGATCTCAGTTGTAGTGGACTAAGTGGTTTTCTCCAATCAAACAGTTCCCTCTTCTCATTTCAAAACCTTCGATGGCTCAACCTTGCCGGTAATGATTTCGGCAAATCTGAAATCCCATCTGAGTTTGGTAAGTTGAGGAGTCTAACTTATCTCAATCTCTCTCACACTGGACTCATTGGTCTTGTCCCACCTGAGATCTTTCTTTTGTCAGAACTAGTTTCGCTTGATCTTGGTCAAAATTATCTTTTGTTGTTTAGGAACCATGATTTTAACATGCTTGTCCATAACCTTACAAAATTAGAAATTATGGTCCTTGACGATATGAATTTGTCTCTGGTTGTACCTTATTCTTTCCTTAACTTCACTTTCGCATTGAAGCGTCTAAGTCTTTCCGACTGTGATTTGCAGGGAAATTTCCCAACCCAAGTTTTCCATCTTCCATATCTTCGAAACATCATTTTAAGAATTAATCGGAATCTCATTGGTTATTGTGAAAAAAAAATAGAATAAAATAAATAAAATAAAGAACACACAAATTTTACGTGGAAACCCTTTCGGGAAAAAAACCACGGGCAGAGGAGAAGAAAATTCACTATGTCGAAAAATTTGTATCAATACAAGAGGAATAGACTATGTCTATTTATAGGCTTGTAAAGCCATATTCTAGTAGGATTGAAACACCCTATCCTAATCAATATAAAATAGATGAAGTTTAATAAGGTTTAAAAAACCTTATTCTAAAATAAAATAAAAGAAATCTAGTTCTATATGGATTTTACTTTTATTTTATTTTCCATCATATTCTATAAGAATTTGGGTCACTTAATTCTAACAATCTCCACCTTGACACAATTTCTCAATGAACAAGTTCTTCATTGCGAACTTTCAAGAAACAAGTTCTCCACCTCTTCCATAAAAACCCTTAAGGGTTTAACTCAACAATGAACACCAACCAAGTCTAAGCAATGCTCAAACTTGGTTTTAGGAAGTGACTTAGTCATCATATCTGCAGGATTTTCATGAGTACTAATTTTGCTCACAACAATATCACCACGAGCAATAATATCACGAACAAAATGATACCGAACATCAATGTGTTTTGTTCTCTCATGAAACATTTGATCTTTTGTAAGAAATATAGCACTCGATTGTCACAAAATATGTGGCTTGATTTGAAGGCCTTCATTGAGTTCACTAAATAGTCCCTTCAACCAAATAGCTTCTTTGCAAGCCTCGATGTCGCCATGTACTCGGCTTCAATGGTAGACAAAGCGGTGTAGTTTGCAAAATGGCTTTCCAACTAATTGCACAACCTCCGATTGTAAAGACGTAACCTGTGAGAGATCTTCTTCTATCAAGGTCTCCAGCAAAATCAGCATCAACATACCCTATGACTCCATCTTTAGTTCTTCCAAATCTGTAAGCAAACATCGTGAGTGCCTCGTAAGTATCTTAAAATCCACCGAATCGCTTTCCAATGTTCTTTTTCCGGATTTGCCATGTATCCGCTAACTACACCGACTGCATATGATAAATCGGACGTGAACAAACCATAGCATACATGAGAGATCCCTTTGCACTAGAGTATGGAACATGTGACATGTACTCAATCTCATCATCCGATTGTGGAGACAAAATCGATGAAAGTCCGAAATGGCTGCTAAAGGAGTACTAATGAGCTTAGCACTCTGCATATTGAACACGCAAAGAACTTTCTCAATGTACCCTTCCGACTTAGGTACAATTTACTTGATTTTCTATCTCTCGAGAATCTCCATACCAAGTATCTTCTTTCTTTGGTCCTAAATCTTTCATCTCAAATTCTTTACTTAGTTGGGCTTTGACCTTTCTTATCTCTTCTTTATCTTTTCTTTGCTATCAACATGTCATCAACATAAAGAAGTAGATACACAAAAGAACCATCACTATTTTTCTTAAAGTAAACACAACTGTCAAAACTACTTCTTTTGAAATCATGAGAAGTCATAAAGGAATCAAACCTCTTGTACCAATTGTCTTGGTGATTTGTTTCAAACCAGTAAAGGGACTTTTTCAGCAAGCAAACATAGTTCTCTTTTTTTGAAACTGTAAAACCTTCTGGTTGTTGCATGTAAATATCCTCATCAAGCTCTCCATGCAAAAATGCAGTTTTTACATCTAACTGCTCAAGCTCCAAATCATGCATGGCCACAATACCAAGCAAAGCTCGAATCGAACTATGCTTAACAACTGGGGAGAACACATCTGTGAAGTCCACTCCTGGAATTTGACTGTAACCCTTTGCAACAAGCCTTGCTTTATATCACGGGTTCTTCAACTCTCTGGAGTCCCTTCTTTCTTTTAAATACCCATTTACAACGAAATGACCTTTTACCTTTAGGAAGTTTCACAAGGTCCCATGTTCTGTTTTTGTGGAGTGATTCCATCTCTTCTTGCATAGCAAACATCCACTTTTCTGAGCCTTCACAGGTAACTGCCTCAGAATAATTAGATGGCTCTTGATTCGCATCTATATCTTCAGCCACATTCAAAGCATAAGCAACTAGATCAGCCTCAGCATATTTCTTTGGAGGTTTAATTTCTCTTCTAGTTCTGTTTTTGGCGATAGAGTATTGTGGTGAAGAAGCAACTCTATTCTCAATTTTTGTACTGGCTTGAGGAGTTGACTCTGTATTAATCTGATGCTCTACTTGTTTTTATTTTCTTTATTGGAAGAGTCTTTAAGAGATAAGTTAGGTAGCATAGCAGTTTCATCAAAAACAACATCTCTACTAATCACAACTTTTCTATTTTCAGGCACCATAACTTATACCCTTTTACACCAGCTTTATAACCAAGAAAAACACATTTAATGGATCTCGGTTCCAATTTTCCATTATCAACATGAGTATATGCAGGACACCCAAAGATCTTTAAATCGAGAATAATTAGCAGGATTACGGACCATACCTCTTGTGGAGTCTTTTTCTCAATGGCAGCGGATGGAGATCGGTTGATCAAAAAACATGCGATGAATCGCTTACGCCCAAAATGACTTCGGTAAGTTGGCATTTGACAACATACATCGAACCTTCTCCATGATCGTTCGTTCATTCGTTACGCAATGCCATTTTGTTGTGGAGTATGACGAATCGTCGGTGTCTTATGATTCCTTCCGACTTGCACAATCTATTAAACTCATCGAACAGAACTCTAAGCCATTATGCATGCGGAGGTATTTTATCTGCTTTTTCCGTCTGCTTTTTCAATCATAATTTTCCAAGACTTAAATGCGGAAAACACATCACTTTTACGCTTCGGGAAGAACGCCCAAACTTTTACGGAAAAATCATCAATAAAGGTTAGCATATAATTAGCTCCACCTCTGGAAGGCACTCTAGATGGCCCCCACAGTCGAATGAATATACTCCAATGTTCCTTCGTGTTATGGATTCCTCTAGTGAATCGAACTCTCTTTTGTTTTCCAAAACACGGTGCTCACAGAAATTCGGTTTGCAAATTCCTTGCCCATTAAGAAGTCCTCTTTTGCTCAATTTCGCCATGCCATTCTCACTCATATGCCCTAGGCGCATATGCCAAAGTTTAGTAATATCATCATCGACAAGGACGAGAAGCGATAAGTGCATCACCGAGAATGAGAGAACCACGCAAAACATATAACTTGGCAATCTTTCTCTGTCCTTTCATCACAACAAGGGACCCTTTGGAAATCTTTAAAACCCCACTTTCATTTGTATATATCTGCACTTTTGAATCAAGAGTACTCAACGAAATTAAATTTCTTTTCAATTCGGAACATGCCGCACGTCACTAAGTGTTCGACAACTCCATCAAACATCTTAACTTTAATTGTTCCAACACTGCGATTTTACACGTAAGTATTATTTCCCATCAAAACAACACCTTCAGACACTGTTTCGTAAGTTGTAAACCAATCCCGATTGGGACTCATATGGAATGTGCAGCCTGAATCAAGTATCCACTCCTCGCTTACTTTAGAATCATTGTGAAGCGACTAGAAGTTCACCATCATTTGTAGTCTTCTACAACAACATCCTTCACCGGAATTTTACGGTTGTTTTTCCTTTTGATTTGCAGCCTCCTTTTAATCTTATTTTGTAGCTTATAGCACTCAGATTTAATGTGCCCTTTCTTCTTGCAGAAGTTACAAGTTTTACCTCTGTTTGAAGACTTCGATCTACCCTTAGATTTACCACGAGGATTCCGTTCCTGTGTCCTACCACGATCATCATCAGCATTCCGATCTTGTCTCCCACGAACAATGAGACCCTCTCCCGAGAGTCGGGTTTAACCACAAGATGCTTCATCTTATCATACGAGGTTAAAGAATCATAAACCTCATCAACTGTTAGAGAGAGACTCACGGCTATATAAAATCGTGTCTCTAAAGGTTGAATAAGGCAGGCAACGAACAAAGTAGAATCAACCCTAGATCTTCCTTATCATCATCGAACCTCCATGGCTTCCAAGTTTGAGAGAATTTCTTTAAACAACATTAAGTGTGTTCGTGTATAGACGCACCTTCCTCCAAACGATGAGCATAAAGACGCTGCTTCATATGCAACTTACTTGTTAGAGTTTTCGACATACATATTTGTTCTAGCCTCTTCCATAATGCAGCGGCAGTTTTCTCTTTCATCACATCTTGCAAAGTTTCGTTGGACAAATGTAGATGTAATTGTGTTAATGCCTTTCGATCCTTACGCTTTTTCTCTTCATCTGTTAATGTCGAAGGCATCTTATCTATCCCTAGCAGGGCATCCTCCAGATCCATCTGTGCAAGAATTGCTTGCATCTTAATTTGCCACAACGCAAATCTAGTGTTGCGATCCAACAGCGGAATTTCATATTTCAAAGACGCCATTACCGTGATCGAGATGAATAACCCGGAAGCTCTGATACCAATTTGTGAAAAAAAAAATAGAATAAAATAAATAAAATAAAGAACACACAAATTTTACGTGAAACCCTTTCGGGAAAAAACCACTAGGAGAGGAGAAGAAAATTCACTATGTCGAAAAATATGTATCAATACAAGAGGAATAGACTATGTCTATTTATAGGCTTGTAAAGCCATATTCTAGTAGGATTGAAACACCCTATCCTAATCAATATAAAATAGATGAAGTTTAATAAGGTTTAAAAAACCTTATTCTAAAATAAAATAAAAGAAATCTAGTTCTATATGGATTTTACTTTTATTTTATTTTCCATCATATTCTATAAGAATTTGGGTCACTTAATTCTAACAGTTATCTACCAGAAACAAATTGGAGCAGTCCCCTTAGTTTGTTGGATGTTTCATGGACAAGCTTTTCAAAAGGGTTACCCAACTCAATTGGTAACCTTAAACACTTGAAAACACTTAACCTTGATGGTTGTGTTTTTATGGGGTCAATCCCTTCAGCACTTGGAAACCTCACAAAACTTACCTTCTTGGATATCTCAGGCAACATGTTCCAAGGGCAAATTCCTGATGTTTTTGGGAACTTAAACGATCTAAGTTCCATGGATTTTTCCTCTAACAATTTCAGCGGTGTCTTCCCATCATCAGCATTTAACCTCACCAGCCTTACTTTCATGGACTTCTCTTCCAATTTCCTTCGGGGTACCCTTCCCAACAACATAAGTGGACTTTCATATCTACGAGATCTCCACTTATATGCAAACTTGCTTAGTGGTAGAGTACCTGGTTGGTTGTTTAGTCCACCATCTTTGGAGTATCTAGACTTCCACTCGAACAAACTTAATGGTCCCATTGACCCAATCCAAGAGCCTAATCTTGTCCTCCTTAACCTTGCATATCTTGACCTTTCATTTAATAACTTGAGTGGCAATATCAAGTCATGCATGCTTGTGAAGTTTAGGAATCTAAGCTGGC
The DNA here is from genome assembly GCA_025698465.1 of Gossypium longicalyx. Lineage (NCBI taxonomy): Eukaryota > Viridiplantae > Streptophyta > Magnoliopsida > Malvales > Malvaceae > Gossypium > Gossypium longicalyx. The sequence goes on along the minus strand of CM046999.1, from coordinate 9,031,545 downwards.
TTGATCTTTCACATAACAGCTTACTATCATTAACTAGCTGCAATAACGGTGCCAATTCTACACTACCCATGATAATTGAGTTTCATTTCTCTTCTTGCAACATGCAATGTTTCCCAAGCTTCTTGAATGCATCCAAGTACTTGCAACTTTTAGATCTTTCTAATAACCAAATCCATGGTTCTATTAGAAAATGGGAAGCCGAAGGATGGGAGAACTTGACCACTTTGAACCTTTCTATGAACTTCTTGACTAGCGTTGAGCAAATTCCAGGGAAGCATCTATTTTTTCTAGACCTTCGCTCCAATTCACTTTGAGGACCACTTCCAACTCCACCACAGAATTTGAGTTATTTATTAATCTCAAACAATGAATTGGTTGGAGAAATCCCTTCCAAGATTTGCAATTTGAGTTCTCTTTATGTACTTGTCTAAGAACAAGTTGGGTGGAACTATTCTAGATTGTTTTGGGACTTTTGGGAACTGGGATTTAATGGGTTTGAAAACACTTAATCTCAATGGTAACCAGCTTGAAGGATCAATTCCACAGTCATTAAAGAATTGCTTCAATTTGGAAGTTTTAGATTTGGGCAACAACAACATAAATGATACATTTCCTTATTGGTTAGGTACGCTTACACATCTGCTAGTTCTTGTCCTTCGATCTAATAGTTTCCATGGTGACATACAAAATTTCAATGGAACATTTTCCTTCAGCAGCCTTCAAATGATTGATCTCTCTCGAAATGAGTTCACTGGTCACATCCCACCCGAGCTATTTGAAAATTTAAATTCAATGAAAGATATTCAGGTAGACGATAGTGGTTCAGAGTACATTGGAGGAGACTATTATCAAGACTTCGATGAATTGTAACAATGAAAGGGTCGATTTGAACTTGTGAGAATTTTAACTATTTTCACAATCATTGATTTTTCAAGCAACATTTCAAGGGGCGATTCCTAAAGCAATTGGAGAACTTAACTCACTCATAGTGCTTAACTTCTCACACAATGACTTAACGGTAATACCCCACCATCACTTTGGAAAGCGGCGACACTTGAATCATTGGATCTCTCATCAAACAAGCTTCAAGGAAGAATTCCAATGCAATTAACCAACTTGACATTTCTCGGAGCATTGAATCTTTCTCATAACAATCTTGAAGGGCCTATACCGTTAGCTAATCACTTTGATACTTTCTCAAATGATTCTTTCACCAGCAACTCCGGGCTATGTGGATTCCCATTGTCAAAGACATGTGGCAACGACCAGGAACCAAAGTCACCTCTATCAACAGTTTCTGATGAATCTGAAATAGCACTTATTTGGAAAATTGCAGCGATGGGTTATGGAAGTGGAGTAGTGTTAGGATTGAGCATGGGATACCTAGTTTTCACAACTGGGAGACCTCGTTGGCTAGTGAAAATGATAAAGCGAAACCTAGAAAAGAGAATGAGAAGGAGGATCCATCGAAATGGAAGGAGAAAGAATTAGCAATGGATGCTATAGGGTTTGTTTCTAGCATCTTTTCCACAATATTTTCCATGTATTCTAGTTATAACCAAAGTTTCATGCATGATTTTCAATAAAAAAATTATACGTTCCATGTTTCTCCACAGTAATATAAAATTAGATTATTTTAATTATTACAGGAAATTTGTATTCATTCCAAAGCCATAGATTCTCGATTACAAATAAAATTGAATTATTTTAATTATTATTTCTGAAAAACCACTTAAGACTCTTGGGTATTAGTATGAAGTAATTGATCAAAAAACAAAAAGTAAAAACAAATACGGCTAAAGACATTTTTTTCAAATACATTCGACCCTTTTTATATAATTTGAATTACTTGTTTCTAAATTTTTTAATTAAAATTAAATTGAATTAGAGATTATATTAAATATAGATGAATGTATAATATTAATTTCACTGCAAATAATTTGCTATATACCGAGCTGTCGCTAAAAACAAAAATATAAGTCTAAAAGCTCTATATTGACGGCAAAATGGGCTATTTCGACAAAAAATAACCACTAAATAAACATCAGTATGAATTTTTAGTGACAATAAATGTGATGGTCGAAATTTGCACAAAGGCTTTATATCGACAGTTTTAGGCGCCGCTAATGTATCAGCAATCAATATAGATACCAAACATATAGCGATGTTCTGGGCCATCGGTAAAGGTTAAGAAGTGAAATTACAATTATATCCTTAAACATAATGCTAACAGTTTGGACTGTTGGTATAGATCCAATTGCTACTGTTTTAATTTCATTTAATAATGTTATTTTCCATTAAAAGAATTAATGATTTTAATAAATTTATAACTTATATCAAGATACTTTATTCAAATTACAAATATACGTGGTCCAAACGTAGAACTAAACCAAATACATAATTCAAATATAGTCCAAATATGGACCAAATACATAATCATATTCTAATCATAGCCTACATATGTTCTTATGGAACATCAGTATATATCTTAAAAATTGAAAAGTTTTAAAAGCAAGTACATAGTGAAATCAGTATAAAACAATAGCGTATATCTTAAAAATAAACTTGGGAGTTGATAAGCAAAAACTGTTGGTCCTGTTAATTAGGGTGAGCAAAATTCTATTTAATTCGAAAAATCGAAAAAGAGTTCGAATTTTGAATTATTTGAATCTAGTTAATTGAATCAACGTGAATTTTTTTCAATTTTGAGTTCGAGACGAGTTGAGTTTTGAATTTAAATAACTTTCGAATAAACAAAATACCAAACTATATTATTTTAAATTTTAAATTTGTTATAAAATAATAATGCAAAGAACACATAAATAATAAATGAGAATAAAGAGAGATTTCTATTGTATTTCTCTTCTTTTCCATCATCATTACAAGTAGTATACTCTATATATATATATAGGAGATTACACTCCTCATTTTCTAATACACAAATAAGAAAAGGGTTACAATAAGATAAAATGTGAAGAGTTACGGAAGGTGAAAGGTGAAAGGTTAAAGGTTGATTAAAATGAACATTCACTTAATAGCATTCATAACACTCCTCCTTGAATGTTCATTGTATAAATGATATGCCTCATTAAAAATCTTATTAGGAAAAACCATGTAGGACAAAAACCTAGTAAAGGAAAAAATAATACATAATCCTTTAATATAGAGTATGTCACAACCTTAAAAGAAAAATGTAGAGTGAATTTACTTCCCCTCATGTAAGAATCACTTAAGATATTTAAAACAATGCAATCCAATGCTGAAAATTAATTTCTCATATGTAGTTGTAGAGAGTGACTAATCGAATTCTCAATTATTCTTTACATTGGATGAGGGGTGTTACAACAGTGCATATTTTTCTCCCCTTATTTGAACATCATTTTATAACTAAATATTGAGTCATTTAATATTATTTATCAATAATAAATTATCAACATATACAATAAATTTTGTTGATGCGTATTAATATATATAACATTAATAAAATTCAATTGCATTCTCATAATGTCGCCAACAACTTTATAAAACATGATGTATTGTATCATCCACTATTACCATTACAATGAGTGCATTAGGCACATAAAGAAATAATACTTTAGGACCATCGTTTTATAACATTATTGTTTGACTATTTGTATTCCTTTTATATATCTCCAATCTATATGAAATATTAGCTTGATTAATTTTGATTATATAAACACTATTGGATACTCAAAAATAATTGTTTATAATATCATTGTATAACAATTTGTCCTTATTGAACACTCGATCTTCACGTTGAGATAAATTTTTATTTTTAGATATACTTTCATTATAAAGTTTATCTATCGAATAATTATATCTCTTGGAAATTCTACAGGAACTCCAATGATTTTTGATACAATAATATCAACAATGATGGTAATAATCTATATGTATAAATACATTACTTAATAAAAACTCCTGAACAAAATCATATTTATATTTAATGATTTTATCATGAAACTCAAGTTTTATCCTTCAGACATCAATATTATCAAATAGGTTATATTAGTTTAATACAAATTCGCTAGACATAAATAAATAACTTTATTTGGTGTTTGCATCCACCACAAATTAATTATTTTTCATAACCAAAATCAAGTGTCTTGTGAAAATTCTTGTTAGAATTCATTTATATTTATTATGACTTGTATTTTTTTTCGCTATTATCCTAACATGTGCTTCCCTTGGTTTTACACTTTTTGGGTGTTTGGACTTCAAGCTCGAGATACATTTCATAAGTTATAATAGAAGTGACTCTTTATTTTGATGAGTTGTTCCCATATCAATGCTTTCAAATATATTTTCATTCAAGATTCTCACGTTTCCATAATATTGAAGTGTTCTATGTATATTATCGTTGCCGACAACAATTTCTTTTTGTCATCTCCATTATATTTAGTTATGACATAACTGATTGGGAATCCCATTATATTAATAATATCAAGTATCTGAACCTCTTATGGGGTTTGTCTATATAAAAAGTCAAAATTCATTTATACTCAAAAATCATGTGTTAGAAATAATCTAATAGGCAACATAGTTATCATATCAATGACATATGTTATGAAAGATATACAAATTTAAGCAAAAATATTAAAGTTGTTGATACTTCAATCTTATTCAAAGTCATAGACCATAAACAAGCATACTATAGAATATATATAAAACATAAATTCATACTTAAATACGAAGAAAAAAAATGAGCATCATTTTTAACATTAAATCTCAAATTCTTTCAAGTACACATAGAAAATCACAGACCTTAGGATTGTTGCTTCAACAAGGATGTTGTATATCTAGATTAATTATTTTCCAATGGAATATTGAATATTATCGGGCAAGCTTGTGCTACTAAACACAAAAATAATATATGAGAATAAAGGGAGATTTCTATTGCATTTCTCATTTTTTAATACATAAATAGGAAAGAGGTTACAATAAGATGAAATGTGAAGAATTAAGGAAAATGAAAGGTGAAAGGTTGATTATAATGAACATCCACTTAATAGCATTCATAATAAAATTTAAATTATTATTTATTGTTTAAAGTTTTCTTATTATTTTACATTTTTTCCTCTAAACCATTTTACTTTACCGCCCGTCTACCCCACCATTTTCCTCAAATCAAAATCCTATTTCTATCTCGAAATCAATTATCAAATTCAAACTCCCAAATCAAAATCCCTAAATTAAACCCTCCATTCTTCTTTTTCTTCATCAATTCATCAGACTCTGATGTTAGGCAAATTCCTCACCCATTTCCGATTTCCGGTCTCCCATTCCTCACCCTTTGGATTGAAAGAAAAAAATGTAGCCCTTGGATCTAAATGGTATAAATTAAACCTCCATTTACTATGCTATTGCTTACCAAAACTGTTGTTCCTTCTTGATGCTCTATTTTCTTTAGTCCTCACCTCAACTTTTCTGCATCTCCTTAACCCTAGACCCAACAATCTAGGTTTGTCCCATCCAATCATTGTAACAGCTATGAAACACTTTTTTCGCTTTTATTTTAGATTTCCGGGTTTGATTTCATGTCTTTAATGATGCTTCAGTTTTATTGGGTTTTGTTTTTCATTTTGAGTTTGTTATTAAAATGAAAAAGAAACAATTGCTTTATTGGCATTATTATTGACTTTGGGTAAATGATTAAATTTTTATGTTTTGAGTTTGCATGAATGTGATTCAGATTGGATCGAATAAGGCCAGAAGGTTACTACTTTGGGTGTAATTTATGTGCCTTAAATCTTATCCTAAGAGAAATCCATGGAGGAGGATATAGATTGTTGCACTTGGGATGGGATCACTTAGAAATTCTAAAGTGCTTGATATATTTCACTTGTGCTAAATTTTGAAGTATTTGATATGTTCTGAGAGCATTCCAGTATTATTGCTCAGAAAATTGAGAAAGGCATGTCTCCATCGATTGTCCTTAGCAAAATGTATGATTGTAATTTATGTACATGTTGTTTGTGTTCCACTTTATGTTTGTTTTGAATTTTATTTAACTTGAATAAATATATTCGATTCAAATTTTATTTTACTCGACTCAATTTGAAAAAATTGAAATATACCACACTATAAATATTAAGAATGAATAAATCCATAAAGCGGATTTAAAACCTATTCTACTTGTGGAATATCATACCTTCACTTAAAAAATTAACGGCACTTGAATCATTGGATCTCCCATCAAACCAGCTTCAAGGAAGAATTCCAATGCAATTAACCAACTTCACATTTCTCGAAGCATTGAATCTTTCTCATAACAATCCTAAAGGGCCTATACCGTTAACTAATCACTTCGATACTTTCTCAAATGATTTCTTCGCCGGTAACTCCGGGCTATGTGGATTCCCATTGTCAAAGACATGTGGCAACAACCAGGAACCAAAGTCACCTCCATCAACAGTTGCTGATGAATCTGAAATAGCAATTATTTGGAAAATTGCAGCAATGGGTTATGAAAGTGGACTAGTGCTAGGATTGACCATGGGATACATAGTTTTCATAACTGGGAGACCTCGTCGGCTAGTGAAAATGATCAAGCGAAATGGATCTACAATATTTTACGTGTATTTTAGTTATAAGCAAAGTTTCATGCATGATTTTCAATAAAAAAATTAGACATGTCATGTTTCTCCACAGTAATATAAAATTGGATTATTTTAATTGTTACAGGAAATATATATTCATTCCAAAGCCATAGAATCTCGATTACAAATAAAATTGAATTATTTTAATTATAATTTCTAAAAAACCACTTGAGACTCTTGTTGGGTAATAGTACGAAGTAGCCTATTGTCATCTCTTAATATAGTAATATAAAATTGGGATTGTAATTATTCTTTAAGACATATAAGAATATTATAATGGGATAAAGGGGTTTATTTATCTTTTATAATAAATTCATTTTTATATTAAGAGAATAATTTATAAAAACTTAATTTTTCCTCATTAATTTCTAAAAACATAAAATTATCATTAAACAATCATTCATATTTAATATATTATCTAATCATTAAAATTAAATAAATCAACTTATACGGAAAAGATATTAAATAAATTTATATGGATAAAGCACTTCCATTAAGTACCCCGATGGTTGTACGATCGTTAGATGTGAATAAAGATCAATTTTGTCCTTGCGACGATGGTGAAGAGTTTCTTGGTCTGAAGTACCATATTTAAGTGGCATAGGGGCATTGATGTATCTTGCAAACAACACAAGGCCTAATATAGCTTTCACTGTAAACTTGTTAGCAATATTTAGTTCTTCTCCAACACGTAGACATTGGAATGAAATTAAACATGTATTTAGATATCTTAGAGAGATTATTAATATGAGGTTATTTTATACAAATGATTCAAAATCCCTATTAGTCGACTATGCTGATGCTAGATACTTATCGGATCCACATAAAGATCGATCTCAAAGAAAATATTTATTTACATGTAGGGAATGCTTGCCATATCATGGCATTCAACAAAACAAACATTACCTCATCGCTTCTTCAAATCATGCGAGAAATAATTGCAATGCATGAGACAAGTTGAAAGTGTGTTTGACTAAGGTTATTGACCCAACATATCTAGAAGATATGTAATTTGCCTTTATAGGAAAGGATGTCAAGATAATCCAACATGTATAGCTCAATTGAAGGTGGATATATCAAAGGTGTGAGCGAAACATATTTCACCAAAATTATTCTTCACCCATGATCTTAAGAAATAAGGTGATATAAATGTTCAACAAATTCGTTCTAGAGATAATTTAGCAGATCCTTTTACTAAGGCATTGTCAACTTCAACATTTGAAAGACTACTACACAAGATTGGGCGTGTCGACTAAAAAATGTAATGTAATGTTGTCATTAGGGGAGTCTAAAAACAAGTTGTACTCTTTTCCTTTAACTAAGGTTTTGTCCCATTGAGTTTTCTTGGTAAAAGTTTTTAACGAGGCAGCTTGTAATAGAAGATTGTGTACTATTTTTTTGCTTCATTAGGTTTTTATCTCACAAGATTTTTCCTAATAAGGTTTTGTGAGGCACATTATCTACCAATGGACATCTAAGGGGAGTATTATGAATATCTTATTAAGTGGATGTCCATCATGATCAAGATAAAGTTTTGATATACTTTAAATTCTAATAGTTATTAGAATTAGATCGCTACTTCTTTTATACTTCTTATGCCTATAAATAGAGACTACGATGAAGCATTGTAATTATCCATTTGATCAATAAAGTACATTCTCTATTGCTTTCATATTTTTTTTATTCTTTATTCTCTCCATCTCTCTTTATTTTATAACAATTTTAATATTTTTAAAAATATAATAATTATAACAACTTTGATTAAATTATATTATTTTTAAATGTATAATTATCATAACTTCTATTTTATTTAAAATTTTTTTATTTTGAGAGGTGAATTCATTAATTCATTTAATGAATGAAACCATACAATTCAGGGGAAAAAATAACAAACACTCGTCGTAAATGGGGAAGGACAAGCTCCACCAACACAACAAAGGCTTTAGCCTCAGCATCAATAAAACATGGTAACATGTTGACAATTGACTTTGTCACAACTCAAGCACGACATATCTGATTGCAAGCACTTAACACAATAAGGAAATCAACCCCGGATGGTCCAAAGCAGCAAGCGAAAATCGAAAAAAGAATCAAGCATTCACCAAACTATAGAGGATGACAACAAAACTATAGAGGATGACAACAAAACTATCCCTAAAATCATTTGTAAACCTAAGATTACATGCATAAGCAAGATTAGAAAGCGTGATATAAGAGCATACTAAAACTTCTAAAACTAAAGACCTAATAAACCATGGTAAAATAAATAAAAAATACATATAAAACTTAAGACAACACGAGTCCAAATCGACTCGTGAAATCATTATTATTCTGAAATATTCTTAAAAAAACAGATTAAGAAGTTGCGAAGAGCCACCCACTTTCCAAGAAAAACTACTAGTGGCCGGTAGAGTTTTAGCGAACGACAGGCATCATCATCTATCCATCACAACTTGTGAAGATAACAAAGATACCCACAAAATAGATTTGCAAACTGAAAAAGAGAGAAGACATGTGGAGTGAATGAGAAGAAGAAAGAAAGAGAGAGTTGGTGAGAGGGGAAAGAAAACGGGCGGTAGCTAGCCCTGGAGATTGGCACCATCGCTAAACAAAACAAAAGAGAAAAAACAAAGGGCTTGAAAAAAAAACAATTTATTTTAGGGTTTTTATTATAATTTTTTTATTTAAAATGTAAATTTAGTAATATGTTGAAAAATAAAAGCATTCTCATGAGTTCAAATTTTTTCTTAAATTCCTATTTTTATATATATTATAAATAAAAAAGAAAGAGATGTACTAACACTTCAACACTAGAAACCATATTCCAACGCACATTGGATTGTCAACGATTTAATTCGAATTTAATTATGTTGGTTGATTATATCTACTTAACAAAGTATAATCCAACAAATGTTTAAATCCCAACAATCGTAACCGTTTCATCTATTTCAACATTAGGCCTAATTATTTGGTTAGAATATAAGTCATGGCAAAATACTAATGCATTTATAATATATAATTTATTAGAACATAAAATTGGACTGTAACTGTGTCGTGCAAGTAAAAGACAAGCAAATCAAATCAAGACATGCATTAACTTTATTCTAAACTAACTTATTTTAAGGAAACCGTAAGAGTGGTAATGCCAAATGGAGTGATAATGTCCGGCCATTGCTGGATGTGTCTAAGCAAAAAGAAACAAAACAAAAGGGTACTCCATGAGTTGACGAATGCCATAAATTGTTAGTGGAAATGTTTGCATTTGAAACTTATATAAGCAACTCCATAACCAAATTCTTAGTTCATCTTTTTTCTATTGGGTTCATAAGAGAAAGATGTTATATTCAATCCTATGCTTCCTTTTGGGCTTCTTCAACTCTTCATTGCTATCCCTTTCTTTGTCTCTTCCTCCAACATATTTATGCCCTCCCGAACACAGTTTTGCATTGTTGAAATTCAAGAGAAGCCTTTCCCTTTCCTATAGTATTTGCCTACAAGAACTTCAAATTCCTTCTTTTCATGAGACGGAATCTTGGGATGAAGGTACTGACTGTTGTAAATAGAAGGGTGTGGTGTGTGATAACAAGAAAGGCAATGTGATTGGCCTTGATCTCAGTTGTAGTGGACTAATTGGTTCTCTCCAATCAGACAGTTCCCTTTTCTCACTTCAAAACCTTCGATGGCTCAACCTTGCCGGAAATGATTTCGGCAACACCGAAATCTCATCTGAGTTTGGTAAGTTGAGGAGTCTAACTTATCTCAATCTCGCTCTCACTGGATTCACCAGATTTGTCCCACCTGATATCTCTCTTTTGTTAGAACTAGTTTCGCTTGATCTCAGTCTGAATCCTCTTTTGTTTAGGAACCATGATTTTAACATGCTTGTCCATAACCTTACAAAATTAGAAAATATGGTCCTTGACCGTATGGATTTGTCTCTGGCTGTACCTTCTTCTTTCCTTAACTTGACTTTCTCATTGAAGCATCTAAGTCTTTCTAACTGTTATTTGCAAGGAAATTTCCCAACCCAAGTTTTCCATCTTCCATATCTTCAAAACATCAGTTTAAGACGTAATCCAAATCTCATTGGTTATCTACCAGAAACAAATTGGAACAGTTCCCTTAGTTTGTTGGATGTTTCAGAGACAAGGTTTTCAAAAGGGTTACCCGGCTCAATTGGTAACCTTAAACACTTGAAAACACTCGGCCTTTCTCATTGTGTTTTTACGGGGTTCATCCCTTCAGCACTTGGAAACCTCACAAAACTCATCTTCTTAGATATCTCAGGCAACATGTTTCAAGGAAAATTCCAGATGTTTTTGGGAACTTAAACGATCTAAGTTCCATGGATTTTTCCTTTAACAATTTCAGCGGTGTCTTTCCATTATCAGCATTTTACTTACATGAAATTATTTGGGAATTTCCTTCATGATACTCTTCCCAACAACATAAGTGGACTTTCGTATCTACGAGAACTCTACTTAAATGCAAACTTGCTTAGTGGTAGAGTACCAGGTCTGTTCTTTTGTTTACCATCTTTGGGGCATCTAGACCTCAGCTCTAACAAACTTTATGGTCCCATTGACACAATCCAAGAGCCCAATCTACTCCGATTTGTTGATTTATCACAAAATGAAATACAGGGAACAATTTCAAGTTCTTTCTTTGACCTCATCAACCTTACTTTTCTTAACCTTTCATCTAATAACTTGAGTGGCAATATCAAGTCATGCATGCTTGTGAAGCTTAGGAATCTAGAGTTTCTTGATCTTTCATTTAACAACTTAATATCATTAACAAGGTGTAGTAATGATGTCAATTCTACCCTACCCATGATAAATCAGTTTCATTTCTCTTCTTGCAACATGCAACGTTTCCCAAGCTTCTTGAATGCATCCAAGCACTTGCAAGTTTTAGATCTTTCTAATAACCAAATTCATGGTTCTATTACAAAATGGGAAGCCGAATGATGGGAGGGCTTGGGCACGTTGAAGCTTTCTATGAACTTCATAACTAGCGTAGAGCAAATTCCAAGGAAGTGTTTGTCTGTTCTGGACCTTCGCTACAATTCACTTCAAGGATCACTTCCAACTCCACCACAGGCATTAGGTTATTTATTAATCTCAAACAATGGGTTGGTTGGAGAAATCCCTTCCAAGATTTGCAATTTGAGTTTTCGTTATGTACTTGACTTGTCCATGAACAAGTTGGGCGGAACTATTCCAGATTGTTTTGGGACTTTTAGCGACCAGCTCTCAATGGTTGTTTTGAGAACAGTTAAACTCAATGGTAACTAACTTGAAGGATCAATTCCACAGTCATTAACGAACTGCCAGAGTTTGGAAGTTTTAGATTTGGGCAACAACAACATAAATGATACATTTCCTTATTGGTTAGGTACGCTTCCAAATCTAAATGTTCTTGCCCTTCGATCTAATAGATTCCATGATGACATACAAAATTTCAATGGAACATTTTCCTTCAACAGCCTTCGAGTGATTGATCTCTCTCGAAATGAGTTCATTGGTCACATCCCACCTGAGTTATTTGAAAATTTAAAATCAATGAAAGATACTCCGGTAGACAAAAGTGGTCCAGTGTACATGGGAGGAGATTATTATCAAGACTCTTTAATTGAAACAATGAAAGGGTTGAATTTTAGACTTGAGAGAATTTTAATTTCTTTCACAGTAATTGATTTTTCAAGCAACCATTTCAAGGGGTCGACTCCCAAAGAAGTTGGAGAACTTAAGTCACTTATAGTGCTCAACTTCTCGCACAATAGCTTAGCAGGTAATATCCCACCATCACTTGGAAAAATGGTAGCACTTGAATCATTGGATCTCTCGTCAAACAAGCTTCAAGGAAGAATTCTAGTGTAGTTAACTGACTTGACATTTCTTGGAGCATTGAATCTTTCTCATAATAATCTTGAGGGGCAAATACCGTTAGCTAATTCGATACTTTCTCAAATGATTCCTTCGATGGAAATTCCGGACTATGTGGATTTCCATTGTCAAAGAAATGTGGCAACAATCAGGAACCAGAATCACCTCCATCAACAGTTGCGGACGAATCTGAAACAACACTTGTTTGGAAAATTGCAACAATGGGTTATGGAAGTGGACTAGTGCTTGGATTGAGTATGGGATACATAGTTTTCACAACTGGGAGACCCCGTTGGCTAGTGCAGATGATCAAGCGGAACCCACAAAAGAGAAGAAGGATCCATCGAAATGGAAGGAGAAAGAATTAGCAGTGGATGATATAGGGTTTGTTTCCAACATCTTTCCATAATATTTTCCTTGTATTCTTGTTATAAGCAAAGTTTCATGCATGATTTTCAATGAAAGTTTAAACATCTCTTGTTTCTCCACAGTACCATAAAATTGGGATTTTAATTATTACAGGAAATAGAAATATTCATTCCAAAGCCATAGCTCTCGATTATAGCTCGGGGAGGGGAGAAAAATTTTTTTAGCGGCCAAAATAAAATTATAAAATTTAATGGTGTATATCTTTATAATTTTTAAATAATTAAATTTATTTTTTTAATTTTAAGAGGGTCAAAGTGTAATTTTACCTTTACTAATTTAAAATTTTAAAAATTTCTAAAGGACCTAAATAGCAATTTTCCATTTTAGGGGGGTCGAGGCCCCTGCCAGGCCCCCTAGATTCGCCTCTAGGTTATAGTAACGAACAAGTAAAAATAGCGGAATAAGCACACAAATTTAACGTGAAAAAATTCCTCTAAAAGGAGTAAAAAATAATAGGCAAAAATAATTTTACTATAATAGAAAAAGAACGAATAATACAAAAAATGGAGATAAAAACTAAACCCCAAAACCTGAAAACAAAGAATCCTCGAAACTTAAACACAAAATTCTCCGAAAGTATTATAAGTTCTACTATTAAAAGGTGTGTTTTCTAATGTTGAAAAAGAGCCTATTTGTAGGCTAAATTCGTAGTTGAAATAAATTATGCTCATAAATACTAAATATATTATACTAATAAATACTAAATCTTCTACAAAGAAAATATATTTTGTTTAACTTAACTTGCAAGTAATATCTTATTTAATAGTAATTTCGGTCACACAACTCTAACAAATTCTTTAACTAAGATTGAATTTCTGATTATTTGGTTAATGGATGAGGTGAGTAACTACAATATCACATCTCATGGATAAAATAAAAATAAATTTAAACGAAAATCCGACAATAAATTTAGTCAGTATCATATAAACCAAAACCTGAATAACCTTGATAAATATAACTTATAATAACAAATTACTAGTTGCAAACAAACCCAACCCATTTTTATATTAATAAAGTAGTGGTTTAATTAATATCTCACAAGGATGAATTATGATTACGACATGGGTACCAATTATTGTAGACACAAAATAAAAGTTTGAATCCAATGATGCATTTACATGAAACTTCAACCATAAATTTACTTAGTATCATATAAACCAAACGTTGAAGAACAAAAAACATTATATTATTTGAGCAAAAAAAAAATACAAGACGAAATAGGACCCAAATCAAACTCCCATCTACTTCTCTTTGTATTATTTCATATTAGTTTTTAATATATTTTATATAAAAATTAATATTTTATTTTTAAATTAGTAAAAACTAAATATATATAATGATAGGTTTTACTTTTTCTTAAATCCAATCAAATGATGGTTCCAAACAGGTGGAAATTTGATTTAAATAATTTTATTTTTATGCAATGTTTTTGGAATTAGATCGGTGTGTAATACTCCTTACCTAGGATGAACTTATAGCTTACGAGCAAAGGATATCACATTTGAACACCAACACTATTTAACACGAAAATCAATTTTAAAACTTTGTTTTAAACATAATTAGACTCATTTGAAGCTAATTAATTCATTGCTAAGCTTCTTTTAAAGTTTGGTTACAGATAGAAATTATTTGGGCTTCATCAAGTCAAGATAGGGTAAACAGGGTCAATGTTGCGACACTAAGAAATGGGTGTCATGACACTAAAAGTAGTATTCTTAATATCGTCACACTAATTGCCAGTTTAGCATTGCTAAACAAGATGTTTTTAAGCTTTTCAAAAATGTTTTGCAAAAGCAGTTTTGTAGCCAAAAGCAGAAGCAAAAAATTTTTGCTTTTGTTCAAAAATGCTTTTTGGCCCAAAAAAATGTTTTGGCATGTTTGTGAAGGGAAAATGTTGTAAAAATTGCACCAAATGGTAAGATTGCAAAGTTGGCATGAAATGGGTACCAAGCTCGTAACACCCTTCGCTCGGTCCAATGTCAGACCCGAATTACGAAATGCTACTATAGTTACTTGAGCAAACCATATACAATTCATAGCAATTAATTCATTCCATTACTGATTTATGACATAATTCCATGCATAATATGTTATACAATCAAAACCGGACCTCAATCGAGCTGATAACAAAAGCTCTTAAGTTGTCCTAAGCTTGAAGAAGGATCAAACTACAAACTTTTCAAAGTACAAGCATAAATATTGACCGCCTATAAATGAGTTATCGTTTATAGTAAAATATAACACCAAAAATATAAGAGATTAAGACAACAATGTCCGCAAGTGCACGTGTCAAATTGTAATATAGTTTAGTACAACGAAATACCTTGGAAGTATTCCGATGGTTGTACCCAAGGGAGGATGAAATAAATTATGAATTTTTTTTTACAATAACAAGTCTAAATAGTGCTAATTAATTAATATATTACGATGAACCATTAAATAGATTAAGAAATAAAAAATAAATAATGAAAATAAATCAATATGAAAAATAAACAAACGGTAAAAATCTATAAATCAATTAGGAATATTAATTCGCTTCAAGGTTTGCAACTAACTTCGAATTAGGGTTTTAGGGTGGATTAGCTACCGATTAACCAATTATTACCTCTTGTCCTCAAATTAACTAATCGATTGGTTGATAGTCACTTATCTCCCAACCTCACTTTCTCAACTAAGATAAATTATGATTTACTCGGTTCGACTTATCTCCCGACCTCGTCTAGCCTGTGATAACTTTCTAGGGTTGCCAATCCTAGTGGTTTAAGCACACGTAATTCATACTAACTAATCCCTCTTGGAAAACCTAAATCTTCTGTTAATCACATCTCCATCCACTCGTTAATCTCCCCTAAGGGATTTAGCCACTCATGTTATTCATAATTTCAATTCCAATTGAATAAATCATGTAAAGAACACAACTGATAAAATAAATTCCTGATTTGATCAGTTTTTTGGTTTGATAAAATAAATTATTTAAAAAATTCATAAAAATATTTAAAAAATAGATAAAATTGGTTCAATTGATTTTTTAGCTTGGTTCAATTGATCTGTATCAATTGGCAAGCCAATCGGTTCAAGTCTTATCTTTAGACCAATACATCTATCGATTCTCGATCTAGTTCTAAAGTTATTGATTTTGATAAGTGAAATAATTTTTTCAATCTCATCAGGTAGAACCAGAAGGAGATAAAGTTCGAAAATAAAATTAATTGTCAGTGTCTCAACCTCAGGAGGACAAATTTTGAGCATTGCTAGTATTGCCAGACATTATAAAGGAAGAAGAAAAAATAGGAAAAAAAATAAAGAAAGATAAATAATATAAAATAAAATAAGAAAAATAAAAAGAATTCAAAAATAATTTTAAAATTTATATGATGTGGCGGTTTAATATTGGTTGAATTTTTTTAATGAATATAACATTTTGGTATAAATATTGTAACATAAGATTAGTTTGGAT
Organism: Gossypium longicalyx; assembly: GCA_025698465.1. Classification (NCBI taxonomy): domain Eukaryota; kingdom Viridiplantae; phylum Streptophyta; class Magnoliopsida; order Malvales; family Malvaceae; genus Gossypium; species Gossypium longicalyx. The sequence continues at coordinate 9,015,151 of CM046999.1, read as the reverse complement.
ATCACTAGTGACAAAAAAAAAAATACCAACTTAGAAAAAATGGTGTAATTTAAATATATATGAATGATTGAAATAAAGCATATACTTTTTTAAAAAAAAATGTAAGTGAAGTGTGCACACTTTTATAACACAGTTTCGCATACAAGAATAGAAAGAGAGTACAAAAGACTTGTTAATAAAATTCGGATTTAACCTATATTTCCGATGCCTTACTTAGTTACTTAGAAAAAACTTCTCACTATACAAATAAAGATTTCAACTCAATCTATCTTAATTCTCGAATAATTATAACTTCACTCAAGTACATTTAATATGAACTCTATCTCACTCGTCTTACGTAAAGGTAGAAAATAAATAACACAAAAGTGAAAACATAAAGCTCTCGAATAATCTTCTCTTAAATGAAACAAACGGTAAAATCACTCTCTCAATAATCCTACAAGTCAACTGATTATTTATGGACTTACAAGACTTCGATATTAAGCAAGAGGGACAAATATCATATTTACTCGTTTATTTTCACCATGTCAATTGCCCAACAAGATAGTCTTTTGTTAAAATGATCTTTGATTATCTTTAATTGAATTGTTAAATCTTATAAACCATGTCAATTTTTATATGATTATCATAGTTCACCTGAGAAAGTTTGACTAGAACTGTGTCTGTGCGTGTTAGTCTTTTCGCTTTTTCCTTGCTTGAACTAGAACTAAGTGTATCAAATAAATCTATGTAATTTTACTACTTTAAATAAATTAACTTCTAATATCATATGTGTTGTATGTGATTTTACATGTTCAATATTTAATTAGTTTTTAAAATTTTTAAATAATAATTAAAATGTTTTTAACATTTTTAACATATGATATATTAATTAAGTGATAATTAAGATGATTAGAATTCTATTCAAATAATAATTTTATTTTACAGCAATAAAATTAACATCGAATTTTTAAACTAATAATTTTAATTTAAATGATAATTATCACAACTTTCTCCCCTATATTGTATGCTTAAAATTCTATTCAAATAATAACTCTATTTTAAAATTAACACAATACTTTTTAACTATTAATTGTAAATTAAAATTTAGTATTTTTGAATATATAAAAATTAAATTATAATTATTTTAAATATATAATTATCACAACTTTTATTTTACTTCAATTTTTTTATTTTAAAATGTGAATTTAGTAGTACGTTGAAAAATAAAAACATTCTCATGAATTCAAAAAAAATTTCAAACTCATATATATATATATATATAAAAAGATGTACCAACACTTCAACACCAGAAAATATATTGCAAAGCACATTGCAGAAGATGATGAACGACTTAATTCGAATTTAATTATGTTGATTCCTATAAATCTATTTAACAAAGTAAAATCGAAGAAATGTTTAAATCCCAACACTGATAACTGTTTCATCTATTTTAACATTAGGCTTGGTTAGAATAAGGTGAGTTTAAATGGGCGGTGTGTTTACTTACTGTTAATATTAAAATAACAGTGACAGTAAAATTATATATTATAACATGAGACAAAAAATAAATTACCGCACCACCTATCTAAACACAAATAATAATACATTTGTAATATACAAATTAGTACATACAAATAGTGTTGGTGTATTAAATAAGTATACAACTCTGACTTAATTTTTGTCTATATTGTCAGAACATAAAATTGGACTGTATACAGTGTCGTGCAAGTAAAAGACAAACAACTATTGTCAGTACATGCATTAACTCTATTCTTCTCACCTTTGACCATTGCTTTTGACGCCATTTATACTAAATTAACTCATTTTAAGGAAACCTTCAAGAGTGATGATGCCAAATGGAGTCAGTACAAGGATGTTATTATTCTTCAATATTTCTACATGGCCGGCCATTGTTGGATGTGTCCAAGCAAAAGAGAAACAAAAAAAAAAAAAAGGTAATCAATGAGTTGACGAATGGCATAAATTGTAGTGGAGTTGTTTCCATTTGAAACTCATTTAAGCAACTCCACAACCAAATTCTTTGTTCATCTTTTTTCTATTGGGTTCATAAGAGAAAGATGTTATATTTAATCCTATGCTTCCTTTAGGCTTCTTCAACTCTTCGTTGCTATCCCTTTCTTTGTCTCTTCCTCCAACACATTTATGTCGTCCCTAACAGAGTTTTGCATTGCTGAAATTCAAGAGCAACCTTTCCATTTCCATTTCCAGTTATAAAATTCATTGTTTACGAGAAGTTCACATTCCTTCTTCTCACAAGACGGATTCTTGGGATGAAGGTACTGACTGTTGCAAATGGGAGGCTGTGATGTGTGATAAGAAGAAAGGCAATGTGATCAGCTTTGATCTCAGTTGTAGTGGACTAATTGGTTCTCTCCAATCAAATAGTTCCCTCTTCTCACTTCAAAACCTTCGATCGCTCAACCTTGCTGGAAATGATCTCGGCATCTGTGAAATCCCATCTGAGTTTCGTAAGTTGAGGAGTCTAACTTATCTCAATCTCTCTGACACTGGACTCAGTGGCCTTGTCCTACCTGAAATCTCTCTTTTGTCAGAATTAGTTTCGCTTGATCTTTGTCTGAATTGTCTTTTGTTTTTGAACCATGATTTTAACATGGTTGTCCATAACCTTACAAAATTAGAAAATATGGTCCTTGACAATATGTATTTGTCTCTAGTTGTACCTTATTCTTTCCTTAACTTGACTGTCTCATTGAAACATCTAAGTCTTTCTCACTGTTATTTGCAAGGAAATTTCCCAACCCAAGTTTTCCATTTTCCATATCTTCAAAACATCATTTTAAGACATAATTCAAATCTCATTGCTTATCTACCAGAAACAAATTGGAGTAGTCCCCTTAGTTTGTTGGATGTTTCAAGGACAATGTTTTTAAAAGGGTTACCCGATTCAATTGGTAATCTTAAGCTCTTGAAAACACTTAACCTTGAGGATTGTGTTTTTATGGGGTCAATCCCTTCAGCACTTGGAAACCTCACAAAAATCACCTTCTTGGATATCTCAGCCAACATGTTCCAAGGGAAAATTCCTGATGTTTTTGGGAACTTAAACGATCTAAGTTTCCTGGATTTTTCCTTTAACAATTTCATCGGTGTCTTCCCATCATCGGTATTTAACCTCACCATCCTTACTTACATGAGATGCTTTGGAAATTTCCTTAAGGGTACCCTTCCCAACAACATAAGTAGACTTTTGTATCTACGAGAACTCCAATTACATGCAAGCTTGCTTAGCGGCAGACTACCAGGTTGGTTGTTTAGTCTACCATCTTTGGAGTATCTAGATCTCAGCTCTAACAAACTTAATGGTCCCATTGACACAATCCAAGAGCCCAATCTTGTCCGACTTGTCGAATTATCACAGAATGAAATACAGGGAACAATTCCAAGTTCTTTCTTTGACCTCATCAACATTACATTTCTTGACCTTTCATCTAATAACTTGAGTGGCAATATCAAGTCATGCATGCTTGGGAAGCTTAGGAATCTAGGGTTTCTTAATCTTTCATTTAACAACTTACTATCATTAACAAATTGTAGTAATGATGTCAATTCTACCCTACCCATGATAGATCAGTTTCATTTCTCTTCTTGCAACGTGCAACGTTTCCCAAGCTTCTTGAATGCATCCAAGTACTTGCAACTTTTAGATCTTTCTAATAACCAAATTCATGGTTCTATTACAAAATGGGAAGCTGAAGGATAGGAGGGCTTGGGCACTTTGAACCTTTCTATGAACTTCTTGACTAGTTGAGCAAATTCCAAGGAAGCATCTGTTTATTCTGGAACTTCACTCCAATTCACTTCAATGACCACTTCCAACTCCACCACAGGCATTGTATTTTTTCTTAATCTCAAACAATAAGTTGGATGGAGAAATCCCTTCAAAGATTTGCAATTTGAGTTTTCTTTCTGTACTTGACTTGTTTAAGAACAAGTTGGGTGGAACTATTCCATATTGTCTTGGGACTTTTAGCGACCAGCTCTCGATGGTTGCTTTGGGAACAGTTAATCTCAATGGTAACCAACTTGAAGGATCGATTCCGCAGTCACTAAAAAACTGCCACAGTTTAGAAGTTTTAGATTTGGGCAACAACAACATAAATGATACATTTCCTTATTGGTTAGGTACGCTTCCACATCTGCAAGTTCTTGTCCTTCGATCTAATAGATTCCATGGTGACATACAAAATTTCAATGGAACATTTTCCTTCAGTAGCCTTCGAATGATTGATCTCTCTCGAAATGAGTTCACTGGTCACATCCCACCCGAGCTATTTGAAAATTTAAAATCAATGAAAGATATTCAGGTAGACGAAAGTGGTCTAAAGTACATGGGAGGAAATTATTATCAAGACTCTGTAATTGTAACAATGAAAGGGTCAAATTTCAAACTTGAGAGAATTTTAACTTCTTTCACAGTATTTGATATTTCAAGCAACCATTTCAAGGGGTCGATTCCTAAAGAAGTTGGAGAACTTAACTCACTCATAGTGCTTAACTTCTCGCACAATAGCTTAGTAGGTAATATCCCATCATCACTTGGAAAAATGGTAGCACTTGAATAATTGGATCTTTTGTCAAACAAGCTTCAAGGAAGAATCTGTTGGTGTTTTGGGACACTTTATCCGGATGAAGTATGGACTTCAGTCTGGAGCTTAAACAATAATGTAATGAATCCGGATGAAGAATAAAGAAAACTTGAAGTTAAAGTCTGGTGATTCTAAGCTTGGGAAACAGAATGAAATTGAAGGCAAGAAAAAAAAAGAGTATTTTTGGATAAAATTCTAATGAATTTTCATTACAATGATCTTTGGCATGAAGCCATTACATATACCAGACAATGGCTGGTCAAAAACAACAAATACATCACCTAAACATTACCTAACTCCACTTAATTCATTGGAACTAGATAAATTTGACTTGCACACTTAAGCAAAGCTGGTAATCAACTCTTTTACCATCAAGTTACATCAATTGTCATCCAAACATAGTTTAAAATGAACTAAATTATAAAACTTTGTTAAAAAGTATCAAAATAAAACTGAGATGCAACAGTAGCATTAACAACTTCAGTTGCATGTATTTCATCCAGCAATACTGCAGCTGCTACTTCTTCAGATTTCATCTGCAAGACTTATGTGCATGAATTCTTACGTGCATGAATTTCTCTTTTGTTGCATGAGCTGCATGGAGGGCCATTCTCTAACACTCCTCCTTGGTCTCCATGCTGCTAACTTCTAACTGCTTCCTCAATTTGATGAACCTTGACACACCAAGAGCCTTTGGGAAGATATCAGTAACATGTTCTTCTGAATTGCAATGAATCAGCTCTACCTCTCGAGCTTTTTCCATTTCCCTTACCACATGTAGCTTGATGTTGAAATGCTTTGTTCTACCATGGAAAATAGGATTCTTTGCAATTGCAATAGCAGACATGTGATCACAATAGATCTCTGTTGCTTCCCTTTGATGTAGGTTCAAATCAGCTAGGATTTTTCTCAGCCAAATAGCTTGATTAACAGTACTTGCAGCTGCAACATACTCAGCTTCTGCTGTTGATTGAGCCACTATCGGTTGCTTCTTTGAACTCCAGCAGAACATTGCTGAGCCTATTGTGAATGCATAACCAGAAGTGCTTTTCATATCATCTTTTGAACCAGCCCAGTCACTGTCAGTGTAGCCTATCAGCTTCAAATTTTTAGTTTTTTTAAATTGTATTCCATGGCTCAAAGTACCCTTGATGTACCTGAGCACTCTTTTTGCTGCTTGAAAATGTTGTGTGTTGCAGCAATGCATGAATCTCGTTAGCATACTTACAGCAAACATGATATCTGATCTAGTAGCTGTTAAGTACAATAGCCAACCAACTAGACTCTTATAGGCAGATTCACTGACCTGTTCATGGTCCCCTTGGCTTGACAACTTCATTCCAACAGCCATAAGTGTGCTTGTTGGCTTGCAATTCTCCATAAAGAATTTGCTTAAAATTTTTGTAGCAAATGTCTTCTGTCTCAAGAAGATTCCATTTTGTGTTTCCAACACCTCCATTCCAAGGAAATATGTCATCTGTCCCAAGTCAGACTTCTCAAACATGTCTTTCATTTTGGCCTTGAAATCAGCCAACATAATCTGGTCTCCTCCTGTCACCAAGAGATCATCCACATAAAGGGACACAATAAGCTGTGTTTCAACTTGTTCCTTCTTGACATACAGTGTTGGTTCACTAATGCTTCTTTGAAATCCCAAGCTAACCAAGTAGCTATCAATCCTAGCATACCAGGCTCTAGGAGCTTGTTTCAAGCCATACAAGGCTTTCTTCAATTTGTACACTTTGTGCTCTTCACCAGGCATTTTGAATCCTTCAGGCTATTCTACATAAATTTCTTCTTCAAGGAATCCATTGAGGAAGACTGACTTCATATCCATTTAATGTATGATCCATTACTTTTGTGCAGCCAAAGAAATTATCAATCTGATTATGTCAAGCCTAGCTACTAATGCAAAAGTTTCCATGTAGTCCAGACCATATTGTTGACTGAACCCTTTGACAACAAGTCTAGCTTTCAGCTTGTTCAAATTGCCATCAGCATTCTATTTTGCTCGATAGACCCATTTGATAACAATGGTCTTTCTATTGGCGGGTCTTTCAGTCAACTCCCATGTCTGATTCTTCTGAATCATCTTAATTTCATCAACCATGGCTTTCTTTCACCCTTCATCAGCTTCAGCTTCTTCAAAACTGGTTGGCTCCACTATAGCAACTTGTGCTCTTTCATAAATTTCAGCTAAGGGTCTGGTCCCTCTGACTGGCACATCATCTATGTTCATTTCTAGACCAACTTGATCAGGTTCAATCTGGTCTGCTATGAGTTCTTCAGAAACATCTTCAGCTTCATTTCTTTCCCAGTTCCACTGAGCCTTCTCATCAAACACAACATCCCTACTTACTTGAATTTTGTTTGTTACAGGATCTAAAATCCTGTACCCTTTTCTTGACCATATTGTAGCCTACTAAAATTCCAGGTACAGCCTTCTTGGACAGCTTGTCCCTTCTTACTGCTGGTATATGGCTGTAATATAGACAACCAAAGACCTTCAAATGAGCCAACGATGGCTTAAACCCAAACCAAGCTTCAAATGGAGTCTTATGGTCCAATGCCTTGGTTGGTAGCCTGTTCTGAATATAAACAGTAGTGTTAACTACTTCAGCCTACATGGTCTTGGGCAAATTCTTCTGAAATAGCAAACATCTGGCCATATCCATCAAGCTTCTATTTTTCCTTTCACTTACACCATTTTGTTGATGTGTTTAAGTATTGGTGAGCTAGTGTTTAATGCCTGTTTCATCACAAAAGGTATTAAACTCAGATGAAGTATACTCTGTCCCATTGTCTGACTTCAAGGTCTTTAGCTTACAACCTATTTCAGTTTCTACAGCAGCTTTAAACTTCAAAAATACAGAAGCTACCTCTGACTTGTTCTTCAAGAAGTAAATCCAACAGTATCTTGAAAAATCATCAATGAAAAGAATGAAATACCTACTGCCATTCAATGACTGAGTCTTTATGGGGCCACACACATCAGTGTGTACTAGCTACAGCTTATCTGAAGCTCTCCAGGTTGATTTTGCAAGAAATGGATGTCTGGCTTGTTTTCCAATCTGACAAACCTCACAAACCTCCTCCTCTTCAAATGAGTTGATAAAGTTCCCAACCATATCTTCTTTGGTTAGCTAGTCCATGGATCTATAGTTGGCATGACCAAACCTTTGGTGCCAAAGCTTGGAATCTTCAGTAGAGGCAGTGAAGGCTGAGTGTGAGTCACTTGGCCAGTTGACTTCAAAGCATTTATCAGTCATAGTGACTAACATGAGGCTTGATCCACTTGGATCAGCAATTTGGCACTCATTGCCCTTAAACACAACTGAATAGCCTTTCTCCAGCAATTGAACAATGCTGAAAAGGTTCCTATCAATCTCAGGTACTAGCAATACATTTGAGATAATTTTGTTGCCTGTGGGAGTACATATCAGCACATCTCCTTTTCCTTCAGCCTTGATAAACTGCCCATTACCAACTTTCACCTTGGTTTTACAGCTTCTGTCCAAGGTTTTGAAAATGGTTGCATTTGGTGACATGTGGTTAGTGCAACCACTATCAAAAAGTCATCCTTTTAAGCTCTTCTTCTGGCCAGCTGAGCATGACACAATAAAGACCTGCTCCTCATAGTCACTACTGTTTTCAGCAACTTGAGCTTCAACATTTTTCTCTTGTACTTGATTTTGCCTAGGCCTGCCTTTATTTTTGCAAACCCTTTCAACATGCCCCTTTTTCTTACAGTGTTGACATAGAGTATCTGGTCTAAACCAGTATCTATCTTCTGGATGACCTACTCTTTTACAGTGCCTGCAGGGTTGATCCTCTCTTCTTGCAGCATCAGGCTTAGGCCTGTTTTTCAAATTCTTTTTGCCTTTGTAGGCTGAGGTGCTCGAGGCAGCTTTAGCCTTAGCTTGAAAAGTAACTTCTTGGTGCTCCTCTATCCTGCTAGCTCTCCTTTGTTCCTGAGTATAAAGAGCATTGATAAGCTCAGTTAAGGAGATGCTTGCTAGGTCTCTCGAATTCTCAATGGATGAGATTTTTGCCTCATATCTTTCAGGCAATGTTGAGAGCACCTTCTCCATGATCCTTACCTCATTAAACTATTCTCGAAGCAATCTTATGTTGTTTACCACAGCCATAATCCTTTCTGAATACTATTTGATAGTTTCTTCCTTCTTCATCTTCAAGTTCTTGAACTCCCTTCTCAGATTCAACAACCGCTGCTGCCTTGTCCTTTCTGTACCTTGGAACTCCTCCTTGAGCTTGTCCTAGGCTTGCTTTGGAGTCTCACAAGCAATGATCCTTGTGAAAATTACATCAGACACACTATTTTGGATGCAAGACATGGCCTTGTGTCTCTTAGTTCTTTCATCAGAATATTGTCTGATTTGAGCCATTGTTGGGTTGGCTCTTAGATGTGCTGGTTCAACATCTGAGTTGACAACCTCCCACAAATCAAATGCTTGCAGGTAGGTCTTCATTTTTACTACCTATATATGGTAGCCTTCTCTATTGAACACTGGTGGTGGCATTAGTGAAAATCCTGATGAAGACATGGTTCTACAGGTCCACTAAGAATTTGGCTCTAGATACCAATTGTTGGTGTTTTGGGACACTTTGTAGCTTAAACAAAAATGTAATGAATCTAGATGAAGAATGAAGAAAACTTAAAGTTAAATTCTGGTGATTCTAAGCTTGAGAAACATAATGAAATTGAAGGCAAGAAAAGAGAGAGCATTTTTGGATAAAATTCTAATCAATTTTCATTACAATGATCTTTGGCATGAAGCCATTACAAATACTAGACAATGGCTGGTCAAAAACAACAAATACATCACCTAAACATTACCTAACTCCACTTAATTCATTGGAACTAGATAAATTTGACTTGCACACTTAAGCAAAGCTGGTAATCAGCTTTTTTACCATCAAGTTACATCAATTATCATCCAAACATAGTTCAAAATGAACTAAATTACAAAACTTTGTTAAAAAGTATCAAAATGAAACTGAAATGCAACAGTAGCATTAACAACTTCAGTTGCATGTATTTCATCCGGCAATACTGCAGCTGCTACTTCTTCATATTTCATCCGCAAGACTTATGTGCATGAATTCTTACGTGCATGAATTTCTCTTTTGTTGCATGAGCTGCATGGAGGGCCATTCTCTAACAGAATCCCAGTGTAGTTAACTGACTTGACATTTTTTAGAGCATTGAATCTTTCTCATAATAATCTTGAGGGGCAAATACCGTTAGCTAATCATTTCGATACTTTCTCAAATGATTCCTTCGATGGAAATTCCGAACTATGTGGATTTCCATTATCAAAGAAATCAGGAACCAGAATCACCTTCATCAACAGTTGCGGATGAATCTGAAACAACACTTGTTTGGAAAATTGCAGCAATGGGTTATGGAAGTGGACTAGTGCTTGGATTGAGTATGGGATACATAGTTTTCACAACTGGGAGACCTCGTTGGCTAGTGAAGATGATCAAGTGAAACCCACAAAAGAAGGAAGGATCTATCGAAATGGAAGGAGAAAGAATTAGTAGTGGATGATATAGGGTTTGTTTCCAGCATCTTTTCCATAATATTTTCCTTGTATTCTTGTTATAAGCAAAGTTTCATGCGTGATTTTCAATAAAAGTTTAAACCTGTCTTGTTTCTCTACAGTACCATGAAATTGGGATTTTAATTATTACAGGAAACAAAAATATCCATTCCAAAGCCATAGCTCTCGATTATAGTTTGGGGGAAGTTAGAAAATTTTTTAGGGGCCGAAATAGAATTTTAATTTTTAATGGTCTATATCTTTATAATTTTGAAAGGATTAAATAAAAAATTTAGGAGGGTTAAAGTGTAAATTTAACTTTATTAATTTAAAATTTTTAAAATTTCTAAAGGGCCTATGTAGTAATTTTTCATTTTAGGGGGCCGGGGCCCTGCCAGCCCCCTAGATTCGCCTCTGGATTATAGTAATATAAAAATTCACTAATTTTCTTTTGGAGGATTAATTCTGTTGGGGATCGACCCGATTAAGTAACGTTAAAGTAAAAATAGCGGAAGAAATTGAGCACACAAATTTAACGTGGAAAAACCTCTCAAAAAAGATAAAAAATCACGGGCAAAGATAATTTTACTATAATAGCAAAAGACTAAATAGTACAAAAGATGAAGACAAAAATTAATCTCAAAACCCAAAAATAAAGAACCCTCGAAACGTAAATATAATAATCTCCAAAAGTGTTATGAGTTCTAATATTTTTAATAGGTGTGTTTTCTAAGGGTGTAAAAGAGCCTATTTATAGGCTAAATTCGTAGTTGAAATAAATTATGCTAATAAATGTTAAATATATTATACTAATAAATACTAAATCTTCTACAAAGAAAATATATTTTGTTTAACTTGACTTGCAAGTAATCTTTTATTTAACAGGAATTTAGGTCACATAACTCTAACAAATTTTTTAACTGGGATTGAATTCCCAATCAATTAGTTAAAGAATAAGGTGAATAACCACAACATTACATCTCATGGTTAGAATAAAAAAAACATTAAAGAAAAATTCCGCCATAAATTTAGTCAGTATCATATAAACCAAAACCTGAATAACCTTGATAAATACAACCTATAATAACAAATTGCTAGTTTCAAACAAACCTAACCCATTTTTATATTAACAAAGTAGTGGCTTATAACATTTATTTTCATTTATACAATAAGTATTAAATAATATCTCACAAGGATGGATTATGATTACGACATGGATACCAATTCTTGTAGACACAAAATAAAAGTTTGAATCCAATGATGCATTTACATGACAATTCAACCATATATTTACTTAGTATCATATAAACCAAATGTTGAAGAACCAAAATACATTATATTATTTGAGCAAAAAAATACAAGACGAAATCGGACCCAAATCAAACTCCCATCTACTTCTCTTTGTATTATTTCATATTAGTTTTTAATATATTTTATATAAAAATTAATATTTTATTTTTAAATTAGTAAAAACTATATATATAATGATAAGTTTTATATTTTATTTTTAAATCCAATCAAATGATGGTTTCAAACAGGTGAAAATTTGATTTAAAAAATTTTATTTTATGCAATGTTTTTGGAATTGGATCGGTGTGTAACACCCCTTATCTGGAATGAACTTGTAGCTTACGAGCAAAAGATGTTATATTTGAACACTATCACTATTTAACATGAAAATCAATTTTAAAACTTTATTTTAAACATAATTAGACTCATTGGAAGCTAAATAATTCATTGCTAAGCTTCTTTTAAAGTTTGGTTATAGATAGAAATCATTTGGAGCTTCATCAAGTCAAGATAGGGTAAACAGGGTCAATGTCACGACACTAGGAAGTTGGTGTCACGACACTAAAAGCAGTATTCTCAATATCATAACACTAATTGCCAGTTTAGCATTACTTCCAAGAAGCACTTTTAGGGAAAAAAACACTTTCTAAATAAAAGCATTGCTAAACAAGATGTTTTTGAGCTTTTCAAAAATGCTTTTAGGACTAAAAAAAATGTTTTGCAAAAGCAATTTTGTAGCCAAAAGCAAAAACAAAAAATTTTAGCTTTTGTTCAAAAATGCTTTTTCGCCCAAAAAAATATTTTGGCATGTTTTGTGTAGGAAAAATGTTGTAAAAATTACACCAAATGGTAAGATTGGAAAGTTGGCATGAAATAGGTACCAAGCTCGTAACACCCTTCGCTCAGTCCAATCGTCAGACCCGAATTACGAAATGCTACAACAGTTACTGGAGCAAACCACATACAATTCATAGCAATTAATTCATTCCATTACTGATTTATGACATAATTCCATGCATAATATGTTATACAATCAAAACGGGATCTCAATCGAGCTAACGAAGCTCCTAAGTTGTCCCGAGCCTGAAGAAGGATCAAACTACAAATTTTTAAAAGTACAAGCAAAAATATCGACTGCCTATAAACGAGTTTATAGTAAAATATAACATCAAAAATATGAGAGATTAAGACAACAGTGTCTACAAGTGCACGTGTAAAATTGTAATATAGTTTAGTACAACGAAATACCTTGGAAGTATTCCGATGGTTGTACCCAATGGAGGATGAAATAAATTATGAATTTTTTTTTTTACAATAACAAGTCTAAATAGTGGTAATTAATTCCTATATTACGGTGAACCATAAAATAGATTAAGAAGATAAAAATAAATAATGAAAATAAATCAATAAGAAAAATAAACAAACGATAAAAATCCATAAACCAATTAGGAAGATTAACTCGCTTCAAGGTTTGCAACTAACTTCGGATTAGGGTTTTAGGGTGGATTAGCTACCGATTAACCAATTATTACCTCTTGTCCTCAAATTAACTAATCAATTGGTTGATAGTCACTTATCTCCCAACCTCACTTTCTCAACCAAGATAAATTACGATTTACTCAGTTCAACTTATCTCCCGACCTCGTCTAGCCTATGATAACTTCCTAAGGTTGCCAATCCTAGTGGTTTAAGTACATGTAATTCATACTATTTAATCCCTATTGGAAAACCCTAAATCTTCTGTTAATCACATCCCCATCCACTCGTTAATCTCCCCTAAGGGATTTAGCCACTCATGTTATCCATAATTTCAATTCCAATTGAATAAATCATGTAAAAAACACAACCGATAAAATAAATTCATTATTTGATCAGTTTTCTGGTTTGATAAAATAAATTATTTTAAAAATTTATAAAAATATTTAAAAAAAATAGATAAAATTGGTTCAATTGGTTGTTTAGCTTGGTTCATTTGATTTGCATCAATTGGCAAGTCAATCGGTTCAACTGTTATCTTTAGACCAATACATTGATCGATTCTCGGTCTAGTTCTAAAGTTATTGATTTTGATAAGTGAAATAATTTTTTCAATCTCATCAGGTAGAACCAGCGGGAGATAAAGTTTGAAAATAGAATTAATTGTCAGTGTCTCGACCTCGGGAGGACAAATTTCGAGCATCACTAGTATTGTCAGACATTATAAGGGAAGAAGAAAAAATAAGGAAAACAAATAAAGAAAGATAAATAGTATAAAAAAAATAAGAAAAATAAAATAATTCAAAAATAATTTTAAAGTTTATATGATGTGGCGGTATAATATTGGTTGAAATTTTTTTAATGAATATAACATTTTGGTGTAAATATTGTAACATAAGATTAGTTTGGGAATTACTAGTGGCAAAAAAAAAAATAGATACCAACTTAGGAAAAATGGTGTAATTTAAATATATACTGTAGAACCCATATTTTGCCCAGGCTTACAAAAATTAAAAATGGAATGAAACAAAAAAAGAAAATTAAACAGTCCTTTTACAGAACCCAAATACCATAGCCCACTAACCCGTAGGCCCAGCTAAATACTAACCCAATAATCCGCTTAACCCAGCAGCCCATTTACAATCAAATACCCAATACCCCTGATACCCTAAACTAGTCCAGTAACCCAAGAATTAATTGGCCCAATTGGCCCAACCTATTTTCAACCGGAAACCTAGCTAGGGTTTTGCGCGCGACTCCCAAGCCATACCAAACATCAGAAGATCTTGCGCCGCAAGCACCAATGCGCAGTCAATGCCTGGTCCGCCGCAACCATCCCAAGCATCACGCCCTTTCGTCTCGCGCCATTTCAGTGGGCTTCATCGGCGCCATGACCCCGGCCTCGTATCACGCCGCAATCGACATCAACGCCAGCACTCATTGCCGAGATTCTCGTTTACCTGAAAAGAAGGAAAGAAACAGCAGCAAACAAACAAAACAAATATGGAAAGAAATAAAAGATTTCTTCCCAAAATATGTAATAGAAACAGTGGCCATAAAAGCCTCCTTTGTAACCTGTAAACACACACGGAGATTTTAACAAGAAATATAAAAGCCAAATACAAACAGTTTCTTCTAGGTGAATCATCAATCTTTTATTATTTCTCATTATTTTAGTATTCAAAGCATATACATACATATATAAATAGTTGGTAAACAGTTTTAAAAACGAGGAAGGAGTCTTACCTTTCAGTATAGGCGAAAAGACGAAGCTTTTCAACTTCCGGCCGCCGTAAATGGCAAAGTCGACGGTGGCGCGTGGTCGCGTGTGGAGGTTCGATGACCGAAGCCATGATGGCCGATGGCCAGAGCTCTGAGAGCTTCAGAGCATTTCTGAAAAAAATTTTAGAAATATTTTAAAATGATTTTTTAAAGGTTTAATTGGCATATATAGCCTTCTGAAAACGGTGCCGTTTTGGTTTAAGTCAATAAGTCTAAAACGACACCGTTTTAAGGCTAGGATCCGCGCCTTGACCCGAGACCCGGGGAGTATCCTCGTGTTTTTGGAGAATAGGCTAATTGCTCAATTGGTCCTTCTGCATTTTTAAGCTTTATAATTTCATTTTATTTTTATTTTAATTCAGCCCTAATCTTTTATATTTGTTTCAACTTAATACAATGGCCATTAAAATCCATTCTGAAGAACGACGTCATTTTGGGATTAGGGCAAATTGCCCAGGGAGTCCCTCCGAATTTAACACGCCTTTCAAATAAGCTCGAAATTTTTTCATTTATTTGTAATTAACCCTAGATTTTTAAATTAAATTCGATTTCAGTTTTTTTTCATATTTAATTTATTTTAAAATAATATATGTATTATTTATTTTTATAAAAATTTATTATATGAAAACTAATATATATTACCTATAATACTATATACATTTTTTTTTATAAATTTTATCATATGTTAGATTTTTAATGTAAATCTTATTTATTCTATTATGTTTATATTTTATTATATGTTATATATTTTTACTATATATTATTTATTTTATTACATTTTACTTATTATATTATTTTTATTATTTTATATTTTATTTATCATATAATTTATATCATTATACATGTTTTTGGTTTATAAATTTTATTATATATCATATATCTTACCATAAATTATTCCTTACATTACTACTATTTTATTATAAAATATATATTATTTTATTACTTATTAATTATACATGTTTTTAAATTATCATATAAATATATAATTTCATTAATTAGTACATTATTTCTTAGTATATTAAGTTATTAAATCTTATAATATGATTTATACATATATCTTTTTTTTTAAAAAGGGGTTCTCCTCTATTATTTTTTTTATTATTCTAAATATTTCCAAATATCTTTATTTTTATTTTATTTGATTTATATTTTATATATTATAATTTGCTATTTATTCTTGGTTCTCTTTATTTTGATTTTGTTTCGTAGGTTAAATCTTATATATTATTTTTACATGTTCGCATGAAATTAATTATTTATATTGATTTAAGTTACATTTGCATGAAACATTATATATATTGCAATTTATATTTGTCGTATTCATTATGCACTATGTTGTATTTTGCATGTAACAATAATGCATGAACAATTATGTTTTTTATGATAATATATGATAACGTATATTGTGTAATTTATGCCATTATTTATTTTTTACTATATTTGCATAAAATGATAAAGCATGTATTATGTAGCTAGGTTTATATAATATTAATTTCTTGTAATATGTGAAATACATCATTATTTTCAAAAAAAAAAATAATATCTCATTTGATTCAAAAGGAATTTTAAAAAGTGAGGCAATGTTTTGGTATTCAGGAACTCGGGCAGTAGTGCCCTTACATGCTGGGTTGCGATTTCCCGTTTGTCTGAATGCCTAAAAATATCCTTTAAAACGAGTTTCATAAATCACAAGATGATTTTAGTTGCGAAAGTTTAAAAATATCGTGTCCAATCATGCTGGATATGATGTTTATATTCTTTCGAAGCCAAGAATCTTGATTCTTTTTAACTTAAATTATTACGGTTTTAAAGAGATCTTATTTCTAAATTCTTTCAAACTTTTGACATTAAGACAAAATTAATCAATTTGGTACCAATTTTGGGCGTTACGAGGGTGCTAATCCTTCCTCGTGCATAACTGACTCCCGAACCTATTTTCTTGTAATTTCATAGACCAAAACGTTTTATAAAGTGATCCAATCACACTTTAAAAGGTTGGTGACGACTCCTATTTTTGTTTTTTTTTTTAAGTCGAACTCGGTTTTTTTCAAACAAGCTTTCAAAATGGTTTCGATAGCTTGGCGACTCCGCTGGGGACTTTAAGAGAGTCAAGCCAAAAAAAATTTGATAACTTTCTGTCTTAATGCTAAAAATTTGAAAGGATTTAAAGATAAAGATCCCTTTTCATGTGTTCGCTGCATATGTTTGTTATATTATCTACACACTTGCATTTGCATGACCGTTGGTCGCACCTTTAAGTGGGAGTGAGAAGCTAAGCTTTCGTGAGGTTTTCACCTCCGCGTGAGTTAGTGGATTGCTTCCAGGATAATGTACCTATGTCTTCGTGAGATTTTCATCTCCACATGGCCATAGGGAAATGTGTCCCCCTGAACTGAACTTGGTTTATATGAGCTTATAATGGGTGAGGACCAAGGAATCTGCTGGTTCAGGTACCCTCACTTTAGAACTGAAACTAATATAGTGAACCTTATGTGCTTACCCTAGGGATTATGGTTATAGTTTTTAGTAAACTACCCTTATAAGTGTTTATTTGTTATACTTTTATTCTATAGTAATCTATTTCGTTTTGCTATCATTGCATGTCATTCAACATTCAGAGGTATCGATTCACGGTTCGATTTCTGGGTTAGAAAGTTTTGTAATGGGGAACGAATATCTTAATAAAGTGGAGGATAATACCTCTGTCTATACCTGGTCAGAGAAAACCCAGTTAGAGAAAGGAGATAGTGTCACTGAGGGGCATACGTCAGAGTTATGGGACTTCACCCGTATTAATTCGACGCAGAATGAGTTTCATGAGTTGAGAGATATTTGGGCCCAATGGGATGACGAGGTTAAGCAGCTTTTCTATCAGAATTATGGAGACCTTCCCTATTTGCTAGACGTCAAAGTAGATAGGCATTTGTTTCGAGCTATGGTACAGTTCTGGAACCCTGCTTATAGTTACTTTACATTTGGTGATGTTGATCTTGTACCTACTTCGGAGGAGTATACGACTTTACTGCATTGCCCTAGGATTCAGGGTCACAAGGCTTATGCTAGGCCCGCTAACGTTCCAAATTTTGCGAAGAAGTTGGTGATGATTACTGGGATGAGTGAGCAGTGGGCTGTAGCTCGTGTACAGCAAAAGGGTGATAGTAAGTGCGTTCCATGGGCTGTCTTGAGAGATTTGATATCGACACATCCAGACGTAAAGAAAAGGGTCGACGTCCTAGGTTTGAGTATTTACGGCATGGTGATTTTCCCAAAGGCATTGGGATACATAGATGAGGTAGTAGCGGATTTGTTTGATCGCGTTGGTAAGCAAAATACACTGGTACCAGCAATCCTAGCTGAGACATTTAGATCTTTGAGTGCATGTCGAAGGGCCGACGAAGGTAGATTTATTGGATGTGCGCAATTGCTGTTAGTCTGGTTCCATGGCCACTTCTGGAAGCTTGATAAGGTTCTTTGCCGAGTATTCTTTGAGGGTTATTCTCCCTTAAAGGAAGCAGTAGACATGCCTAGGAGAGATGACATTTCAGAGGAGAGGTGGATAGACATTCTTTAGAATCTTCAAGAGGAAGATGTTATGTGGAAGGCTCCTTGGTTCGTCCCTAGTGAAGTCCTTTACCGCTGTGGCAGTTTTGATTGGGTTCCTTTGCCAGGAATTTGAGGAGTTGTTGGATATGCACCATTGTTTGTTCTAAGGCAATATCGAGCGAGGCAGTTTATACCGGCTACACAGGGTTTAGCTCAGAGCGATTTCTCTTATAAAGAAGATCACTATAAGAAGAGGATGAGAGATATTTCTGAGGCTTGGAAGAAGCCTTTCTGTATGAAGATCATGACCGAGGGCTCGATGTCAGCCCTTGAATATAAATGTTGATTTAGTATGAGAGTCAACGATAATGTCCCTAGGCCGATTTTGGGGATGGCTCGATCATTAGAGGAGAGCTTACGAGTGATTCCATCAGAGTTGGAGGTTATGAAGCAAGAGTTTGAGAAAAAGAATTCAGAGCTTGAAAAGAGGATTGAGAAGCTCGAAGAGGAAAAAATGTGTTTGAGTCTCGATGTCGATGTTCAAAAGATGGAAGTCGAGAAAGTGAAAAAGAAAAAGAGAAAGATCGAGGAAGATCAGATGATTTAAAGACGCGCCACAAGAAGGCCCAAGTGTAATACCCTGAAAATATTTACAGTAAGATATTATCCTTAATATAGTAAAATAAGGAAATAAAGTGAAAAAAAAAAGGAAATTTTGAGATATGTCAATATTGAGAAGTATATTATGATATATTAATTCAAGAAAGGACTAAATTGTAAAAGTGAGAAAAGTTTTGTTGCACAAGAGTAAATACTCAAAATTTGAGGGGTTAAAGTGTAAATATGAAAATTTTGAAGGACCAATAGTGTAAATATTTTAAGAGTGGAATAATCTAGAAATTAAGGAAAATGGATGAATTAGGACCAAATTGAATAGATGAAGAAACTATGAGGGACTAAATTGCAATTTTACCAAATTAAATGATGACTTAAGGATGGAATTTTAAAAGATAATGAAGGGCAAAATGGTCAATTGGAAGAGAGAGAAATCTAGAAAGTAATAATGATGCCAGAGATATTTTGATATTTTATAATTATTTAATTAGATAAATATTATTTTATTAATATTTTAATAAGATATTTTATTATTATTTTATTAGTATATAAAGAAAGAAAGATGAGAAATTCTCATCCATATTTTCCCATGCACTAACGTGAGAGAAAGAGAGGAAGAAAGAAAGTTTTGCTTTCTTTACAATTTAGTCCTTTTACCAAAAATTCACTATTTTCACCCAAAAATCAAATGAATTTCCATAACTACCAAGAGAGAAAAATGTTAAGGAGACCATGGGGAGTTAGAATATCAAGTTGGATTCATGAAATAGAAGCTGGAGGAGAGAGAAAATCAAGTTAAAGATTAGTATCAATAGAACAAGGTAAGTATATCAAGATTTCAATATGTTTTTAAGTTTGTTATTATTGACAAAGCATGGAAATAATGTTATAGTAGAGTTTTCTTACATAAGGTCCTATGTTCATGATATGTTAATGAAGAGAAAATAAGAGAAAGTGATGAGAAATGGTGTAGAAAAAGAAAATAAGGGTGTTATAACATGGTAATTAATGTCTTGTACTAAAACAGTTTTGGACAGCAGCAGTAGTCTAACTTTGAAAAATCATCAAAAATTGTATAAATCTAATTATAGGATGAATAAAATATTAAATTAAATATTATTAAGTCTAGTTTCTTATAGAAGAAATTATGTAAGCAATGGAATTGTAAATCATGAGATATGATGAATTTTGTGAAATAAGGTCAGAATGATTTTGGGTTCCCCTGTTCTGACTTTGTAAAATCATAAAAAATTGGATAAAAATAATTATGGGTTTAAATTTATATTTTTATAATCATGAATGAGTCTATTTTCAATATAAACAAACGGGAACATCATTTGAATTCTGTACAATGAGATAATTAATTTTTAGTGAAGAAGGGTCAGAACTGTTAGACAGCAGAACAGGGGTAAATTTAAAGAATAAACTGTACTTATTGGATAAATTAAAAATTCTAAAAATTTTATGGTAAGAAGATATATGAGTCTAGTTTCAGGGAAAATTAGCGGATCTTAATTTTGAGTTCTATAGCTCTAGATATAAATAATTTAGTGACTATGACACAGATGGACAGCTTGAATATTCATAAAAGTAAATAATGAAAATTATAGATAATATTACTTACAAGTGTGTTATATACATTAAGGATGTGGAATGGAGAGGAGGAGGAGGAAAATATGTATTAATAGTCATCTAGCATGGCTAATTTGCATATTTTAGGCTCAGGGACTAAATTGAATAAAAGTAAAACTTTATGGGCAATTTTGTAAAAATGTCAGAAATGACCAAATTGCATGAAATGGATTATTTTATTATTTAAATTACAAAATTGAATGAAATTATTAATTTAGTTCAAGATCGGGGGAAAACATGTTTTAGGGATTAAATTGAAAAGTGTTGAAAGATTAAATTGAAAAGTGTTGAAATTATGGAAAATTCTGATATTTTATAGAATTCATGGATCATTATCAATATATATGAGAATAATAGCTGGAAATAAGGATTAAATTGCAAGAATTTTATTTTCCGACCTAAGGATGAAATCGTCATTAATTAAAATTTTAGGGGCAAAATGGTAAATTTTGCCTAAAGCATTAATTAAATGCATTAGAATATGAAATGAATGAAAATGATGATCAAATTAATTTATAAAGATCTGAACGACTCAAATATGAGACTCGATCGTGAAAAGAAAAGATATCGGATTAATGAAATTATAAACACAAACAAGCAAATGAGGTAAGTTTGTGTAACTTGAATTGTATTTTAAATACTTGAAATATGTGGTTATATGATGAAAATATGATTTGAATGTTCAATTCATGATATTTGATGAAATATTGATAATACTCGAAATAAATTGAAAATAAATCCGGTTGAATGAAAAGGAAAATTCGATGGATCTCTCGAAAAGGAATTGTGGTAAAAAGGATCTAGCCCGGACGGGTGATCCTATCTCGATATAGCCCTCAGAAGAATATGTGTAAAATGGATTTAGCCGGACGGTAATCCGAATCGGAGTCTGAATTTTGCTCGGTGGTAATTCAGATCCAAGCTCATTAGAGTAATTGTCGTTGCAGGGGATTTAGCTTGGGTGGTAATCCCGACAATACTCTATGAGTTTATATTACTGTGATTTAGCCTGGTGGTAATCCCCTTTGTAAGGATGAGGTTCGCGGGAGTGTGCTCTCTCGATATGAAATGTGTAAGACCATGGTTGAAAGATACCATGGCAACTGATATGAAATGTGTAAGACCATGGTTGAAAGATACCATGGCAGCGTGATATGAAATGAACAAGACCATGGTTGAAAGATATCGTGGCAACATGAATGAGAAAATGAGTAAGACCATAGTTGAAAGATACTATGGCATCATGTCAAAGATAAATAAGACCGTGGATGGGAGATGCTATGACATCTGTTGAACAATTGATATTCGGGTAATATGTATCGGATGACGAATGGTTATATGAAATGGTTGTGTGTAATGTTTACAAGAAGCTGGTCATATGGAAATATATGTACAAAATAGTTGTATGAAATAATTATGAAGATAGACAAACGAAATAAGTATGAGTACGTGGAATATAATTTATGTTAAGTTTGATATAAGCTATTATCGGAATAAATATACATAAAATATATGGAAATGATGGAGCATGAAATATTAATATAATGAAATGAATCATATATGCTTATGAAGAAACGGTAAGAGCATGATATGTTTCATGACATGTACATATATGATTATCTTTGATATGTTGATACAAGAAAATTATGTAAGTTGAGACTATTATTGAACTCAAGTACGATATGTCGAGAAAATAGTTATATCAATGTTGAATTTATATGAGATATGTGCAAGTACGCTAACAATGTTACTGTTTGATGCTTATACAAGTACTAAATTGTTGATTGAATGGTAATATATTTATTTATATGATGCATTGAATCGGTAAGCATTTAAAAATTTTTTTAAGTGATCTGCAAATGGTAGTAATGCTCCGAAACCCTGTTCTGGCAACGGATACGGGTTAGGGGTGTTACACCAAGTAACGTTGAAAAGGGTCGGATTAGGGAGATCTTCAGAGTAGTGGCAGTAAGAGATTCAAGAAGAAAAAGCCAAAGCCGAGTATTGGGAGAAAAAGTTCCAAGAGATGCAGTCGCGAAATTAAGCCCTAGAGAAGGAAAATCAGGGATTAAAAATTAAGGTAGCTGAGCTTGGACGATCTCTTCATCATCACCGAAGTCGTAACTCTGCGATCGAGTTAAAGGCAAGCTTGGATAAGATCGAGGAAATGAAGCACAATATTGGAGGGTTGGAACTAGCACTACAGGAGTGTGAGCTACGGGTTGAGCAGCTCGAGGCAAGAGAAGAACAGTGGAAGGGAGAACTTCACCATTTTCAGGATCAAGTGAGAGATAGGGATTATCTTATGGGAGAAGCTATAGTCCAGATTCGAGAAGTTGCTTATCATTTACAAGACCTACCAGCAGAAGCTAATGTATTGAGTACAATGTATGAGTCATCGTCAGACAGAGGACGAGAGTTAGCATTGTTATTAGATAGGGTTAAGACTTTAGGCCTACGGGTGAAGGCATATTTGTAATCTGTTTTATGAAAAGGTTTTTGTTCCTTAAATAACATTTTCTAAAATGAAACTAAATTAGAATCAACACCTTTTTGCATTCATGCATTTGTATTTCATAGCATCTCATTGCATCATATGCATTCGAGGTTATAGAAAGACCCTAATTAGCTAAAATTACTTGGGAGTTAGGGAGGAAAATCTGGAAATCACACATCACTACGGAACTCGTGCAAAAACTAAGAACATGGACCAAATATTTGAATAGCTACAGAAGGACATGCAGGACCAATTGCAAAAGCAATTGGCAAAAATGCAAAATGACATGATGGAGAAAATGTTGAAGGCTCAAAAAAACATGATAGTTGAGATGGCTCAACTACTGAGGGCCACTGATAAGGGAAAGGCTCCTATGGCAATTACTGGCGAGGATGGTGAGGATCATCCTCCAGGTTTCACTCCACCCCAGGTGCCTACACAAACCAAGGCACTTCCTAGAAAGCCATTTGTCACTATAAGACCTCAACAAGGGCCGACCGATGCTGGGATCCCCATAAATTTCCCAACCGGCTCAGGGTTCAATTTGGGCAACAATCCTGCAAATCCTGTCATTCCTGACTTAGATATGGCTAAAAAAACGGATCTAAGAACTGAGGCTGCAAGACAGTTGGAAGAATGTTGCAGATGGTTGGAGGAAAAATTCAAAGTTTTAGAGAATGTTGATGGGCATTATAGAGTTGATGCCAAAGATCTAAGCTTGGTCCCAAACTTGGTGCTTCCTCACAAATTCAAGATGCCAGAATTTGAAAAGTACAACGGGACTACTTGCCCAGAAGCCCACATTACAATGTTCTGTAGGAGGATGACTGGGTATGTGAATAATGATCAACTGTTGATCCACTGTTTCCAGGACAGTTTAATTGGAGCAGCAGTCAAATGGTATAATCAACTAAGCCGGGCCAAAATAAGTTCATGGAGGGATCTTGCACAAGCCTTCATGCAACAGTACAATCATGTGACTGACATGACTCCAGATAGGATCATGCTGCAAAACATGGAGAAAAAGCCTAATGAAAATTTTATGCAATATGCATAGAGATGGAGAGAGGTAGCAATGCAAGTTCAACTGCCGTTGTTGGAGAAAGAGACTACCATGTTGTTCATCAACACTCTAAAGGCTCCATTCATCACTCACATGATTGGAAGTACTACTAAAAGCTTTACGGATATAGTCATGGCGGGAGAGATGATCGAGAATGCCATAAGGGGTGGCAAAATCGAGGAGGAAGCGACCAAAAGATCGGTCCCAAGGAGAAAGGATAGTGAAGTGAATAACACAAGCACCTTCAACATGAAGGCAATCACAGTTGGTCAACCTAAAATAGCTGCGGTTGAGCAACAGAGTTCTCAGAGGCAGGAGTCGGGTACAAGGCAGAATTCTGAAAAGATGCAGTTCACACCTATCCCCGTGATGTATTGTGAGCTTTATCAAAGCTTATACAATGCACATGCTATTGATCCTTTTCACTTGAAACCACTGCAGCCGCCATATCCCAAATGGTATGATTTAAATGCCAGATGCGAATACCATGCTGGAATACCAGGGCATTCGATCGAAAACTGTATCGGTTTTAAGAAGGCCGTAGAGAGGCTTATTAAGTTGGGGGTAGTAAAGTTTGACAATACCCCTAATACTAAAAAATCGTTGCCAAATTATAGCAATCAAGGAGTAAATGCCGTTGGCGAGGCCAGTTAGAGGAGAATGAAGGAAGATGTTGCTGATGTGAGGATGCCTATGAAGGTGATTTGGGAGGAGATAATGAAGAGAGGCATGTTAACCTCTAGAAATGAGAGAAGAGAAACAAGGAACTATGGTGAGTTCCATGAGAAAAGAGAACATGAAGTTAAAAAGTGTGAAGAATTCAAGGCCTTGGTACAAGGCTTTATGGACAACAAAGAGCTACAAATTTTTGAAGATAGCTCTTGTGAAAAACAAGTATGTGTGCTGGAGAATGAACAAAAAGGAACTAACTGACCAAGGATTATTATTTCTCTGCTGGGGAATTATGAAGTGGGGGCACAATCGGTACCTAAGGTCATTATCCATAAGCCTACGCCTTTCCTTTATAAAGATAGCAAGAGGGTACCATGGAGTTGTGACTGCAGTGTGACAGTACCGGAGGAGGAGAATATAGCCAGTACGCCTAAAGATGTACAAGTTGAGGGTTCCCATACACGGAGTGGGAAGCGGTGTGATACAGTGGGCGTCAGAGAGGAGCCCACAAAAACAAAGAATGTTAGTGCGGAGAAGGAGAAAGAGGTTGAAGTGTCTGTCAAAGAGCCAGTAAAGGAAGAGGAGGCTAAGGAATTTCTAAAGTTCCTTAAGCATAGCGAGTATAGCATGGTTGAGCAGTTCCGTAGGCAGCCGGCTCGCATATCAGTATTGGCCTTACTTCTGAGTTCTGAGGTGCATCAGAATGCATTGATGAAGGTGCTCAACGAAACATATGTCACCCATAATATATCTATTAACAAGCTGGACTAGTTGGTGAATAACATAAGTGCGGATGATTTCATCTACTTTAATGATGATGAAATTCCACCGAGGGGCAGGGGGTCAACTAAGGCCTTGCACATCACCACTCGATGCAAGGAGTACACACTCCCAAGCGTGCTCGTCGATAATGGATCAGTCTTGAATGTTCTACCGTTGTCTACATTGAACAGATTACCCATTGGCGGTTCTCACATGAAGACATGTCAAAATGTGGTAAGAGCCTTCGACGGTACAGAAAGGAAGGTGATAGGAAGGATTGACATCCCCTTGGAAATCGGGTCAAGTATATACGAAGTTGACTTCTTGGTGATGGATATCAAGCCCCCCTACAATTGCTTATTAGGGAGGCCATGGATATACTCAGCGGGAGCGGTGCCCTCATCACTGCACCAGAAATTAAAGTTAGTGACAGATGGACGGTTAGTAACCATCAATGCGGAGGAGGATATTATAGCCGCAGTCACTAGCAATGCCCCTTATGTCGAGACGAATGAAGAGTCTATTGAGTGCTCCTTTCGCTCTTTAGAATTTATGAATACAACCTTCATTTCAGAAGGGAGAGAGCTACCGGTGCCAAAGATAGCAAGAGCCATGAGGATAACTCTACAAATGATGGTGGGAAAGGGAGCCTTACCAGGAAGAGGGTTAGGAAAATACCTGCAAGGAGGAACTCAAATCCCAGAACTGAAAGAGAAAGGAGATCGCTTTGGTCTGGGCTTCAAGCCAGACTATAAGCAAAGGAGGAAGGAAGTTGAGAAGCGCCAAGAGGGAAGAAAGGCATGCCTTAATGGAAGAGAAGTGGAGTGGGAGCCGATGACATTTCCTCCACTATCCCAAACCTTCATATTGGGAGGGTTACTTATAAAAGAATATCATCAGGTTAATGTTATACACGACGAAGGATCGGAGCAAGGAAACCTTGAGGGCATTCGCCCTTATGACTAGGAAGCTCTCTGAACAATTGGACTGCAGAGGAACTTCCTGTAGTCTTTAGGAATTTTTCAAAGTAATTTTCAAAACATTCTTGTTACTCTAGAGCCTAGGAGTAATAGGATTACATTTGTGGGATGGGCTTACGATCATCTATTGTTTTTTTAATAAAACATAACTTTTACCAATTTGAACGAGTATTGTTTTTTTTACCAACCAATATTCCGTTAAACTTTTGAAATTCTTATTCTTTCATTCATAGCACATAAATAATCATTCTTAAATTCATTCATTCTTTGTATATACTTCACAGGTCCCTAGATATCAATGACATGAGCATTGATATTACAAATCCTGATTTCTCTCGCGAACAAGACATGTGTTTATAGGAATCTCAGGATTTTGGAGATGTCCAGGATTGTGATGTGTCTCCGGATCTGTTGAGGATGGTAAAACAGGAGGAGAAACAAATCATGCCCCATCAGAAAGAGGCAATAGAGAATATAGCCCTAGAGGAAGGGAAAGAGGTGAAAATTGGCATGCATATTGCCGAGGACACA
The DNA here is from genome assembly GCA_025698465.1 of Gossypium longicalyx. NCBI lineage: Eukaryota > Viridiplantae > Streptophyta > Magnoliopsida > Malvales > Malvaceae > Gossypium > Gossypium longicalyx. The sequence continues at coordinate 8,988,131 of CM046999.1, read as the reverse complement.
AGGAAAGGACTGATTGAGTTACTACATGAGTTCAAGGATATCTTTGCATGGTCCTATCAAGATATGCCAGGGTTAAATACCGATATTGTGGTGCACCGTCTTCCAATAAGACAGGATTGTAAGCCAGTCCAACAAAAGTTGCGAAGAATAAGACTAGATATAGTATAAAAGATAAAGGACGAAGTTAAAAAATAGTTTGATGCTGGATTCCTACAAGAGGTTAAGTATTCAGAATGGGTGGCTAATATTTTACTTGTTCCTAAGAAGGATGGGAAGGTACGAATGTGTGTTGATTATAGAGATCTGAATAAAGCTAGCCCAAAGGACAACTTTCCTTTACCGTACATTGATACTTTGGTGGACAACACAATAGGATATTTGTTATTCTCCTATATGGATGGCTTCTCAAGGTACAATCAGATAAAGATACATCCTGAGGACATGGATAAAACCACCTTCATAACACTGTGGGGTACCTTTTGTTACAAGGTAATGCCCTTCGGGCTAAAGAATGCAGGGGCAACATACTGAAGGGCTATAGTGACTTTATTCCACGATATGATGTACAAAGAAATTGAGGTGTACGTTGATGATATGATTGCTAAATCTCGAACAGAGAAGGAACATATTGAGGTTTTGAGAAAGTTGTTCCTGAGATTAAGGAAATTTCAGTTGAAGCTTAATCCAGCAAAGTGCATCTTCGGAGCTAGGTCGGGAAAGTTATTAGGCTTTGTGGTCAGTGAAAAGGGAATAGAAGTTGACTCAGACAAAGTTAGAGCCATACGAGAATTGTCCCCACTACATACTCAGAAGGAAGTTCGGGGTTTTCTTGGAAGATTGAATTATATTGCCCGGTTTATTTCACAATTAACCGAGAAATGTGATCCTATATTTCGCCTCCTTAGAAAATACAACCAAGGTATTTGGGATGAGGAATGCCAGAATGCTTTTGATAAGGTTAAGCAATACTTGTTAAATGCTCCAGTGTTATCTCCGCCTAGTCCAGATAGACCATTAATTCTGTACTTATCAGTGTTTAGCAGTTCTATGGGATGTGTGCTTGGTCAACATGATGAGCCGGGAAGGAAAGAAAATGCCATATACTACCTCAGTAAGAAATTCACAGAGTGTGAGATGAGGTATTCGCCAAATGAGAAGTTGTGTTGTGCCTTGATTCGGACGACTCGGAGGTTAAGACAGTACATGCTATATCATACTACTTGGCTAATTTCAAAACTTGATCCATTAAAGTACATGATGGAGTCAATGAGACTAAATGGAAGAATGGCGGGGTGGCAAATATTGCTTTGAGAATTTGACATAGTCTATGTGAGTCAAAAGGCTATAAAAAGGAGTGCGATAGAAGAATTTTTGGCAAAGCAGAGCTCTAGAAGATTATGTGTAACACTCCCTACCCTTATCCATTACAGAATATAGGTACGAGGCATTACGGAGTTTCTTGAACATTTTTAGAAAATTTGAGTCATTTATTATTCATATTTTGAAAATAATCATAACGTCTCTCTATTGGGCCCTCGAAGCCCCAAACATACAATAGAAACCAACGGAATCAAATTGGGATCATAAAAAAATTCATAAAATCTTAAATTTTATTTTCATCTAAGTACTTACCATTTCAATGCTCCTTATAATTAAACATGTTACCATTCAATCAATAGCTTAACACTTGCCTAAGCGTCAAACAACATCATTGTTAGTATACTTGCACATATTTCATCTAAATTCAACATTGATATACTTATTTTCTCGACATGTCACACTTGAGTTTAATAATTGTCTTTACTTACATAATTTCCTTGTATCAACATATCAAAGATAATCATATATGCACATGTTATGAAACATATCATTCTCTTACCGTTTCTTCATAAGTGTATATCAATCATTTCATTATATCAATATTTCATGCTCCATCATTTCTATATATTTTATGTATATTTATTTCGGTAAAGTTTATATCAAACTTAACATAAATTATATTCCATGTACTTATTCTTATTTCGTTTATCTATCTTCATAATTATTTCATACAACTATTTTGTACATATATTTCTATATGACCAGTTCTTGTAAACATTTCACACAACCATTTCATATAACCATTCGTCATCTGATACATATTACCTGAATATCAATTGTTCAATAGATGTCATAGCGTCTCCCATCCACATTTTCCTTTACCGCACATTGATACTTTGGTGGACAACACAACAGGATATTTGTTATTCTCCTTTATGGATGGCTTCTCAAGGTACAATCAGATAAAGATGCATCCTGAGGACATGGATAAAACCACCTTCATAACATAACATTGTGGGGTACCTTTTGTTACAAGGTAATGCCCTTGGCCTAAAGAATGCGAGGGCAACATACTAAAGGGCTATAGTGACTTTATTCCACGATATGATGCACAAAGAAATTGAGGTGTACGTTGATGATATGATTGCTAAATCTCGAACAGAGAAGGAACATATTGAGGTTTTGAGAAAGTTGTTCCTGAGATTAAGGAAATTTCAGTTGAAGCTTAATCCAGCAAAGTGCATCTTCGGAGCTAGGTCGGGGAAGTTATTAGGCTTTGTGGTCAGCGAAAAGGGAATAGAAGTTGACTCAGACAAAGTTAGAGCCATACGAGAATTGTCCCCACTACATACTCAGAAGGAAGTTCGGGGTTTTCTTGGAAGATTGAATTATATTGCCCGGTTTATTTCACAATTAACCGAGAAATGTGATCCTATATTTCGCCTCCTTAGAAAATACAACCAAGGTATTTGGGATGAGGAATGCCAGAATGCTTTTGATAAGGTTAAGCAATACTTGTTAAATACTCCAGTGTTATCTCCGCCTAGTCTAGATAGACCATTAATTCTGTACTTATCAGTGTTTAGCAGTTCTATGGGATGTGTGCTTGGTCAACATGACGAGCCGGGAAGGAAAGAAAATGCCATATACTACCTCAGTAAGAAATTCACAGAGTGTGAGATGAGGTATTCGCCAAATGAGAAGTTGTGTTGTGCCTTGATTCGGACGACTCGGAGGTTAAGACAGTACATGCTATATCATACTACTTGGCTAATTTCAAAACTTGATCCATTAAAGTACATGATGGAGTCAACAAAGACTAAATGGAAAAATGGCAGTGGTGGCAAATATTGGTTTGAGAATTTGACATAGTCTATGTGAGTCAAAAGGCTATAAAAGGGAGTGCGATAGAAGAATTTTTGGCAAGCGAGCTCTAGAAGATTATGTGTAACACTCCTACCCGTATCCATTACGAGAATAGGAGTGCGAGGCATTACAGGAGTTTCTTGAACATTTTCAGAAAATTTCGAGTCATTTATTATTCATATTTTGAAAATAATCATAACGTCTCTCTATTGGGCCCTCGAAGCCCCAAACATACAATAGAAACCAACCAGGAATCAAATTGGGATCATAAAAAAATTTCGCAAAATCTTAAATTTTATTTTCATCTAAGTACTTACCATTTCAATGCTCCTTATAATTAAACATGTTACCATTCAATCAATAGCTTAACACTTGCCTAAGCGTCAAACAACATCATTGTTAGTATACTTGCACATATTTCATCTAAATTCAACATTGATATACTTATTTTCTCGACATGTCACACTTGAGTTTAATAATTGTCTTTACTTACATAATTTCCTTGTATCAACATATCAAAGATAATCATATATGCACATGTTATGAAACATATCATTCTCTTACCGTTTCTTCATAAGTGTATATCAATCATTTCATTATATCAATATTTCATGCTCCATCATTTCTATATATTTTATGTATATTTATTTCGGTAAAGTTTATATCAAACTTAACATAAATTATATTCCATGTACTTATTCTTATTTCGTTTATCTATCTTCATAATTATTTCATACAACTATTTTGTACATATATTTCTATATGACCAGTTCTTGTAAACATTTCACATAACCATTTCATATAACCATTCGTCATCTGATACATATTACCTGAATATCAATTGTTCAATAGATGTCATAGCGTCTCCCATCCACATTTTCCTTTACCGCACATTGATACTTTGGTGGACAACACAACAGGATATTTGTTATTCTCCTTTATGGATGGCTTCTCAAGGTACAATCAGATAAAGATGCATCCTGAGGACATGGATAAAACCACATTCATAACACTGTGGGGTACCTTTTGTTACAAGGTAATGCCCTTCGGGCTAAAGAATGCAGGGGCAACATACTAAAAGGCTATAGTGACTTTATTCTACGATATGATGCACAAAGAAATTGAGGTGTACGTTGATGATATGATTGCTAAATCTCGAACAGAGAAGGAACATATTGAGGTTTTGAGAAAGTTGTTCCTGACATTAAGGAAATTTCATTTGAAGCTTAATCCAGCAAAGTGCATCTTCGGAGCTAGGTCGGGGAAGTTATTAGGCTTTATGGTCAGCGAAAAGGGAATAGAAGTTGACTCAGACAAAGTTAGAGCCATACGAGAATTGTCCCCACTACATACTCAGAAGGAAGTTCGGGGTTTTCTTGGAAGATTGAATTATATTGCCCGGTTTATTTCACAATTAACTAAGAAATGTGATCCTATATTTCGCCTCCTTAGAAAATACAACCAAGGTATTTGGGATGAGGAATGCCAGAATGCTTTTGATAAGGTTAAGCAATACTTGTTAAATGCTCCAATGTTATCTCCGCCTAGTCTAGATAGACCATTAATTCTGTACTTATCAGTGTTTAGCAGTTCTATGGGATGTGTGCTTGGTCAACATGACGAGCCGGGAAGGAAAGAAAATGCCATATACTACCTCAGTAAGAAATTCACAGAGTGTGAGATGAGGTATTCGCCAAATGAGAAGTTGTGTTGTGCCTTGATTCGGACGACTCGGAGGTTAAGACAGTACATGCTATATCATACTACTTGGCTAATTTCAAAACTTGATCCATTAAAGTACATGATGGAGTCAACAGCACTAAATGGAAGAATGGCAGGGTGGCAAATATTGGTTTCAGAATTTGACATAGTCTATGTGAGTCAAAAGGCTATAAAAGGGAGTGCGATAGAAGAATTTTTGGCAAGCAGAGCTCTAGAAGATTATGTGTAACACTCCCTACCCGTATCCATTACCAGAATAGGGTACGAGGCATTACCGGAGTTTACTGAACATTTTTAGAAAATTCTGAGTCATTTATTATTCATATTTTGAAAATAATCATAACGTCTCTCTATTGGGCCCTCGAAGCCCCAAACATACAATAGAAACCAAGGAATCAAATTGGGATCGTAAAAAAATTTATAAAATCTTAAATTTTATTTTCATCTAAGTACTTACCATTTCCATGCTCCTTATAATTAAACATGTTACCATTCAATCAATAGCTTAACACTTGCCTAAGCGACAAACAACATCATTGTTAGTATACTTGCACATATTTCATCTAAATTCAACATTGATATACTTATTTTCTCGACATGTCACACTTGAGTTTAATAATTGTCTTTACTTACATAATTTCCTTGTATCAACATATCAAAGATAATCATATATGCACATGTTATGAAACATATCATTCTCTTACCGTTTCTTCATAAGTGTATATCAATCATTTCATTATATCAATATTTCATGCTCCATCATTTCTATATATTTTATGTATATTTATTCCGGTAAAGTTTATATCAAACTTAACATAAATTATATTCCATGTACTTATTCTTATTTCGTTTATCTATCTTCATAATTATTTCATACAACTATTTTGTACATATATTTCTATATGACCAGTTCTTGTAAACATTTCACACAACCATTTCATATAACCATTCGTCATCTGATACATATTACCTGAATATCAATTGTTCAATAGATGTCATAGCGTCTCCCATCCACATTTTCCTTTACCGCACATTGATACTTTGGTGGACAACACAACAGGATATTTGTTATTCTCCTTTATGGATGGCTTCTCAAGGTACAATCAGATAAAGATGCATCCTGAGGACATGGATAAAACCACCTTCATAACACTGTGGGGTACCTTTTGTTACAAGGTAATGCCCTTCGGCCTAAAGAATGCAGGGGCAACATACTAAAGGGCTATAGTGACTTTATTCCACGATATGATGCACAAAGAAATTGAGGTGTACGTTGATGATATGATTGCTAAATCTCGAACAGAGAAGGAACATATTGAGGTTTTGAGAAAGTTGTTCCTGAGATTAAGGAAATTTCAGTTGAAGCTTAATCCAGCAAAGTGCATCTTCGGAGCTAGGTCGGGGAAGTTATTAGGCTTTGTGGTCAGCGAAAAGGGAATAGAAGTTGACTCAGACAAAGTTAGAGCCATACGAGAATTGTCCCCACTACATACTCAGAAGGAAGTTCGGGGTTTTCTTGGAAGATTGAATTATATTGCCCGGTTTATTTCACAATTAACCGAGAAATGTGATCCTATATTTCGCCTCCTTAGAAAATACAACCAAGGTATTTGGGATGAGGAATGCCAGAATGCTTTTGATAAGGTTAAGCAATACTTGTTAAATGCTCCAGTGTTATCTCCGCCTAGTCGAGATAGACCATTAATTACAGTACTTATCGGTGTTTTAGAGTTCTATGGGATGTGTGCTTGGTCAACATGATGAAATGGGAAGGAAAGAAAATGCCATATACTACCTCGAAGAAATTCACAGAGTGTGAGATGAGGTATTCGCCAAATGAGAAGTTGTGTTGTGCCTTGATTCGGACGACTCGGAGGTTAAGACAGTACATGCTATATCATACTACTTGGCTAATTTCAAAACTTGATCCATTAAAGTACATGATGGAGTCAACAGCACTAAATGGAAGAATGGCAGGGTGGCAAATATTGGTTTCAGAATTTGACATAGTCTATGTGAGTCAAAAGGCTATAAAGGGAGTGCGATAGAAGAATTTTTGGCAAGTGAGCTCTAGAAGATTATGTGTAACACTCCCTACCCGTATCCATTACCAGAATAGGGTACGAGGCATTACCGGAGTTTACTGAATATTTTCAGAAAATTCTGAGTCATTTATTATTCATATTTTGAAAATAATCATAACGTCTCTCTATTGGGCCCTCGAAGCCCCAAACATACAATAGAAACCAACCGGAATCAAATTGGGATCATAAAAAAAATTTCGCAAAATCTTAAATTTTATTTTCATCTAAGTACTTACCATTTCAATGCTCCTTATAATTAAACATGTTACCATTCAATCAATAGCTTAACACTTGCCTAAGCGTCAAACAACATCATTGTTAGTATACTTGCACATATTTCATCTAAATTCAACATTGATATACTTATTTTCTCGACATGTCACACTTGAGTTTAATAATTGTCTTTACTTACATAATTTCCTTGTATCAACATATCAAAGATAATCATATATGCACATGTTATGAAACATATCATTCTCTTACCGTTTCTTCATAAGTGTATATCAATCATTTCATTATATCAATATTTCATGCTCCATCATTTCTATATATTTTATGTATATTTATTAAAGTAAAGTTTATATCAAACTTAACATAAATTATATTCCATGTACTTATTCTTATTTCGTTTATCTATCTTCATAATTATTTCATACAACTATTTTGTACATATATTTCTATATGACCAGTTCTTGTAAACATTTCACACAACCATTTCATATAACCATTCGTCATCTGATACATATTACCTGAATATCAATTGTTCAATAGATGTCATAGCGTCTCCCATCCACATTTTCCTTTACCGCATATTGATACTTTGGTGGACAACACAACAGGATATTTGTTATTCTCCTTTATGGATGGCTTCTCAAGGTACAATCAGATAAAGATGCATCCTGAGGACATGGATAAAACCACCTTCATAACACTGTGGGGTACCTTTTGTTACAAGATAATGCCCTTCGGGCTAAAGAATGCAGGGGCAACGTACTAAAGGGCTATAGTGACTTTATTCCACGATATGATGCACAAAGAAATTGAGGTGTACGTTGATGATATGATTGCTAAATCTCGAACAGAGAAGGAACATATTGAGGTTTTGAGAAAGTTGTTCCTGAGATTAAGGAAATTTCAGTTGAAGCTTAATCCAGCAAAGTGCATCTTCGGAGCTAGGTCGGGGAAGTTATTAGGCTTTGTGATCAGCGAAAAGGGAATAGAAGTTGACTCAGACAAAGTTAGAGCCATACGAGAATTGTCCCCACTACATACTCAGAAGGAAGTTCGGGGTTTTCTTGGAAGATTGAATTATATTACCCGGTTTATTTCACAATTAACCGAGAAATGTGATCCTATATTTCGCCTCCTTAGAAAATACAACCAAGGTATTTGGGATGAGGAATGCCAGAATGCTTTTGATAAGGTTAAGCAATACTTGTTAAATGCTCCAGTGTTATCTCCGCCTAGTCCAGATAGACCATTAATTCTGTACTTATCAGTGTTTAGCTTGATTCTATGGGATGTGTGCTTGGTCAACATGTGAGCCGGGAAGGAAAGAAAATGCCATATACTACCTCAGTAAGAAATTCACAGAGTGTGAGATGAGGTATTCTCCAAATGAGAAGTTGTGTTGTGCCTTGATTCGGACGACTCGGAGGTTAAGACAGTACATGCTATATCATACTACTTGGCTAATTTCAAAACTTGATCCATTAAAGTACATGATGGAGTCAACAGCACTAAATGGAAGAATGGCAGGGTGGCAAATATTGGTTTCAGAATTTGACATAGTCTATGTGAGTCAAAAGGCTATAAAAGGGAGTGCGATAGAAGAATTTTTGGCAAGCAGAGCTCTAGAAGATTATGTGTAACACTCCCTACCCGTATCCATTACCAGAATAGGGTACGAGGCATTACCGGAGTTTACTGAACATTTTCAGAAAATTCTGAGTCATTTATTATTCATATTTTGAAAATAATCATAACGTCTCTCTATTGGGCCCTCGAAGCCCCAAACATACAATAGAAACCAACCGGAATCAAATTGGGATCATAAAAAAAATTTCGCAAAATCTTAAATTTTATTTTCATCTAAGTACTTACCATTTCAATGCTCCTTATAATTAAACATGTTACCATTCAATCAATAGCTTAACACTTGCCTAAGCGTCAAACAACATCATTGTTAGTATACTTGCGCATATTTCATCTAAATTCAACATTGATATACTTATTTTCTTGACATGTCACACTTGAGTTTAATAATTGTCTTTACTTACATAATTTCCTTGTATCAACATATCAAAGATAATCATATATGCACATGTTATGAAACATATCATTCTCTTATCGTTTCTTCATAAGTGTATTTCATTATATCAATATTTCATGCTCCATCATTTCCATATATTTTATGTATATTTATTCCGGTAAAGTTTATATCAAACTTAACATAAATTATATTCCATGTACTTATTCTTATTTCGTTTATCTATCTTCATAATTATTTCATACAACTATTTTGTACATATATTTCTATATGACCAGTTCTTGTAAACATTTCACACAATGATTTCATATAACCATTCATTATCATCGATACATATTACACCGAATATCAATTGTTCAATAGATGTCATAGCGTCTCCCATCCACAGTCTTATTTGTCTTTGACATGATGCCATAGTGTCTTTCAACTATGGTCTTACTCATTTTCTGTCATGTTGCCATGGTATCTTTCAACCATGGTCTTGTTCATTTCATATCACATTGCCATGGTATCTTTCAACCATGGTCTTATTTATTTCATATGAGGTTGTCATGGTATCTTTCAACCATGGTCTTACACATTTCATATCAGGTTGCCATGGTATCTTTCAACCATGGTCTTAAACATTTCATATCAGAGAGCACACTCCTGCCAACCTCATCCTTACAGTGGGATTACCAGTCCAGGCTAAATTCCCTGTAATATAAACTCATAGAGTATTGTCAGGATAACCAGTCCAGGCTAAATCCCCTACAACGACAATTACTCTAATGAGCTTGGATCTGAATTACCAGTCCAGGCTAAATTCAGACCCTAATTCGGATTACCCGTCCGGGCTAAATCCATTTTCCACATATTCTTCGGGAGGGCTATATCAGGATAGGATCACCCGTCCGGGCTATATCCTTTTTATCGTCAATTCCTTTTCAAAGATCCATTGAATTTTCCTTTCATTCAACCGGGATTTCTTCCCCTTTTTATCAATATGTCAGTATTTCATAAATTTTCATATAATGAACATTCAAATCATATTCATATCAAAAACATGCATTTCAAGCATTTAAGAATATAATTCAAGTTACATGAACTTACCTCATTACTTGTTTGTGTTTATAATTTTATTAATCCGATATCTTTTCTTTTCCACGATCAAATCTCCTATTTGAGTCGTCCGGATCTTTATAAATAAATTTGATCATCATTTTCATTCGTTTCATATTCTAATGTATTTAATTAATGCTCTAGACAAAATTACCATTTTGCCCCTAAACTTTTATTTAATGACGATTTCATCCTTAGGGTCAGGAAAATAAAATTCTTGCAATTTAATCCTTATTTCCAGCTATTATTCTCATATATATTGATAATGATCCATGATTTCTATAAAATATCGAATTTTCCATAATTTCAACACTTTTCAATTTAATCCCTAAAACATGTTTTCCCCCGATCTTGAACTAAATTAATAATTTCATTCAATTTTGTAATTTAAATAATAAAATAGTTCATTTCATGCAATTTGGTCATTTCTAACATTTTTACAAAATTACCCATAAAGTTTTACTTTTATTCAATTTAGTCCCTGAGCCTAAAACATGCAAATTAGCCATGTTAGATGAATATTCATACATATTTTCCCCCTCCTCCTCTCTATTCCACATCCTTAATGTATTTAACACACTTGTAAGTAATATTATCTATAATTTTTATTATTTACTTTTATGAATATTCAAGCTGTCCATCTGTGTCATAGTCACTAAATTATTTATATTTGGAGCTATAGAACTCCAAATTAAGATCCGCTAATTTTCCCTGAAACTAGACTCATATATCTTCTTACCATAAAATTTTCAGAATTTTTGGTTTAGCCAATAAGTATAGTTTATTCTTTAAATTTACCCCTATTCTGCTGTCTGACAGTCCTGACCCTTCTTCACTAAAAATTAATTATCTCCTCGTACAAAATTTGAATGATGTTTCCGTTTATTTCTATTAAAAATAGACTCATTCAATATTCTAAACATATAAATTTAAGTCCATAATTATTTTTATCCAATTTTTTATGATTTTCAAAAGTCAGAACAGGGGAACCCGAAATCATTCTGACCTTGTCTCACAAAATTGATTATATCTCATGATTTACAATTCCATTGCTTACATAATTTCTTCTATAAGAAACTAGACTCAATAAGCTTTAATTTCATACTTTATTCATCCTATAATTTTATTTCTGAAATTTTTTATGATTTTTTTTAAAGTTAGATTATTGCTGCTGTCCAAAACTGTTTTGGTACAAGATATTAATTACCATGTTATAACACCCTTATTTTCTTTTTCTACACCATTTCTCATCACTTTCTCTTATTTTCTCTTCACTAACATATCAAGAACATAGGACCTTATGTAAGAAAACTCTACTATAACATTATTTCCATGCTTTGTCAATAATAACAAACTTAAAAACATATTGAAATCTTGATGTACTTACCTTGTTCTATTGATACTAATCTTTAACTTGATTTTCTCTCTCCTCCAGCTTCTATTCTTGAATCCAACTTGATATTCTAACTCCCCATGGTCTCCTTAGCATTTGTCTCTCTTAGTAGCTATGGAAATTCTTTTGATTTCTAGGTGAAAATGGTGAAGTTTTTGGTGGAAGGACCAAATTGTAAAGAAAAGAAAGTTTCTTTCTTCCTTTTCTCTTCATACGTTGGGTGCATGGAAAAAATATGATGATTCTTCATCTTTCTTTCCTTATATATACTAAGTAAAATAATAATAAATTAATAAAATATCATTTAAAAATTAAATTAAAATATTAATAAACTATTATTTATTTATTTATTTAATCTAAAATATCTCCAACATCATCATTGCTTTCTAGATTTCTCTCTCTTCCAATTGACCATTTTTCCCTTCATTATCTTTTAAAATTCCATCCTTGAGTCATCATTTAATTTGGTAAAATTGCAATTTAGTCCCTTATAGTTCTTCATCTATTCAATTTGGTCCTAATTCATCCATTTTCCTTAATTTCTAGATCATTCCACCCTTAAAATATTTACACTATTGGTCCTTCAACTTTTTCATATCTACACTTTAACCCCTCAAATTTTCAGTATTTACTCTTGTGCAACAAAATTTTTCTCACTTTTACAATTTAGTCCTTTCTTGAATTAATATATCATAATATACTTCCCAATATTGACATAACTCAAAATTTCCCTTTTTGTCACTTTATTTCCTTATTTTACTATATCACGGATAATATTTTACTGTAAAAATTTTCGGGATATTACATTATGAGCCATTAAACTTTGATTTCCCTAATGAGGAGTTGTTGTATGTGGCAACTATTGAAAAACGTCCATGGAAGATGAACTTTGACGGCGCATCCAATGCGGTAGGAAATGGAATTGGGGCAGTTTTGTTATCCCCAAATAGGGATCATTATCCATTCACATGTAAATTGGATTTTGACTGTACGAACAATATGGCTGAGTATGAAGCATGCATCATGGGGATCCGAGCGGCTATAGAGCGAGGAATAAGAACCTTGGAAGTATATGGAGACTCTGCGTTGGTAATTTACCAGCTTAGAGGTGAATGGGAGACAAGGGATCCTAAATTGATCAATTATCGAAATATAGTTTTGGGGTTACTTTAGGAATTCGATGACATCACTTTTAATTGTATCCCACGAGACGAAAACCAGATGGTGGATGCTCTAGCAACCTTGGCTTCAATGATTAAAGCAAATAAAGAGGGGGAGATGAGACCCATTCAGATGAGTATCTTTGAGGCTCCAGCTCGCTGTTGTAACATTGAGGAAGAAGAAAAGGATGATAACCCTTGGTATCAGGATATATTGCGATATATGAGAGATCATAAATACCCAGAACAGACAACTGAAAATGATAAGCGAACTTTAAGGAGGTTAGCTTGCGAATATGTGCTAGATGGGGATATCCTTTATAAAAAAAGGAAGGATCAGGTACTTTTGAGATGCGTGGACGCTGTAGAAGCTAACTTAATCTTGGAGGAAGTTCACGAGGGTGTTTGTGGGACGCATGCTAATGGTTTCACGATGGCTAGATAAATCATGAGGTTTGGATATTATTGGTCTACTATGGAAAGAGATTGTATCAACTACGCCAAGAAACGCCATAAATGTCAGATTTATGGAAACAAGATCCATGTACCACCTTCACCTCTACATGTTATGACTTCTCCATGGCCTTTTTCCATGTGGGGCATGGATGTCATTGGGCCAATATCACCAAAAGCTTCAAATGGGCATCGCTTTATCTTTGTGGTCATTGATTACTTCACAAAGTGGGTAGAGGCTGCTTCTTATGCGAATGTTACTAAGTCGGCTGTGAGTCAATTCTTGAAGAAAGAGATCATTTTTCGGTATGGGATGCCTGAAAGGATTATATCAGACAATGCATTAAACTTGAACAACAAAACAATAGCAGAAGTTTGCAGTCAGTTCAAGATTAAGCATCATAACTCTTCTCCGTATCGCCCAAAGATGAATAAGGCAGTGGAAGCTGCTAACAAAAACATCAAGAAGATAGTGGGGAAAATGACTGAAACCTATAGAGATTGGCATGAGAAGTTACCATTTGCACTATTAGCTTACCGAACGTCCATCAGAACCTTTACTGGGGCAACTCCTTTCTCGTTGGTTTATGGGATGGAAGCAGTGTTACCCATTGAAGTGGAAATACCGTCTCTCCGAGTCTTGTCAGAGATAAAGTTGGATGAAGCTGAATGGATACAATCGCGATATGATCAGTTGAACTTGATTGAGGAAAAGAGACTAAGGGCTATTCGTCATGGTCAGATGTATCAGAAGCGAATGATGCGAGCTTACGACAAGAAAGTGAGACCAAGAGAATTCCACGAGGAGGATCTTGTGCTGAAAAAGATCCTTCCCATTCAGAAGGACTTTAGAGGAAAATGGATGCCGAATTGGGAAGGGCCGTATGTCGTGAAGAAGGCCTTCTCTGGGGGTGCATTGATCTTAACAGAAATGGATGGGAAGAGTTTACCCAATCCAGTGAATTCAGACTCAGTCAAAAAGTACTTTGTCTAAGGAAGAGGAGAATCCAGGGTGAAAACCCGCAAAGGGCGCCTTGAGTTTTCGGAAAAATAAAAATAAAAAAAATGGAGAGGCCAAGGTGAAAACCCGCAAAGGGCGCCTTATGACCAAAGGGATTTTGAGTTGAAAACTCGAAAGGGTAGCTCAAAATTTGAAGAGCACACGGTAATCTTGTTATAACTAATTCAACAAAGAGCGAAGCGCGTTGCATATCGGGGCATCAACAAAGTACTTTGGATCTTTTAAACACATGTTGAACTCAAGAAAGTCTTCATGGAGCTGGTGTATAGACGTTCAAGCGGCGATATCTAGGGCATCTAACTTTTGTCTTGTTTGCTATCTTTAGATTCTCTTTCTTCTTAAAGATAGGCTATCAGATTAACTTCCTTTGTATTTTTGAAAAATTCATTATTCTCAAGATTAAATTCATCTTCTGTTATTTTTAAAGTACGTTGCATTAAAATAATGATAGATGAACTAAATAATTTTCACAAATGAAGTTTTGCTCATTACTCTGGAAATTTCTAGATAATACAAGAAACTAAAACAGAACAATTGTTCGAGGAATTCACGTAAGTGAGGTTTGAAAGAACTCGAGGAAATTCTTTTAGTTCAAAATGATGATTGGACAAAACAAACGGTTCGATCCTAAGAGGGGATCATCTTGCAGATATTTTTTGGTGGGTCATAGCATTTGAAGAATGGTACAAACCACAGGCTAAGTGAGAAGGATACTTCGAGAGAAAAAAGGATAAACTTTGACAAAGGAATGAGTGATGGTGTCTGGAATAGGAATCATTTTCATAACATTTTGCATAACTAGGAGCATTTGATTCATTTCAAGCATGGCATCTTAATCATCAGGCATGAGTACATATGCATTCTACAAGTTATGTCCTTTAAGGGACAATGTAGATCACCGATAGTAGATTTGGCATCTCTGTATTGGCAGAGTGTAGATCAAAGATAACAGATTTGGCATCTCTGTATTGCCAGAGAGCAAATCAAAGAAACAGATTTGGCGTCTCCATATTCGACGGAGAGCAGATCGAAAACATAGCAGATCTAACCTTCGGATGTTTTCATATTGAAGTAGATCTAAGATGATTTGGCATCCTTGTGCTTACAAGGAGCAGATCGAAGATGTAACAGATTTGGCTTTCACGTGTTTACACTGAAGCAAATCTAAGACGATTTGGCGTCTCTGTATTGTCAGAGAGCAGATCGAAGATAGCAGATTTGGCATCTCCGTATTCGACGGGGAGCAGATCCAAGATGATTTGTCATCTTCATATTTGACGAGGAGCAAATCCAAGATGACAGATTTGGCATCTCCGTATTCGACGGGGAGCAAAACCAAGAAGATGATTTGGCATCTCTGTATTTGACGGGGAGCAAATCGAAGACATAACAGACCTGACCTTTGTCAAGGCAGATCCAAGATGATTTGACATCTCTATAATGGACAGAGAGCAAATCGAAGACATTAGTAGATTTGACCTTCATCAAGGCTGATTCAAGATGATTTGGGCGTCTCAAATATTCAACGGGGAGCAGATCGAAGAACTCAAGACTCGGCGAGCCCGGGCAAAATTAGTTCTTTTATATCTTTGCTCTATTCCTGTTTCACAGCAATGAACAAAGAGGAGCAGCTGTAGAACCCATATTTTGCCCAAGCTTACAAAAATTAAAAATGGAATGAAACAAAAAAAGAAAATTAAACAGTCCATTGAAGTCCTTTTACAGAACCCAAATACCATAGCCCACTAACCCGTAGGCCCAGCTAAATACTAACCCAATAATCCGCTTAACCCAGCAGCCATTTACAATCAAATACCCAATACCCCTGATACCCTAAACTAGTCCAGTAACCCAAGACTTAATTGGCCCAACCTATTTTCAACTTCGGGAAACCCTAGCTAGGGCTTGGGCCGCAGCTCCCAAGCCATACCAAACGTCAGAAGATCTCGCACCGCAAGCACCAATGCGCAGTCAATGCCTGGTCCGTCACACCATCCCAAGCGTCACACCCTTCCGTCTCGCGCTGTTTCAATGGGCTTCATCGGCACCATGACTCCGGCCTCGTATCACGCCACAATCGACATCAACGCCAGCACTCATTGCCGAGATTCTCGTTTACTTGCAAAGAAGGAAAGAAACAACAGCAAACAAACAAAACAAATATGGAAAGAAATAAAAGATTTCTTCCCAAAATATGTAATAGAAACAGTGGCTATAAAAGCCTCCTTTGTAACCTGTAAACACACACGGAGATTTTAACAAGAAATATAAAAGCCAAATACAAATAGTTTCTTCTAGGTGAATCATCAATCTTTTATTATTTTTCATTATTTTAGTATTCGAAGCATATACATACATATATAAATAATTGGTAAACAGTTTTAAAAACGAGGAAGGAGTCTTACCTTTCAGTATAGGCAAAAAAAACGAAGCTTTTCAGCTTCCGGCCGCCGTAAATGGCAAAATCGACGGTGGGGCGTGGGCGCGTGCAGAGGTTCGATGACCGAAGCCATGATGGTCGATGGCCAGAGCTCTGAGAGCTTTAGAGCATTTCTGAAAAAAATTTTAGAAATGTTTTAAAATGATTTTTTAAGGGTTTAATTGGCATATATAGCCTTCTAAAAACGGTGCCGTTTTGGTTTAAGTCAATAAGCCTAAAACGACACTGTTTTAATGCTAGGATCCGCACGTTGACCCGAGACCCGGGGAGGATCCGCGTGTTTTTGGAGAATGGGCTAATTGCTCAATTGGTCCTTCTGCATTTTTAAGCTTTATAATTTCATTTTATTTTTATTTTAATTCGGCCCTAATCTTTTATATTTGTTTCAATTTAATACAATGGCCATTAAAATCCATTCTGAAGAACGATGTCGTTTTGGGATTAGGGCAAATTGCCTAGGGAGACCCTCCGAATTTAACACGCCTTTCAATTAAGCCCGAAATTTTTTCATTTATTTGTAATTAACCCTAGATTTTTAAATTAAATTCGATTTCAGTTTTTTTTTACATATTTAATTTATTTTAAAATAATATATGTATTATTTATTTTTATAAACATTTATTATATGAAAACTAATATATATTACCTATAATACTATATACATTTTTTTTATAAATTTTATCATATGTTAGATTTTTTATGTAAATCTTATTTATTCTATTATATTTATATTTTATTATATGTTACATATTTTTACTATATATTATTTATTTTATTACATTTTACTTATTATATTATTTTTATTATTTTATATTTTATTTATCATATAGTTTATATCATTATACATGTATTTGGTTTATAAATTTTATTATATATCATATATCTTACCATAAATTATTCCTTACATTACTACTATTTTATTATAAAATATATATTATTTTATTACTTATTAATTATACATGTTTTTAAATTATCATATAAATATGTAATTTCATTAATTAGTACATTATTTCTTAGAATATTAAGTTATTAAATCTTATAATATGATTTATACATATATCTTTTTTTAAAAAAGGGTTCTCCTCTATTATTTTTTATTATTCTAAATATTTCCAAATATCTTTATTTTTATTTTATTTTATTTATATTTTATATATTATAATTTGCTATTTATTCTTGGTTCTCTTTATTTTGATTTTGTTTCGTAGGTTAAATCTTATATATTATTTTTACATGTTCGTATGAAATTAATTATTTATATTGATTTAAGTTACATTTGCATGAAACATTATATATATTGCAATTTATATTTGTCGTATTCATTATGCACTATGTTGTATTTTGCATGTAACAATAATGCATGAACATTTATGTTATTTATGATAATATATGATAACGTATATTGTGTAATTTATGTCATTATTTATTTTTTACTAAATTTGCATAAAATGATAAAGCATGTATTATGTAGCTAGGTTTATATAATATTAATTTCTTGTAATATGTGAAATACATCATTATTTTTTAAAAAAATAATATCTCATTTGATTCAAAAGGAATTTTAAAAAGTGAGGCAATGTTTTGGTATTCGGGAACTCAAGGCGGTGAGTGCCCTAATATCTTTGAGTTGCGATTTTCCGTTTGTCCGAATGCCTAAAAATATCCTTTAAAACGAGTTTCATAAATCACAAGATGATTTCAGTTGCGAAAGTTTAAAAATACCGTGTCCAATCATCTTTGGATATGATGTTTTATATTCTTCGAAGCCAAGAATCTTGATTCTTTTAACTTAAATTATTACGGTTTTAAAGAGATCTTATTTCTAAATTCTTTCAAACTTTTGACATTAAGACAAAATTAATCAATTTGGTACCAATTTTGGGCGTTACGAGGGTGCTAATCCTTCCTAAATGCGTGAACCGACTCTGAACCTATTTTCTCGTAATTTCGTAGACCAAAACGTTTTATAAAGTGATCCAATCACACTTTAAAAGGTTGGTGGCGACTCCCATTTTTATTTTTATTTTTTTAAGTCGAACCCGGTTTTTTTCAAACAAGCTTTCAAAATGGTTTCGACATATACGAATTATTGAAATGAAGCATATACTTTTTTTTTAAAGAAATGTGTCGAAACCATTTTTGAATAAAGGGCGTCGACTTATTTAAAAACGAAAATGGAGTCGTCACCAATCATTTTTATTTAGGTGTGATCGAATCACCTAGAAATTTGGTCGTTTTAATAAAATATTTTGATTTATTAAAACAAATGATTTTGGTCTACGAAAATTGAGAAAACGGGTTCGGGAGTCGGTTACATGCGAGGAAGGATTAGCACCCTCGTCACGCCCAAAATTGGTACCTAATAGATTAGTTAACGTTTTAATGTCGAAAGTTGAAAAGATTATAAAATAAATTTTAAAATACGATCCCTTTTTATTGAATGCTAATTTTAAAACGCTTGAATTACGTTGAAACTAGCATCAAAGGCTTACTTGTCCCGAGATAGTAAGGTGCCACATCCAATAAGTTAGGATGCGACGTTTAAATCTTCAAGAACAAGTTTGCCTTTAATCTTTATCGAAAATTTGTGTACTTTGAAATCTAAAAGGATATTTGACTTTTTAGGTTTAACAAGAAAATCGAAACCCTGTAAGTTAGAGTAAGATTTCTTGAATTCCCGAAGCACGAAATATTAGAGTAAGATTTCTTGAATTCCCGAAGCACGAAATATTACCTTACTTTGAATAAAAATGAATGCGACATTTAGCAATGTGCATTTATTTTTTTTTGGAATAAAACAGTCCATATTTGGATAAATACATTTGAGGTTAATGTGCGATATGATTTAAACGAAATGAAATAAAAGGGAATATAAAGCATGAAATAATAATACATGAATTAAATGTTAGGTTAATGAATGTCAACAACATGAATATATTAACAAATAATTTCTAGGGCACATAATGGACATGTTCACATAATACACTATTTTAAGAGATCAACATTAATAATCACAAAAAAATGGAACGAAATAATATATGAAAAATTTTGAAGTGAATAAAACGGTTTAAAATAAATAACAAATGAAACAATTATAAATAAAGAATATAAAAAGGGGGTTTCAAATGAATAATGCATAAAAACTTAAAATAAATAATAAAAGGAGCTTTAAAATAAATAATATATATAAAAAAAATTAAATGGATAACATATAAAACAATTTAAATTAAATACTATACATGAAATTTTTGAATAGATAATACATGAAATAATCTAAAATAAAGAATAAATAAAAATATTTTAAAATAAATAATATATGGAAAGTTTAAAGTAAATAATAATGAAAATGAATTTTAAACGATTAACATATAAAATAGTGTAACTAAATAACATATAAAAATTTTAAAATAGATAATATATATAAAATAGTTTTAAATGAAATATATATAAATAAAGACCAAAATAAATAATTTGTATAATAGTTTAAAAATAAATAATATATATAAAGTTTAAAATGGGCAATAGTTTAAAATACATAATATGTGGAAACACTTAAAGTGAATAACAATAGAACAATTTAAAATAAACAACAGAACAGTTTAATGATAGGTAAAAATTTAACAATTGAAATATAAAACCATTTAAAATGAACTACGTATAGAAGAAAAGAATGAATAAAGAAAACACTAAAAGGATTAGAATCAAACTAATTAAGGATAAAATTGGAACAAAAACGAAATTAGAAGTAAAAACCATGACAAAATAAAAACACGGGGTCAAAAATAAAAACGCGCAAGGTTTGAGGACTGATCGGGAAATTATTCCTTAAGTTCTCTGCGCACCATTTCACGCAGGACTGAAATGAATCAGACACAGAACCCTGGGGCAAAATTAAAAAAACAAAATGAAAGGAAGAAAAGGATCAAATCGAAAATTGTAGAGAAACGGAAGGATCAAAATGGAAAATAGCCCAATGATCTAAAAACGCGCGGACCCCTTGGAGTGGGGCGGGTCGGGTCGCGCGCGGGTGGCTCGATACGACGCTGTTTCAGCGTTGATCTCCTTGGTGCAAAACGATGCCGCTCTGCTTTGCCATTTAAACCAGTTTTTTATTCTTTCTTTGCCATTTTCTTCCTTTTTCTTAAAAAAAATAAATCAAAAACACTCCCCATCCCCATTTCTTTCCTCTGCTAGGGTTTGAAACCCATCATCGCCGTCGTCGTCACGACGCCACCGTGGGTGGCGGTTGAGATCGCGCGAAAAGAGGGTTTTTTAACCCCTATTGAAAACGCCCGAAGGCCGTGTCTTCTCAGCCCGAAGGCCTGAGAGAGAAAATCCCCTTTTTCCCCTTTTGTGATTCGGCTTCGACGATGGAGCAGGGACTCCGACGACACAACCCCGGGGTTCAGGTAGGTGTTCCTTCCCTTTTATTTCTTTGTTTAAAACAGATTTTTTTAAAAAAATAAATAATAATAAAAGCGAAAATAAAAAGAACGAAAGAAGCAATCAACATTTTGTATGTCATCAAAAGAAGCAATCAAAATAAAAATAACTCAGGTGGGATGTGACCAATGAACTCATTTCGAGAGAGATCAATCACTCGAAGGCTGTTGAAGGAAAATGTTCCATTGAAATTTTGTATGTCATCATGGAATCTATTAGATCGAAGGGCAAGAACATTTAGATTTGGAAGCGTACCTAACCAATAAGGAAATGTATCATTTATGTTGTTGTTGCCCAAATCTAAAACTTCCAAACTCTGGCAGTTCGTTAATGACTGTGGAATTGATCCTTCAAGTTAGTTACCATTGAGTTTAACTGTTCTCAAAACAACCATTGAGAGCTGGTCGCTAAAAGTCCCAAAACAATCTGGAATAGTTCCGCCCAACTTGTTCATGGACAAGTCAACTACATAACGAAAACTCAAATTGCAAATCTTGGAAGGGATTTCTCCAACCAACCCATTGTTTGAGATTAATAAATAACCTAATGCCTGTGGTGGAGTTGGAAGTGATCCTTGAAGTGAATTGTAGCGAAGGTCCAGAACAGACAAACACTTCCTTGGAATTTGCTCTACGCTAGTTATGAAGTTCATAGAAAGCTTCAACGTGCCCAAGCCCTCCCATCATTCGGCTTCCCATTTTGTAATAGAACCATGAATTTGGTTATTAGAAAGATCTAAAACTTGCAAGTGCTTGGATGCATTCAAGAAGCTTGGGAAACGTTGCATGTTGCAAGAAGAGAAATGAAACTGATTTATCATGGGTAGGGTAGAATTGACATCATTACTACACCTTGTTAATGATATTAAGTTGTTAAATGAAAGATCAAGAAACTCTAGATTCCTAAGCTTCACAAGCATGCATGACTTGATATTGCCACTCAAGTTATTAGATGAAAGGTTAAGAAAAGTAAGGTTGATGAGGTCAAAGAAAGAACTTGAAATTGTTCCCTGTATTTCATTTTGTGATAAATCAACAAATCGGAGTAGATTGGGCTCTTGGATTGTGTCAATGGGACCATAAAGTTTGTTAGAGCTGAGGTCTAGATGCCCCAAAGATGGTAAACAAAAGAACAGACCTGGTACTCTACCACTAAGCAAGTTTGCATTTAAGTAGAGTTCTCGTAGATACGAAAGTCCACTTATGTTGTTGGGAAGAGTATCATGAAGGAAATTCCCAAATAATTTCATGTAAGTAAAATGCTGATAATGGAAAGACACCGCTGAAATTGTTAAAGGAAAAATCCATGGAACTTAGATCGTTTAAGTTCCCAAAAACATCTGGAATTTTCCCTTGAAACATGTTGCCTGAGATATCTAAGAAGATGAGTTTTGTGAGGTTTCCAAGTGCTGAAGGGATGAACCCCGTAAAAACACAATGAGAAAGGCCGAGTGTTTTCAAGTGTTTAAGGTTACCAATTGAGCCGGGTAACCCTTTTGAAAACCTTGTCTCTGAAACATCCAACAAACTAAGGGAACTGTTCCAATTTGTTTCTGGTAGATAACCAATGAGATTTGGATTACGTCTTAAACTGATGTTTTGAAGATATGGAAGATGGAAAACTTGGGTTGGGAAATTTCCTTGCAAATAACAGTTAGAAAGACTTAGATGCTTCAATGAGAAAGTCAAGTTAAGGAAAGAAGAAGGTACAGCCAGAGACAAATCCATACGGTCAAGGACCATATTTTCTAATTTTGTAAGGTTATGGACAAGCATGTTAAAATCATGGTTCCTAAACAAAAGAGGATTCAGACTGAGATCAAGCGAAACTAGTTCTAACAAAAGAGAGATATCAGGTGGGACAAATCTGGTGAATCCAGTGAGAGCGAGATTGAGATAAGTTAGACTCCTCAACTTACCAAACTCAGATGAGATTTCGGTGTTGCCGAAATCATTTCCGGCAAGGTTGAGCCATCGAAGGTTTTGAAGTGAGAAAAGGGAACTGTCTGATTGGAGAGAACCAATTAGTCCACTACAACTGAGATCAAGGCCAATCACATTGCCTTTCTTGTTATCACACACCACACCCTTCTATTTACAACAGTCAGTACCTTCATCCCAAGATTCCGTCTCATGAAAAGAAGGAATTTGAAGTTCTTGTAGGCAAATACTATAGGAAAGGGAAAGGCTTCTCTTGAATTTCAACAATGCAAAACTGTGTTCGGGAGGGCATAAATATGTTGGAGGAAGAGACAAAGAAAGGGATAGCAATGAAGAGTTGAAGAAGCCCAAAAGGAAGCATAGGATTGAATATAACATCTTTCTCTTATGAACCCAATAGAAAAAAGATGAACTAAGAATTTGGTTATGGAGTTGCTTATATAAGTTTCAAATGCAAACATTTCCACTAACAATTTATGGCATTCGTCAACTCATGGAGTACCCTTTTTGTTTTGTTTCTTTTTTGCTTAGACACATCCAGCAATGGCCGGACATTATCACTCCATTTGGCATTACCACTCTTACGGTTTCCTTAAAATAAGTTAGTTTAGAATAAAGTTAATGCATGTCTTGATTTGATTTGCTTGTCTTTTACTTGCACGACACAGTTACAGTCCAATTTTATGTTCTAATAAATTATATATTATAAATGCATTAGTATTTTGCCATGACTTATATTCTAACCAAATAATTAGGCCTAATGTTGAAATAGATGAAACGGTTACGATTGTTGGGATTTAAACATTTGTTGGATTATACTTTGTTAAGTAGATATAATCAACCAACATAATTAAATTCGAATTAAATCGTTGACAATCCAATGTGCGTTGGAATATGGTTTCTAGTGTTGAAGTGTTAGTACATCTCTTTCTTTTTATTTATAATATATATAAAAATAGGAATTTAAGAAAAATTTGAACTCATGAGAATGCTTTTATTTTTCAACATATTACTAAATTTACATTTTAAATAAAAAAATTATAATAAAAACCCTAAAATAAATTGTTTTTTTTTCAAGCCCTTTGTTTTTTCTCTTTTGTTTTGTTTAGCGATGGTGCCAATCTCCAGGGCTAGCTACCGCCCGTTTTCTTTCCCCTCTCACCAACTCTCTCTTTCTTTCTTCTTCTCATTCACTCCACATGTCTTCTCTCTTTTTCAGTTTGCAAATCTATTTTGTGGGTATCTTTGTTATCTTCACAAGTTGTGATGGATAGATGATGATGCCTGTCGTTCGCTAAAACTCTACCGGCCACTAGTAGTTTTTCTTGGAAAGTGGGTGGCTCTTCGTCAACTTCTTAATCTGTTTTTTTAAGAATATTTCAGAATAATAAATGATTTCACGAGTCGATTTGGACTCGTGTTGTCTTAAGTTTTATATGTATTTTTTTATTTATTTTACCATGGTTTATTAGGTCTTTAGTTTTAGAAGTTTTAGTATGCTCTTATATCACAGTTTCTAATCTTGCTTATGCATGTAATCTTAGGTTTACAAATGATTTTAGGGATAGTTTTGTTGTCATCCTCTATAGTTTTGTTGTCATCCTCTATAGTTTGGTGAATGCTTGATTCTTTTTTCGATTTTCGCTTGCTGCTTTGGACCATCCGGGGTTGATTTCCTTATTGTGTTAAGTGCTTGCAATCAGATATGTCGTGCTTGAGTTGTGACAAAGTCAATTGTCAACATGTTACCATGTTTTATTGATGCTGAGGCTAAAGCCTTTGTTGTGTTGGTGGAGCTTGTCCTTCCCCATTTACGACGAGTGTTTGTTATTTTTTCCCCTGAATTGTATGGTTTCATTCATTAAATGAATTAATGAATTCACCTCTCAAAATAAAAAAATTTTAAATAAAATAGAAGTTATGATAATTATACATTTAAAAATAATATAATTTAATCAAAGTTGTTATAATTATTATATTTTTAAAAATATTAAAATTGTTATAAAATAAAGAGAGATGGAGAGAATAAAGAATAAAAAAAATATGAAAGCAATAGAGAATGTACTTTATTGATCAAATGGATAATTACAATGCTTCATCAGAGTCTCTATTTATAGGCATAAGAAGTATAAAAGAAGTAGCGATCTAATTCTAATAACTATTAGAATTTAAAGTATATCAAAACTTTATCTTGATCATGATGGACATCCACTTAATAAGATATTCATAATACTCCCCCTTAGATGTCCATTGGTAGATAATGTGCCTCGTCAAAACCTTATTAGGAAAAATCTTGTGAGATAAAAAACCTAATGAAGCAAAAATAGTACACAATCTTCTATTACAAGCTGCCTCGTTAAAAACTTTTACCAAGAAAACTCAATGGGACAAAACCTTAGTTAAAGGAAAAGAGTACAACTTGTTTTTAGACTCCCCCTAATGACAACATTACATTACATTTTTTAGTCGACACGTTCCAATCTTGTGTAGTAGTCTTTCAAATGTTGAAGTTGACAATGCCTTAGTAAAAGGATCTGCTAAATTATCTCTAGAACGAATTTGTTGAACATTTATATCACCTTATTTCTTAAGATCATGGGTGAAGAATAATTTTGGTGAAATATGTTTCGTTCTGTCACCTTTGATATATCCACCCTTCAATTGAGCTATACATGTTGGATTATCTTGACATCCTTTCCTATAAAGGCAAATTACATATCTTCTAGATATGTTGGGTCAATAACCTTAGTCAAACACACTTTCAACTTGTCTCATGCATTGCAATTATTTCTGCATGATTTGAAGAAGCAGTAGGTAATGTTTGTTTTGTTGAATGCCATGATATGGCAGTACCCCTACATGTAAATAAATATTTTCTTTGAGATCGATCTTTATGTGGATCCGATAAGTATCTAGCATCAGCATAGTCGACTAATAGGGATTTTGAATCATTTGTATAAAATAACCTCATATTAATAATCTCTCTAAGATATCTAAATACATGTTTAATTTCATTCCAATGTCTACGTGTTGGAGAAGAACTAAATATTGCTAACAAGTTTACAGTGAAAGCTATATTAGGCCTTGTGTTGTTTGCAAGATACATCAATGCCCCTATGCCACTTAAATATGGTACTTCAGGACCAAGAAACTCTTCACCATCGTCGCAAGGACAAAATTGATCTTTATTCACATCTAACGATCGTACAACCATCGGGGTACTTAATGGAAGTGCTTTATCCATATAAATTTATTTAATATCTTTTCCGTATAAGTTGATTTATTTAATTTTAATGATTAGATAATATATTAAATATGAATGATTGTTTAATGATAATTTTATGTTTTTAGAAATTAATGAGGAAAAATTAAGTTTTTATAAATTATTCTCTTAATATAAAAATGAATTTATTATAAAAGATAAATAAACCCCTTTATCCCATTATAATATTCTTATATGTCTTAAAGAATAATTACAATCCCAATTTTATATTACTATATTAAGAGATGACAATAGGCTACTTCGTACTATTACCCAACAAGAGTCTCAAGTGGTTTTTTAGAAATTATAATTAAAATAATTCAATTTTATTTGTAATCGAGATTCTATGGCTTTGGAATGAATATATATTTCCTGTAACAATTAAAATAATCCAATTTTATATTACTGTGGAGAAACATGACATGTCTAATTTTTTTATTGAAAATCATGCATGAAACTTTGCTTATAACTAAAATACACGTAAAATATTGTAGATCCATTTCGCTTGATCATTTTCACTAGCCGACGAGGTCTCCCAGTTATGAAAACTATGTATCCCATGGTCAATCCTAGCACTAGTCCACTTTCATAACCCATTGCTGCAATTTTCCAAATAATTGCTATTTCAGATTCATCAGCAACTGTTGATGGAGGTGACTTTGGTTCCTGGTTGTTGCCACATGTCTTTGACAATGGGAATCCACATAGCCCGGAGTTACCGGCGAAGAAATCATTTGAGAAAGTATCGAAGTGATTAGTTAACGGTATAGGCCCTTTAGGATTGTTATGAGAAAGATTCAATGCTTCGAGAAATGTGAAGTTGGTTAATTGCATTGGAATTCTTCCTTGAAGCTGGTTTGATGGGAGATCCAATGATTCAAGTGCCGTTAA
Organism: Gossypium longicalyx; assembly: GCA_025698465.1. Lineage (NCBI taxonomy): Eukaryota > Viridiplantae > Streptophyta > Magnoliopsida > Malvales > Malvaceae > Gossypium > Gossypium longicalyx. The sequence continues at coordinate 8,960,766 of CM046999.1, read as the reverse complement.
TTTTTTAAGTGAAGGTATGATATTCCACAAGTAGAATAGGTTTTAAATCCGTTTATGGATTTATTCATTCTTAATATTTATAGTGTGGTATATTTCAATTTTTTCAAATTGAGTCGAGTAAAATAAAATTTGAATCGAATATATTTATTCAAGTTAAATAAAATTCAAAACAAACATAAAGTGGAACACAAACAACATGTACATAAATTACAATCATACATTTTGCTAAGGACAATCGATGGAGACATGCCTTTCTCAATTTTCTGAGCAATAATACTGGAATGCTCTCAGAACATATCAAATACTTCAAAATTTAGCACAAGTGAAATATATCAAGCACTTTAGAATTTCTAAGTGATCCCATCCCAAGTGCAACAATCTATATCCTCCTCCATGGATTTCTCTTAGGATAAGATTTAAGGCACATAAATTACACCCAAAGTAGTAACCTTCTGGCCTTATTCGATCCAATCTGAATCACATTCATGCAAACTCAAAACATAAAAATTTAATCATTTACCCAAAGTCAATAATAATGCCAATAAAGCAATTGTTTCTTTTTCATTTTAATAACAAACTCAAAATGAAAAACAAAACCCAATAAAACTGAAGCATCATTAAAGACATGAAATCAAACCCGGAAATCTAAAATAAAAAGCGAAAAAGTGTTTCATAGCTGTTACAATGATTGGATGGGACAAACCTAGATTGTTGGGTCTAGGGTTAAGGAGATGCAGAAAAGTTGAGGTGAGGACTAAAGAAAATAGAGCATCAAGAAGGAACAACAGTTTTGGTAAGCAATAGCATAGTAAATGGAGGTTTAATTTATACCATTTAGATCCAAGGGCTACATTTTTTTCTTTCAATCCAAAGGGTGAGGAATGGGAGACCGGAAATCGGAAATGGGTGAGGAATTTGCCTAACATCAGAGTCTGATGAATTGATGAAGAAAAAGAAGAATGGAGGGTTTAATTTAGGGATTTTGATTTGGGAGTTTGAATTTGATAATTGATTTCGAGATAGAAATAGGATTTTGATTTGAGGAAAATGGTGGGGTAGACGGGCGGTAAAGTAAAATGGTTTAGAGGAAAAAATGTAAAATAATAAGAAAACTTTAAACAATAAATAATAATTTAAATTTTATTATGAATGCTATTAAGTGGATGTTCATTATAATCAACCTTTCACCTTTCATTTTCCTTAATTCTTCACATTTCATCTTATTGTAACCTCTTTCCTATTTATGTATTAAAAAATGAGAAATGCAATAGAAATCTCCCTTTATTCTCATATATTATTTTTGTGTTTAGTAGCACAAGCTTGCCCGATAATATTCAATATTCCATTGGAAAATAATTAATCTAGATATACAACATCCTTGTTGAAGCAACAATCCTAAGGTCTGTGATTTTCTATGTGTACTTGAAAGAATTTGAGATTTAATGTTAAAAATGATGCTCATTTTTTTTCTTCGTATTTAAGTATGAATTTATGTTTTATATATATATTCTATAGTATGCTTGTTTATGGTCTATGACTTTGAATAAGATTGAAGTATCAACAACTTTAATATTTTTGCTTAAATTTGTATATCTTTCATAACATATGTCATTGATATGATAACTATGTTGCCTATTAGATTATTTCTAACACATGATTTTTGAGTATAAATGAATTTTGACTTTTTATATAGACAAACCCCATAAGAGGTTCAGATACTTGATATTATTAATATAATGGGATTCCCAATCAGTTATGTCATAACTAAATATAATGGAGATGACAAAAAGAAATTGTTGTCGGCAACGATAATATACATAGAACACTTCAATATTATGGAAACGTGAGAATCTTGAATGAAAATATATTTGAAAGCATTGATATGGGAACAACTCATCAAAATAAAGAGTCACTTCTATTATAACTTATGAAATGTATCTCGAGCTTGAAGTCCAAACACCCAAAAAGTGTAAAACCAAGGGAAGCACATGTTAGGATAATAGCGAAAAAAAATACAAGTCATAATAAATATAAATGAATTCTAACAAGAATTTTCACAAGACACTTGATTTTGGTTATGAAAAATAATTAATTTGTGGTGGATGCAAACACCAAATAAAGTTATTTATTTATGTCTAGCGAATTTGTATTAAACTAATATAACCTATTTGATAATATTGATGTCTGAAGGATAAAACTTGAGTTTCATGATAAAATCATTAAATATAAATATGATTTTGTTCAGGAGTTTTTATTAAGTAATGTATTTATACATATAGATTATTACCATCATTGTTGATATTATTGTATCAAAAATCATTGGAGTTCCTGTAGAATTTCCAAGAGATATAATTATTCGATAGATAAACTTTATAATGAAAGTATATCTAAAAATAAAAATTTATCTCAACGTGAAGATCGAGTGTTCAATAAGGACAAATTGTTATACAATGATATTATAAACAATTATTGTTGAGTATCCAATAGTGTTTATATAATCAAAATTAATCAAGCTAATATTTCATATAGATTGGAGATATATAAAAGGAATACAAATAGTCAAACAATAATGTTATAAAACGATGGTCCTAAAGTATTATTTCTTTATGTGCCTAATGCACTCATTGTAATGGTAATAGTGGATGATACAATACATCATGTTTTATAAAGTTGTTGGCGACATTATGAGAATGCAATTGAATTTTATTAATGTTATATATATTAATACGCATCAACAAAATTTATTGTATATGTTGATAATTTATTATTGATAAATAATATTAAATGACTCAATATTTAGTTATAAAATGATGTTCAAATAAGGGGAGAAAAATATGCACTGTTGTAACACCCCTCATCCAATGTAAAGAATAATTGAGAATTCGATTAGTCACTCTCTACAACTACATATGAGAAATTAATTTTCAGCATTGGATTGCATTGTTTTAAATATCTTAAGTGATTCTTACATGAGGGGAAGTAAATTCACTCTACATTTTTCTTTTAAGGTTGTGACATACTCTATATTAAAGGATTATGTATTATTTTTTCCTTTACTAGGTTTTTGTCCTACATGGTTTTTCCTAATAAGATTTTTAATGAGGCATATCATTTATACAATGAACATTCAAGGAGGAGTGTTATGAATGCTATTAAGTGAATGTTCATTTTAATCAACCTTTAACCTTTCACCTTTCACCTTCCGTAACTCTTCACATTTTATCTTATTGTAACCCTTTTCTTATTTGTGTATTAGAAAATGAGGAGTGTAATCTCCCTATATATATATAGGAGTATACTACTTGTAATGATGATGGAAAAGAAGAGAAATACAATAGAAATCTCTCTTTATTCTCATTTATTATTTATGTGTTCTTTGCATTATTATTTTATAACAAATTTAAAATTTAAAATAATATAGTTTGGTATTTTGTTTATTCGAGTTATTTAAATTCAAAAACTCAACTCGTCTCGAACTCAAAATTGAAAAAAATTCACGTTGATTCAATTAACTAGATTCAAATAATTCAAAATTCGAACTCTTTTTCGATTTTTCGAATTAAATAGAATTTTGCTCACCCTAATTAACAGGACCAACAGTTTTTGCTTATCAACTCCCAAGTTTATTTTTAAGATATACGCTATTGTTTTATACTGATTTCACTATGTACTTGCTTTTAAAACTTTTCAATTTTTAAGATATATACTGATGTTCCATAAGAACATATGTAGGCTATGATTAGAATATGATTATGTATTTGGTCCATATTTGGACTATATTTGAATTATGTATTTGGTTTAGTTCTACGTTTGGACCACGTATATTTGTAATTTGAATAAAGTATCTTGATATAAGTTATAAATTTATTAAAATCATTAATTCTTTTAATGGAAAATAACATTATTAAATGAAATTAAAACAGTAGCAATTGGATCTATACCAACAGTCCAAACTGTTAGCATTATGTTTAAGGATATAATTGTAATTTCACTTCTTAACCTTTACCGATGGCCCAGAACATCGCTATATGTTTGGTATCTATATTGATTGCTGATACATTAGCGGCGCCTAAAACTGTCGATATAAAGCCTTTGTGCAAATTTCGACCATCACATTTATTGTCACTAAAAATTCATGCGATGTTTATTTAGTGGTTATTTTTGTCGAAATAGCCCATTTTGCCGTCAATATAGAGCTTTTAGACTTATATTTTTGTTTTTAGCGACATTTCGGTATATAACAAATTATTTGCAGTGAAATTAATATTATACATTCATCTATATTTAATATAATCTCTAATTCAATTTAATTTTAATTAAAAATTTAGAAACAAGTAATTCAAATTATATAAAAGGGTCGAATGTATTTGAAAAAATGTCTTTAGTAGTATTTGTTTTTACTTTTTGTTTTTGATCAATTACTTCATACTAATACCCAAGAGTCTTAAGTGGTTTTTCAGAAATAATAATTAAAATAATTCAATTTTATTTGTAATCGAGAATCTATGGCTTTGGAATGAATACAAATTTCTGTAATAATTAAAATAATCTAATTTTATATTCTTGTGGAGAAACATGGAGCGTATAATTTTTTTATTGAAAATCATGCATGAAACTTTGGTTATAACTAGAATACATGGAAAATATTGTGGAAAAGATGCTAGAAACAAACCCTATAGCATCCATTGCTAATTCTTTCTCCTTCCATTTCGATGGATCCTCCTTCTCATTCTCTTTTCTAGGTTTCGCTTTATCATTTTCACTAGCCAACGAGGTCTCCCAGTTGTGAAAACTAGGTATCCCATGCTCAATCCTAACACTACTCCACTTCCATAACCCATCGCTGCAATTTTCCAAATAAGTGCTATTTCAGATTCATCAGAAACTGTTGATAGAGGTGACTTTGGTTCCTGGTCGTTGCCACATGTCTTTGACAATGGGAATCCACATAGCCCGGAGTTGCTGGTGAAAGAATCATTTGAGAAAGTATCAAAGTGATTAGCTAACGGTATAGGCCCTTCAAGATTGTTATGAGAAAGATTCAATGCTCCGAGAAATGTCAAGTTGGTTAATTGCATTGGAATTCTTCCTTGAAGCTTGTTTGATGAGAGATCCAATGATTCAAGTGCTGCCAGTTTTCCAAGTGATGGTGGGGTATTACCTGTTAAGCTGTTGTGTGAGAAGTTAAGCACTATGAGTGAGTTAAGTTCTCCAATTGCTTTAGGAATCGGCCCCTTGAAATGTTGCTTGAAAAATCAATGATTGTGAAAATAGTTAAAATTCTCACAAGTTCGAAATCTGACCCTTTCATTGTTACAGTTACTGAGTCTTGATAATAGTCTCCTCCAATGTACTCTGAACCACTATCGTCTACCTGAATATCTTTCATTGAATTTAAATTTTCAAATAGCTCGGGTGGGATGTGACCAGTGAACTCATTTCGAGAGAGATCAATCATTTGAAGGCTGCTGAAGGAAAATGTTCCATTGAAATTTTGTATGTCACCATGGAAACTATTAGATCGAAGGACAAGAACTAGCAGATGTGTAAGCGTACCTAACCAATAAGGAAATGTATCATTTATGTTGTTGTTGCCCAAATCTAAAACTTCCAAATTGAAGCAATTCTTTAATGACTGTGGAATTGATCCTTCAAGCTAGTTACCATTGAGATTAAGTGTTTTCAAACCCATTAAATCCCAGTTCCCAAAAGTCCCAAAACAATCTAGAATAGTTCCACCCAACTTGTTCTTAGACAAGTACATAAAGAGAACTCAAATTGCAAATCTTGGAAGGGATTTCTCCAACCAATTCATTGTTTGAGATTAATAAATAACTCAAATTCTATGGTGGAGTTGGAAGTGGTCCTCAAAGTGAATTGGAGCGAAGGTCTAGAAAAAATAGATGCTTCCCTGGAATTTGCTCAACGCTAGTCAAGAAGTTCATAGAAAGGTTCAAAGTGGTCAAGTTCTCCCATCCTTCGGCTTCCTATTTTCTAATAGAACCATGGATTTGGTTATTAGAAAGATCTAAAAGTTGCAAGTACTTGGATGCATTCAAGAAGCTTGGGAAACATTGCATGTTGCAAGAAGAGAAATGAAACTCAATTATCATGGGTAGTGTAGAATTGGCACCGTTATTGCAGCTAGTTAATGATAGTAAGCTGTTATGTGAAAGATCAAGCCAGCTTAGATTCCTAAACTTCACAAGCATGCATGACTTGATATTGCCACTCAAGTTATTAAATGAAAGGTCAAGATATGCAAGGTTAAGGAGGACAAGATTAGGCTCTTGGATTGGGTCAATGGGACCATTAAGTTTGTTCGAGTGGAAGTCTAGATACTCCAAAGATGGTGGACTAAACAACCAACCAGGTACTCTACCACTAAGCAAGTTTGCATATAAGTGGAGATCTCGTAGATATGAAAGTCCACTTATGTTGTTGGGAAGGGTACCCCGAAGGAAATTGGAAGAGAAGTCCATGAAAGTAAGGCTGGTGAGGTTAAATGCTGATGATGGGAAGACACCGCTGAAATTGTTAGAGGAAAAATCCATGGAACTTAGATCGTTTAAGTTCCCAAAAACATCAGGAATTTGCCCTTGGAACATGTTGCCTGAGATATCCAAGAAGGTAAGTTTTGTGAGGTTTCCAAGTGCTGAAGGGATTGACCCCATAAAAACACAACCATCAAGGTTAAGTGTTTTCAAGTGTTTAAGGTTACCAATTGAGTTGGGTAACCCTTTTGAAAAGCTTGTCCATGAAACATCCAACAAACTAAGGAATTGCTCCAATTTGTTTTCAGTAGATAATCTGTTGTTAGAATTAAGTGACCCAAATTCTTATAGAATATGATGGAAAATAAAATAAAAGTAAAATCCATATAGAACTAGATTTCTTTTATTTTATTTTAGAATAAGGTTTTTAAACCTTATTAAACTTCATCTATTTTATATTGATTAGGATAGGGTGTTTCAATCCTACTAGAATATGGCTTTACAAGCCTATAAATAGACATAGTCTATTCCTCTTGTATTGATACATATTTTTCGACATAGTGAATTTTCTTCTCCTCTGCGTGGTTTTTTTTTCCGAAAGGGTTTCACGTAAAATTTGTGTGTTCTTTATTTTATTTATTTTATTCTAATTTTTTTCACAAATTGGTATCGAGCTTAGGGTTATTCATCTCGATCACGGTAATGGCGTCTTTGAAATATGAAATTCATTGTTGGATCGCAACACTAGATTTGCGTTGTGGCAAATTAAGATGCAAGCAGTTCTTGCAGATGGATTCGGAGGATGCCCCGCTAGGGATAGATAAGATGCCTTCGACATTAACAGATGAAGAGAAAAAGCGTAAGGATCGAAAGGCATTAACACAATTACATCTACATTTGTCCAACGAAACTTTGCAAGATGTGATGAAAGAGAAAACTGGCGCTGCATTATGGAAGAGGCTAGAACAAATATGTATGTCGAAAACTCTAACAAGTAAGTTGCATATGAAGCAGCGTCTTTATGCTCATCGTTTGGAGGAAGGTGCGTGTCGTACGAACACTTAATGGTGTTTAAAGAAATTCTCTCAAACTTGGAAGCCATGGAGGTTCGGTATGATAAGGAAGATCTAGGGTTGATTCTACTTTGTTCGTTGCCCCCGTCTTATTCAACCTTTAGAGACACGATTTTATATAGCCGTGAGTCTCTAACAGTTGATGAGGTTTATGATTCTTTAACCTCGTATGATAAGATGAAGCATCTTGTGGTTAAACCCGACTCTCGTGGAGAGGGTCTCATTGTTCGTGGGAGACAAGATCGGAATGCTGATGATGATCGTGGTAGGACACACGAGAGCGGAATCCTCGTGGTAAATCTAAGGGTAGATCAAGTCTTCAAACAGAGGTAAAACTTGTAACTACGCAAGAAGAAAGGGCACATTAAATCTGAGTGCTATAAGCTACAAAATAAGATTAAAAGGGAGGCTGCGAATCAAAGGAAAACAACCGAGAAAATTCGGTGAAGGCGATGTTGTAGAAGACTACGGCGATGGTGAACTTCTAGTCGCTCATCAATGATTCTAAAGTAAGCGAGGAGTGGATACTTGATTCAAGCTGCACATTCCATATGAGTCCCAATCGGGATTGGTTTACAACTTACGAAAGCTTACGAAAAGGTCCGAAGGTGTTGTTTTGATGGGAAATAATACTTCGTGTAAAATCGCAGTGTTGGAACAATTAAAGTTAAGATGTTTGATGGAGTTGTCGAACACTTAGTGACGTCACGGCATGTTCGAATTGAAAAGAAATTTAATTTCGTTGAGTACTCTTGATTCAAAAAAGTGCAGGATATACAATTGAAAGTGGGGTTTTAAAGATTTCCAAAGGGTCCCTTGTTGTGATGAAAGGACGAGAGAAAGATTGCCAAGTTATATGTTTTGTGGGGTTCTCTTTATTCTTGGTGATGCAGACTATCGCTTCCTCGTCCTTGTCGATGATGATATTACTAAACTTTGGCATATGCGCCTAGGGCATATGAGTGAGAATGGCATGGCGAATTGAGCAAAAGAGGACTTCTTAATGGGCAAGGAATTTGCAAACTGAATTTCTGTGAGCACCGTGTTTTTGGAAAACAAAAGAGAGTTCGATTCACTAGAGGAATCCATAACACGAAGGAACATTGGAGTATATTCATTCGACTGTGGGGCCATCTAGAGTGCCTTCCAGAGGTGGAGCTAATTATATGCTAACCTTTATTGATGATTTTTCGAGAAAAGTTTGGGCGTTCTTCACGAAGCGAGAAAAGTGATGTGTTTTCCGCATTTAAGTCTTGGAAAATTATGATTGAAAAAGCAGACGGAAAAAGCAGATAAAATACCTCGCGCATGAGACAATGGCTTAGAGTTACATTCGATGAGTTTAATAGATTGTGCAAGTCGGAAGGAATCATAAGACACCGACGATTCGTCATACTCCACAACAAAGCGGCATTGCGTAAGCGAATGAACGAGCGATCATGGAGAAGGTTCGATGTATGTTGTCAAATGCCAACTTACGAGAAGTCATTTTGGGCGAAGCAGCATCATCGCATGTTTTTGATCAACCGATCTCCATCCGTTGCCATTGAGAAAAAGACTCCACAAGAGGTATGGTGCAGTAATCTCGCTAATTATTACGATTTAAAGATCTTTGGGTGTCCTGCATATACTCATGTTGATAATGGAAAATTGGAACCGAGATCCATTAAATGTGTTTTTCTTGGTTATAAAGCTGGTGTAAAAGGGTATAAGTTATGGTGCCCTGAAAATAGAAAAGTTGTGATTAGTAGAGATGTTGTTTTTGATGAAAGCGCTATGCTACCTAACTTATCTCTTAAAGACTCTTCCAATAAAGAAAATCAAAAACAAGTAGAGCATCAGATTAATACTGAGTCAACTCCTCAAGCCATTACAAAAATTGAGAATAGAGTTGCTTCTTCACCACAATACTCTATCGCCAAAAGCAGAACTAGAAGAGAAATTAAACCTCCAAAGAAATATCTTTGAGGTGATCTAGTTGCTTATGCTTTGAATGTGGTGAAGATATAGATGCGAATCAAGAGCCATCTAATTATTCGAGGAGGCGATTACTGTGAAGGCTCGAGAAAAGTGGATGTTTGCTATGCAAGAAGAGATGGAATCACTCCACAAAAGCAGAACATGGGACCTTGTGAAACTTCCTAAAGGTAAAAAGGTGCATTCGTTGTAAATGGGTATTTAAAAAGAAAGAAGGGACTCAGAGGAGTTGAAGAACCGGATATAAAGCAAGGCTTGTTGCAAAGGGTTACTGATCAAATTTCCAGAGTGGACTTCTGAGATGTGTTCTCCCAGTTGTTAAGCATAGTTCGATTCGAGCTTTGCTTGGTATTGTGGCCATGCATGATTTGGAGCTTGAGCAGATTAGATGTAAAAAGCGCATTTTTGCATGGAGAGCTTGATGAGGATATTTACATGCAACAACAGAAGGTTTTGATTTGAGAAAAAGAGAACTATGTTTGCTTGCTGAAAAAGTCCCTTTACGGTTTGAAACTTGATCACCAAGCGAGTGGTACAAGAGGTTTGATTCCTTTATGACTTCTCATGATTTCAAAAGAAGTAGTTTTGACAGTTGTGTTTACTTTAAGAAAAATAGTGATGGTTCTTTTGTGTATCTACTTCTTTATGTTGATGACATGTTGATAGCAAACAAAAGATAAAGAAAGAGATAAGAAAGGTCAAAGCCCAACTAAGTAAAGAATTTGAGATGAAAGATTTAGGACCAAGCAAAGAAGATACTTGGTATGGAGATTCTCGAGAGATAGAAAATCAAGTAAATTGTACCTAAGTCGGAAGGGTACATTGAGAAAGTTCTTTGCGAGTTCAATATGCAGAGTGCTAAGCCTGTTAGTACTCCTTTAGCGACCATTTCGGACTTTCATCGATTTTGTCTCCACAATCGGATGATGAGATTGAGTACATGTCACATGTTCCATACTCTAGTGCGATGGGATCTCTCATGTATGCTATGGTTTGTTCACGTCCGATTTATCATATGCGATCGGTGTAGTTAGCGAGATACATGGCAAATCCCGGTAAAGAACATTGGAAAGCGATTCGGTGGATTTTAAGATACTTACGAGGCACTCACGATGTTTGCTTACAGTTTGGAAGAACTAAAGATGGAGTCATAGGGTATGTTGATGCTGATTTTCTTTGGAGACCTTGATAGAAGAAGATCTCTCACGAGTTACGTCTTTACAATCGGAGGTTGTGCAATTAGTTGGAAAGCCATTTTGCAAACTACGATCGCTTTGTCTACCATTGAAGGCTGAGTACATGGCGATTCATCGAGGCTTGCAAAGAAGCTATTTGGTTGAAGGGACTATTTAGTGAACTCAATGAAGGCCTTCAAATCAGCACGATATTTTGTGTGATCAGAGTGCTATATTTCTTACAAAAGATCAAATGTTTCATGAGAGAACAAAACACATTGATGTTCGGTATCATTTTGTTCGTGATATTATTGCTCGTGGTGATATTGTTGTGAGCAAAATTAGTACTCATGAAAATCCTGCAGATATGATGACTAAGTCACTTCCTAAAACCAAGTTTGAGCATTGCTTAGACTTGGTTGGTGTTCATTGTTGAGTTAAACCCTTAAGGGGTTTTATGGAAGAGGTGGAGAACTTGTTTCTTGAAAGTTCGCAATGAAGAACTTGTTCATTGAGAATTTGTGTCAAGGTGGAGATTGTTAGAATTAAGTGACCCAAATTCTTATAGAATATGATGGAAAATAAAATAAAAGTAAAATCCATATAGAACTAGATTTCTTTTATTTTATTTTAGAATAAGGTTTTTTAAACCTTATTAAACTTCATCTATTTTATATTGATTAGGATAGGGTGTTTCAATCCTACTAGAATATGGCTTTACAAGCCTATAAATAGACATAATCTATTCCTCTTGTATTGATACAAATTTTTCGACATAGTGAATTTTCTTCTCCTCTGCCCGTGGTTTTTTTCCCGAAAGGGTTTCCACGTAAAATTTGTGTGTTCTTTATTTTATTTATTTTATTCTATTTTTTTTTTCACAATATACGAGTATTTTAACAAAAACGAAGACACTAAGCATGCTTTTATCGCAAATTGTTGTTTTTAGGCACTAGGCAAGTTCCACATCATTTGTGTTAAAGATCTCATCCATGAGATAATGATAGTGGGACCTCATTTCAAGGAAGCCAACAACTTCTTTTGGCCATTTAAGCTCAAGGCACCATTGGGTGGTCTGAAGAAGAAGAGAAACCATTATGTCGAAGGTGGAGATATCGGTCTAAACAAGAAGAGGAACCATTACGTTGAATGTGGAGATGTCTGCAACCGTGAGAATTACATCAATGAGCTAATTAGGAGAATGAATTAAAAAAAAAACAAACAAACTTGAATTTTGTCTTAAAAAACTAGTGGTTGATGTCTTTTTTTTTTGGTTTATTTTGTAATTTTAATTTATGCTGGAAGTTAGAATCACTTTTTTTTGTTATAAAAGACATGGATATTTTTGCCATTGTTTTACTTTGACAGAGAGCTTTCTCAAAGTTATTTTCTTTAGAATTTATTACTAATATTATATATTTTTATTTTTATTAATTTATATTTTAATAATAATTACATTAAGAATATTATTAAATTATATATTATTAAATTATATTTAATAATAATCTTATTATAATTTAATAACAATAACAATAATCATCTATTTAAAAAAATTTCTGTTATAGGATACTCTGATCATTTAAGCATTTTTCCTTATGTTATTCAATATCTATTCCATTCAACCAAAACATAAAAATATTATTACAGTTCTATTCCATTCAATTCCATTTTATCAAACAATTGAATTATTGATTACAATTCTATTCTATTACAACTCTATTTCATTACAATCCTATTCCATTTCCCCCAACCAAACGTGGTGTTATAGTTTTATTCAAGTAATAACTCTATTTTAAAATTAGCATAATATTTTTAGGGTAAATTGTCAAAATGGTCACTTTTGTTTGCCTTATGTTACAATTTAGTCACTTATGTTTGAAATGTTACGTTTTAGTAACTAGTGTTATCGTTTTGTTACGAAATTGTCATTTTGCTGTTAGGATCTGTTACCTCCCAAATGACAGTCCAAACATGACTGTTAAAATGAATTTTAAATGCCAACGTGGATGTCCAGCCAAATAAATTAATTTATTTTTAATTAATTGAATTTTCTAAATTAATTAAAGGAAAATGTTAAATTGATTTCTCAAAATAATCAAAATCAATCTAAGCCCTAAATGCATCAGATTAATCCTTGAACTGGAAAAAAGAACCCTTAGTCTCTTTTTTCTTTCAGTTTTTGTTTTCATTTTGACTAAAAAAACCATCCATTTTCATAGTCATCTTTGTTGAATCAAAACAGTAGAAATCAAATTGAGTGCTTCATCAATCGATTGGATTTTTTATTCAAAATGGAAGAATAAATGATCGATTCAATGGAGGGCCCAAGCATGATTTACAATTAAAATTGAGTGCAAAAATAACGTAACAAAAGTGACTATTTTGTAACAAAATAATAACGTAAGTGACTAAAATATAACTTGAGGCAAACAAAATGACTATCTTAGTAGATTACCCTATTTTTTAACTAATAATTGTAAATTAAATTTTAGTATTTTTAAATATATAATAATTATCAAATTCGATTAAATTATAATTATTTTTAAATATATAATTATCATAAATTTTATTTTATTTCAATTTTTTATTCTAAAATATGAATTTAGTAATATATTGAAAATAAAAACATTCTCATGAATTCAAAAAAAAAAATTTAAACTCATATTTTTATACATATTATAAATCAATACAGGAAAAAGATGTACCAACACTTCAACACCAGAAAATATATTGCAAGGCACATTGCAAAAGATTATCAACGACTTGATTCGAATTTAATTATGTTGATTATAACAATGTAAAATGGAACAATTTTTTTTTTTTTTAAGAATAAGACGACCACAAGGGTCAGCAACATATTATTAAGTAACATCTCTTATTATAGTACTATGGATTTCCTTGGGGTAATCCATTTCGAAAAGCCAAGATTTTGCTTCATTACAAACTATAGTGCAAATAAGATCGGCCGCACTATTACAAGACCGATTAGACCAAACTAAGTTCGCGGAACTAAATAAATTGAAAGATGCTTTGCAAGCTTGAAGCCTAGCCCCTATAGCAGTAATGTCCCTTTCACCTTTATTCATTTTGTTTACCAACCCTGCATTGTCAATTTCAAAAATCACATCACCATGAATATTCAACTGGCCTGCAACCTCAATGCTTCTCCCCAAAGCTATACATTCTGCTTCTTGCACCGAAACTCTATCATCACTGAAGCCACCACCACCCCCCAAAACAAAACCATCATCATCTCTAATGATAACCCCATATCCCATTCTATTTTCTTTAACCATAGCATCAAAATTTATCTTAATAACACCTTTAGGAGGTTTCTCCCATTTCTTTGTAACCTCGGCCTGGGGAAGCAGGGGGGACTCAACATATTGTAGATTCAGAAATCGTTACTTAGATTGCTAGCCCTTTCCCAGATTGTTTTAGCTTTATCTCTCTGTCCTTTGAAGATAAAGTTGTTCCTGCTAAAATGGAACAAATGTTTAAGTGCCAACAATGGTAACTGTTTCATCTATTTCAACATTACGCCTAATTGTTTGGTTAGAATATATAAATCAAATGAAGACATGCATTAGCTTTCTCCTTCTCACCTTTGGCCAGTGCTTTTGACGCAATTTATACCAAATTAACTTACTTTAAGGAAACCTTATGAGTGATAACGCCAAATGGAGTCAATAAGTATAGATGTCCGGCCATTGCTGGATGTGTCCAAGCAAGATAGAAAAAAAAAAAAAAAAAAAAAAGGTACTCAATGAATTGACGAATGGCATCAATTGGTAGTGGAATTGTTTCCATTGGATATAAGCAACTCCACAACCAAATTCTTTGTTCATCTTTTTTCTATTGAGTTCATAAGAGAAAGATGTTATATTTAATCCTATGCTTCCTTTTGGGCTTCTTCAGTGTCGAAACTATTTTTTGTAAAACGAGCTCGACTTTATATTTTGAAAAGAAAACAAAAATTGGGAGTCGCCACCAATTCTTTTTACTTAAGTGTGATCGGATCACCTAGAAATTTGGTTATTTTAATAAAATATTTCGATTTACTAAAACAACGATTTTGGTCTACGAAATTTGAGAAAACGGGTTCGGGAGTCGGTTACGTACGAGGAAGGATTAGCACCCTCGTAACGCCCAAAATTGGTACCTAATTGATTAATTAATATATTAATGTCGAAATTTAAAAACTCGAAAAGAATTAAAAATACGATTATCTTTTTTTAATGTTGATTTTTTAAGAAGAATTTATTTGCGTAAATCGAAACGAATGTTAAAGACCTTCTTGTCCCGAAGTAATAAAATGTTACATCCAGTAAGTTAGGACATAACATTTTAAAACCTTGAGAATAAGCTTGTCTTTTGCTTTTCAAAATTCATGCGTTTTAATTTTAAAAAGGGTATTCGATCATTTGGATCAAACGAAGAAAATCGAAACCCAGCACGTTAGGGTACGATCTCTCGAATTTCCAAACACGGAATATTGCCTTTATTTTTTAAAATTTTTGAATAAATATATATGTAATGTTTAAAACCATGCATATCTATTTTATTTAAATTTTAGTGTAAAGAATGAACATTTAAACATAGTTCATGATGTGATTGGAATAATAATAGAATGATAATAAGCAACATAACAACATATCTATAATAATGAAACAACAAGTATGCAATGGCAATTATCAATTAAATCTAATATCAATTAAACAATAACATAAAAAAAATGAAAGAAAGAGGAATATACATGATAAAAAAAATAAAATAAATAAACATGAAAGCATCAAAAAGGAATAAATAAATAACAAAGAAAGGTTAAAATAATATAACGATGACGATAGTAAAATTTGGTGAAAATAGGAGATTATAACGATTATATTTTAAAAGAATATATGTAATAATAAACAAGTAAAGGAACCAGAAGTAGATAAAACGGAGTAATAAAAAGTATGTCTATAAAAATATATAAAAACGAATATACATAAAATATGATCCAATTAAAAATGCTAAGAAATGAAAATAAAGGAAATAATGAGAACGTAAATAAATAAAAGGAATCATTAATAAAAATTAGTTAAAAATCGAAATTATATAAATAAATAAATTGAACAACTTGAAGTAATACAAAATTTGAAGATAAATAGATATACGTATAATACTACATTTAGAAGTAAAAATAACGAACAAATAGTTAAAATAATGTTGGATAATAATCTAGGTAGAGTATTAAAAAGATGAATAATAATAAAAATAGAATACTATGATAATAATGATGACAATATTAATAATCAAATTGCAACAAGAAGATAAATAAAGTGACTTAAAATAAAATAAAAATGAAGATAGGAAGTGCATAATAATAAAAGTGTAAATATAACGTGAAGATATAAAAATAATAATAAAAGAAATAATAAAACTACAAACACCAAGAAAACGTTAAAACTAAAAATATAAAAATAATAAAATACACAATTTAAAAAAATGAATAATCTCTGTTTTAATGTAAAAAGATGCAGAAATAATAATGATAAATAGATAAATAAAAATAAATAAGTGAAATAAAAAAATGAGAGAGTTGAAACTAAGTGACCAAGGATTAATTTGCAATTTGGGCAACATTTTAGGACGAATCTTAAAAATAAAGAAAGGACAGGGCCAATCGAAAGATTAAAGTAAAACACACGCAAAGATACATGGACTAAATGAGAAATATTCCTGTGTCCACAAAACAACACTGTTCCAATGTCCAATTTTCACATGGTCAGAGGACCAAATTGAAACAAACAAAAAATTATGCAGTAAAATTTAAGAAAAATAAAAGACACATGTAAGGGCCAGATCGTAGTACATCACAAAAGCGGAGGGGCCCCGTGTGCAAATAGCTCATTCACCGCAGAAACACACAGATCCTGATGGTTTGGGTCGGGTCGCACCACGGGTCGTCGAAGCGACATCATTTTAGGGTCAGAGGAAACAGGCCAAAACGGCGCCGTTTCCAAACCCTATTTAAACCAAAAATTTCCCAAAAATTCATTTCATTCCCCTGCTTCAAACAAAAAACAAAAAGGGGAGATCGGGCCACCGTCTGCCTTCCCTACCACCGCCGTGGCCGGTGGCCGGCGTCGTGGAGAATGGGCTTTTTAGCCCCGCTTTGAAGCGCCTTTGAAGGCCAAGCTACCAAAGCCCGAAGATGTCGAACAGAGGAGGCTCTCAACCCCCCTTTTCGGGTCTGATATGGGCGACGGAGAAGAATCCTCCGACGGCGCAACCGTGAGGTTCAGGTGAGCCTCTCCCTCTTTTTAGTTTTTTTGTTTAAACCGATTTGAAAAAATAAAAAAAAAGAAGTATAATAAACAGAAAAATAAAAATAAAAAGAACCAAGAAACACCTCTTAAATTTCAGTCTTTCTTTTTGATTAATCTCTGTGTCGTGTAGAACATTACATTGACGGATATGGCTTTTATAGCCATTTCAATACAATATTTCTATGTTTTTTCCTACTGCTCTCTGTGTTGTCTACTGTTATTTTTGCATTTGTTCTTCTTTTTTGCCTTCTTTTGCAGGTTTTGACGGGAGCGATGGGACGGGGCCAGAGGTTGTTGTGCTGAGGCAACAAAGGCGTCAGTGGGTGGTCAGGCGTTGAACGCGCTGACACCACGTGGGGAGCGGCGTGGCGCAAAGGGGGAAGACCCTAGGGTTTTTGAAAGTTTGTTTAAGTTATGGGCTAAGGTTTGGGTTAATTTTTGGGCCATAGAGTATTTGGGCATTGTAAATGGACTTGTAATTAGACCATTTAATTAATTTTTTATTTGGTTTATTTGTTGTTTAGCGGGCCCGAGCAAAAATGGGCTTTTACATTCAGCTCCTCATTGTTATCCCTTTCTTTGTCTCTTCCTCCAGCACATTTATGTCGTCCCGAACAGAGTTTTGCATTGCTACAATTCAAGAGCAACCTTTCCCTTTCCATCAGTACTTGTTCAAGAGAATTTCACATTGTTTCTGTTCATAAGACAGATTCTTGGGATGAAGGTACTGACTGTTGCAAATGGAAGGGTGTGGTGTGTGATAACAAGAAAGGCAAAGTGATCGGCCTTGATCTCAGTTGTAGTGGACTAATTGGTTCTCTCCAATCAAACAGTTTACTCTTCTCACTTCAAAACCTTCGATGGCTCAACCTTGCCGGAAATGATTTCGGCAACTCTGAAATACCATCTGAGTTTGGTAAGTTAAGGAGTCTAACTTATCTCAATCTCTCTGACACTAGACTCACTGGTCTTGTCCCACCTGAAATCTCTCTTTTGTCAGAACTAGTTTCGCTTGATCTGGGTCTGAATTATTTTTTGTTTAGGAACCATGATTTTAACATGCTTGTCCATAACCTTACAAAATTAGAAAATATGGTCCTTGACTATATGAATTTGTCTCTGGTTGTACCTTATTCTTTCCTTAACTTGACTGTCTCATTGAAACATCTAAGTCTTTCTAACTGTGGTTTGCAAGGAAATTTCCCAACCCAACTTTTCCATCTTCCATACCTTCAAAACATCATTCTAAGTAGTAATCCAGATCTCATTGGTTATCTACCAGAAACAAATTAGAGTAATCCCCTTAGTTTGTTGGATGTTCCAGGGACAAGGTTTTCAAAAGGGTTACCCGGCTATATTGGTAATCTTAAACACTTGAAAAAACTTAACCTTGATAGTTGTGTTTTTACGGGGTCAATCCCTTCAGCCCTCGGAAACCTCACAAAAATCACCTTCTTGGATATCTCAAGCAACATGTTCCAAGGGCAAATTCCTGGTGTTTTTGGGAATTTAAACGATCTAAGTTTCATGGGTTTTTCCTCTAACAATTTCAGTGGTCTCTTCTTATCATCAGCATTTAACCTCACCAGCCTTACTTTCATGGACTTATCTTCCAATTTCCTTCGGGGTACCCTTCCCAACAATATGAGTGGACTTTCGTATCTACGAGAACTCCACTTATATGCAAACTTGCTTAGTGGTAGACTACCAGGTTGGTTGTTTAGTCTACCATCTTTGGAGTATCTAGACCTCCACTCTAACAAACTTAATGGTCCCATTGACCCAATCCAAGAGGCCAATCTAGTCCAACTTGTTGATTTATCGAAGAATGAAATATAGGGAACAATTCCAAGTTCTTTCTTTGACCTCATGAACCTTACTATTCTTGACCTTTCATCTAATAACTTGAGTGGCAATATCAAGTCATGCATGCTTGTGAAGCTTAAGATCTAAGGTCGCTTGATGTTTCATTTAACAACTTACTATCATTAACTAGGTGTAGTAATGATGTAAATTCTACCCTACCAATGATAATTGAGTTCCGTTTCTCTTCTTGCAACATGCAACCTTTCCCAAGCTTCTTGAATGCATCCAAGTCCTTCCAACTTTTAGATCTTTATAATAACCAAATTCATGGTTCTATTACAAAATGGGAAACCGAAGGATGGGAGGGCTTGGCCATTTTGAACCTTTCTATGAACTTCATGACTACAGTAGAGCAAATTCCAGGGAAGAGACTATGTTCTGAACCTTCACTCCAATTCACTTCAAGGACCACTTCCAACTCCACCACAGGCATTGGAGTATTTCTTAATCTCAAACAATGAGTTGGTTGGAGAAATCCCTTTCAAGATTTGCAATTTGAGTTTTCTTTCTATACTTGACTTCTCTAAGAAAAAGTTGGGCGGAACTATTCCAGATTGTTTTGGGACTTATAGCGACCAGCTTTCAATGGTTCTTTTGAGAACACTTAATCTCAATGGTAACCAACTTGAAGGATCAATTCCACAGTCATTAACAGACTGCCACAGTTTGGAAGTTCTAGATTTGGGCAACAACAACATAAATGATACATTTCCTTGTTGGTTAGGTACGCTTCCAAATCTGCAAGTTCTTGTCCTTCGATCTAATAGATTCCATGGTGACATAAAAAATTTCAATAGAACATTTTCCTTCAGTAGCCTCCGAATGATTGATCTCTCTCGAAATGAGTTCACTGGTCACATCCTACTTGAGCTATTTGAAAATTTAAAATCAATGAAAGATATTCCGGTAGACAAAAGTGGTCCAATGTACATGGGAGGAGGTTATTATCAAGACTCTATAATTATAACAATGAAAGGGTCGGATTTCAAACTTGAAAGAATTTTAACTTCTTTCATAGTTATTGATTTTTAAAGCAACCATTTCAAGGAGTCGATTCCTAAACAAGCTGGAGAACTTAAATCACTCATAGTGCTCAAATTCTTGCACAATAGCTTAGCAGGTAATATTCCACCATCACTAGGAAAAATAAAAGCACTTGAATCATTGGATCTCTTGTCAAACAAGCTTCAAGGAAGAATCCCAGTGCAGTTAACTGACTTGACAAATCTTGGAGCATTGAATCTTTCTCATAACAATCTTGAGGGGCAGATATCGTTAGCTAATCATTTCGATACTTTCTCAAACGATTCCTTCGATGGCAACTTTGGACTATGTGGATTTCCATTGTCAAAGAAATGTGGCAACAATCAGGAACTAGAATCACCTCCATCAGCAGTTGCGGACGAATCTGAAGCAACACTTGTTTGGAAAATTGCAGCAATGGGTTATGGAAGTAGACTAGTGCTTGGATTGAGTATGGGATACATAGTTTTCACAACTGGGTGACCTCGTTGGCTAGTGAAGATGATCAAGCGAAACCCACAAAAGAGAAGAAGATCCATCGAAATGGAAGGAGAAAGAATTAGCAGTGGATAATATAGGGTTAAAGAATTAGCAGTGGATGATATAGGGTTTGTTTCCAGCATCTTTTCCATAATATTTTTCGTGTATTCTTGTTATAAGCAAAGTTTCATGCATGATTTTCAATAAAAGTTTAAACACGTCTTGTTTCTCCACAGTACCATAAAATTGCGATTTTAATTATTACAGGAAACAAAATTATCCATTCCAAAGCCATAGCTCTCAATTTTACCATGGGGAAGTGAAAATTTTGTTGGGAGAAAATAAAATTTTAACTTTTAATAATTTTATAATTTTTAAAGGATTAAATTAAATTTTTATAATTTTAGGGAGGCCAAAGTATAATTTTACCTTTACTAATTTAATATTTTAAAAATTTCTAAAGGGCATAAATAGCAATTTTTCATTTTAGGGCGGGCTGAGGCCCCTGCCAGCCCCTTAGATTCTCCCCTAGATTATAGTAATATAAAATTTCACTATTTTTCTTTCTAAGGATCAATTCTGTTAGGGATTGATGCGATTAAGTAACGAACAAGTAAAAATAGCGGAATGAGCACACAACTTTAACATGGAAAAACCCCTCCAAAAAGGATAAAAAATTACAGGCAAAAAATAATTTTACTATAATGGCAAAAGAACGAATAGTAAAAAAGATGAAGACAAAAACTAAACCCGAAACCTGAAAACAAAGAACCCTCAAAATTTAAACACAAAATTCTCCATAAGTTCTAATCTTTTTAATATGTGTGTTTTTTAAGATTGTAAAAGAGTCTATTTGTAGGCTAAATTCGTTGGTGAAATAAATTATGTTAATAAATGCTAAGTAAATATTAAATCTTCTAAAAAATATTTTTTTTTTAACTTGACTTGTAAGTAATCTCTTATTTAACAAGAATTTGGGTCACACAACTCTAACAAATTCTTTAACTGGAATTGAATTTCCAATCACTTTGTTAAGGGATGAGGTGAGCAACTATAACATCACATTTCATGGTTAAAATAAAAATAAATTTAAACAAAAATTTGATGATATATTTAGTCAATATCATATAAACCAAACCTAAATAACCTTGATAAATACAATCTATAATAAAAAATTGCTAGTTTCAAACAAACCCAACCCATTTTTATATTAATAAAGTAGTGGCTTGTAACATTTATTTTTATTTATACAATAATTATTAATTAATATCTCATAAGGATGGATTATGATTACGACATGGATACCAATTACTATAGACACAAAATAAAGTTTGAATGGAATGATGCATTTACATGAAAATTCAACCATAAATTTACTTAGTATCATATAAGCCAAATGTTGAAGAACCAAAATACATTATATTATTTGAGCAAAAAAATACAAGACCAAAATAGGACCCAAATCAAACTCCAATCTACTTCTGTTTATGTTATTTCATATTAATTTTTAATATATTTTATATAAAAATTAATATTTTATTTTTAAATTAGTAAAAACTATATATATATATATATATATATATAATGATAGGTTTTATTTTTTTTTTAAATCCAATCAAATGATGGTTCCAAACGGGTGGAATTTGATCTAAATAATTTTATTTTTATGCAATGTTTTTGGAACTAGATTGGTGTGTAGCACCCTTTTCCTAGGATGAATTTGTAGCTTACGAGCAAAGGATGTCACATTTGAACACTAACACTATTTAACACGAAAATCAATTTTAAAATTTTATTTTAAACATAATTAGACTCATTTGCAGCTAATCAATTTTAAAACTTTGTTTTAAACATAATTAGACCCATTCTAGTATTCAATTTAATCCAGATTTCATATTTATGCAAAATTATTATTTTACCTCTAACATTTTAACTTTTTCACAATTTAGTCCCTTAGCTTATAACTTAAAATCTAACCATTTTAATCTCAACGCATGTTAACCAAATATGCAAGGGACCTTGAAACAACCCATGTTTATCATCATTTCACAATAAAATCCTAGAATTTATACCTTTAAAAAATTAGTCCCTAATTTCAAATTTTAACAAAAATCACTTAACAAAACTTGTTTATTTTTCAACAAAGATTCATAATATACCATTTAACATCAAGAACCATTCAAGAACATCCATGTCATAACCCTCAAAATTGATCCTCGGGCTGGCTAAATTAAGCTAAAACGAACTCAAAAACATTAAAGATCATTAAAAACGGAACTTGAATGCATACCATGCAAGAAGAAATAAGCTCGGTTGAATTCTCCCCCTCCTTTAATGGCTAAAATCAGTTTAGGGTATTGAATGGGGACGATGAAACGGTTTTGTTTTATTTTGTTTAAGCTTAATTTACCCAATTACCATTTTAACCTTTAAAAACTTTAATAATTTCATCAAAACCATGTCCATAAACATTCACTATCACCTCAATTGGTATATTTACCATTCAAGTTCTTCATTTTAAGGTTTCATAGTCATTTGACCCTTTTAACTAATAGAACTCTACTCTTACACTTTTTACGATTTAGTCCTTTTTACTTAATTAATCATGCAAACACCAAAATTTCTTAATAAAATTTTAATACGACCTTACTATAATCCCGTAGACATTAAAATAATAAAATAATAATAATTTACTCACCAAATTTGTGGTCTCAAAACCACTATTCTGATTTCACTAAAAAAGAGTTGTTACAGCTCTATACTCTAATATTTGCTTTTGTTGTTGCAAAATCCCAACAACCCTCAACCAAACTTGATAAAAGACCCAATTAAGTAGTACTAATGCTAATTGGGCATACTATATCTTGGTAGTGACTCACGTTCAAATCCAATTGAGTAGTACTAATGCTAATCGAGCAGTACTAATGCTATTCAGGTGTATTATATCCTACAACTTCCTAATATACTTGATAGGCTCTTAGTGCTCAAACAAAGCTCTAGGGCGCACTCCTTCATAGGCATGCACTTTCTTGGGTGAAATCATTCTTCACTTGAAACATCTCGCGACTAATTCCTTAGATATTATCAACGGGCAGATACTTTAACGTTAGTATGCACCGATACTCTAACTTGCCATCAGGCTAACAGGGTGGCGGATTATTTTGCGGTAGCACACCCAACCATTTACCTACCTACCTTTACTTATCAAATCGGATCCATCAGTTTTTGGGCTATGACATACATTTTGTGCTACGTAAATCAAAGAAAATTTTCATATTATTTTTTAGTTAATAAATCTCGAAGAACACTACATTTTAAGGAGTGAATTCAATTTGTTTTTGTTTATGGAGATAAGGAATTTCTTTGAGATGGTTTTTAAAGCCCATTTAGCTTTTCCTTTTTCGACCCAATAACAAAATAAGGTATATTTATCTTTATGGAAAAAATGTATAGGCTTAACCCACAAATTGGTGCATAAACTATACTCGTTCTCTCATATTGGTATCTAAACTTTTCTTTTAGTCACAAGTGATACTAAACTACTTTTTTTTTCTCTAAAGTTGTGTATCTCCGTTAGTCAAACTGTTAACTCTATTTTAAAATAGGTTTAACCTACAAAATGGTACCTAAAATTTTTTTGGTCACAAGTGTTCCCTAAACTATTTTTTCTGAGATAGTATCTATGCTTATTCAATTGTTAGCTAAACTATTAAATCTATTTTAAAAAGTAAACAATTAAAATTGACACGGGGTAAAAAAAGGCAACAAGTATTATTTTCTCTAATATATATGTTCTTTTTCTTTTTATTTTCTTTCTTTGGAACTAGACAAATGATTGAACCAGTCAAACCACAAATTCTTGATTTTATCAGTTTGTCAAGTTTGATAAAATAAATTATTAAAAAATTCAAAAAAATTAAATTATTTAAAAATTAAATAAAAAACCGGTGCAATTGGTTGTTTAGCTTGCTTCAATTGGCCTATATCAGTTCACAAGTTAATTGGTTCACTCCTATATTTAGACCAATACCCCGATCGATTCTTGGTCTAGTTCTAAAAATATTAATTTGATCGATGAAATAATTGTTTCAATCTGGTCAAGTAGAGAAAGCAGGCGATAAAGTTTGAAAATAGAATTAACCGTCAGTGTCTCGACCTCGAGAGGGCAAATTTCGATCATTGCTAGTATTTCCAAACATTATAAAGGAAAAAAATAGAAAAAAATAAAGAAAAATAAATAATGTAAAAGAAAAATAAAAGAAAATAATTTTTTAAAAGTTTATATGATGTGGCGGTTTAATATTGGTTGGATTTTTTTAACGAATATAACATTTTGGTGTAAATTGGGTAACATAAGATTAGTTTAGGTGCCACTAGTGACAAAAAAAAGTTTAGGTACCAACTGGGGGAAAAAGGTGTAGTTTAAGTACTAATTTGTGGGTTAAGCACTTTTTAAATTAGATTTAATGGTTTGACTAACAGATGTACCAACTTGGGAAAAAAGTAGTTTAAGTACCACTTATGATTAAAAAAAAGTTTAGTTATCAATATGGAAGAAATGATATAGTTAAGTACCAATTTGTGATATATATATATATATATATATATGATTGAAATAAAGCATATATTTTTTTACAAAAGACTAGTTAATATAATTCAGACTTAACCTATATTTGCACTGCCTTGCCTAGTTATTTAGAAGAAAATTCTTACTATACAAATAAATATTTCAACTCAATCTATCCTAACTCCAGGATAATTATAGCCTCACTGAATTACACTTAGCATGATCTCTCTCCCACTCATCTTACCTAAAGGTAGAAAATAAATAACACAAAAGTGAAAATACAAAGCACCATATCCACTCTTAAATGAACAAAATAATACAATGACTCAATAATCCTACAAGTAAACTGATAATTTATAGCCTTACAAGGCTTCGGTATTAAATAAGAAATAAGTGGGATAAATATCATATTTACTTGTTTATTTTCATCATGTCAATTGTCGAACAATAATTTATAAGCTTACAAGGCTTCGGTATTAAATAAGAAATAAGTGGGATAAATATCATATTTACTTGTTTATTTTCATCATGTCAATTGTTGAACAAGATAGTCTTTTATTAAAATGATCCTCAATTATCTCTAATTGAATTGTTCAAACTTATAAGTCATGCCATTTTTTATATGATTATCATGATTCATTGGAGAAGGTTTGATTAGGATTGTTTCTATGCGTGTTTAAGTTAAATTGTCTTATACAACTAATAATCTTTTCGCTTTTTACTTGCTTGAACAAGACCTAAGTGTATCAAATAACTCTATGTAATTTTACTAGTTTAAATAAAGTAGATTGTAATGCCACATACATTGTATGTGATTTTATGCCTTTAATATTTATTATTTGAATATAATTAAAATATATTAACTTATCAATTCAAATATTGTAATAATTTTTTTGAATAATAATTAAAATATTTTTAACATATTTAACATACAATATAATTTTACTTTATGCAATTAATGCAAAGTAACAAAATTCAAAATAATATTTGATTAACATAATTAACCTAATATATTAATTAAGTGATAATTAATACGAATATAATTCTACTCAAGTAATAATTATAATTTCCATCAATAAAATTAACACATTTTTTCCTTTACATCAAAATTTTTAGTTTAAATGGTAATTATCACAACTTTCCCTCTTATATTTTACGCTTTGATTTCTATTCAAATAATAGTTCTATTTGTAAATAAATAAAATATTTTTAATTAATAATTATAAATTAAATTTTATTATTTTTAAATATATAATAACGATCACAACTTAAATTAAATTATAATTATTTTTAAATATATAATCATCACAACTTCTATTTTACTTCTGATTTTTTATTTTAAAATGTGAGTTTAATAATATGTTCAAAAATAAAAAATATTCTCATAAATTTCAATTTTTTCTAAACTTGTAAAAGGAAAGAGATGTAGCAACATTTAAACACCACAAAACCATATTGCAAGGCACATTACAGAAGATGGTCAACGACTTAATTTGAATTTAATTATTGATTCATATAAATCTACTTAACAAAGTAAAATCCAACAAAATTTTAAATTGCAACAATGGTAACTGCTTCATCTATTTCAACATTAGGCGTAGTTGTTTGGTTAGAATATAAGTCGTGGCAAAATAATAATGCATTTATAATAAATAAGTAAAGAACTCTTGACTTAATTTTTGGCTATAACAATGTCGTGCAAGTAAAAGACAAACAACTATTGTCAAGAAATGCATTAATTTTATTCTTCTCACCTTTGACCAGTGCTTTTGATGCCATTTATACTAAATTAACTTATTTTAAGGAAACCTTAAGAGTGATAATGCCAAATGGAGTCAATACAACGTTGGGTTGCTGTAAATAAGTATAGATGTCCGGCCATTGCTAATGTGTCCAAGCAAGATAGAAACAAAGAAAAGGGTACTCAATGAGTACTTGACCAAAGGCATAAATTGGTAGTGGAAATGTTTCCATTTGAAACTTCTATAAGCAACTCTACAACCAAATTCTTTGTTCATCTTTTTTCTATTGGGTTCATAAGAGAAAGATGGTATATTTAATCCTATGCTTCCTTTTGGGCTTCTTCAACTCTTCATTGCTATCCCTTTCTTTGTCTCTTTCTTCAACACATTTATGTCGTCCCGAACAGAGTTCTGCATTGCTGAATTTCAAGAGCAACCTTTCCATTTCCAGATCCATTTATAAAACTCATTGTTTAGGAGAAGTTCACATTCCTCCTCACAAGACGGATTCTTGGGATGAAGGTACTAACTGTTGCAAATGGGAAGGTGTGATGTGTGATAACAAGAAAGGCAATGTGATCGGCCTTGATCTCAGTTGTAGTGGACTAATTGGTTCCCTCCAATCAAATAGTTCCCTCTTCTCACTTCAAAACCTTCGATGGCTCAACCTTGCCGGCAATGATCTCGGCACCTCTGAAATCCCATCTGAGTTTGGTAAGTTGAGGAGTCTAACTTATCTCAATCTCTCTGGCGCTGGATTCACTGGTTTTGTCCCACCTGAAATCTCTCTTTTGTCAGATCTAGTTTCGTTTGACCTCAGTCTGAATTATGGTTTGTTGTTTAGGAACCATGATTTTAACATGCTTGTCCATAACCTTACAAAATTAGAAAATATTGTCCTCCGCGGTATGAGTTTGTCTCTGGTTGTACCTTATTCTTTCCTTAACTTGACCGTCTCATTGAAGCATCTAAGTCTTTCTTACTGTGATTTGCAAGGAAATTTCCCAACCCAAGTTTTCCATCTTCCATATCTTGAAAACATCATTTTAAGAAGTAATCCAAATCTCACTGGTTATCTACCAGAAACAAATTGGAGCAGTCCCCTTAGTTTGTTGGATGTTTCACGGACAAGGTTTCCAAAAGGGTTACCCGGCTCAATTGGTAATCTTAAACACTTGAAAGCACTTAGCCTTTCTAGTTGTGTTTTTATGGGGTCAATCCCTTCAACACTTGGAAACCTCACAAAGCTCACCTTCTTGGATATCTCAGACAACATGTTCCAAGGGCAAATTCCAGATGTTTTTGGGAACTTAAACGATCTAAGTTCCATGGATTTTTCCTCTAACAATTTCAGTGGTGTCTTCCCATCATCAGCATTTAACCTCACCAGCCTTACTTTCATGGACTTCTCTTTCAATTTCCTTCTTGGTACCCTTCCCAACAACATAAGTGGACTTTCGTATCTACGAAAACTCTACTTATATGCAAACTTGCTTAGTGGTAGAGTACCAGGTTGGTTGTTTAGTCTACCATCTTTGGAGTATCTAGACCTCAACTCTAACAAACTTAATGGTCCCATTGACCCCATCCAAGAGCCTAATCTTGTCCAACAAGTCGATTTATCAAAGAATGAAATACAGGGAACAGTTCCAAGTTCTTTCTTTGACCTCATCAACCTTACTTTTCTTGACCTTTCATCTAATAACTTGAGTGACAATATCAAGCCATGCATGCTTGTCAAGCTTAGGAATCTAACGGTGCTTGATCTTTCATTTAACAACTTACTATCAGTAACTAGGTGTAGTGATGATGTCAATTCTACCCTACCCATGATAGATCAGTTTTATTTCTCTTCTTGCAACATGCAACGTTTCCCAAGCTTCTTGAATGCATCCAAGTCCTTGCGAGATTTAGATATTTCTGATAACCAAATTCATGGTTCTATTACAAAATGGGAAGCCGAAGGATGGGAGAACTTGGTCACTTTAAGACTTTCTATGAACTTCATGACTGGCGTAGAGCAAGTTCCGGGGAAGAATCTATTGACTCTCGACCTTGGTTCCAATTCACTTCAAGGACCACTTCCAGCTCTGCCACGAACATTGCTTTATTTGTTAATCTCAGACAATGAGCTGGTCGGAGAAATCCCTTCAAATATTTGTAATTTGTCTATTCTTGCTGTACTCGACTTGTCCAAGAACAAGTTGGGTGGAATTATTCCAGACTGTCCTGGGAATTTTAGTGACCTTCTCCAAGTTGTGAATTTGAAGATGAATTACTTTATTGGAAAAATCCCGAGATGGCTTCAAAGTGATTCGTTGAGAAGTCTTAACCTCAATGGCAACCAACTTGAAGGATCTATTCCACAATCATTGGCGAACTGCAATCGTTTGGAAGTTTTAGATTTAGGCAACAACAAATTGGAGGACACATTTCCATATTGGTTAGGTACACTTCCGGAGCTGCAAGTTCTTGTCATTAGATCTAATAGATTCCATGGTGACATTCGGAATTTCAATGACACATATTCCTTCAGGAGTTTACGAATGATTGATCTCTCTCGAAATGAGTTTACTGGTCACTTGCCACTTGAACTCTTTGAAAATTTCAAAGCAATGAGAGATATTCAAGAAAACAAAACTGGTGGTCCAGAATACATAGGTGGAGATTATTATCAAGACTCAGTAACTGTAACAATGAAAGGGTCGGATTTCGAACTTGTGAGAATTTTAACTGTTTTCACAATCATTGATTTTTCAAGCAACCATTTCAAGGGGCCGATTCCTAAAGCAATTGGAGAACTTAACTCACTCATAGTGCTTAACTTCTCACACAACAGCTTAACAGGTAATATCCCACCATCATTTGGAAAATTGGCAGCACTTGAATCATTGGATCTCTCATCAAACAAGCTTCAAGGAAGAATTCCAATACAATTAAGTAACTTGACATTTCTGGGAGCATTGAATATTTCTCATAACAATCTTGAAGGGCCTATACCGTTAGCTAATCACTTCGATACTTTCTCAAATGATTCCTTCGCCGGTAACTCCGGGCTATGTGGATTCCCATTGTCAAAGACATGTGGCAACGACCAGGAACCAAAGTCACCTCCACCAACAGTTGCTGATGAATCTGAAATAGCACTTACTTGGAAAATTGCAGCAATGGGTTATGGAAGTGGACTAGTGATAGGATTGAGCATGGGATACATTGTTTTCACAACTGGGAGACCTCGTTGGCTAGTGAAAATGATCAAGCGAAACCCAGAAAAAAGAATGAGAAGGAGGATCCATCGAAATGGACGGAGGAAGAATTAGCAATGGATCCACAGTATTTTGTGTGTATTTTAGTTATAACCAAAGTTTCATGCATGATTTTCAATAAAAAAAAAAATTAGACATGTCATGTTTCTTCACAGTAATATAAAATTGGATTATTTTAATTATTACAGGAAATATATATTCATTCTGAAGCCATAGAATCTCGATTACAAATAAAATTGAATTATTTTAATTATTATTTCGAAGAAAATGTTGAATGTATTGAAAAAGAAGCCATTAGTAGCCTTTGTTTTTATTTTAAGTTTTTTGATGGATTTTATAAATTTCTTGCTAATTAAAAGATTTTGAAAAAGAAAAATTGAAAAGAAACTGAATCCCTTAGTAGCATTTGTACACCCGTTTCTTTTTTTCAATTTTAATTGATCAAAAAACAAAAAGCATTCGACCCTTTTTATATAATTTGAATTTCTTGTTTTTATTTTTTAATTAAAATTAAATTAAATTAGAGATTATATTAAATATGGATGAATGTATAATATTAGTTTTACTACAAACAATTTGCTATACACCAAGCTGTCGCTAAAAACAAAAATAAAAGTCTAAAAGCTCTACGTTGACTGTAAAATGGGGTATTGCGACAAAAAGTAACCGCAAAATTGAATGTCGGTATAGACTTTTAGTGACAATAAATGTGACTGTCGAAATTCGCACAAAGGCTTATATCGACAGTTTAGGGGCTGCTAATGTATCAGCAATCAATATAGGTACCAAACGTATAGCTTGTTCTGGGCCAACGGTAAAGGTTAAGAAGTGAAATTACAATTATATCCCTTAACACCCTTCAGTAGAGTGCCTTATTCTTGCATCGGTAGGAAGCAAATTTCCAGTTATATCCTTAAACATATAGCAACAGCTGTTGCTCTAGATCCAATTGCTACTGTTTTAATTTCATTTAATAATGTTATTTTCCATTATAAGAATGAATGATTTTAATAAATTTATAACTTATATCAAGATAATTTATTCAAAGTACAAATATGTGTGGTCCAAACATAGAACTAAACTAAATACATAATTCAAATATAGTCCAAATATGGACCAAATACATAATCATATTCTAATCACAGCCTACATATGTTCTTATGGAACATCAGTATATATCTCAAAAATTGAAAAGTTTTAAAAGCAGTTACATAGTGAAATTAGTATAAAACTATAGCGTCTACCTTAAAAATAAACTTGGGAGTTGATAAGTAAACACTGTTTGTCTTGCTAATTAAGTGTGAGCAAAATTCTATTTAATTCAAAAAATTAGGAAAGAGTTCGAATTTCAATTTATTTGAATCTAGTTAATTGAATCAAGGTGAATTTTTTTTCGAATTTCGAGTTCGAGGCGAGTTGAGTTTTTGAATTTAAATAACTCGAATAAATAAAATACCAAACTATATTATTTTAAATCTTAAATTTATTATAAAATAATAATGCAAAGAACACAAGAATAATAAATGAGAATAAAGAGTTTCTATTGCATTTCTCTTCTTTTCCATCATCATTACAAGTAGCATACTCCTATATATATATAGGGAGATTAGACTCCTCATTTTCTAATACATAAATAGAAAATCAGTTATAATAAGATAAAATGTGAAGAGTTAAGGAAGATGAAAGGTGAAAGGTGAAAGGTGAAAGGTTGATTATAATGAACATCCACTTAATAGCATTCATAACACTCCCCCTTGAATGTTCATTGTATAAATGATATGCTTCATTAAAAATCTTACTAGGAAAAACCCTGTGAGACAAAAACCTACTGAAGAAAAAAATAGTACATAATCCTTTAATATAGAGTATGTCACAACCTTAAAAGAAAAATCCCTCATGTAAGCATCGCTTAAGATATTTGTAACGGCGCAATCCAATGCTGAAAATTAACTTCTCAAATGTAGTTGTAGAGAGTGACTAATCGAATTCTCAATTATTCTTTGCATTGGATGAGGGGTGTTACAACAGTGCATATTTTTCTCCCCTTATTTGAACATCATTTTATAAC
The DNA here is from genome assembly GCA_025698465.1 of Gossypium longicalyx. Lineage (NCBI taxonomy): Eukaryota > Viridiplantae > Streptophyta > Magnoliopsida > Malvales > Malvaceae > Gossypium > Gossypium longicalyx. Next base: position 8,928,721 of record CM046999.1, on the reverse strand, counting down.
TCAATTTTAAGTCATTCAATATTATTTATCAATAATAAATTATCAACATATACAATAAATTTTGTTGATGCGTATCAATATAGCAATAAAATTCAATTGCATTCTCATGCTTTAAATGTTGCCAACAACTTTATAAAGCATGATGTATTGTATCATCCACTATTACCAATACAATGAGTGCATTGTGCACATAAAGAAATAGTTTTTCAGGACCATCGTTTTATAACATTATTGTTTGACCATTTGTATTCCTTTTATATATCTCCAATCTACATGAAAAATTAGCTTGATTAATTTTGATTATATAAACACTATTGGATTCTCAACAGTAATTGTTTATAGTATCATTGTATAACAATTTGTCTTTATTGAACACTCGATCTTCACGTCGAGACAAATTTTCATTTTTAGATATACTTTCATTATAAAGTTTATCTATCGAATAATTATATCTCTTGAAAATTCTTCAAGAACTCCAATGATTTTTGATACATTAATATCAACAATGATGATAATAATCTATATATATAAATACATTAATTAATAAAAACTCCTGAACAAAATCATATTTACATTTAATGATTTTCTCATGAAACTCGAGTTTTATGCTTCAGAAATCAATATTATCAAATAGGTTATATTAGCTTAATACAAATTCACTAGGCGTAAATAAATAACTTTATTTGGTGTTTGCATCCACCACAAATTAATTATTTTTCATAACTAAAATCAAGTGTCTTGGGAAAATTCTTGTTAGAAGTCAATTATATTTATTATGACTTGTACTTTTTTTTCGCTATTATCCCAACATGTACTCCCATTGATTTTACACCTTCTTGATGTTTGGACTTCAAGTTCGAGATACATTTCATAAGTTATAATAGAAGTGACTCTTTCTTTTGATGAGTTGTTCTCATATCAATGCTTTCAAATATATTTTCATTCAAGATTCTCACTTTTCTATAATATTGAAGTGTTCTACGTATATTATCGTTGCCGACAATAATTTCCTTTTGTCATCTCCATTATATTTAGTTATGACATAACTTATTGGGATATCCCATTATATTCATAATTTCACGCATCTAAACCTCTTCTGGGGTTTGTCTATATAAAAAGTCAAATTCATTTATACTCACAAATCATGTGTTAGAAATATTCTAATAGGCAACATAGTTATCATATCAATGACATATGTTATGAAAGATATACAAATTTAAGCAAAAATGTTGAAGATGTTGATACTCCAATCTTATATCATAAACAAACATACTATGGAATATATAAAACATAAATTCATACTTAAATATGAAGAAAAAAAATGAGCATCATTTTTAACATTTTTTTCATTAAGAATATTGAAATCTATAATTCTTTCAAGCATACATAGACAATCATATACCTTAGGATTGTTGCTTCAACAAGGATGTTGTACATCTAGATTAATTATTTTCCAATGGAATATTGAATATTATCGGGCAAGCTTGTGCTACTAATGTGTTATAAAATAATAATGTAAAGAACACAAGAATAATTTATGAGAATAAATGGAGATTTCTACTGCATTTATCTTCTTTTCTACCATCATTACAAGTAGTATACTCCTATATATATATATATGGAAATTACATTCCTCATTTTTTAATTCATAAATAGGAAAAGGGTTACAATAAGATGCAAGGTGAAGAGTTGAGGAAGATGACAGGTGAAAGGTTGATTATAATAAACATCCACTTAATAGCATTCATAACAAAATTTAAATTATTATTAATTGTTTCAAGTTTTCTTATTATTTTACATTTTCCCCTCTAAACCATTTTACTTTATCGCTCGTTTGTCCTACCATTTTCCTCAGATCAAAATCCTATTCCTATCTCAAAATTAATTATCAAATTCAAACCTCCAAATCAAAATCCCTAAATTAAACCCTTCATTCTTCTTCTTCATTAATTCATCAGGCTTTCTGCTGTTAGGCAAATTCCTCACCCATTTCCGATTTTCAGTCTCCCATTCCTGTAACACCCCAAACCCGACATAGACATTATGGCTGAATCTAGCGATGTCACATGGAATGAAATTTAAAATCAATTTTATCAAGTTAAACCGTTTTTCGTTTATCAGCTTCTATATCATTCGTCAATTTCAAAACTATTTTCTCATTAATTTGATTCGTTTTAAAATATATTCTGTAACGGAAGCTTTTAAAACTATGATATTTAAAGAAAATCATTCGCGTTTAGGAAAAACGTTGTATTTAATAAAACCGAGTTTTCGTTGCAGTTCAAAAGTTCATGAAAATAGTTAAAATCCAAAATAAATGCAAATCATCCAAAAGTCCCACATTACATCAAAAATAACCTATAAGAATAGAGATTAAAAGCCATAAATGAAGTTTAAGCAGGGCAATAAACATGTGGACACCGTTAAGTCCTCCGCTGCACCGGTCCTTCTAAGTCTAGGGATCACCTGTACAGTTAAAACAGAAAGGGGTGAGTTTACATAAACTCGGTGTGTAATCCCCACAGAAGACATGCATACAGTCAAACAACAGTCATCAGTCAAATGCAAGCTGGGCCTAAGCCCATTACAGATACAAATACAGTTTAGGCCTTAGCTTATTCAGATACAGTTTCAGATATAAATTAGGACCTTAGCCCCTCTTAGATATAGTATGCATATGGTAACAAAAATCACTATCTTACCCACCAGTCTCTACATACCATCTCCGACCATCCCTACACACCATGTAGGGTTTAAAACACCCACCCAGCCCTACACACTAGGTCGTACCGAATGCGGCACATATTAGTAATATTGTAGCTAAGCTGCCAAATAATAGGCATGAAAGCCTTTCAGTACACTTCCTCCAATAATCAATTATCCCACCCCAATGCAGATGTAACTAGACATGCTCAATGCAGATATACAGGAATACATGCTTACATGCTAAAATTCAGTTATCAGTCACACATACAGATCAGTAAACATGCATAAATTAACATGCTCAATACATACATCACACATTCAAATTACATAATTTAGTGTCTAAGTAGTGCTTACTGACCGTACAATAGGTTTACAATCAACTTGGGCGACCCGTGCAACTCTAGGAAACAGTTTAGCTAAATGGACCCACACGCCTGTGTGGCCTACAATCCCAGATTGGCCTTGGCCCGTGTGGATCACACGGTCTGGCCCAAATTTTCACACATCCGTGTGGACTACCTATGTGGGCCCACACACCTAGTACGGTTTAGCCCGTGTGGCTCACATAGCCACATCCTGGCCATCACACGGCCGTGTCATGCGCAGGGCCTGGTTTTTTATCGATCACATGCCCGTGTTGTCGCACACGGCCTACCACACGACCTACCACATGGCTATGTGGCGTCAACAGTAAGGTTTTTGGCTTTTGCCAAAAACTCGTTTTTGGCTTTTGCCAAAAACTCGTTTTTTTGTGTTTCGGGTACACACCTAGTATGTTTTGATGTGAAAGCTATCCTGAGCCTTCCAAAACCTAAAAGTCTACATATCAGTACTCAAAATTAGTCCTATAACATGATTTAAATTAAAAACTCGATACTGAAAAAAGTCCAAAACAAGCATTCAACGCTTACCCCGAACACTCCAAACGATAGACTATGATTCTGCAAGAGTAGGGACACACCCCTCTCTAATCACTACTGCTAAAACGTAAATTCAACGTCAACAAAAAAAACCACACAGCTCTAAATGGATTAAACAAAAAAGACCACCAATACAAACGAACACTTACCAATGTACGAAAACTGCGAGTAGAGAACAGTAATCAGAAACAAAAAGATGACGCCGGTTGGAGAAAAAAAACAACAGAGAGGAAGAAAGGGAAGAAAATAAAAAAGCACGTCAAAATTTCCAAGAGAGACCAAAATTTCGAAAAGAATAGAAACAAAATTGATTAAGAGATATTCAGGGAAATAACTATTCTGATCACAATCCCTAAATTTCCTCCCACTACCCCACTACTTAGAATTCCATCACAATTGAAACTCTATCGCAAAGCCGAGCAAAAATAATACCCACGGTCACGCAGGGATTCGAACACAAGACCTTCAGCAAACCAACACTTAACTTAACCACCAGACCAGCAGTTTACCAAAGCTTTATAAATAATTTAATATAAGCCCACTGATCAAGTATAAAGCTTAAGTCAGAAAAATACCAAAGTTTACGAAAGACAAGGCTTGAACTTGGGACCTCTCACAGACACCCAGAACACTTAACCACTGAAGCAGATACATATTTTGTGTCACATTTTAATAGAAATGAAAATAAGAATTTTGGGGCGTTACAACTTTACCCCCTAAAAGAAAATTTCAGCCTCGAAATTTACCTGTTTAGAATAGATGAGAATATTGCTGACATATCGAATCCTTAGGCTCCCACGTGGCCTCCTCAGTGTTATGATTCTGCCACAGCACCTTCACTAATGGGATAGACTTCTTCTGAAGAACCTTTACATCTCGATCTAGGATCTGAACTAGCTCCTCCTCGATGGTCAAATCTAGTCAAACCTCAATTTTCTCAATAGGGACAATATGAGTAGGATCAGAGTGATAACGCCTCAACATCGAGACGTGGAATATGTCATGAATACGGTCTAGCTCTGGAGGTAAGTCTAACTGATAAGCGAATGGTCTCACTCGTTTCAGAATTCGGTAAGGCCCAATAAACCTAGGGCTCAACTTGCCCTTCCGACCAAACCTTAGAACCTTCTTCCATGGTGAGACCTTGAGAAACACAAAGTTCCCCACAGAATACTCAATCTCACACTTCTTCAAATTTGCATAGGACTTCTGTCTATCAGAAGCAGCCTTTAGACTATTCCTAATCAGTCGAACCTTATCCTCAGTCTCGGAAACCAACTTAGGACCCAAAACTCGATGTTCACCTAACTCAATCCAACATAGAGGAGTACGACACTTACGACCATACAGAGCCTCATAAGGTGCCATCTGAATGCTAGACTAGAAGCTGTTATTATAGGTGAACTCGGCTAGCTGTAGATAATCATCTCAGCTGCCTCGAAAATTGATAACACAACTCCTCAACATATCCTCCAGTATCTGAATCACCCTTTCAGACTGACCATCAGTCTAAGGATAGAATACAGTACTGAAGTCCAACCTGGAACCCAGAGCCTCATGTAACTTTTTTCGAAACCAAGACATGAAACGAGGATCTCTATAAAAAATAATTGAGACCGGTACCCATGCAGTCTCACTATTTTAGAAATGTAGAGCTTCGCCAACTTCTGAAGAGAATACCCAATCCTAATCGGAATGAAGTGCGCAGACTTGGTCAATCGGTCCACGATGACCCAAACAAAATTCTTCTTTGTGGGTGTTAGAGGCAACCCACTAACAAAGTCCATCGTTACTCGCTCCCACTTCCATAGTGAAATCTTAACCGGCTGTAGCAAACCCCAAGGTAATTGATGCTCAACCTTCACCTGCTAGTATGTCAGACATCATGCCACAAAATTAGTAACCTCCCGTTTTAACCCCGACCACCAGTATAGTTCCCTAAGATCTCGGTACATCTTATTCCCACCAAGATGTATAGCATAAAGGCTACTATGTGCCTCCCTCATAATAGACTGCCTTAGATCCCCATCGTTTGGTACACAAATTTGACCGCAGAAATAAAGTACTCCATTGTTATTCAGCCCAAAGTCTATAGTGCTGCCATTCTCAACCTGACGGAACTGAAGACCCAACGATTCATCCCCTAACTGCCTAACCTGGATCTGTCCTATCCAAGTCAATTTAACCTGTAGCTCAGCCAACAAACTTCCGTCATTGAACAAATTAAGTCGAACGAACATCGCTTTCAGATCAGTCATCGCCCTACGACTCAACGCATTAGCCACCATATTAGCCTTGCCAAAGAGGTACTTAATAGTACGGTCATAGTCATTAAGAAGCTCAACCCATCTATGCTGCCTAAGATTCAACTCCTTCTAAGTCAGGAGGTATTTGATGCTTTTGTGATCAGTGTAGATAACACACCTCTCACCGTACGATAGTGCCTCTAGATTTTCAAAGCAAAGACTAGGGCAGCCAATTTCAGATCATGCGTCAGATAGTTTGTCTCATGCGCCTTGAGCTAACGAGACGCATATGCCACAACTTTACCATCCTGCATTAGAACACAACTCAAACCCACATGCGACGCGTCACTATAAACCACAAAGTCCTTTCTAGGTTTAGGCTGTATCAGAACAGGAGCCTCAGTTAGAACTGTCTTGAGCTTCTCGAAGCCCTCTTGCTGCATATCAATCCAAACAAACGGAATACCCTTACATAACACTTTACACAAACCATCGATAATAACTCACCAGACCCAGAAAACTGCGAATCTCTGACACATTCTTAGGCTGTTTCCAATCCAGTACAGCCTCGATCTTTCGAGGATCAACTGGAATCCCCTTAGCAGAAACTACGTACCCCAAAAAAGTAAATTCACGAAGCTAGAACTCACACTTACTAAATTTAGCGTAGAGTTGTTTCTCCTGTAAAATCTGAAGCAGAACTCTAAGATGCTCGTCATGTTCATCCTCAGTCTTAGAGTATATCAAAATGTCATCCATAAAGACCACAACGAACTAATTCAGATAGGGCTGGAACACTCGGTTCATCAAATCCATAAATGCAGCTGAAGCATTAGTCAACCCGAAAGGCATAACTGGGAACTCGTAATGTCCATAATGAGTCCTAAATACCGCCTTATGCACATCCACCTCCTTAACCCTCAACTGATGGTACCTTAAATGGAGATCGATCTTAGAGAATACAGAAGCCCCTCTAAACTAATCAAGCAAGTCATTAATCCTTGGAAGTGGATACTTGTTCTTAATGGTTAGCTTGTTCAACTATCGATAGTCTATGCACATCCTCATGGTCCTATCCTTTTTCTTAATGAACAGAACTAGTGCTCCCCACGGAGACACACTCAGACCGATAAAGCCACGGTTTAACAACTTCTGAAGTTGAGCCTTAAGCTCTGTAAACTCCTTCGGTGCCATCCAATAGGGGGCGATAGACACTAGAGTTGTACCAAGAAGAAGCTTAATCCCAAATTCCACTTTCTGGTTCAAAGGTAAACCCAGTAGCTCCTCAGAAAAGACATCTGAAAAATCCCTTACAGTTCTGATGTCCTTTACAGTAGAATCCCTAGAAACGGAAACACTAATATAGGCCAAGAACGCCTCACATCCCTTACGAACCAGTTTCTCAGCCACTAGTACAGAGATCACATTAGCCAAATAATTTCGACATTCTCGCATCATGACTACCTTATTGTCCTCCTCAGTTCTCAAGATGACCCTCTTAGTCGCACAGTTCAGACTAACACAGTGATTGACCAACAAGTCCATACTCAGAATCAGGTCAAACTCCCCAAACAGAAGCTCCATCAGATTAGCCAGAAATACAAACCCTTGAACCTCTAGCAAAACATCTCTATACAGTTTGCTAACCTGAACCGATTGCCCCAGTGAACCCAGTACAGTCACCTCACTAAAAGTACTCTCAACCAAAATCCCCAAGTTTCCAAACACAATGCTAGCTATATAGGAGTGTGTGGAACTTATGTCTATCAAAGCAAAGTAAGGTACATCATAAATTAAGAACGTACTGGTAATGAAATCTGAAGCATCTCTGTCCTCTTGGTGACAAATAGTATAAACAAGAGCAGGCAATCTTGCCTCAATCTATCCAGCACCTCTGCCCGGTGCTCTTATGTCTACGGCCCATCCCGTTACCACCCCTAGCTCGACCACACTTCTCTCGGTAGCTCTTTGAACTACCTTCGTGGGTCGTGTCGCACTGATGTAATGCCCCAAAATTTTTGTTTTTGATTCTATGGCATTTTGACACAACTATCTGTCTACATCAGTGGTTAAGTGTTTTGGGTGTATGTGGGAGGTCCCAAGTTCAAGCCATGCCTTTGGCAAATTTTGAAATTTCTCTAAGTTAAGCTTACTCTTGTTCAATAAGCTTTTATTTAACTGTTTGCAAAATCATATCAGAATAGGCCAGCTATCTAATAGTTAAGTGGAGTGTTGGTGTGTTGGAGGGCTTGTGTTTGATTCTCTGCGATGGCAAGGAGTAGTATTTTTACTTAAGGTTCAGCCAGAGTTGTGCTGAACTGGGATTCTGAGTTGTGGATGTGTAGTGGGAGTTGAGAGAGAAAATTTAGGGATTGAGATAAGGTAGGTGGTGGGATTTGAGTAAAACAGTTTCCCAAAAATTCTTTCTGTTGAAAAAAAACTGATCATCTTCTCCTCCACTTCTTCTTTTTCATTTTTTTCACCTTCTTTCTTTCTCTTCTTCTCTGTTCTCTACCAAATTATTTCCCCATTCTTACTGTTGTTTTTATTTTTTTTTGTTTTCCCTACTATCGTTGTTTCGCGTGTAACAGCCCGATTTTGGGCCTAATCAAAACAGTGGTTTTGGAACCACAAATCCGAAATAGAAATAAATATTTCATGATTATTATAAGGTCTATTATATGATTCCATGCTTGTGTGAAAATTTCATGAAGAAATTTTATGAGTAAAGTGTCCAATTTGACTTTAGGGACGTTATGCATGTGAATGAAAAGTTTTAAATTTGGACAAAAGTTCATGTCTCGTTTTTGTATGATTGTATGAGTTTATGTCCGGTAATACCTCGTGCCCTGTTCTGGCGTCGAACACGGGTAAGGGTGTCACATTTAGTGGTATCAGAGCTATAGTTTAGTTGATTCTTGGACTAACCTAGCATATGTGAGTTTAGCTATACATGTCATATTACTACTCATGGTAGTGTGATGTCTCCCGGCTCTAGCGAAGTTGTTTTGTTAAGATAGAGATGACTTCCAACCAAGCTATTTTTTGATAATACTGAAAATGATATTGATATGATTAAAACGTGCTTACGATGTGTTGAGATTTGGAAAGGTATGAATAGAAGTTCATGATATGTATATGTTAATATATGAAATAAGATAACTATAAGTTGAGAAATGTGAAACATGGAATGAAATGAAAAAAAAATTATATGGTGATAAGCCATCCATGTTTGTATGGCATGCATATGATGTTATGTGCCCAAAATATTTGATTAAGTGGACATGATAAATAAACTTACTAAAAGTTGATGGAATGTGTGTTTATGTGCACTTGTTTGGATAAGATAATAAAAGAGTTCATGTAACATGACCATGTATGTTAATCTGGTTGGAGTGAATCATGTAATTGTGATGATATGATGTTGGTGATGAATGTTAACTTATATGTATGTATTTATGAGAGTCGAGTTAGAGGCTTTACGACCTCACCCCCTTACCAGAATTGCGTTAAGATGAAAGTTCGCGAGAATTATGTTGAATACGTTCATAAGAGAGAACTAAAGAGATTGGTGATGAAATAATTAATAAAGATTTTAGAGATGAGAATAGTTTGGAAAGTGTAAACAGATTTGAAAGAGATATCAGATTGTTTTAGAGATTATTCAAATTATGCAATGTTATGGTTAAAGAAGAAGTTAGTCTTGGCTAATTGACTTATTCAGATATGATGTCTAAAGTACGTATTTACCGAAACCTCTTCCGAGATGATTTTTATTAGTGAGTGGAAAAATACGGGGTTCATGATAACAAAGTTAGTCAGAGAAATGATGTCTGAATTGTAAAGATGTCTAAGTATAACAATTATGGTTGAATAGATTACAATGATCTCTTTTAAGTATTCTGTATATATTCATTCATCCTCAGAGAATTATATGATTGTTTTTTTTTCTAATGGAATTCTTATCGTATAAGTATACTAGCTGACTCTAATGTTAGATGAAAGCACTGTTGGCCTATTCGGTTTATAATTGGTATTTCCTTATTTCCTTGGGATTTCATTCAATTATGTTCGGAATGAAGTTGATGACAAAATTTACATGAGGCCATTCTTCTATCTCTACTGGATTTTGTTTTATCTTACATGTATATATATTGGGAAATTATATTATCTCTGTTATAATGGAAGTTTAAAGCCGGTAAGTAGAGTTTTTCTACTAGTTTTCCTTGAAGAATCATCAAGATCTTTATTATTTTCTTATGAGTTATGTTCTCGGATTTCCGGTATGGTATGGTATTGTATCGTGGATTTCTTTATTCTCGGATTTCATATCATCCTTATTTCGTAAATTATCAATCATGGCTCATCTTTAAAGTGTGTTCTTTAGTCTGTGACGGCTATGTTTATTATGATTGTATTTTTGGATCTGATAATAGGAATATGGTGATTCTAGTATCTGGATTTTTGTAATTTTCATGAAAAGAATTGACATAGCCAAAAGTATAAATAATGAGAGCACAAGCTTAAAATTGTATGATAGATCTCTTTCCTTAAGTAGGTTTGATTAAAGCCGATGAGCTCAATCAGGATATTTGTTTCCTTGAGCTAATGCGACTAAAAAGATCTTTGATTAGCATTTTAAGAGAATTTTGAAAGATTGTGTGTTTGGGGCCATTCTCTCCGCATGAAAAAAAATATTTTGAATTGCTATTATTCGATGATTGAGATCAACTTAGTTATAATTGTCAGTGTAGGCTGGTCAGTTGAAATACGAATTGAATTATGTGTAGTTGAAGTATTCTCAAGTATAGTGATGAATTTTGTGTGTTCACGAGTATATATAGATGGATAGTCTGAATGAAAGATTTTATTTTAGAAAGTATGATACCGAGATATATCTATTAGATTTGTTCTAATCGAATAATGTTATTATGAGTTAAAACTGCACCAATTGATAAAATCATCACGTTTATGAAAGTTGGAATGATCTGTGCATATTAACAAAGTTAAAAATAGTTGAAAGTGTTATTAATCGAAGCTCTAGTTCTGAGTTCAGTTTGAATTGAGTAAAGAATTTATGATTTTCAGCGGTGCACTGTTGGACAAATTGGAATGTGTCTAAATACAATAATGTAAAGAGGTAGCGATAAAATATAATTTATACATATTATTGTCCCATGCTTAACATATTTATGAATGATTTCTCCTTAGATTTGGTGAATTTGATGCTCCTAATCTTTTAATTTCATGTTTTATACTTAGGTGAGCACAGGAGAGTAAAAAGAACAAGAAACGGGCCGAAAATAGAGAAAATGGGCCAACGTGGGAAATCAACACGGCTTGGACTTCCTCACACGGGTAGCACACACGCCCGTGCCATTCTAGCAAGCTCGAACACAACTTGAAAAGACCTCAACACGGGCGTGTCTATCTCTCAGCCTTGACCATGGCCTGAAGTAATCGCACACGGGCGTGTCCCTATCGAGCCCAAGTTGAGTTTTATTCGAAAAAGGGTAATTTGGAGGGCTTTTAGGCATTCTAAAGCCTATTTAAACACCCTAAGAGGAGGATTAAGGGGACACGGAGAGTAGAAAGCAAGGAATTACTCGAAGGAAACTGATTGATCCATCTCGGAAGCCAGATTCACCTCCAAGACTGAAGATCTCCCTTCAATTTCCTTCAAGGGTTTTTGGGTTTTCTTTATGTTTTTTTATCATTCTTCTGAGATGTTTCCTTTCCTAGTTATGAACTAAATCCCCTAAATACCTAAGGGGGATGAAACCTAAGACAGATCTTGTTAATATTTTCTGAACTGTATGATAGATACTTGATTTGTTCTTAATTATGACTTTAACTCTTGTTTGAATATTCCAGGATATTGATTCAAGTATTCATGTGTTATTTAGAGGATGAATAGTCCCTATCTAAGAGTAGATCGCTCATAATTAAGCGGAGTTGCATGCAATCCTAGAGATAGGACGACATAAATCTGCCGGATAAGAGTCAAATCTAATAAGGGAATCCATAGATCGAGTTAATGTAAAACTAGAGGGTTTTAATTAGAAAGAGATTTCAATTAATCAACCTAGGGTTAGACGTTATTAGTCTTGAATAGGGATAATAACATAACTTAGGAATTTCTACGGATCAAATCAAGTGAATAAATTGTCTGGTTCAGAGTCAGTTAACAAGAGAAGTCTAGGTGGATCCTTCCTTGGGTGTTGTCTTAAATCAATCAGTTTTCCAAAAGTATTTTCCCCAATCTATTTTCTGTGCATTCTTAGATTAGTTAATTAGTTAGTTAAAACAACCTTTATTATTCTTAGGCTAGATAGTAAAAAGAAAGTTACTACTAGTACTTTTAGTTCCTTTGGTTTCGACATTCGGTCTTGCTAAAACTATACTACTGTTAGATAGGTGCGCTTGCCTTCGTCATGATAATAGTTAGTTTAAGTACGATCAATTATAAATTTTAAAACTTATCATGAGTGACAATCAAGTTTTTGGCGCCATTACCAATGAACTAAGATATTAGGAACACTCGATTTTTATTACTTTAGCCATTTACTTTTATTGCAATTTAACTTTGTTTCTATTTCTAGTTTTACTAAATTCTCTTTTGCTTTTTTCTGACAGGTTCTTATTGTTTATGACTAGAAGAAAGTCGTAAGGACCATTACTTTTTGACGAAGAAATTGATTGCACAGCTCGCAGAAATCGAAGAGAAATAAGGCGAAGCCTAAGATACACAGAAGAAGAGCAAGAGGACGATATCCGGACTACAATCGAGGAGATTACCGAAAATCAGGAAAATCCGGTACCTCTTGCGAATGCTGCTGACCCAGTAAATCATAATACTGCTCCTCGTACTATGTATGATTATGCTAAACTTACTTTAACAGGAACTGAATTGAGTATAGTTAGGCCTGCTATTGCTGGAAATAATTTTGAGCTAAAACCTAATACAATTCAAATGATACAACAGTTTGTTCAGTTTGATGGTTTACAGGATGAAAACCCAAATACTCATTTAGCAAATATTTTGGAGTTTTACGACACATTCAAGATCAATGGTGTTTCTGACGATGCCATTCGCCTTTGGCTATTTCCCTTTTCACTAAGGAATAAAGCTAAACAGTGGTTGAACTCATTACCACGATGATCAATCACTACTTGGGAACAAATGACCGAAAAGCTCTTACTAAAATACTTTCCACTTGCTAAAACAGCTAAACTAAGGAATGATATTTCTTCTTTTGTGCAGATGGATTTAGAAACACTTTATGATGCATAGGAGAGATACAAAGACCTACTGCGAAGGTGCCATCACCATGGGTTACCTCTATGGCTGCAAGTTCAAACATTTTATAATGGTGTGAACCCCTCGACAAGACAGATGATTGATGCAGCAGCTGGTGGAACCATCAACAACAAAACACCTGAAGCAGCTTACGAATTTATGGAAGAGATGTCATTGAATAACTATCAGTGGCAAGTCATGAGGACTAAGCCAACCAAAACAGCAAGCGTTTATAACGTCAATGCGGTTAATATGTTATCAAATCAGGTGCGACACGCCTGTGCCTAGCACCCGTGGTCAAACCTGTCATACTAACACGGGCATAGACCTACACACACGGGTGTGGGAGAAGCGAATGAAGCAAAACACAGTCGTGCGATACGGCCGTGTGCACCAACACGCCCAAGGAACACTGGCGTGGACTAAATGTCAGATGCACCGAAATTTGAAAAACGCGAAGCACGGTCGTGTGCCCGAAAATCTATAAAAAACCCTCACTATTCATCATCATCTTCCCCCAAAATCCCTAACCCTAGCCGCTGCAATCCCACACGCCCTCTCTGTCGCACCCGTGTGCTATCTTCAACTTCATTTTCGACGCCCAAGCTCCTCCCTTTTACGTTTGTTTACTCTTTTCTCTTCTATTTTAGTTACTTTTGATGCTTATTATCATAATAATCTTCATTTTTTCTCATATTATTTCCATTTTTCTCATTATTCTATCATTTAAATTTCATTATTAGAATATTTATCATATATTTCATATTGAGTCGAGTTGTTAAGGAAGCCTCATGCTATTGTCATACTCATGCCATTACTATGCTCATGCTCATGCTATTACTATGCTAATTCCACGAAATTATGCCATCAAATGGATTGCTTTGGTTGAGTTTTGTTAATGTTAGTAGTTTTGGCTGAAATTGTTAGTTTAAATTCATGGCTTTTTCCTTTTCAAATTTGTTTACATATTATCTTTTCCATTCATTAAGACGAAATAATAGTTTCTCTTGCAGATATATAATGTTGAGTTCACATGGTAAAAAGGTCGCCATCCCTGCTTCGAAGAAAAGGAAAGGAGCAACGTCATCCTCGGGTCCTACTGCAGAGATTGGTCACCCCTTCCTTCAGTTTCTCGTTGGACCCCAGGAATAACTCTTCTAGATACTTCGGGCCCGACTTTTAGTTGCGGGCCGCTGCATTGACTGGGCTGCACTCGAACAAGTCCAACTGGCTGACGCAGTCAGAGCTCTTCTGTCAACCAATCCATGGGAACTCTTCTTTGCGATCATCGAGCCAACGTACCTTGAGCTCACACTCGAACTTTGCTCGACCTTCCATCTTCAAGATGTCATGATCAACTTTGATGATCCCGGCACGGTTTAATTTGGCCTCGGCAGTTTAGTCTGCCAGTTGAGTGTCCCAAAATTTGGTACAGCACTGGGCCTATACACGGAGGAATTCATGGAGGAGAACGACCTCCACGCTTTCAACCACCACATCCATCATTCTTCTTCACGATGCTGGAACGCTTTAGTACCTGTCTCGGCCACCTACTACCCTAGCTTCTCCAAGGCATCGGCCCTCGCCCCATCCTTGAGGTACCTACAGGCCATTTTAGCTCATACTTTAACAGGACGGCGAGAAAGCACCGGCGTCGTCAACACTCACGACGCCTACTATCTATGGTGTATGTCGAATGGGCACGTCTTCGACCTCGCCTATTTCATCACTCTTTCCATTTGCCATCAGATGAAATGGAGTCGGAAGGGGGTCATTTCCATTGGTCCCTATGTGACTCGACTGGCTCGACAGTTCGGGCTCCTCAACACAACAGCACAAGTATCCCCCCTTACTCTCATTGGCCAGATGTCTCCACAAGGCATCTCGAGCATGCTAAGTATGAGGATGATCGAAAAATACCGTGGAACTTACCCTCCCTAACATCGCCTCATACAATCAACCGAGGAGGAGGCCCCCGAGGACATTACTGATGATGTCCCTCCACTATACGAGGACCCACCATCTCAGCCACCACCCACCCATCGTCCAGTTCATGCGGCGGCTTCATATTTTGACATCTCTGAAGGCCTCACTCAATTTGAGCAACAGTGTTTTCAGCGCTTTGATAGCATTGATGCTACTCTACAGCAGAGTTGTCAGCACCTTCACATTTCATCGCCACCCCCACCTCGCGAACCATCTGGAGATGATGATGTTTAAAATTTTCTTTGTTATTTTTTCTTTGTTATTTTTTATTTTTTATTTTTCTTATTATTATCATTTCCTTTTGATACTATTTTATTTTAGGTTTTATAAACAAATTTTAATTTCAACTATTTAATTACGAGTAATTCTTCTTCTTTATATTCCCTAAAGAGTTCCTGATTTTATTACAGTTATAAAGAGCTCCAAAGCTCACTATCACTTAGGAACTTGAAACTTCACTGGAAAAAGTCCTCCACAACTGTCATGCCCTGCTCGACCACGACCATAGCCACCACGAGATATAGCACTTGTGGAACTCAACCTCTACCACCACCGGAGTATTCTCCTCAACTCTACATAACTCCAACCTAAGGAGTTCATTCATTTAACATTCAGGAAGTTTCACTTCTCTCCCTATCTTATGATCTTATATCTATAATTGCCACTAACTTTACCTTTGTACATTGAGGGCAATGTACATCTTAAGTGTGGGGGGGTCAATTATATCACTATCAGAAAATCCCCTAAATTTTGTCTTGTTCTCTTGGAAATCCCTCATATCATTATTAGAATGAATTTTGATAAATTTATGATTTTTATTGATATGTCTTGAATTAAAACATAAGCATTCATGCATTGATTATTTAAACTTTAAGACATTAGAGAATTAAGCATGATAAGTTGATTTTTGAGAATTTAAAATTTTTAGGTTATTTTCCCCAAGTTTAGGTATTATCTTGAATTGAAATCCACAGGTTTAAACATAAAAAAACCATAATTTTTGTGAGATTTTGAGCCTTTAGAGGATCTATTATTTCTTTCATGCTCACTTTTGTTGTTGCTTTGAGTGTGTCAATATCGAATTGTTATTCTAGAACTTGCTTGATTATGCATGTCAAGACCACACCATTTGGTTTGATATGTCAAGATGATAGAGGCACTTAGGTTTAACCCAATCATGCCATAAAAAGCCTACCTTCACAATTAACCCTTAGTAAACCCCTTTGAGCCTAACATCCCATTCATTGATTTACCCTCAATATTAACTCATAACTCATTATTGTTGAAATCCCCTCAATTAATTTTATCCCTATTGTTGTCGAGATCTGATTTGAATAAATTGCTTAGCTATGTCTTATTCTTGATAGTTAGTCTATGTTACTTGATTTGTTCTTAAAGAAAATTATATTTACATACATATCTTTATATTAGCAGTAAGTCGTATTTTTTGAAGCTTGAATGTTTAATTCAATATTCTGAAAAGAAGCTCTTTTGTACGCAATTGATGATTAAATATTTTTCTAGTTAAGTAATTCTTCAATTCAATCTCGATTCTAACCTTCTCTCTCTGCTTGTGACCACAACCCCTAACCAAAGCCTCGTTACAACCCTCTAAAGACCTTTTGATTATAGTGGTGGAGATTTGATTTTCATGCAAGCCTATGGTAATAACTTTTCATATTGACTGTTGAGTGCTAAATTAATTTTTCTTAAACACCTCGAGTGATTTGAGTGAATCTTTTAGTGAGGATGTTAAACTCTGTGAGATTTTAAATCAAAGGTGATTACTTAGATAAGGGGAGATGCCTATGTTTTTCGTGATAAAATACTCAACTTGGAATTTTTGAAACTTTAATATTCTTCTAGTTGAATTTTCAATGTATGATTACTTATGGATTAGTTTGAGATATTACTGATAGGAATTATAAGTTGAGAAAAAGGAATTCTTAATTGTGAATTGAGGATTTTGCTTGAGGACAAGCAAACGCTTAAGTGTGGGGGTATTTGATAAACCATAATTTATACATATAATTATCCCATGTTTCACACATTTATGAATGATTTCTCCTTAGATTTGGTGAATTTGATGCTCCTAATCCTTTAATTTCATGTTTTATACTTAGGTGAGCACATGAGAGCAAAAAGAACAAGAAACGAGCTAAAAACTGGGAAAATGGGCCGACGTGAGAAATCAACACGGCCTGGACTTCCTCACACGGGTAGCACACATGCCCGTGCCATTCTAGCAGGCTCGAACACGGCTTGAAAAGACCTCAACACGGGCGTGTCTATCTCTCAGCCTTAACCACGGCCTGAAATAATCGCACACGGGCGTGTCCTTGTCGAGCCCAGGACAGCTGAGTATATATGTTCTTGAGAGAGTAATTCAGAATTTTAACAATATGTTCCCACACCGTGTACAAAATCTCAAAGGTTATTGGAAAGAGATACGAGGTTAAATCAATTTGTGATTCTAAGAAGTTAGTGAAAGTGATTCATAAAAGTTGAAAGCGACTTCAGACTGACATAAGTGATATACATATTTGAAAGTTTAAGATTTTAGATATTAGATCCGACGACAGAGTGTTTCTGGAAGTATTTCCCTCTAATAAGATTCTTCGATGTGGTAGAGGAACTTATGAGAATGATATTTTTTATCTATTTTCTGGTAAGATTTTCGGGGACAAAAATCCCTAAAGGGGGGAGAATTGTAACAACCCGATTTTGGGTCTAGTCAGAATAGTGGTTTTGGGACCACAAATCCAATGAGGAAAAATTTATTTTATATATTTTTATGGTCTAAAATTTCACGGAATTATTTCTTGAAAATCTCGTTCGAAAATTTCGACATTTGGGCACTCAATTTAGTCAAAAGGACTAAATTGTAAAAAGTGAAAAAGTTGGGCACTACATGTTAGAGGTGTCCAACTTTATGAAACTTTAAATTGGAGGTCCTTAAAGGGTAATTAGACCATTGGATAATTTTTTGGACAAAAATGGACATGAAATAGGTGAAATGGGATATTTTTAAGTTAAGGGCATTTTGGTTATTTAGTAATTAAAATGAATTAAAAACAAAATTAAAAGTCAATTTTTGTCCATCTTCAACCCCTTGGCCAAATATTGCATGGAGAAACCATGGCTAAGGTTTTTCAAGCTTCCAAGCTTGATTGTAAGTCTGTTCTAGCCCCGTTTTCAATGATTTTTACGTTTTTTAAATCTTTGTAACAAGATCTACCTATTTCTACCATTTATTTGAGTTATGATGAAGGTATAGGGTTTGAACCATGTTATAAATTTGTGCATTTTTATGTTTAATGGTAGACTATGCATGTATGGTTGGAGAAATAACTTTTGCTAAGTGATTTTCGGTGAAAGCGTCCAAAAGGACTAAATTGTAAAAGTTATAAAATTTGTCATAAAAGTGTGATTTAGTGGAAATTTTGGGATGTTCTAGTTATGAAAGTGGTTCGAGTAGGCTTAAAGTGTAAATAAATTGAATGAAAATTATTTTACGAGCCTAGGGAGTTTAGGGGCAAAAATATAATTTTGCCATAATATGATTTTTGGGTCACAATGAATAATGTGACTAATTAATAATCTAAATGTGATGTGATGGATCAAAGAAAACAAGGCTCGGACCTAGAACGGGGAAAAATGAGAAATTGACGGTTAGGTCCCTTTTTGCCATTTTGGTGTCGAGGTAAGTTCACGTGTAAATAATGAAAAGTTGTATCACGTTTTAATGTTTTATTTATGTATGAATTTCAATGTTTAATTATTATAATGAATGTATAAATAGTATTATGGTCAATGAGAATGACATTGTGAACGAGTTCGACAAATATGTGATATCGAGAAAAATCCGATTTGAACCTTAGGAATAATTTAGGATACAATGTGACATGTCACTAGGAACTATGTGATTATGAGCTCATGATATTATGTGTATATGTGACTATGTGAATCTGGGTGCTGGTCTTGTACGTTCTACCGGTGGCTGGGTAACCCGGCATGTGTTGTGGGTACCTGTCAGCATGTGTAAGCAGCCTGTGTAGTTATTTCCTAACTGTCATCTTGTGTGAGCAGGCCCGTGATTAGCTCGAGAGCGAGCAATTTGTGATATGTGATATGAGGTAGCAAGTGGCTACATATGAGTCACTATGTGCAAGATTTCCGTGTATCCAATAGTATTCCAAGTGTTCAACGGGTAAATCAGTGAATTATGTGACAAGTAAATCAAAGATGAGTATGAGAATGAAATTACTACGAGTGAACAGGCATGTATGTAAGCATATAATTGTAAATTCATGATTATTATGGAAATAATTATTTATTATCTATTGTGATTGATAGTGTACACACTTGTGATGTTGGATATATGATAAATATAAATGATGATCACGTGTTAGGCTTCTGGGCCGAATTGAAATGTGATCTAATATGTTTATATGCTTAAATTGTATTTCAACGGGTATGTTAAGAACGAGAAAGCATGCGACTATATTCCGAGCGGTACAGGTATATACACATAACTCATGTGAAGTGAATTTGGTAAATGATGAATATGTGGTAAGAATGCATACAAGAAAGTTATGTTGTGAAATATTGATAACCTTGTGACTAAAGATCTACATTTATGATGAATGGATATATGATAAGAATTGAAAAATAATCATGTGTTGGGCCTTTGAGCCTAATTGAATTGTGATATAATACGATGTATATACTTAAGCTGTGATTCAATAGATATGTGAAAGATTGTAAAGCTATATGAGAAAATTATGATTACTCGTAAATGATGTGCATGTTGTTGGTGAGTTGAAATAACTTGCTAACAATGTGATATGCTATAATGGGGAGATTATGGTTGCTAGTCTAATGCCAAGACATATAATTAGTGTTTGTAAGATAAAAGAGTAAGCATTATGAATGAGTAAGTGATAATCATGGGATTTGGCATGTATGTGTTTGTGCAAATAAGGGTGGCAATTGGCTTGGAAAATAGCCTTCTAATTGTCCACACGGGTAGACACACGGGCATGTGTTTAGGCCGTGTGTGACACACGGTCCGCCCCAGAGGCGTGTGATCTGGCCATGTGTCCCCTGCACCCTAATTAATGCAAACAGAATGCCCAGTAGTAAACACACGGGTAAAGACACAGCCGTGTGTCTCAGCCGTGTGGAGGACACGGTCTCAGAACATGGGCGTGTGCTTAGGCCGTGTGAAGTCTACACTTAATTTTTGGAATTTAATTCGCCACACAGCCTAAGCACACGGGCGTATGATGTGGCCATGTGACATTATTTTGTTGATGACATCATAGTCAGCGAGTTATACGGGCTGAGGACACGGGCGTGTCCCAAGCCACACAAGCGTGTGTAAACACACGGCCTACCCACACGGGCGTGTGTAAACACACGGCCTACCCACACAGGCGTGTGTAAACACACAGCCTACCCACACGGGCATGTGTAAACACACGACCTACCCACACGGGCGTGTGACACTCCAAAGTATAAAAAATTTCCTAAGTGTAGTAAAAGTTCCAAAAGTTTTCGGTTTAGTCTTGAACCACTCCCAACGTATGTTTTGGGCATCGTAGGTCCATATAAGGGAAAATTTGCATACGCATGAATGGAATCAATTTGAACAAAAATTTTATGGCCTATTTTTGTATGATTGGTTATGTTTAAGTCCGGTAATGCCTCGTATCCTGTCCCGGTATTGGACACGGGTAAAGGGTGTTACATCAATCTCGTTCTTCTACACTTTTTCGTGTGTTATCGGTAAGTGTGGTAAGTATCGTTTTTCATTTTGGGTTATGGATAGTGGTTAATGGGATTCGTTTTATGGTTGGAAAAGGTTCAAGAGCTGAAGTTATTCGATCAGTGTCGTGGTGGTGAAGAGACTTCATTGTTCAACCTAAGGTAATGGTTTTTCGTCTGATAGATGAATACCCTATTTCGGGTTTAGTTTAATTCGATTGTTTAAGTGATTAATGGAGTGAAATATTAATCAATTTTAGGTTGGGGATTGCTTGGAGTTGCTTTTACATCGAAAACGATACAGGTATGAACCTGAAAACGCAAAAAATAGGGTTTTGGTGAAAGTTGAAAACCCTACTGTCGACGCCACATGGGCGTGTGGTCGCCCGTGTGGTAGGCTGTGTGCCATAATACAGGCGTGTGATCGATGAGGCCAAGCTGTGCGCGCAAGACACGGCCGTGTGATGCCTAGGTAGGCCGTGTGCAACACACAGGCTGTACTGATTTAAGCCGTGTAGGCTACACAGGTAGTCTACGCTGGAGTGTGAGATTTTGGGTCAAGCCGTGCGATCCACACGGCCAAGGCAGATGTGGGCCATGTGGGCCTCACGAGCGTGTAGGCCCACACGGGCAAGCTACATGGGCTTGTGAGCCCATTTTCACTAAATTGATTGCTAAGGTTGCACGGGTCGCCCAAGTAGACTGTAAACCTACTGTAGGGTCGGTAAGCATCACTTAGACCCCTAATTGTGTGAACTAACTGTTTGATTTATATATATTGAGCATGATGGTAGTATGCATGTATACTGAACTGGTTATGTATACTGATATCATGAGATAGCATGTCATGATTTGTATGTTGCATTGCATAGGGTTGGGTTGATTATATTTGGAGGAAGTGTACTGAAAGGCTCTTACGCCTAATATACTAGCAGTTCAGCTTCAAATTACTGGTTTGTGCCATATTCGGTACTACCTGGAGTGTAGGGATGGATGGGTTGATTTAATCCCTACATGGAGTGTAGGGTAGGACAGAGATAGTGTGTAGAGGCTGGTTGGGTAGGACTTTGTTACTGAGTATAGCATGACTACTACTGATACTGTGATGGGTTAAGGCCTTAATGCATACTGATACTGTGATGTGCTAAGGCCTTGCTGCATATTTGATATTGTACTGAGATAGGCTAAGGCCCAAACCGTTATCGATCTTTGAAAAGGGGCTTAGGCCCAAAATCAGATATGATCGTATAATCGTGTCTACTATTGTTTATATTTTGTAGGATTACACATTGAGTTTACGTAAACACACCCCTTTCTGTTTAATGTGCACAGGTAATCTCCAGACCTAGATGGATCGGTGCGGCAGAGAACACGACAGTGACCACAATTTTTAGACTTTACGTCTTTTTAAATTATGTTTTATGGTTTTATTATTATTGGGATGTAATTTGAGGACTCTTTGGACTTTTGCTTAAATTTGGTTTTTATTTATTTTTTTCGAATTATAACGGCTAGTCATAGGAAGTTCGGTTTTCAAAAAGCTAATGTATTTTCTAAACTCACAATTACTTAAACTACTTTATTTTAAAAGCTTCTGCAACCAGAAATGTTTTAAAGTAAATGTTTTAAATAAGTAAAACGATTTCCTTTAGAACTAATAAGAGATAAAGAAAAGTATTAAATGGAAAAGGTATTATCACATCAACATAGTTTTCAAAAACCCTATCATGTGATATTGCCAGATTCGGTAATAATGTCTAGGCCGAGTTTGGAGTATTCCATTTAGTGGTATCAGAGCGAGGTTATAAAATTCTACTTTAGATTATAGGTTTTAAATTTGGTCTTTTAAGAATTGATTTTCAAATGACTTGAAATGTTTCTTCTGAGTATATGGTACACTGAGTCTCCGGCACCAATCCTGTAAGTATTCTGAAACTGGTATATTCTTTAATTTAAAATGCTATGCTATTCTGAAGCTACTATAAGTAGTATACTGTGAAAATACTCTAGTTAGCATATACTGAAAACTGTAGTTAAACTGAAGCTATAGTAAACTACTAGAGACTGCGACAAACGAAAACAAACTTTAAACTACTGAAACTGTTTCCATAAAACATCTACTAATAACTATTGAATTGTAACTAAATCATAAAACTTTTAATATAGATAAATACGACTAGACAATAAGCGCACGAGGTACTCGCGGATGGGGTACTAGAGGCCGAGGTAGAAGTTATAGAAGGGGTCGAGCTGAGTCTTCTTCACTGGGTAGTATGCCAAATCTGGACACTAGTGAGACACCGGTGTTGCCTGTCACTGAGACTGGTCACAAGACTATGCAGCTGGGGACGACGCACTACCCCAAGCCATGTTAAGGATATTTGAGAGGGTCGCTGGGCCCAATACTGGATCTGGGGGTAGAGGGTCGGTTACAGAACGACTTCGGTCCAATGAAGATGAACTTTTCAAGGGTATCACTAGAGTTACCCCTAATGTGGCAGAGTACTGGATAGAGGCTATAGAGCTGATTATGGATGACTTGGATTGCACCCCTGAGCAGAAACTAAAGAGTACGGTTTCTCTGCTATGGGATGAGGCTTATCAGTGGTAGTTGACTGTTAATGAGGGCACGCAGCCCGAACGTCTGACCTGGGAGTTCTTTAAAACTGTCTTCTAGGGGAAATATGCGGGGATGAGTTACGTGGACGCCCGTAGAAGAGAGTTCCTGAACGTTACTCAGGGAGATCGATCTATGGCTGAGTATGAGGCTGAATTCTTGTGACTGAGCCGCTATGCGTGAGGTATGGTGGCAACTGAGTATGAGCGATGTGTCCACTTTGAGGATGACCTTAGGGATAACTTGAGGGTTCTAATAGCTCTGTAGAGGGAGCGAGATTTTTCTACCTTGGTCGAGAAGGCGAAGATTGCCAACGAGGTTAAGCGCACGGAGCGTCAAAATCACGATAGAGAGAGAGATAGAAATAAGAGGGATTCAGAGCCCTTGAGTTCTATGCAGAAGTTTCAAGAAAAGGCCGAGGCGATGAGCGATCAGAGCTGGCCCCTCGTCTTGTCGCTTTGGATCAGTAGCCATGTACCGATTGTGGTAGACGCTATCAGGGCAAATTTTGAAGGAGGACTAGAGCGTGCTTGAGGTGTGGATCATTGGATCATCGTATTAGGGAGTTTCCATTCAAGGCTAATCAGATGCAAGCTTAGGGTACTGGTACTGTACAGCCACAAAGGGTAGCACAGTAGCTGCCGAGAGGCTATGGTCAGACTAGGGGTGGTAACAGTATGAGCCATGCACAGAGAGTACCGGGCAAAGGTACTGGACAGACTGAGGTGAGGCAACCTACTCTTGTTTATGCTACACATCACCGAGAGGGCAGAGATGCTCCGAACATTATCACTGGTACGTTCCTTATTTTTAATGTACCATATTTTGCTCTGATAGACGTAGGATCTACCTATTCCTATATAGCCTACTCTATTTCTGAAAAGCTGGGGTTATCGGTTGAGAGCACTACGAGTGAGGTCACTGTACTAAGCCCGCTGGGGTAATCAATTAGAGTTAGCAAACTATATAGGGATGTTCCTTTAAAGGTTCAAGGGACAGTATTTCTAGCTGAATTGATGGAGCTTTCGTTTGGGGAGTTCGATATGATATTGATGATGGATTGGTTGGTGACGCACTGAGTAAGTCTAGACTGTGCGAAGAAGAGGGTCGTCTTGAGAACTGAGGAGGATAATAAGGTAGCCATAGTTGGGAAGCACCGAAATTATTTAGCTAATATGATCTCTGTGCTGGTGGCAGACAAGTTGGTTCGTAAGGGATATAAGACATTTTTGGCCTACGTAAGTGTTTTTGATTTTGGGGACTCTATTGTTAAAGACATCAGAACAGTAAAGGATTTTTTAGACGACTTTCCTGAAGTGCTACCAGGGTTACCTGGAGTTTAGGATAGAGCTCCTTCCTAGTACAACTCCAATGTTATCACTCCCTACTGAATGGCACCAAAGGAGCTTACAGAACTTAAGGCTCAGATTCAGGAATTATTGGATCGTGGGTTCATCCGCCCTAGTGTGTCTCCGTGGGGAGTACCAATACTGTTTGTTAAGAAGAAGGATGGATCCATGCAGATGTGTATCGACTACCGTCAGTTGAACAAGCTGACCATTAAGAACAAGTATCCACTTCTGAGGATTGTTGATCTGTTTGACCAGTTTCGAGGGGCGTTTGTGTTTTCTAAGATTGACTTGTGTGATGGGTATCATCAGTTGAGGGTTAGGGAGGCTGATATGTATAAGACAACGTTTAGGACTCGTTATGGTCACTACGAGTTCTTAGTGATGCCATTTGGACTGACTAATGCACCAGCAGCTTTCATGGATTTGATGAACTGAGTATTTCAGCCTTATCTGGATCAGTTTGTTGTGGTGTTTATCGATAATATACTGGTTTATTTGAGGACTGAAGATGAGCATGACGAGCACCTTAGGGTTGTTCTTCAGACCTTAAGGGAGAAGTAGCACTATGCTAAGTTTAACAAGTGCGAGTTCTGGTTACGTGAGGTAACATTTCTAGGTCACGTGGTTTCTACTAAGGGGATTCATGTTGACCCTCTGAAAGGTTGAGGCTGTGTTGGACTAGAAGTAGCCTAGGAATGTGTCTGAGATTCGTAGTTTTCTGGGACTGGCGGGTTATTATCAGCTGTTTGTGGAAGGCTTTTCATTGATTGCAGCACCCTTAACTAAGCTTCTACGTAAAGGTGTACCATTTGACTGGACGGATGCACAGTAATAGAGCTTTGAGAAGCTCAAGACTGTACTGACTAAGGCTTCTGTTCTGATACAACCTGAATCTAGAAAGGGGTTTACAGTTTATAGTGATGCATCACATGTCGGTTTGGGATGTGTGTTGATGTAGGATGGTAAGGTGGTAGCATATGCGTCTCGTCAGCTTAACACACATGAGGCAAACTATTTGACGCTTGATTTGGAGTTGGCTGCCATAGTTTTTGTTCTGAAAATCTAGAGGCACTATTTGTATGGTGAGAAGTGTGTCATCTACACTGATCACAAGAGCCTCAAGTTCCTTCTTACTCAGAATGAGTTGAATCTTAGGCAGCGTAGATGGGTTGATCTGCTTAAGGAGTACGACTGTACCATTGAGTATCATCCTGGCAAGGCCAATGTGGTGGCCGATGCATTGAGCTGTAGGGCTATGACAGATTTGAGAGCGATATTCGCTCGACTTAGCTTGTTTGACGATGGGAGTTTGTTGACTGAGCTGCAAGTCAAACCAACTTGGATCGAACAGATTAAAGGTAAACAGCTGGAGGATAAGTCTTTGGGTCTTCGGTTCCAATGGATTGAGAGTGGTAGCACTACGGACTTTGGGTTGAACTTTGAGGGTGTGATATGTTTCCGAGGTCGAATATGTGTACCGAATGATTCCAATTTAAGACAGTCTATACTGAGAGAGGCACATAGTAGCCCTTACGCTATACACCTTGGTGGGAATAAGATGTACCGAGATCTTTGAGAGTTGTACTGGTGGCTAGGATTGAAACTGAAGGTTACTGATTTTGTGGCTAGATGTTCGACATGCCAACAGGTTAAGGCTGAGCATCAGTTGCCTTCGAGTTTGCTGCAGCCGGTTAAGATTCCATTATGAAAATGAGAACAGGTAACGATGGATTTCATTAGTGGGTTGCCTTTAACATCCACTAAGAAGGATTCAGTATGGGTCATCATGGATTGATTAACCAAGTTCACTCACTTTATACCGGTTCGTACTGATTATTCTTTTCAGAAGCTGGCAAAGCTTTATATTTATGAGATAGACTGCATGGGGTACCAATTTTGATCATCTTTGATAGGGATCCTCGTTTCACGTCTCAGTTTTAGAGAAAGTTGCATGAGGCTCTAGGTTCAAGGTTAGACTTCAGTACTGTGTTCCATCCTCAGACCGATGGTCAGTTTGAGAGGGTGATTTAGATACTAGAGGATACATTGAGGAGCTGTGTTATTGATTTTCGAGGCAGCTGGGAGGACTACCTGCCACTAGCAGAGTTTGCTTACAATAACAATTTCCAGTCTAGTATTCAGATGGCGCCTTACGAGGCTCTATATGGTCATAAGTTTCACACTTCTCTATATTAGACTGAGTTGGGTGAATGGCGTGTTTTGGGTCCTGAGCTGGTCTCTAAGACAGATGATAAGGTTAGATTGATTCGGGATCATTTAAAAGCAGCTTCTGATAGGCAAAAGTCTTATATGGACCTGAAGAGACGCGAGATTGAGTATTATGTGGGGAACTCCGTATTTCTCAATGTCTCGCCATGGAAGAAGGTTTTGAGGTTTGGTCGTAAGGGCAAGTTGATCCCTAGGTTTATTGGGCCTTACCGAATTCTGAAACGAGTAGGACCGGTCACTTATCAGTTGGAGCTACCTCCAAAGATAGACTGCATTCATGATGTGTTTCACATCTCGATGTTGAGGCACTATCGCTCTATTCCTACTCATATTTTTCCTGTTAAGGAAATCGAGTTTAAGCCAGACTTGATCTTTGAGGAGGAGCCAGTTCAGATTCTCGATCACAATGTTAAGGTTCTGAGAAGGAAATCCATTCCACTGATAAAGGTCCTGTGGAGGAATCATAGCACTGAGGAGGCCACATGGGAACCTGAGGATTCGATGCTTCAGTAGTATCCTCATCTATTCTGATTAGGTAAGTTTCGATGAAAAAATTTTCTTTTAGAGGGTAGAGTTGCAACCCCCCAAAATTTTTGTTTTTGATTCTGTGGTGTTTTGACACAAATATCTGTCTACTTTAGTGGTTAAGTGTTTTGGGTATATGTGGGAAATCCCAAGTTCAAGCCATGCCTTTGGCAAAATTTGAAATTTCTCTAAGTTAAACTTCACTCTTGTTCAGTAAGCTTTTATTTAATTGTTTTCAAAACCATATCAGAATGGGCCAGCTGGTCTAGTGGTTAAGTGGAGTGTTAGTGTGTTGGAGGGATTGTGTTCGATTCTCTGCGATGGCAAGAAATAGTATTTTTGCTTAAGGTTTGGCCAGAGTTGTGTTGAACTGGGGTTCTGAGTGGTGGATGTGTAGTGAGAGTTGAGATAGAAAATTTAGGGATTGAGATAAGGTAGGTGGTGGGATTTGAGTAAAACAGTTTCCCAAAAATTCTCTCTGCAGAAAAAAGCTGATCATCTTCTCCTCCACTTTTTTTTTTATTTTTTTCTTCCTTCCTTCTTTCTTTCTCTTCTTCTCTGTTCTCTACCGAATTCTTTTCCCACTTTTACTATTATTTTTGTTTTTGTTTTATTTTCCCTACTATCGTTGTTTCGCATCTCGTTCTTCGGTACTTTTTCGTGCATTACCAGTAAGTGTGGTAAGTATCATTTTTCGTTTTAGGTTATGGATAGTGGTTAATGGGATTCATTTTATGGTTGGAAAAAGTTAAAGGGCTGAAGTTATTCAATCGGTGCCGTGGTGGTGAAGAGACTTTGTTGTTTGATCTAAGGTAATGATTTTTCATTTGATAGATAAATACCCCATTCCGGGTTTAGTTCAATTCGATTGTTTAAGTGATTAATGGAGTGAAATATTGATCAATTTTAGGTTGGGGATTGCTTGGAGTTACTTTTATATCGAAAATGATACAAGTGTGTACCCGAAAATGCAGAAAATAGAGTTTCAGTGAAAGCTGAAAACCCCACTATCGACACCACACGGTGTGTGGTCGCCTGTTTGGTAGGCTGTATGCCATAACATGGGCATGTGATCGACGAGGCCAGGCCATGTGCACAAGACACAGCCGTGTGATGGCCAGGTGGGCCGTATGCGACATACAGGCTGAACTGACTTAGGCTGTATAGGCCACACGGGTGTGTGGGATTTCGGGCCAGGCCATGTAATCTACACGGCCAAGGTATATATGGGCTGTATAGGCCCACACGGGCAGGCCACATGGGCGTGTGAGCCCATTTTCACTGAATTGATTGCTAAGGTTGCACGGGTTGCCCAAGTCGATTGTGAACCTACTGTAGGGTCGGTAAGCATCACTTAGACCCCTAATTGTTTGAACTAACTATTTGATTTATATTTATTAAGCATGATGATAGTATGCATATATACTGAACTGGTTATATGTACTGATATCATGAGATAGCATGTCATGATTTGTATGTTGCATTGCATGAGGTTGGGTTGATTATATTTAGAGGAAGTGTACGGAAAGGCTCTTAAGCCTAATTTACTGATAGCTCGGTTGCAAATTACTGTTTTGTACTGCATTCAGTACTACCTAGAGTGTAGAGATGGGTGGGTTGATTTAATCCCGACATGGAGTGTAGGGTTGGATGTAGATGGTATGTAAAGGCTGGTTGGGTAGGACTTTGTTACTGAATACAGCATGACTTCTACTGACACTGTGATGGGCTAAGGCCCTAATGCATACTGATACTGTGATGGGCTAAGGCCTTACTGCATATTTGATAATGTACTGAGATAGGCTAAGGCCCAAACCGCTATTGATACTGAAAGGGGATTAGGCCCAAAATTGTATTTGACTATGCACTGTGTCTACTATTGTTTGTTTTCTGTGGGATTACACACTGAGTTTACGTAAACTTACCCCTCTCTATTTAATGTGCACAGGTAATCCTCAGACCTAAACGGATCGGTGCGGTGGAGGACTTGACGGTGACCACAGTTTTTGGACTTTACATTTTTTTTAAATTATGTTTTATGGTTTTATTATTATTGGGATGTAATTTGAGGACTCTTTAGACTTTTGCTTAATTTTGGTTTTTTCTTTTTGGGAATTATAACTGCTAGTCATAGGAAGTTCAGTTTTCAAAAAGCTAACTTATTTTCTAAACTCATAATTACTTTAACTGCTTTGCTTTATAAGCTTTCGCAACGAGAAACATATTAAAGCAAATGTTTTAAATAAGTAAATTGATTTCCTTTAAAACTAATAAGAAATGAAAAAAATTATTACACGGAAAAGGTTTTATCATATCAACATAGTTTTCAAACACCCTATCATGTGACATTACCAGATTCGGCCATAACGTCTAGGCCAGGTTTGGGGTGTTACAACCAGAACCCAGAGCTTGCACCTGATCGGCCCTCAGTGAACAGTCTCGAATGCGGTGCTCTAGTGACCCACACCTCAAACACAATCCAGTCCTCCTCCAGCACTCGCCTTGATGGCATCTACCATAACCTGCACATAGCGGCAATCCAGTAGGAGGAACATGGGGCCTAGCTCTAACCAGCCCATCAGTCTTGGCCTTTTTCTTAGGTCTGTACCAAACTCGAAGACTTTGAATCCCTCTTGTTCTTACCCCTCTCACAATCTCTGTTCTGGCGCTCAGTGCGCTTAACCTCCTCGATGATCTTCGCATTCTCTACCAAAACGGAAAACTCTCGCTCCCTCTACAAAGCTATCAGTACCCTCAGATTATCCCTAAGTCCATCCTCAAAACGGACACACCTCTCATATTCAAACGCCACCATACCTCGCGTATAGCGGCTCAGTCTTAGAAATTCGGCCACATACTCAGCCACAGATCAGTCTCCCTGAGTGAGGTTCAGAAACTCAAGCCTATAAACATCGATATAACTTGCTCCTACATACTTCCCTTGGAAGGTAGACTTAAAGAACTCCCAAGACAGACGATCGGGCTGAGTACCCTCCTTAATAATCAGCCACCACTGATAGGCCTTATCGCGAAGCAACGAGACTGCACCCTTCAGTTTCTGCTCAGGGGTACAGTCTAGATCATCCATTATCCTCTCAATAGCCTTCATCTAGTACTCAGCCACATTGTAGATCCAGTGTTGCGCCCAACGACCCTCTCCAGTATCCTTAGCATAGCCTGGGACAATGCGTCTTCCCCAGCCACGCGATCTTGAGACCCAATCTCAGTAGCAGGTGACACCGGTGTCTCACTTGTATCTAGGTTCGGTATGCTGCCCAGAAAAAAAGACTAAGCTCGAGCCCCTTTATAGCCTCTACCTCGACCTCCAGTACCCCGTCAGCGGATGCCTTATGGGCACATGTCTATTCGAATTTATCTGTACTAAAAATTTTATGAATCAGTTATAGTTTCAGTATTTATTAACAGATGTTTTATGAAAAGCAGTATCATAAATTCAGAGTTTTTTTTTGCAAGTATAGTCTCTTCCAGTTTCAGTTTCATTACAGTTTTAGTATACACTAATTTGAGTATTTTCAGGACAGACTATTTATAATGTCATAACAGTTTATCAGAATACTTATAGGATCGGCGCCGGAGACTCAGTGTACCATATTCTCAGTCTAATAATTTCAAATTATTTGAAAACCAGTTCTTTAAAACCAAGTTTTTAAAACCTAAAACCTACAGCCGAGTTTTACAACCTGGCTCTGATACCACTAAATATAACACTCCAAACCCAGCCTAGACGTTATGGCCGAATCTGGCGATGTCACATGGAATGGAATTTGAAATCGATTTTATCAAGTTAAACTGTTTTCTGTTTATTAGCATCTATATCATTCGTCAATTTCAAAACTATTTTCTCGTTAATTTAATTTGGTTTAAAATATATTCTGTAGTGAAAGCTTTTAAAATCGTGATATTTAAAGAAAATCATTCGTGTTTAGGAAAAACGTTGTATTTAATAAAACTGAGTTTTTGTTACAGTTCAAAAGTTCATGAAAATGGTTAAAATCCAAAATAAATGCAAACCGTCCAAAAGTCCCAAATTACATAAAAAATAACCCATAAGAATAGAGGTTAAAAACCATAAATGAAGTTTAAGTAGGGCGATAAACATGTGGTCACCGTTGAGTCCTCTGCTGCACCAGTCCTTTTAAGTCTGGGAATTACCTATATAGTTAAAACAGAAAGGGGTGAGTTTACGTAAACTCAGTGTGTAATCCCCACAAAAGACATGTATACAGTCAAACAACAATCATCAGTCAAATACAATCTGGGCCTAAGCCCATTACAGATACAGATACAATTTAGGCCTTAGCCCATTCAGATACAGTTTCAGATATAAATTAGAGCCTTAGCCCCTCTCAAATACAGTATGCATACAGTAACAAAAATCAGTATCCTACCCACCAGTCTCTACACACCATGTTCGACCATCTCTACACACTATGTGGAGTTTAAAACACCTACCCAACCATACACACCAGGTCATACCGAATGCGGCACATATCAATAATATTACAGCTGAGCTGCCAGATAATAGGCATGAAAGCCTTTCATATACTTCCTCCAATAATCAATTATCCCACCCCAATGCAGATACAACTAGACATGCTCAATGCAGATATACAGGAATACATGCTTACATGCTAAAATTTATCAGTTATACATACAGATCAGTAAACATGCATAAATAAACATACTCAATACATACATCACATATTCAAATCACACGATTTAGGGTCTAAGTAGTGCTTACCGACCCTACAGTAGGTTCATAGTCGACTTGGGCTACCCGTGCAACCTTAGGAAACAGTTGAGCTAAATGGGCCCACACGCCCATGTGGTTTGCCTGTGTAGGCCCACACGTCCGTGTGACCGACACGCCTAGATTGGCCTTGGCCCATGTGGATCACACGGCCTAGACAAAATTTCCACACGCCCGTGTGGACTACCCGTGTAGCCCACATGCCCAATTTGGTTTAGCCCATGTGGCTTACACGGCCACACCCTAACCATCACACGACCTTGTCGTACACACGGTCTGGCCTTCATCGATCATACGCCCGTGTTGGCGCACACGGCCTACCACAGAGTCGTGTGGCATCAACAGTAAGGTTTTCGGCTTTTACCAAAAACTTGTTTTCTTACATTTCGGGTACACACCTGGTATGTTTTGATGTGAAAGCTATCCCGAGCCTTCCAAATCCTAAAAGTCAACATATCAGTGCTCAAAATTAGTCCCATAACACGATTTAAATCGAAAGCTCGACACTGATAAAAGTCCAAAACAAGCATTCAACGCTTACCCCAAACACTCCAAACGATAGACTATGATTCCGCAAGAGTAGGGACACACCCCTCTCTAATCACTGCTGCAAAAATGTAAATTCAACGTCAATAGAAAGAAACCACACAGCTCTAAACGAATTAAACAAAAAGACTACCAATACGAACGAAGTAACACTTACCAACGTACGGAAATCGCAAGTAGAGAACATTAATCAGAAACAAAAAGATGATGGCGATTGGAAAAAAAAACAACAGAGAGGAAGAAAAGGAAGGAAACGAAAAAGCACGTCAGAATTTCCAAGAGAGACCAAAATTTTGAAAAGAACAGAAACAAAATTGATTAAGAGATAATCAGGGAAATAACTATTCTGATCACAATCCCTAAATTTCCTCCCACTACCCCACTACTCAGAATTCCATCACAACCGAAATTCTATCACAAAGCTGAGCAAAAATAATACCCATGCTCGCGCAGCGATTCAAGCACAGGACCTTCAGCAAACCAACACTCAACTTAACCACCAGACCAGCAAGCCCATTTTAATATGGTTTTATAAATAACTTAATATATACCCACTGATCAAGTATAAAGCTTAAGTTAGAAAAATTCCAAAGTTTACCAAAGACAAAGCTTGAACTTAGAACCTCACACACACACCCAGAACACTTAACCACTAAAGCAGATACATATTTTGTGTCACATTTTAATAGAAACAAAAATAAAAATTTTGGGGCGTTACACTTCCTCACCTTTTGGATTGAAAGAAAAGAATGTAGCCTTTGGATCTAAATGGTATAAATTAAACCTCCATTTACTAAGCTATTGCTTACCAAAACTGTTATTCCTTCTTGCTGCTCTATTTTCTTTAGTCTTCACCTCAAATTTTCTGCATCTCCTTAACCCCAGACCTAACAATCTAGGTTTGTCCCATCCAATCATTGTAAAAGCTATGAAACACTTTTTTCGCTTTTATTTTAGATTTTCGAGTTTGATTTCATGTCTTTGATGATGCTTCAGTTTTATTGGGCTTTGTTTTTCATTTTGAGTTTGTTATTAAAATTAAAAAGAAACAATTGCTTTATTGGCATTATTATTGACTTTGGGTAAATGATTTGGTTTTTATGTTTTGAGTTTGCATGGATGTGATTCAGATTGGATCGAATAAGGCAAGAAGGTTAGTACTTTGGGTGTAATTTATGTGCCTTAAATCTTATCCTAAGACAAATACATGGAGCAGGATATAGATTGTTGTACTTGGGATGGGATCACTTAGAAATTCTAAGTGCTTGGTATGTTTCACTTGTGCTAAATTTTGAAGTATTTGATATGTTCTGAGAGCATTCGAGTATTATTGTTCAAAAAATTGAAAAAGGAATGTCTCCATCGATTGTCCTTAGCAAAATGTATGATTGTAATTTATGTGAAAGTTGTTTGTGTTCCACTTCATGTTTGCTTTTAATTTTATTTAATTTGAACAAATATATTCAATTCAAATTCTGTCTTACTTGACTCAATTCGAAAAAATTGAAGTATACCACACTATGAACATTAGGAGTGAATAGATCCATAAACGAATTTAGGACCTATTCTAGTTGTGGCAAATCTCACCTTCACTTGAAAAATTAGCGGCACTTGAATCATTCGATCCTTCATCAAACAAGCTTCAAGAAAGAATTCTAATGCAATTAACCAACTTGACATCATAAACGAATTTATGACCTATTCTAGTTGTGGCATATCCCACCTTCACTTGAAAAATTGGCGGCACTTGAATCATTGGACCTCTCATTAAACAAGCTTCAAGGAAGAATCCAATGCAATTAACCCACTTGACATTTCTCGAAGCATTGAATCTTTCTCATAACAATCTTGAAGGGCCTATACGGTTAACTAATCACTTTGATACTTTCTCAAATGATTCCTTCGCCGGCAACTCCAGGCTATGTGGATTCCCATTGTCAATGACATGTGGCAATGACCAGGAACCAAAGTCACCTCAATCAACAGTTGCTAATGAATCTGAAATAGCACTTATTTGGAAAATTGCAGTAATGGGTTATGAAAGTGGATTAGTGTTAGGATTGACCATGGGATACATAGTTTTCATAACTGGGAGACCTCGTGGCTAGTGAAAATGATCAAGTGAAACCCAGAAAAAAGAATGAGAAGGAGGGTCCATCGAAATGGAAGGAGGAAGAATTAGCAATGGTTTCATAATATTTTACGTGTATTCTAGTTATAAGCAAAATTTCATGCATGATTTTCAATAATAAAAAATTAGACATATCATGTTTCTCCATAATAATATAAAATTGGATTATTTTAATTATTACAGGAAATATATATTCATTCCAAAGCCATAGAATCTCGATTACAAATAAAATTGAATTATTTTAATTATTATTTCTAAAAAACCACTTGAGACTCTTGTTGGGTAATAGTATGAAGTAGCCTATTGTCATCTTTTAATATAGTAATATAAAATTGGGATTGTAATTATTCTTTAAGACATATAATAATAATCGTTGTTATAATGGTATTAAGAGTTTTATTTGTCCTTAATAATAAATTCACTGCCTTTAAATATTCTATAAATACAAATCATTAGGTCTAAACAAACTCATTTTTATATTAAAATATATTAGAAATCTTAATTTTTAAACACCGACAAAATAATGATATATTATGAATTTTTAAAATATAAAATTACTATTATACATTTATTTATATTTAATATATTCTCTAATCCCTGAAATTAAATAAATCCCATTTTCTTCTTCCTTTATAGGACACCGTTTCCCGTGCAACTCTCTCTCTCCATTTAAAAACAGTATATAGCACATAGCAGTAGCCAATCACATATATAACCATAAGCACAATTTTTTATTTTCTTTTTAAAAAATATATTTTCTAATTCAATTTAATTAATATATTCTCTAATTCAACTTAATTTTAGTTAAAAAATTAAAAACAAATAATTCAAATTATTAAATGTATTGGAAAAGAAGCCATTAGTAGCCTTGTGTTACAACACTGCAGAATATGGTGCTTGGAATCTTGATCTCTTTTGGCTTTGGATACCAGAGGAGGTGGTAAGGAGGATTGTAGGGATCCCTCCACCTCACTCAACAACAGGAGTTGATAGGATTATCTGGGGTGGTACTTTGACAGGTTCCTTTTCTGTCAAAAGTGCCTATGGGAAACTTCGGGAAAGTTCTTGGAGTTCGAAAGCAGTAGTGTGGCAGATTCCATGGAAATTTCAAGGACCTCAATGGGTTAGATTCTTTATTTGGCTTGCTTTCAAGCAACAATTGCTTACTAATATGGAGAGAGTTTGTCGAGGTCTTGGACACAATATGACCTGTAAGGTTTGTGGGCATATTTTCGAGGATGTGTTGCATGCCATTAGAGATTTCCCCGCAACGAGAAATATTTGGAATCATTTAATTCCTGTTGAATGGCAATATCGGTTTTATTCTAGTAATTTGCAGGAATGACTTATATCAAACTTGCAAACTTGTCTTGACAATTTCTTGGGTGATGCTGATTGGCAATGCCTTTTTGGGATTATCACTTGGCACATTTGGAAGAATCGAAATCTCTTCATTTTTCAAGGTACATTCTGGAGTAGTAGTGACATTATTAAGGTTTCTTATAGTTGGGCTAAACAGTATATCTCGTCAGGTAGAGGTCCTGCGAAAAATGATTCATTGTTCAAATTTAGCAGAGAATTGGGTTTGTTTGAATGTTGATGGATCAATCAGTATGAAGCTAGCTTTGCTGCAGTAGGGGGAATTACGCGTGATCGTAATGGAAAGTGGATTCTTGGGTTTAAAAGTACTTGGGGAACTACTTAGTTCTTAATGCTGAATTGTGGGGCATCTTGGATGGGTTAATCCTTTTAATTGATCAGGGCTACAATAATGTGTTAATCTAAACGGATAGTATTGAGGCGGCTAAGGCCATTTAGGAGAGCCCTTCAAATTATTCCAATTCTGCTTTGATTAAGAGAATTCATCAATTGCTTTCACGGATTGGTCATTGGAGTATTTGGCACATACCTAGAGAATATAATCAAGATGCTGATAGCCTGGTAAATTTGGTACATAAGAGAAGTCATGGTTTGTGATTGTTCGAGGTTTCCCTGTTGGGGGGAAGGGTTTAGTTCATGTAGCTAGTCTATTTATTTTCTTTGTCACAAAAAAAAATCCCTTTTAAGTTTTTAGGTAATAAAAAATCAACTAATCATATTTTTTTAAACAAGAACATAGAATAAATATTTATTGAAAAATAAAATCAATCCTATCAATTAGAGGGGATCACATTGATTTTGAATAAACTCAATTTATTACAAGTTATTTTTGAATAGAGGTTTTTAAATACTTATGAGACTTATCATGCACAATTATATTATATGTGTAGGTCTTTGAATCTTATCATGCGTGATTGTCATTGTGAGTTTTAGTCTAATTACTCCACTTTGTTGACTTTAATTTGGACTCTACCAATTCTTAGTTCGTTTGTATTGTAACAGTTTGATTCTACATTGGGATTACTCAAACAGTTCGTTTGTAAAAATTGATACTTAGGGTCCATTTGTTTGTATGGTTTCCATTTTTTTACTATGCTTGTTTGGTGAGAAATGAATTACCAAAGGAAATCATTCTCCAAAAAAAGGGTAAAATCAATGTTTTTTTAAGAAAAAATATCTTACCAAATTTTTTTTTCGTAAGACATTTTCCAAATTGATAAAGCTCTGTTCATTGTCTTTACTATTGCAGAAACAAAAAGGGGAAGCTTTCAGAGCAAAAAAGGGAAAGCTCTTTTCACTGTCGAAGAAAACAATCCCTTATATTCCAATTTTATATTTTTTTACGATTTAGTCCTTGAAATCTAAATTTTTACTATTCTACAATTTGATTCCTCAAAAACAGATTTTCTTATTCTACAGTCCTAAACCTCGTTCTGTACAATTTTGCAAAATAGTTCTTTTTCTAAAATTTTCTAATTTTCTAATTTAGTTCTTACAACTAAAATTGTCAAAATTTCAAAACATTAGTCCTTGATTTTTGAACAGTTAAACTTTCATATTCTATTTCTCAAAATTGTAAATTCTCAAATAATGTAAGTTAGTCTTAAAACTCAATTTTTGAAATCTTTACAATTTAGACCCTATAGTTTCAAATTTTACTATTTTATGCTCAACTTTCCAAATGTTCATATTTCATAATCATATAACTTAATTACTACATCAATGTTCCAGATTTTACTACTCAAACACATAGAATTCAATTTTTTTTCAAAATTTAAAATGTGGTCCTTACTTTAATTTTTATCAAATTAAATCATTTTTCAACTTACTCATCCAAATAATATTCAAAATAAATATTTACCACTTTCAGCTTAATTAAACATAAATTTATAGATATAAATTTATATTCCCTAATGTACGAAATTAACAATTTAGCTTAATTAAGTAAATGAAGATTAATTAAAATTAAAATATGATTAATTAAAATATAAATAAGCTTTATGAAATAAACTCAATTAAACAATGAAAAGATAATAAAATCTCAAATGTAGTGTAACGCTTTAACTTTCTTATTTTTGTTTTGTGGGTATTTGATACAAGTGTGTATCTGTTTCAGTGGTTAAGTGTTTTGGGTGCGTGTGAAAGGTCTTGGGTTCAAGTCTGATCTTGGTTAATTTTTTTTATTTTTGGATCAAGCCTTATTCTTTTTCAGTGGGTTTATATTAAATTATTTGTAAATTCATATTAGAATGAGCTTGCTGGTTCAAGTGGTGGTAAAGGAGTTAGTGTGTCGGAGGTTTTGAGTTCAAATCCCTATGTGAGCAAGGGTGCTATTTTTGCTCAGCTTTGGGATAGAGTTTCGATTGTGTTGGAATTCTAAGTAGTAGGTGGTTGTGATTGAGGATGTAGTGGGATGTGGGAGTTATCTGATATTTTTTCTTTTTGCTAAAATTTCCTCTCTCCTCTAGAGAAATTTGACGTCAATTTATGTTGTTTTTCCCCTTTCTGACTTTTTATTCTTCTTTTCGGAATCATTGTTTTGTTCTTCTTCTTTGGCTCTGTTGGTGATTCTATCTTTCAATTGTGCCATTGGTTGTTGGGCTCTCTAATCGGTTGGGTGGGTAAGGCGTCGTTTCCTTTAACATTTGATTTGAGATTTTAGCGATGACAATATGTAGCGATTGATTGGTGGTAATTCGTGTTTAGAATCATATCGAGGAGCAAGAAATTTCACTCTAGCAGTTTAGTGCACGTTGGAAGTGGTTTATCATCGACGATAAGTCAATTTTGTGTTGACTTTTGTTATCGAATTGTTAGTCAATCTGCTAAATCACTGTTGGATACTTTGATTTTAGGCTTCGAAAGGTTCGGGATAGTTTTCGCATGAAATCGACACCAGGTGTGTTCCCAAAACGTGAAAAACTGCACTGTCGACACCACACGGATGTGTGGTCGCCGTGTGGTCAACGAAGGTATGGCCGTGCGCAGCACACGGCCGTGTGGATTACTGGGCCAGGTAGTGTGGGCCATACAGGCAAGGCCAAACTGGGCGTGTGGGCATGTCACACGGGAGTGTGGATTATTGGGCCAGGTCGTGTGGGCCACATGGACATGTGGACCCACACGGGCATGTCACATGGGCATGTGAGCCCATTTTTCTGAAATTTTCCCTAAGGTCACACGAGTCCCTCCAATTGACTGTGGTCCTACTGTAGGGTCGGTAAGGGCTAACTAAACCTTAGTTTGTATGCTATGATATTTTGATAGACTGATATGAGTATTGTACTAAATGTATGCCTGTCTGTACTGTTATCTGTATATAAGCATGATGATCATGTTTAATCTGTTATACTATATCTGATAATTCTGTATCTTTGACTGGGGTGGGATTTGTATACATATGGAGGAAGTGTTCTGTACGGAGGATGTCGCTAGGGGTGAGCAGAACTCGATTCGACTCGAAAAAATCGAAAAAAATTTAAATTTTGAGTTAAACGAATCGAGTTATTCGAGTCAACTCGATTTTTTTCGAAATTCGAGTTCGAATCGAGTTGAGTTTTTGAATTCGAATAACTCGAATAATTAGAATATCAAACTATAATATTTTACATTTTTGCCCCAAACTCCCAAACCTTTTTATTTTTCCCTTAAAACTTTTACTCCTTCCCACTTTCCCCCAAAAGCTTTTACTCCACCCCTATCCCAACCCCCCCATCTACCCAAAATCAATTTCCCACCAAAATTTTACAATCCCATTTACTTTTCCTCAAAATTTTACTCCCAAAAACCCTCAAAACATTTTATTTTCCCCTCAAATTTTTACTCCCTCCCACTTTCTCCCTAAAACTTTTACTTCCTTCCCATTCAACCCCCCATCTACCCCAAACCGATCCCTCCTAATTTTTTTTTAATATTTTCCCTCCAAAATTTAACTCCCCCTATTTACTTTCCCTCAAACTTTTACTCTCCAAAACTTTTTATTTTCCCCCTAAACTTTTACTTCTCACCTTTTACTCCAAATAAAAAATCAAAATTATCCAAAAAAATCCCTAAACATAAATAGTAATAATTTTATTTATATCTACTATTTATATTATTAAATTAAATTTCACATTTTATATTATTTATATTATTGAATTGTTTAGTCATATTGAATATTTATATTAAAATTAAATTATTAATGATGCCATAAAATATTCGTGTTAAAATTTTATATTAGTATCAATTTCACATTTTATCTTTAAAATAACTTTTATTAAAAAAATCAAATTTTTACATTTCATATATTTTTTAATTCCAAAAACATAGTGACAAAAATATGAAGATAATTGAAACAACTAAGTAAGCAAAGAAGCTAACCCATATATAAAATATTAGTAAATAAATTATGAGGTGATGAAAGTTAATAAAAAATTTAATTACGGTGGACAAATTTTATTACGATGGGTGACAGTGGTTACATGGGCCCAAAATTATTTTTTAAAATTTAACTCGAACAAATATATTTGATTCGATTCAATTCGAATTCCATCTCACTCGACTCAATTCAAGAAAAATTTAAATCAAATTAGGATGATAAAATATGATTCGTCAACTCAATTAACTCGAAATTTTTTCATTCGATTCGATTCGATTCGATCGAAGCTCACCCCTAGATGTCGCCTATATTCTGGCAGCTTGGCTGCGTATTATCTGATATGTGTCTTAATGGCACGAAATGGTGTGTAAGGATGGGTGAGTGTTTTTAACCCCACATGGTGTGATGGGATGGACGGAATTGGTGTGTAGAAGATGGGGATAGGACTTTGGCATATCTACTATTTGAATATGAATCTACTATCTGAATCTGAATATGATATTTAAATCTGAATCTGAAACTGAGTCTGTATCTGCTTCTGATTTTGTATATGATGTTGTATGTTTGCATGCTTAATTCTGTTGGGTTACACACTGAGTTTACATAAACTCACATCTGTCTGTCTGTTTTGTCAGGTAATCTACAGGCTTAGGCGGATCGGTGCGGCAGAGACTCAGCGGTGACCACTCGTTTGTAAACTATTTAAAGTCATTAACTTATGGTTTAATTACGATTTTTGTTTTATTCTGAGAGTTTGTAATTTTTGGGACTCTCCAGACTTTATGATTTTTCACTGTTTATCTTTGGTTTGTTGTTTTTCTTCTGCATGCTTGATAAAACTGTTTTATGAAATTGACGGTTTTTATGCAAATAAAAGGTTTTTCTGAAAATATGAACTGGGTTTTTGAAATAGAATGGTTTTCGAAAGCTTCCACTCTAAAATCACGTTTAAAGGCAAAATAAGTAATTGAACAACATTTTGACACTGGATACAAGCAAGTAAGAGTTGGAAGGAAAAATTAATGGTTTTTATCATTTGAAACTTGTTTTAAAACCCATTCCTTGTAACACCTTCGGATTTGGCCATAACGTTTAGGTCAGGTTTAGGGTATTATGTGTAGGTTTGTTTCACTAAAAGTAGTTTTTATGAAATATTTCAATAAATTTGTCAAATAACATAAAATATTTCACACAGATTTATCGAAACACAAAAAAAATTAACTTTTTCAGAAAAGCAAGTCATTTTTCAGAAATCAATTTTTGAAAGTCATTTTTAATTAAACAAACGGGGCCTTATAATATTTAAGACATATATTTATATTTATACTTTAATTTTACTGTACTTATTACACTTTAAACAAATTCATTTATTTACATTCGAAGCTATCAATTTGAAAAACATTGAGTTAAAAGTTTTTTTTGGGAATAAGTAAAAATATTTTAAAATTAAGTTATTTTTAGTTTGTCTGTCCCTACATAAAATTCATCTTATTAATTTCTTATTCTAAATAAAAAAAAGTGAAATTTTAAGGGCATTTTTTCAAATAAATTACAAGAATAATTATCTAATTATAACATTCTTTCTATTTTGGTTTAATTATTTAATTTTTTAGCATTAAATATTTTAGTCATTTCCCCATTAGTTATCATTAGATGAGTGATGAAAAAGTAGTGTGAGATTTTTTTTGTCGGCCTAATAATTAATTTAGCTCTTTAATATTTACATATTTTATCAATTTCATCTCAAATCTAAAAATCAATCAACAAATTTATATAAAAAAACAACTAAACCCTCTCTCACTCTTAGCAATGCACACTACTCCACCCTTTCGTCAACCGCGGTTACATGACCAATCACCATTTGGATCTAAGGTTTTTGAGAGCTCCATCTATTTTTTTTATCGGGTAAACTTAAGTTTTTATTTTAGTTACTTAAATATGAAAAGTAATAATTTGATTACCCACGCTTTCAACATTAGATTTTTGGTCACTCATATGTAGGACAATATGGCATTCTTTTAATTGGCATAATAATATTAACTTTAACTTTTATATATTATGCCAATTTGATCATAATTCTAAAAGATTTAGTATTCGTCAATTTGATATTGATTCTAAAGAATCCAATATATATATAAATACATAAAAATTTCAAAAAAAAAGTATAAATAATTTAAAAAGAGATCAATATCAAAACTATACATGAGCTTTGGTCTAATGTGTAATGTTATATATTTAGCACTATTTTACGTTGATCTGTTGCATACAAAAACAATTATATTAATCCAATATGACAATAAATGTATGTATTCATTTTTTTAAATATGTACAAATGAATCAAAATCAAAGTTTTATGTATACATATGAACTGCAATTCAGTTTTTATGTATATAATTGTATCAACTCAAAGTTCATATGTCAAATTGCATATTGAACTAAATTCCGTATTTATCCCGTTCAAAAATACATAAAAGTATAAAAAAAATTGATTTTTTTTGTATGAATGATGTATAATTTTTATGTAATGGTTATTATTGATAGTGGTGAACCTAATTCATCCCTGTCGGTGCATCTGCTTCTATCAATTGTTTGTACAAACCTAGACATGATTCTGCAATTTGTTTTGGTTTTTGAATTGGTCCTTTTGTAACTGTGTTTTGCAAGTTCTATTTTTATTATTATGCAAATTTATTCCATTGGCATCCCAAATAAACATTGTGGAAACACAAATTGGTGAAAATAGTGTTAATAAAATTAAATATTTGAATTAAATATTTAATTGGTGAAAATGGTGTTCATAAAAATGTAGTGACTAAATCGAAAAAATAAAATTTATAAGAGGATGAAAGTTGTTGTTTACCCTTAAGTATTTCTAAGTTGTACCGAAACAAAAAGGAAATTAAAAGGGTGCTCGATGTAGGGCCCCGTTTTATCCAGTGTTCCGACGTGGCAAGATCACAACCATCAACTTAACTTGCTATACCCAAGTCGAACCATCGATCTCTTTTCAAAGATAAGAAAACAGAGTCAACAAAAACAGAGAGCACTTCCGCCTAAACTCGCAAAATCTGTCCCAAATTCTTCCCGAAAACAATAGTTAAAAAGAAAAATGAACTTCTCTTCACTAACAAGGTCAAAATCCTATTTCAATACGGAAAAGAAATGGATTTCAACTGTTTAGATTCTTTTTCCTAATTCTTTTTTCTTCTGTACTGTTTGAAATGCAGTGCTTGCAGTTCCTTGGGTGTTAAATCATCAAGCTTGATAGTGCAGTTGGGTTTTCACACTGCTGAAAATTACAAGTTCCCTGGAGCTTTTGTTTCATCCCCCAAAAGAACAAAAATTAAGAAGTTTTCTATAGCTTGCGCTTCTACTGGTATAGTTCATTGCTCCATCTCTTTGTTTTTCTTTTCCCCCTTTTAGTTTGGTTGTCTGGGTTTCTTATGTTTGGGGATTGATTTAAAATGGGTTGTCATCTGTTTATTCATTGCATTGGTTTTATTAGAATATTTTGGGTGTTAAGTGAATATTATAAAGGTAGTAATAAGGAGAATTTTGATTTAGTCTTGAATGCATTCTGTGAGAAGCTAGAATTGGCACCTT
The DNA here is from genome assembly GCA_025698465.1 of Gossypium longicalyx. Lineage (NCBI taxonomy): Eukaryota > Viridiplantae > Streptophyta > Magnoliopsida > Malvales > Malvaceae > Gossypium > Gossypium longicalyx. Next base: position 8,884,283 of record CM046999.1, on the reverse strand, counting down.
ATGGTGGAAATGTGGTCAAGGTTCTATTTGGATAATGAAGACTGTTTGTTCTGAATATGCCAACATGGTTGAAGCATGGATGGGGAATTGGTACGCCTTCGTTTAGGATCTAAAAGTTACCTCTTGAGCTTTAATATCTAATTTTATTAAGGTGATGTTTTGAACTTTTTTATTTTTTGAAGAGATGATAATATGATGAATGTTCTTAGTTCTAAAAGCTGTGAAATTTTGTGTAACCTGTATGAATTTGACTATTATTTCTCCTTGCTAGTGGAAAAGGAATTTTGTTATTGATGTTGGTATGCTAGTGATGGCAACAACATTCTTGTCTTTGGCCTTCAGAGGTATTTTAAACTTATGTTCCTTATCTCCATTCATCTTTTATTTAGATCCTTTGTTGGTTAAGGCTGCGAGAGGAGATCCTGTAAGTCGGCCTCCTGCATGGATGATGCGGCAGGCAGGAAGGTATATGGCTGTTTACAGAAAGCTTGCCGAGAAACACCCATCCTTCAGAGAGAGGTCAGAGACAACTGATCTCATTGTGGAAATTTCTCTGCAGCCTTGGGAAGCTTTCCGTCCTGATGGAGTGATAATTTTCTCCGATATACTTACTCCACTGCCTGCATTCGGAGTCCCATTTGACATTGAAGAAGTAAGGGGACCCGTTATTCAGTCACCAATTCGCTCTGAGGACGATTTGAAGGCGTTGCATTCAATTGACTTGGAAAAGCTACATTTTGTTGGAGAATCACTTAAGATTTTGCGCCAGGAGGTGATTCTCCTTTTTCATGCGTTATAGCTAGAGTACTGATTAATATAATTGGCATTTTTTTATTGTACCTTCTTTTTTATGTAGGTTGGAGGTCATGCAGCGGTACTAGGTTTTGTTGGAGCACCTTGGACGATTGCCACATATATAGTAGAGGGAGGTACAACTCGAACTTATACAACCATAAAGAGTATGTGCCACACAGCACCGAATTTATTGAGGACACTTCTTTCTCATTTAACAAAGGCCATATCCGAATACATTATTTACCAAGTGGAGTCTGGAGCACATTGCATACAAATATTTGATTCTTGGGGTGGGCAACTACCACCTGACATGTGGGAGCAATGGTCAAAGCCTTACATAACTGAGGTAAATTGGAACTTACGGCAGATCTCGTTACTTCTGTCATGAAAATAATGAAACTATGCATACTTTTGTCTTCAATAGGTAATTGTCTCTTCCATCACCAGTTACTACATGCAATCAACTCCTATTTGGTGGTTTGAGAAAATTTGTCTCAGATAATATGTTGTTATACCTTTTAATTTGACCCTTGTACTCATTTATTGGGTTCCTTCAATTGCAGATTGTGAGTGTAGTACGAAATAAATGCCCTAAAACACCTCTTGTTCTCTACATTAACGGTAACGGTGGCCTTCTTGAACGCATGAAAGGAACTGGGGTTGATGTGATTGGACTTGACTGGACAGTGGATATGGCTGATGCAAGGAAGCGTTTGGGTAGCGATATCAGTGTGCAGGGAAATGTCGACCCTGCTTACTTGTTTTCTCCACTTTCTGCAGTGACAAAAGAAATTCAAAGGTTTGTCATTTCAAACTGTGTTTGATTTTCATTATGGCCGATGTAAGAAAATCATCCCCATCCGTTCAGTGTTTAAACTAGTGCAATCTATTTTTCAGGGTCGTTAAGTGTGCAGGACCACGCGGTCACATTCTTAACTTGGGTCATGGAGTTCTAGTCGGGACACCTGAAGAAGCTGTTGCACATTTCTTTGACGTCTCAAAAAGCTTGAACTATGACGGTTCATCCCAAAATCATTCGATGGAGGAATCTAAATTGTTAGTTTGAGAACATTATGGTTAAGCAAAATCCTTTGATATTTTTCTATGAATTGACTAAGCTGATATCTTATCCTCGCATCACGATCTCACGATCTCCAATCAACTTCCATTTTTTAAAAGGGGCTGATTGGGGTATCCTTCTTGTACATGCATGTGGATAAGCCGGTAGGTATTTCTGTTGTGCCAGTACTAAATGTTGGGGATGAATATATATCCTGATTTTTGTTATGTACATGAAGTCCGAGTATTTATTCGAGTTTTTCCCCCGTTAACCTGGTTGGGAGAGGATATGATTGGAAGAGATGTTCGAGAGCTTCAAAGTGACGAGCAGAAACTTGGATATAAGGATCACAACCAGGTATTTATAGATGTAGTGCAATCATTTCACTCAATGGTAGATTTTCCCCATTCATACATTACCTGAATGTAGGTATGTTATATGGTCTTGGGTGGGTATGCCTCTAACATGAGTGTATTTATTTATTCATGTTCTTTTAACTCGCATTCATGCATGCGGGTGTTAAGATACAAAGTGAGTAGCCCTTAGAACTCTAGATTGTTGAAGGAATTATAATTGAAATAAATACATATTTCATTTTTAGATTTTTTTTTAATAAACTTTTAGATGTTTTTAAAAAATATTATCTTTTAGCTTATTTTCCTTCAAATTTTATCATTGATCGTATGATTTGAACAAAAAGATATTATTAGCTATTGAACATTAGAGATTATTTTATTAAAAGAGAATCCATTTTATTAAAAGAGATTATTTGAACATTAGTTATCATTTTTATATATAAATTCATTTTATTTTCATTTTTTTTTACAAATTTCTATTTTATTTGTTTATTTCAAGTTTTTACATAATATCTATTTCAAACTCTTATACATGTTATTTATTTTAAATGTTCTTGTTTATTTTGAACTTTTCTTCATGTGATTTATTTTGTTTCTTTTATATATATATATATATACACATTACTTATTTTAGATTTTGTCATATATTATCTTTTTAAATCATTTTCTATATTATTGATTTTCAGATTCTTTTCTCACATTATTATTTTAAGCTTATTTATTATCATTTTCAAATTGTTTTTACATTCTATTTTGATTTGCTTTGTATTTTTAATTTGTTATGTATGTTTTTTAATTCATTTGTCGTTGATTATCATGTTAGTTTGTAAATAATGTATATTATGTGACCATCACAAATTGTTTTATTGGTACATTCAATCTTGTTTACATGACAATTTCATTCGCATATCATAGATTCAAAGTAAAAAATACACCTCTTTTAAGCAAAACACTTGATATTATTATTCAAAAGTTTTTCGAAAATAATGCAATATTTCGTGTTTGGAAATTCGAGAAATCGTGTTCTAACTTGCTGGGTCTCGATTTATCGTTTGATCAAATAACCGAATATCCTCTTAAAATTTCAATGTATGAACTTTGGAAATCGTTAGGTGATCTTGGAATTGAGGGTTTGAAATGTCGTATCTTAACATGCTGGATATTATATTTTATTTTTTCGAAACAAGAGAATCTTGATATCCAATTCGAGTTATTCAAATATTTTTTTAAAAGGAATTGCATTTCAAAATCTTTTCAAATTTTCAACATTAGGATATTAATTAATCAATTTGGTACCAATTTTAGGCGTTATGAGGGTGCTAATCCTTCCTTGTACGTAATCGACTCCTGAACCCGTTGTCTTGAATTTTATAGGCCAAAATCGATGTTTCAATAAAACAAAATATTTTACAAGGTGATTCGATCACACTTAAACAAAAAGGATTGGTGGCGACTTCACATTTTATTTTAAAGTCGATCCCCGTTTTTCAAAATAAAAAATGATTTTGACAGCTTGGCGACTCCACTAGGGATCAATAAGAGAGTCAAGCCGTAAAATTGATTATTTTCTGTCATTTTGTCAAAAATTGAAAATTTGATTTGAAAAATCATGATTTTTTTGGTGCATTTTTTTGTGAACTTTAAGATTGCTGTGGTAGAATACTCTTGCAATACATTACATGACCGCTGTGGTTACACTTTTTAAGTGGGAGTGAGAAATTATGCCTTCGTGAGGTTTTCACCTCCGCATAGGCTAGTGGACTGCTTCTGGGAAACATCCGTACTTATGTCTTCGTGAGTTTTTCATCTCCGCATGGCCATAGGGGTTTGTATTCCCCTGAATTGAACTCAATCCATATGAGCCTATAATGGGTGAAGATTGAGGAATCTGCTGGTTCAAGTACCATTTCTTTAGAACTAAACTGCATAAAGTGATCCCTAAGAGTCCACCCTAGGTAGAGCTATGCCGAACCTTAGCGATTACCTAGATAGGTGTTTGATTATTTGTTGTTTTGAATTTTATCATTTGTATATGATACTGACTTGTTGTGTTTTGTTTTGGCTGTGATTGCATGACATTACATATTTAAAGAGGTGTCGATTCGTGTTCGGTTACTAAGTTTGAAGGCTTGCCATGGAAAACGAATTTCTTGATAAAATGGAGGATAACGCGGCTGTCCGGGCATAGTCAGAGACATTGCAATTGGAGAAAATGATAACGCAGCTGTCCGGGTATGGTCAGAGACATTGCAACTGGAGAAAGGGGACAGTCTAGCTGAGGGGTAAACATCGGAGTTGTGGGATTACACTTGTATCAGTGTGACACAAAATGAGCTTAAGGAATTGAGAGGTATATGAACCCATTGGGATGATGAGGCTAAGCAGTTATTCTACCATAATTATGGCGATCTATCCTACCTGCTCGACATCAAGGTAGACAAGCATTTGTTTTGAGCTATGACTCAGTTTTGGAACCCTACTTATAGCTGTTTCACTTTCGGGAAGGTGGACTTGGTGCCCACGATGGAAGAATATACCATCTTGCTTCGCTGTCCAAAGATCCAAGTTCGCAAAGCTTATTCTAGGGCCACTAATGTCCCAAATTTTGTGAAGAAGTTAACGAATATTACAGAGATGAGTGAACAGTGGGTCATAGCTCGAATTCAGCGAAAAGGGGATGGTAAATGCATTCATTGGGTGAGTTTGAGGGACCTGGTCCTAGCACATCTGGATATAAATAAGAAAGTTGACGTCTTCGCCTTGAGTATTTATAGTTTGGTAATCTTCCCTAAAGCTTTAAGGCATACAAATGAAACGGTCATTGATTTATTTGATCGACTTGATAAAAGGGTCACACCTGTACCTGCAATTCTAGCTGAGACATTCAGATCTTTGAACATGTGTCTAAGGGTAGGTGAAGGCAGATTTATTGGATGAGCGAAACTATTATTAGTATGGTTTCATGGTCATTTTTTGAAGGTGGACAAAGTCTCTTACCGAGTCTTTTCTGAGAGTTATTCCTCATTAAAAGAGGAAGCAGCTACGCAAAGGAGGGACGACATATTAGAGGAAAGGTGGATGGCAATTCTTCAAAATCTTAAAGAGGAGGATGTTGAATGGAGAGCCTTTTGGATGGTCCTTGATGATATCCTTTATCGGTGTGGAAGCTTTGATTGGGTACCTTTGCTTGGAATTTGGAGAGCCATTGGATATGCCCTGTTGCTAATATTAAGGTAGTACAAATCAAGAAAGTTTATACCGGCGACGCATGGGCTAGCTCAATGTGAGTTCTCATATAAGGGGGACAATTATAAGAAAATGGTTCGAGAGATTTCTGATGCTTGGAAGCAGACTCGTTGGATGAAGAGATTGGCTGTTGGTTTAATGACAACTCCTGAATACAACAGATGGTTTAGTAAAAGGATTAATGATAATATTTCTAGGCTGAGTTTAGAGGGCATTCAATCAATGGAAGAATACTTGCAAGTAGTCCCATCAGAGTTAGAGATTATAAGGCAAGACTTCGAAAGGAAGAATTTAGAGCTCAGTAAAAAGATAGAACAACTAGAAGAGAAAAAGATGCATCTGAGACTAGACGTTGATGTTTAGAAATTAGAGACTGAGAAATTAAGAAAAGGAAAGAATAAAGCCGATGAGGATCTGGATAGTTTAAAGATAGATTACAAGAAGTTACGACTATCAATAAGAACTGTTGGGTTGGGAAAAACTTCAGAGCAGTGGCGTCAAGAGATTCGAGAGGAAAAAATCAAAGCTGATTGGTGGGAAAGGAAATTTCAAGAGGCTCAAATAAGAAATGAGGCCTTAGAGAAGAGTTTGTCAGAAGCACAAGATGAGAAGATCGGGTTGAAGGCTAGAATAGCCGAACTAGAAAAATCGCTTCATCAGCATCGTAGTCGCAACTCTGTAATGGAGCTGAAGGCGAGCTTGGATAAGATTGAAGAATTGAAAATGAAGGTCTAGGAACTTGAGATTGCGCTAAAAAACAGTGAGCTCCGGATTGAGTTCGTTGAAGCAAGTAATGAGCGGTGTAATGAGCAACTTTATCGATCTCAGGGTTAAATTAGAGATAGAGACTATATTATAGGTGAGGCTGTGGCCTAGATTCGAGAGGTGGCTGATCACCTACAGACTTTAGCAGTTCAAGTAGATGTATTAAGTGTAAAATACGAGCTAGAATCAGACCGGGACAAGGAATTGGCTTGGTTGCTTAGGAAAGTAAAGTCTTTGAGCCTTAGGGCTAGGTTGTATTTGTAATCCATTTTTATGTAAAGAACTTTACTTTTTAATTAAGTTTTCTAAATTGAATTGAATCAGAATCGACGCATTTTTGCATTCATGTATCTGCATAACATTACATCATATGCATTAAAGTCCACTAAAAGATCCTAATTAATTAAAAATTATTTTAGTAATTTGGAATTCAACAAAAACCTATCAAGTACGCATCTTTACGGTACACGAAGAAAAACCAAAGCAATGGATAAAAGATTAGAAAGGTTGAAACAAATGCAAAAGGAGATGCAGGAATAGATGTAAGCACAGATGCAAGAGCAAATGGCTAAGATTCAGCAAGATAAGAGGGACTAAATGCTGGAGTTCCAAAGAAACATGATGACTCAATTAACCCAACTACTGACTGGGGAAATGGATAAAGGAAAAGGCCCCATGGATAATGTTGGGGAGAATAATGAGGACCCTCTATATCTTCCTGGTTTTACTCCAACACACGCATAGACACAACTTGAGGTATACCCGCAAAGACCATCCGTCACGATCAAACCTCAACAACTTCAAACTGGTGTTTCGGTAACAATGAACTTCCAAGCTGGATCAGGCTCTAACCTAGGAGATAATCCAGTTATTCCTACTATCCCCGATCTGGATGAGGTGGCAGAAAAGGAAAGGGCAAGAAATGAATTACCAAAACAGTTAGAAGAACGATGTAAATGGCTGGAGGAAAAAGTTAAGGTAATAGGAAATGCTGATACTCATCAGGGAATTGATGCTAAGGATTTAAGTTTGGTTCTGAATCTGGTGCTTCCTTACAAATTCAAAATGCCAGAATTCGAGAAGTATAACGGGACTAGTTACCCTGGAGCTCATATTACTATGTTCTGTAGAAGAATGATTGGGTATGTTAACAATGATCAACTGTTGATCCATTGCTTCCAGGACAATTTGGTGGGGGCAGCATCCAAATGGTACAATCAGCTGAGTCGTACCAGGATTAGTTCGTGGAAGGACCTAGCACAAGCATTTATGAAGTAGTACAACCATGTGACAGATATGACTCCTGATAGGATCACTCTGCAGAACATGGAGAAGAAATCGAATGAAAGCTTCAGACAATATGCACAGAAATGGAGGGAAGTGGCCATTCAGGTTCAACCGTCGCTCTTGGAAAAGGAAACCACAATGCTCTTTATTAACACTCTAAAGGCCATGTTCATCACCCACATACTGGGAAGTGCCACAAAAAGTTTTTCGGATATAGTGATGAATGGCGAAATGATCGAAAATGTCATAAGAAGTGGAAGGATAGAAGGAAGAGAAAATACCAAAAGGTCAACTCCGCGGAAGAAGGAAAATGAGGTGAATAATACAAACACATATAGCAAGGGTTATTCAAAATCAGTTACTGTAAGCCAACCAAGAGCGATGGCTGTTGGTCAGGGCTCATCAAGATAAGATTCTGGTGCAGAAAATATTCAAGAATACAAGAATGGGTTTATGATTGATGGTAGGAAAAAGAGCTTTACAGGGAAAAGGACTTGGAAGACACCTCCAAGGAAGAGTTAAAGCTCTAGTATTGATGGACAAGCATGATCGCTTTGGCTTAGGGTATAAGCCAGACGTGAGACAAAGAAGGGAAGAACTAGAAAAGAGATGAGAAAGAAGAAGGGCACATTTGAGTGGGGAGGAACTCAATTGAGAGCCAATGATATTCCCTCACATATCCAAAACTTTTGTATCGGGAGGGATTATTTATCCTGAATAAAGGAGACCAAAGGAAAAAAACATTGAAGAAATGGTGAGGAATATACATATCAATGCCATATCCAAAGAGACAACTAAAAGAGGGACCTTGTTGGATATCTGCCCTTATGAACCTGGGAGTGTTCTGAACAATTGGACTGCAGAAGAAATTCCTGTAGTTTTTAGAGCTTACTCAGAGTAATGTTCAAAACATACTTGTTGCTTTAAGCCTAGAGGCAATAATGATTTCTTTGTGAAATAGGCTCATGTTCAAGCATTATTATTTTAATGAAGTACATTTTTGCTATCATTTTGAACGAATATTCTTTCATTCTTTCCATCCAAATAATTATTGTAGATTCCTCCGTGCAAACAATTATTTCAGATTCTTTTAAATCATTCTTTCATTTCATTCATAATCATACTGTACAAGTAATCATTCTTAAATTTATTCGATTCTTTGTATATTCTTTTGTCCCTACAATAGGTTCCCACATATCAATAACATGAGTGACGCTGAAACTGACTCAAAATCTCCTTTTAAGCAAGACTTGTGTTTAGAGGGATCTCAGGACTTTGAAAATGACATAGACTATGGCTTATCCCCAGACTTGTTAAGGATGGTAGAACAAGAAGAAAAACAAATTCTACCTTATAAAGAGACAGCGGAGACTGTGACTTTAGAAGAAGGAAAGGTAGTAAAAATGGGAACGTGCATAACCGAAGAAACGAAGCAAGACCTTATTGAGTTACTGAAAGAATTCAAAGATGCCTTTACGTGGTCATACCAAGATATGCTTGGGTTAAGCACCGATATTGTAGTACATCGCCTTCCCATAAAAGAAGATTGCAAGCCAGTTTAATAGAAACTTTGGAGGATGAGGCTAAACATTGTGCTAAAAATAAAGGAGGAAGTCAAAAAGCAATTTGATGTCGGATTCTTGCAGGTGGTCAAATACTCGAAATGGGTAGCTAACATTGTGCCTGTTCCTAAGAAAGATGGAAAGGTACGAATGTGTGTGGATTATAGAAATTTAAATAAGGCTAGCCCAAATGATAACTTCTCCTTGCCTCACATTGATACTCTAGTGGATAATACGGCAGGCTACTCGTTATTTTTCTTTATGGATGGCTTCTTAGGATATAATCAGATAAAGATGTATCCTGAAGACATGCGAAAGACTACCTTCATAACCTTGCGAGGAACATTCTGTTACAAGGTGATGCCGTTTGGGTTGAAGAATGATGGAGTGACGTATCAAAGGGCCATAGTGACCTTATTCTATGATATGATGCACAAAGAGATAGAAATTTATGTCGACGATATAATCGCCAAATCCCGGAGCGAAAAGGAATACATCCAAGTTCTGAAAAAGTTTTTCTTGAGATTGAGAAAATTTCAACTAAAGCTCAATCCAACAAAATGTACTTTTGGAGCTAGATCGGGAAAACAGCTGAGCTTCATAGTCAGTAAGAGGGGAATTAAGATTGATTCAGACAAAGTTCGGGCTATACAAGAATTACCTCCACTGCATACTCAAAAAGAAGTTCGAGACTTCCTTGGAAGGCTAAATTACATTGCTCGATTTATTTCACAATTAACCGAGAAATGTGACCCTATATTTTATCTTCTTAAAAAACACAACCCAGGTGTATGGGATGATGAATGCCAGAAAGCTTTCGATAAGGTTAAAAAGTATCTATCAAGTCCCCCATTGCTATCACCTCCAAACCAAATAGGCTGTTAATACTGTATTTAACAGTGTTTAATAACTCTATGGGATGTGTGCTTGGTTAACATGATGAGTCAAGAAGGAAAGAAAATGCAATATATTACTTCAGTAAGAAATTTACTGAGTGTGAATTGTGATATTCGCCGATTGAGAAATTGTACTGCGCTTTAATCTAGACAACTCGGAGGTTGAGGCAATACATGTTGTATCATACGACTTGGCTAATCTCGAAATTGGACCCTCTAAAAATATGATGGTGTCAAATGCTTGCAAATTTTGCTTTCTAAATTTGACATAGTCTATGTGAGCCAAAAAGCCGTAAAAGGGAGCGTAGTAGCAGATTTTTTGGCCAGCAAAGCTCTAGAAGACTATGAGCCCTTGAATTTTGATTTTCCCAATGAAGAGCTAATGTATGTGGTAGTTGTTGAAGAGGACACTACAAAAGATCGTCTTTGGAAATTAAACTTTGACGGAGCCTCAAATGCTGTGGGTAATGGAATTGGGGCAGTCCTGGTATCCCCAAATGGAGATCATTATCCATTCACATGCAAATTGGACTTTTATTGCACAAATAATATGGCAGAGTATGATGTATGTATCATGGGACTCCGTGCAGCCATAGAACGCATGATTAAAGCGCTGGGGGTATATGGAGATTTCGCGCTAGTGATTTACCAACTTAGAGGTGAATGGGAGACAAGAGATTCCAATTTGATCAATTATCGAAGGTTAATTTTGGGGTTAATCAAGGATTTTGATGATATTACCTTCAATTATCTACCGTAGGACGAAAACCAGATGGCAGATACTTTGGCTTCTATGATCAAAGTGAGCAAACAAGAGAATGTAAAAACCATTCAGATGAGTATTTATGTAGCCCCATCTCATTGTTACAACATGGAGAAAGAATAGAGAGATTATCACCCTTGGTATCGAGATATATTACGGTATGTGAGAAATCATGAGTATCCTGACCAAGCAACGAAGAATGATAAAAGGACGTTGAGAAGACTAGCTTGTGATTATGTCTTAGATGGAGAGATCCTGTATAAAAGAAGAAAGGATCAGATACTATTGAGATGTGTGAACGCTGTTGAAGCTAAAAAAATCTTGAAAGAAGTTCACGAGGGTGTTTGTGGAACGCATGCTAATGGTTTCATAATGGCAAGACCAATTATGAGATTGGGATATTACTAGTCTACCACGGAGAGAGACTGCATCAATTATGCCAAGAGGTGTCACAAATGTCAAATTTATGGTGACAAAATTCATGTACCTCCTTTGCCTTTGGATGTTATGACTTCCCCACGGCCTTTCTCCATATGGGGCATGAATGCCATAAGCCCAATCTCGTCGAAAGCTTCGAACGCGCATCGGTTCATCTTTGTGGTCATCGACTATTTCACCAAGTGGGTAGAGGCTGCTTCATATGCCAACGTGACTAAGTCAGTAGTTGACAGATTTTTAAATAAGGAAATTATATGTCAATATGGAATGCCTAAGAGGATCATATCTGACAATGCATTAAATTTGAACAACAGCATGATAGTAGAGGTTTGCAGTCAGTTCAAGATCAGACACCATAATTCATTATGGTATAGCCCAAAGATGAATGGGGCAGTGGAAGAAGCCAATAAAAACATTAAGAAGATTATGGGGAAAATGGCTGAGACTTATAAGGATTGGCACAAGAAATTACCATTTACTCTCCTTGCTTATCGAATGTCTGTTAGGACCACTACCGAGGCAATACCTTTCTCTTTGGTCTACGAAATGGAAGCGGTTCTGCCTATCGAAGTGGAGATTCCTTCTCTCCAAGTTTTGTCGGAGGTGAAATTAGATAGAGTAGAATGGATCCAGTCTCGATACGATCAGTTGAATTTGATCGAAGAAAAGAGGCTAAGAGCTATCTGTCATGGTCAGATGTACCAAAAACGAATGACCAAGCATATGACAAAAAGGTTCACCCTAGAGAATTCCATGAGGGGGACCTGGTTTTGAGAAAGATCCTTCCCATACAGAAAGATTTTAAAGGGAAATGAATGCCAAATTGGGAAGGACCTTATGTGGTAAAGAAAGCCTTTTCTGAAGGAGCATTAATTCTAGCTGAGATGGATGGTAAAAACCTGCCCAACCCTGTGAATTCAGATTCCGTCAAGAAGTATTTCACCTAAAGGGGGAAAGATGCTAAAGTGAAAACCCGCAAATGGCACCTTGAGCCAAAGGGGATTTGAGTTGAAAACCCAAAAAGGGCGGCTCAAATTTTGATCAAAGAATGGAAAGGCGGTGATCTTGCTATACTTGAATTAACAAGAAAAAGGGTATGTGATATCTTGAGGCATTGACAAAGTACTTCTGATCTCCTAAACACATGTCAAACTCAAATTGGTTTTCAAGAAGTTCGTACAGAGAAACTCAGTTGGCGATATCAGGGGTACCTAGTCTTCATCTTATTCATATTAAATTAGCTATCTTTGAAATATTTTTCTTTTCAAGATATGCATTCCCAATAAATTTCCATTTTTATATTTGATAATTTATTCACTTCGAGCTATGCTCCAATTCAATTCCATTCTTATTCATTGCTATGATTTGTTGCAAGCATGTTGCATTGAAATAATGATTAATGAACTAATAATATTTTCACAACAGAAGTTTCGCATATCACTCTGAAAGCTCCTAAATAATACAAGAACTTGAAACAAGACTATTGTTTAGAACTTACCAATCCTAAGGGTTGGAAATATTTAAGTCCAAATTGAGATTATCTCTTCGAATTTTCAGTCAAAGATATTAGTTGAACAAAAAAAGTCAAGATATTGCATCAGTGATACACTCTCGACGAAAACGAGCAATGTCAACCCAAACATAAAATGGGGTCATTCTCGAGAAAAGAAAACTTATATTTTACGTTCATGCAAATATCAGGCATACACATCTGGTCATGACACTCGGAGAATGGTGTAACAGATCGAATTGATGGGGGAAAAGTAAGATCCTATACCCCTAAGTTGTAGTAGGAGGGTTTGAAAATAGGATAAACTCTATGTCTCGGAGGTACAGTGGTTACAGTAGGACAAACTAGTTAAGCAAAAGGTGATTGTTTTTACGAGTTTTCTGTCGAAAAATATTAGCTGAACAAGATGGCAGTGTAATACATCAGTAACAAAGCCCTGATGAACAATGAGTGATGACACCTTAAGCATTTTTAAAAAAAGGATCATTCCCATTTCTGCATTCATATATCATTCATAACACATCTAGTTAGGAGCATTTGATTCATTTCGATCATAGCATTCTAATCATTTGACATAAGCATAGGCATATAAAATTGAGTCTACAGGACATATCCCCTAGAGGACGGTGTAGTAACATCGGTGAATTCAGATTTTGTTCCCTGAAATAACAGTGGAGCAGATCAAAGACGGCAAATCTTATCTTCTCGAGGTAGCAGGGGAGCAGATTTTAGCCACTAGCCTTATCTCTCTGAGGTAGCAACGGAGTAGGCTGAAGATTGTAGTCTTATCTTCCTGATGTAGCAAGGGAGTAGACTGATGATTGTAGATTTTGTCTCCTCGAGGTAGCAGTGGGGTAGATCGAAGACGGCGAATCTTATCTTCCCGAAGTAACAGGGGAGCAGATTTTAGCCACCAGCCTTATCTCTCTGAGGTAGCAAGGGAGCAGGTTTAAAATTGTAGTCTTATCTTCCTGAGGGAGCAAGGGAGCAGACTGAAGATTGTAGATTTTATCTCCCTAAACAGTAGTGGAGCAGATTGAAGATGGCAAATCTTATCTTTCCGAAGTAGCAGGGGAGTAGATTTTAGCCACTAGCCTTATCTCCCTGAAGTAGCAAGGGAGCAGGCTAATGATTGTAGTCTTATCTTCCTGAAACAGCAGTGGAGTAGGCTGAAGATTGTAGATTTTATCTCCATGAGGTAGCAATGGAGCAAATCAAAGGCGGCAAATCTTATTCCCATGAGGTAGCAATGGAGCAGATTAAAACCACCAGCCTTATCTCTCTGAGGTAGCAAGGGAGAAGGCTGAAGATTGTAGTCTTATCTTCCTCAGGTAGCAAGAGAGCAGACTGATGATTGTAGATTTTGTCTCCTCGAGATAGCAGTGGGGCAGATCGAAGACGACGAATCTTATCTTCCTGAGGTAGCAGGGGAGCAGATTTTAGCCACTAGCCTTATCTCTCTGATGTAGCAAGGGAGCAGGTTGAAGATTGTAGTATTATCTTCCTAAGGTAGTAAGAGAGCATACTAAGGATGGTAGATCTTATCTCCTTAAGCAGTAGTGGAGCAGATCAAATATGGCGAATCTTATCTTCCCGAAGTAGCAGGGAAGCAGATTTAAGCCATTAGCCTTATCTTCCTGAGGTAGCAAGGGAGCAGACTGAAGATTGGAGATCTTATCTCCCTGAGCAGTAAGGGAGCAGATCGAAGACGGCGAATCTTATCTTCTCGAGGTAGCAGGGAAGCAGATTTAAGTCATCAACCTTATCTCTTTGAATTTGCAGTGGAGCAGGTTAAAATCACTAGTATTATATCCCTAAAGTTGCAGTGGAGCAACGGAGTAGATTGAAGACACAAATCTCTTCTCCCTGAAATTGCAATGAATGGGGTAGAAGCACTATTTCTTATACCCCTGAAGACGCAGTGGTATATGGGGCTACTTGAAAAAAAAAGTTCCAAGAAATCAAGATTCAGCAAGACCGGGCAAAATCGGTCCTTTTAAAGTCTTTGCTATATTCCCGTTACACGATAATGAGCAAAGAGGGGCAGCTGTAATAGGCCCATTTTGCCCGGGCCCTTAAATTATCCAAAAATAAATAAAGTAAATATTAAAAAAATATAAAACCAATGTTTAAAGTCCAAATACAATCTTCATACAAATTGTAGCCTAAATTATAAATCAATTTTACAAATAAACCCAAAGCCCAATTATTAAACTAGCCTAACCCAACCCAATTTCAGTGGCCTAATTGAGAAAGCCCCAAAAGCCCAATGACCAAAAGTTCCAGAAACCTTAAGAGTTTCTGAAACTGTTTGCGCCGCAGCCTCGCATGACATGGAATCGATCTCCACGTCACCCTCATGAGCGGTTCCTCCTCCGTACCTACAAAAGGACAAACTACACAACAAATATCTAGTAATTGACAGCAAATGCATAACAGAAAATCTAAAGCTATTGTATTTTCTTTTATTTTTTTTATCTATCCTTGAATTGGCTATAAAGAAGGCCAAATGTAATTTGTACAGGGGCTTACGTTTTTTTTGAATACAAACACAATAGATATTAATCAAAAAGAAGCCAAAGAGAAAAAAGACTTATTCGAAGGTATTTTCATGCTTTTATAGCCCACGCACATCAAGTATAGTGTATATACATATATAGATATACATAGAAAGAAAATAGAACCCTTTTTTACCTTCTTGACGATCGGAGGGTCTGGGAACTGAGAGGTTTTTCGAGTTTTCTCGGCCTTGGTTGGATTTTTTGGGTGTTCGGATCTTAGATCTGGATCGGGGAGAAAAAAAAGGTGAAAAAGGGCGCTAGTTTCATGACTCCGGCCGCCGCACACAGCGGTCGCCGGCGACAGACGGACAGTGGTCCGATCGCTAGAAATAGATGCCCTAGAGAGAATTTTTTTCTCCCATTTCTTTTTTTTTTTGAAAGCTTAAAGAATGATTTTTTTATAAAAAAAATTCCTTTTATAAGCTTTTGGAACGACGCCGTTTGGGGCTGAGTTCAATAGCTCTAAAACGGCGTTCTTTTAAGACCCTGGATCCGCGCGTTGACCCGACCCGGGGAGGATCTGCATGTTTTCCATTAATAGGAAATTTGCGCATTTGGTCCTTCCTCCTTTCTTGGTCTTTCAAATCGAATTTTTTTTTTATTTTTCAATTTTGCCCCATGATTTTACCCGGACTTAGAACGATGCGTTTTGAGGGCTTGGGATATTTTCGCAGTTAGTCCCTCTCTTTTTCGCGCGCGTTCATTTGGATCCTTATTATGTTTCATCATTTTTTTTCGTATTTTATAATTTGTACCCTATTTTTTTTCCAATTACGATTTAATCCTAAACCTTTTACAACTTCAATTTCTTTTATTTTTTTTATTTTTTTGAAAAAACTGTTTATTTAATATTTTATTTAGTACTTAACTTATTTTATTACTTTCATTATTATTATTTTTTTTATTTTTTTGTTTATTATTTTATATCTTTTTACATACTTTTAAATGTTAAATGTATTATTATTATTATATTATTTATTATTATTTTTGCTGCCATTATTATTATTATTATCATACTATTAAATTAATTAGCTAAATACTTAGTATTTATTCATTTGTTTATTTACTTATCATTTTCATATATAAAATCATTTTATTTTCAGTTTTTTTAAAAATTTCTATTTTATTTGTTTATTTCAAGTTTTTACATAATATCTATTTCAAACTCTTATACATGTTATTTATTTTAAATGTTCTTCTTGTTTATTTTGAACTTTTCTTCATGTGATTTATTTTGTTTCTTATATATATATATACATTACTTATTTTAGATTTTGTCATATATTATCTTTTTAACTCATTTTGTATATTATTGATTTTCAGATTCTTTTCTCACATTATTATTTTGAACTTATCTATTATCATTTTCAAATTGTTTTTACATTCTATTTTGATTTGCTTTGTATTTTTAATTTGTTATGTATGTCTTTTAATTCATTTGCCGTTGATTATCATGTTAGTTTGTAAATATTGTATATTATGTGACCATCACAAATTGTTTTATTAGTACATTAGATCTTGTTTACATGGCAATTTCATTCGCATATCATGGATTCAAAGTAAAAAATACACCTTTTTAAAGCAAAACACTTGATATTATTATTCAAAAATTTTTCGAAAATAAGACAATATTTCGTGTTTGGAACTTCGAGAAATAGTGCCCTAACGTACTGGGTCTCGATATACCGTTTGTCCAAATAACCGAATATCCCCTTAAAATTTCAATGTATGAACTTTGGAAATCATAAGGTGATCTTGGTATCAAGGGTTTGAAATGTTGTATCCTAACGTACTGGATATGATATTTTATTTCTTCGGAACAAGAGAATCTCGATATCCAATTCGAGTTATTCAAATATTTTTTAAAAGGAATTGCATTTCAAAATCTTTTTAAATTTTCGACATTAGGACATTAATTAATCAATTTGGTACCAATTTTGGGCGTTATGAGGGTGCTAATCCTTCCTCATACGTAACCAACTCCTGAACCCATTTTCTTGAATTTCATAGGCCAAAAGCGATGTTTTAATAAAACAAAATATTTTACAAGGTGATCCGATCACACCTAAACAAAAAGGATTGGTGGCGACTCCACATTTCATTTTAAAGTCGATCCCCGTTTTTTAAAATAAAAAATGGTTTCGACATGAATGACTTGAAAATATAGTTGAACCTTTGTAACTTAATGTAGGCTTGTAGAATATGACTTAAATTTGATGGTTGATGATTATGTTTAAGTTTTTTAAGCTACACGTGAACATATGGTGCTCAAGTTTGGGTAAGTGAAGTGAAATGACATGTTGGAATATGAATTTGGCATATTGTACCTTTAAGGTATTTAAGCAAGCAAATGCTTTAGAGCATTCTGATGCTCATTGCTAAGATTATGAGTATATCTACTTAGGTTACTAACTGCATAAGCAATGTTAGGTTGAGTGCAGTTCATCAAGAACATAAGGCTTCCAATAATTTTAGCATACTCTGATTGAGAAACACTATTTATTTTATTCTCCATTAGTTGTATGTTAAAATCAAAAGGAGTTTTTCACAAGGATTACACCAAAGCTATTAAACTTCTTTAGAACTTTTTCAATATAATAAGATTGGTTTAAAGCAAATCCCTTAGCTAAATTAGTAACCTTAAAACCTCTCTTAAATCAGTCATATCAAACTTGGTAGATAAGAAATTTTTTGTTCTATTAATGGATTCTATATTAGTGCTGAAAATTAACATGTCATCCACATATAGACTTATGATGACACAATCAAAACCAAACATTTAAGAATACATACATGCATCTACACTATTAATAATAAAACTATAACACCTTCAACCTGATTTGATTTTCCAGATCCGAATCTCGGGTGTTACTACACAAAACTCTTAAATTTAACGAAATAGTTGGCAAAATTTCTTGTTGAAGACTTTTTTCTCATTAAATATCATTATAGTTTTTCCTGTTAATTTCCAGCCAGATTACATTACAATTTAACTAGCATGGTACTACAAGCAAACTAAGCATTCTATACCTTTGGCGTTGTCTTTGTCCATAATAACCTTCTTACTTACAATTTATTTTCTCTTCTAATTGTAGAGTAATATGAAATTAAAACTTTTACTTACTTATTCAGCGGTGACTATATGCCTACACATATGCGCCAAAAGAAACAATTGGGCAAATTACATTTCTCCAAACAACGTATTGAACCACTGTATGCCAAAACCTTGAACCTGCCAGGCTTGGGGCGTGAAAGAAACCAAAACTAAGAAGAGTCTTATAAAATTTCTCATACTATTGTTTTGGAGCTTGTTTGAGACCATATAAAGATTTTTTGAGTCTGCAAATTTTATCTTTCATACCAAGTGCTACAAATCCTAAAGGTTGCTCCATGTAGATCTCGTCCAAATCACCAATCATGAAAGCTATCTTTACATCCATCTGATGTACCAAAAAATTCTGAATGGAAGCTAAAGTAAACAAAACACGAATGATTGAGATCTTAGTCACAAGAGAGTACATATCAAAATAATTTATTCCAAATTTCTAAATGAACCCTTTTCCAACTAGTCTTGGCTTATACCTCTGTATTGACCCATTTGGTCTAAGTTCTTTCTAAAGACCAATTTATTACTAATAGGTCTAAAAACTCTAGGCATGTAGCATGCGTGTGTTTAGCCTTTAGTCCCAATTACTCAATGAGGGTAAGAGACAAGATTATATTTAAACTCTCTTATAAGCCTTTCCTCAACCAATGTGAGATATGCCACTTTGCATTACCAAAACTTGAAATTAAAAAGATGGGTAAAAACTCTTGTAAAAAATATGACCTCTTCAAAGTAAACTAAAAATTTTCCTTTTTTTTGCTAAAAAATAAATAATGGGAATGGCTAAATATTACCAATTGAATTAGTTTATTACTAACTCATATATTAAAACATGTATAAAAAATAATACTTCTACCAAACATAACAATAGTTCATTAATTGAAAGTCAATATGATAATTCTTTGCAATTCCATCTTCAAAATTCTTCTATCGTCTCTATCTTTTTGTTAATGCTATTATCACTATCTTAGCAACTAGAGACCATATCTTCTTTGAGTGTCAGTTCTTAATGTCTTTGGGGGGAGGTCCTGCGACTATGCTCACTACAAAGATAAAGTACTGGAATAGGAAATGAAGTTAAAAGGGAAAGCTCTAATTTCCATAGTTTTAAGGCTGGCATGGAGATCTTATATCAACTTGATATGGCAAGAGAGAACTAACAAGCAATTATGCAATTTACATCTGAACAAGTGGCTTTTGATAGGCTAAATGAGATAATTAGGCTGAGTTTGTCAGGAGCAAAGATCAAACGTAATGATGCTGTAAATACTAAGATATGAATACCTCGGGCTATAGACTAAAATAGTGTGTAAATAATAAGCTATTCATGCCTATAAAAATATATATTTTTTAAAAATTACCTTTATAATAAAAATACTTTAATCATTACTTAAATAGAACGATGCCTTTTTGACATAGATTTAAACCATATAAACTCATCCCTTACCCGATGTTTTATAAACGAAGTCAAATTTCCTGTCACTTCTCAGTATGCAAAATGTTATGAATAAAAACATACATTTAAAAGAATTGTAACAGAATAATTATGATGAATCTAGGTATCTAGTATCACTGGAAATGCATATGAACAACTTTAAGTACTTCGAAAATATGAACAACAAATAAAATCTTCAACCCAATTTTCCGTCTATATATATGGATTAAAGATTTTTGCTGAAAGCATCCGACCATTTATCAATGGAAATTAACAAGAACGGCATATGAGCCAAAGCTTAGCTAGCTAGGGATCTTGACATTACTGAGTTCTGATTAGACGTACCTAATAGTTTCAGTAACAATACGATTGCATACAAGAAAAAATAACACATGACTATATGTCAAAAATAGTATAAAACCAATTATTAAAGTGTTAAAATTTACATAAATATATATAAAAAAAAACTTTAAACATAATTATGTAAATAGTGAATTCCAAGATTTAACTGCAATGTAAAAAAAAAATCAAAATGGTGAAAAGGAAATCTTGACCATTGAGTGGAAGAGGGGAGATTATGTAATTAGTTATTAACTTTGAAGAGGAATCCGATGATGTACCATATAAATCAAGCAGCATTATGAAGATATGGGACAATATACTATATAAGTGGGGGATACCACTAGAAATTATGAAATAAGAAAAAGATATGAAAATAAAAATAGGGTTATTATTTGACTGCCATTAGTCCTAAATCCTAATATTTAATCAATATTAAGGTACAATATCACTAATTGATATATTCATAGATCTAGAATTAGGGGTGAGTTTGAATGGGCTGTACATTTACTTACGGTTAGTGAAAAAATAATGGTGACTGTGGGATTAGATACTATAATGATACTGTAGCGTGAGACAAAAAATAAACTACACGCACCATACTGCATGTCACCATCCATCCAAACCCATCATAAAATTATTTGATATGCATAATAGAAAATTATTATGGAATTAAAAAATTCAATATATATATATATATATATATATACTTCCTAGAAATGCTAACCTCTCAATGCATTTTGTTTTTTCCTAATAATTTAAGGTACTATCATCCTAGTACTAAATACTGGAGGAAGATTCCATAGCAGTAAAATGCTAGTTTTTATCTGAAATCATTAAAAGAAATGTAACAGTCGAAGTAAAATATATAAATTTTCATTCATGGAGCAAATTTGACTGCTTCTACAAAATACTAAATAACTGAGAAAAAAAAATTACTTACCCTCTTCAACTACACTTTTTGATTCTCATTTAAAACAATAAACAACAGTGCTGATGAGCTACCTATGTATAAAAAGTACCAATATCTTGACTGATCCAACAAGGAAATGCAGATGAAGCAAACTGATTCAAACTCTTGCAATTTTATTTTAGGACCTGAAATTAATCAAAATCAATAGACTTAAATATAAAAGTACATGAAAAATTTGGGGTTTTTAGAGATATATTTGAAAAAGATATATAATTGGTGGAGTTTTGTTAATAATTTGGGGCAATTTCACACCATAAAACCATAAATTATGATGCTTTTACAGTATTTCATTTTGTGTCACACTAATTAATATTAGCTGCACGGTAATTAAATGTTTTATATAATTATTATTCTAAAGAACATTCATGTTTTACAGTATTTTCCTTGAGATTATGAAAACAACATTAATATATTTATATATACATATATAATAGAGAAAAGATTGTATGAAATTGTGATTTCATGTCATTTTATCCCTTTTCAATAGAAGAATGATAAATTAGATTTTTCCTTCTGATTTTTAGTTGTTTCCTCTTGAATAATTTCAAATCCAACTAAAATTGTTGAAAATCAAGAAAAAAAAATTTAATTTGTCATTTTTTTATTAGAAAGGGATAAGAATAACGTGGAATTATAGTTTTATACAATCTTTTCCCTATATAATATATGTTACTTCAGGATCGTAAGGACCGGAGAGAATAATTAAAAAATGGGAATTTATTTTAAATTAGCAAAATAAATAATATTGGGATTTTTGCATGTAAATAAAGGGGATAAAGATTAAGAAAAACTAGTGTTTTGTTGTTTAATTAAAGGTAAAGTTGCTAAGTACTGTTTATTATGTCTTGTCTTTCTTAAAGTAAACTATTGTACAAAATTAGGGTTTTTGATGGACACGGGCTCTAGGGTTTTCTTTTAACAGTGGGAAACAAAAATGTCTGGCCAAAATTGTCAAGATTATTAAAAAGCTTAGTTTATTTTCAGCTATGGCAGTATTGAAGTGAAATAAATAAATAAATAAATTACCAGTTTTTTATACATTAAAAAACCCGTAGAGAAAATCAAGATTGCCGCACAGTGAAGCTTGAGGTATCTTCATTGGACTTCAATGGAATTTTCTTCTTTTTTTTCTTTTTATAAGGAATCCCTCGAGCTTTAGCTTGTAAATCCCTTACTTCACGAAGGTAAACCCGGATGGAACTGCTTGCAAAAGGGTTGGCCCCCGGCAACCCACCGTTCTCTTCGTAAGCAGCCCGGAGTCGACCGATGAGAGCATCGAGGCTACCCCAAGCTTGTCTAAGAGGACAAGTACATGGTCCCGGCGGTTCAGGTTGGCCGAAGAATATGCATCCTTGTAAGTGCACCTTAGTCTTCCCAAACTGATCTAGGTAACGAAGGAAATCAAGGACATGATTCGCGTTACACTGGGAAAGTGCCACCGGTGGCCGTTGGTTCTTTAAGTACTGGCCGAAAGTGTTCCAATCCCTTCTCTTTTGTGACTCGTACCTGCTTAAAGCAGGCGGACTTTGCTGATCAGCACCGGCGCCGGCGGGGGTTGGTCTTGAAGACCCTTCAGCTATTTCTTTGCCTTTGTTGATTGACATCATTATTGATTTCACCTGGAAAGAGCGAAGAGGGGAGATGGAAATGGAAAACAAAGGAATTTTTGAAGATATGAGGGGCTAAATTAAGATCACATCAATGGAGGTAATTGAGGGGACAAGGTGTGGGTCCTTTGAAAGTGCTTTAGCCCTTCTTTTTCTTGCCATCACATTATTTTCTTCTTTAATATACTTTCTTTTCTATATATTTATAATTATGCTTTCATCATTAATAAACTCAAATTTTTAAAAATTCAATTAATTTTAATTTTAATAAATTTTAAAAAATAAAAAAATATTTAAAACCTATGAAAAAAAGTTCAAATTAAAATTAATTAGGTTGGTTAATATAGAAATATAAAAGTTCATTTTATTACTCTTTTCCTTTCTTTACTCTCCTTTTTACTCTTTTCCTATAATTACATGTCACACTTGCATGAGACATCCAAGCTCCTTATTTATGTTCTTTATACAGTTTTTATTTTTATTTTAACAATTTTCATCCTTCATATATATATATATATAATTTTCATCCAAGTTCCTTTATATCTTTTAACAAATTTCATCTTTTAATTATGCTCTAACTATATCGTCAATCACTCTAAATAGTATTTGTTCATAATTTGGTTGTTTCATTTTTTTTGTTTATTTGGTTACTCTAAAAACAAAATTGATCAAATTGGTTATTTTACCGTTAAATGTTAAAGAAAAATTTAATGGTGTATTTTCACGTATTGTTTTGAAATAACCAAAATAAGAACAACCCTATTAAAATGACTAACGAGTAGTTTAACCTAATTTTAGAGTAACTAACATAAAAATACGTAGTTAACATTTTATTATCATTTAACAGTGAAGTGATCAAATTGATCAATTTATTTTTTGGGTGAGCATGAAAATAATTTATAAATACAAATAAAATCTCTATTGGTATTTGGTGGAGAGCATGCAGAGTTTCATTTTATTAAAAAAAAAGTCCAATTATTCAAATAACTACGCTGGGGTGATATAAATTAGTATTTTAGCGGAAAAAGGCAAAAGAAGTATAATAATTGAGTATGATGTTACAAATTTCAACGACGAAATTTAACCTTTTTTCATCATTTCGGCCAAACATATACGGTAAGGCGAATAAAGAACAAAAAAACAACCGGCAAAAGTATACCACATGTCACCAAATTGTTTTAAATCAAATTAACCATATAACACATTAGAGATGTGTTCACGGATTGGATCGGATTAGATTCAAGTCGGGTTTAAATATGATATTAACATATTTTATTTTTGTTAAAGTTTGACTTGATCTGGAATATGAACTTAAAATTTTACTTAAGTCCGTTTATATTTACAAAAGACTGACTCAATTCCATTTTAGAGCAGCTCATATTATTTATTAAATTTTTTTTAAAATACTTATATTATATTATTTTAATATTTAATAATTTTATATTTTTTATTTATTGAATTTTTTTATATAGTTGTCTTAACATTATTTTAATGTTTAAATTAGAGTAGTATTACATATTTAGTATATATTTACTTTTTTAATGTGTACTAAATTACATAATATATATAAAAATAACATAATATTAAGTATTATAAACTTAAAAATGGATCGGATTGGGCCGGGCTCAAGTCTTAAATGTTCAAACCTAAGATCGACCTATATTTTAAACAAACCTAATATTTTTGTCCAAACTCATTTTTTGAGTCTAATATTTTTACCCAAGTTCTCTCAAATTTCAGGTGGACCTTCGAACCTAAACAGGTAGCTTGACTTATAAACAGCTCTAATTAATGAAAGAAAACAGTGATCCTTTATGCAAAATTTAAAATTTTACATTATTTAAAGTGGTTAATATTTAGGGGAAGTGTTGATTTAGTTGAAATTCAACTTATTTAATTAAAAAATTCATTCCTAAAAATATATTAAAATATTTGAAACTGATAAAAAGGTGAAATATTTGTCATACCAAAATGAAGGCTCAAAGCTTTTTTATGAGATAAGCCCATGAAACCATGGTGGTGAGCATGCCAAGTGGCCTCATGCAATAGAAGGAAGATTCTACACAGGCATTTAGCTCAGCTGAGCAGCCAAGGGAGAATGAGTAGTGAGTGGGTTGCTTCATAAATCAATAGGGTGCGGAAATTAGACCTGAGCAGGTCAATGGCAACTTGAGACATTTCTATAAATACCAAGGAAATATGATTCCACGGGTAAACTTTTCCCCTCATTAATCTCATTAAACTTTTTATTCCTTTGCACCAATCACTGGCTTAAGCATTAATGCTGTGTTGGGGTCTCTAACTCTGGTTCCATTTAGCTCACCTTTGTTTCGCAGACTCTCAACTACCTAACCTAATCTAGTCTTAGTTCAACAGGCAATAGAAAAGCACCAACAATTGACGTTGTCTATGGAAATTGAATAATAAAAAAGGTATGAATTCTCCTCTAACTAAGCTCAGTACTGCAACTAGCAAACTTCTCGTTCACGATTCTAGTTCATGTAACCCCAAAACATTTCTTGATACCCCAACTTGTAGCCAAAAACCACTCAACCCATCATTGGAGGCAAACTTAACAATTGGTAGTTCTTTCATGAGTATGTTCTTTCCAAAATACCCCCACAAAGATCTTTTGTAAATTGGTTACCAATGTGGTAGTTACCAGAACTTAGTGAGTGTTAACTCGTCTTCTCCATTACCTTCGCCATTCTTCATTTCTATTTTCGCCTTTGACAACATACCAATCTTAATACAATATTTTGGGTACTCGATATTTGTTGCCTTAAGCATTGTGTTACCATGCACAAACTCACTATTGGCAATAGGGGCGAAGACAGAATTTTTTTGAGGGAGGCCGAAATTAAACTATATCTTTTTACGATAGAAATTGTAATTCTACCATTTTAATACACTATAACTTTTAAAGGATTAAATCAAATTTTTATCATTTGTGGAGGGGGGCAAACTGCAATTTTACCATAACATCAAGATAGCCAACCCCCTGGATTCGCTACTGATTGGCAACATCAAGATAATACTCTAAAATGACATGCTTTTATGTGTTAATTACATATATATTTTGAGTATGACCCTACTAATTTGGCTTGTTTATAATTTTTTATCTTGTAGGGACTAAATTGAAGGAAAAAAATAAATTTGAGGGCAAAAAAAGGAAATTTAAAGACAAAATGGGTCAAGATGCAAAATAGTAAAGAAGTTGTGCCAAAAAT
Organism: Gossypium longicalyx; assembly: GCA_025698465.1. Lineage (NCBI taxonomy): Eukaryota > Viridiplantae > Streptophyta > Magnoliopsida > Malvales > Malvaceae > Gossypium > Gossypium longicalyx. The sequence continues at coordinate 8,858,354 of CM046999.1, read as the reverse complement.
ACAAAATTTAAAGAAGAGATTTATGAGCATAAGACTTTATTTAAATTTAAATTTTATTTTTAGAATTACTGTTAGGATTATTATCATGTTGTTAGATTTAATTTCAAATAATATATTTATTTATCTTCTAGAGTTTAAATAAGAACAAACTAGGTTTTTTATGTATTATAAATAGGGGATGGAGTGACATGAATATTAACTCATCATTTTTCTGTAAAAAAACTCCTTCCCCCAAGGCTCTAGCCTTTTTGTTCCTTTTATTTATTTTCCAATAAAAGTCCATTCTATTAAACTTGTGTTTTTTCCCCGAAAATCATGAGCCACTAAAATCATTTAGCCAAAGGCTATCGAGATTCCTTAAAAAAAAGGTTCATGAGGCTTAGAACCCACACTTAGCCTTCTCAACGAGCATTTATCGTTTCTCCGCATTACGGGACTGACGCTTCCGTCCATGTCATTCCAAAAGTGATCTTTTCATCTTGTGCAATGAACGACAGCTTTGTATGTTTTGGGAAGGCTGCACAGTCGATTCGTTAACTTATTGCGTCAGAGGTTGTCGAGCCCAAAGGACGAAATGGCGTGACATTTACCATTGAGAAATGATGATCTAGTATAAGACAGTCCTACAAAAGTGACGGTTGGCTAGAGTCAGGTTCCTCTAAATCGTAAGTCTAAAATCTAAGTGGAGCTAGTGGTCGTAGGTGACTTCTTCCACTATAACTGGCTTATTTTGTCATGAGAAAGATCACCTAAAAGCCTAGGATTGAACCCAAGGAGGATTGAGATAACCGGAGGCTAGAATCCCTCAAATCGAAGAACCCCTTTCTTTAATTCTACTTCTTTTTACAACTTCAATTTCAATTTATACAATTTCAACTCATCCATATTTTTAATTCTATTTTTTTCCCAAGTACGTCGTTTTTCTTGGGCACGGTTGTGCCAAGGATTTTGAGAAACAAGAAGTTGTAACAATCCAGTCTCTGAGGATTTGATCTTACTTTCCTTATATAGTTCTTTTTGTTATTTTATAGGGATAGGTTTTTTTGGGGCTTTTAACGACACACCAAATGTTGGCGTCATTGTCGGGGACTGGCAATGTACTAATCATGTTTCCTTTTCTTATGATTAGATCTGCTTCAGGAAATCTTGCGTTCGATTTAGAAATAGAAAAGACTGCGAGAGCTAATCGCAAGGAAACGAAGCTACGAAAAATGCAGTCAGAGGTGGTAGGAACTAAGAGTAACCCACCGTCAGAAATAGAAGCAGGCAGCGAAGTTGAGTCTAGGGTTAATGAAAACCTACTCAAACACTAGAGAATAAAAGAATAAGAGTCGATCCGCTAAAAGAAGTCTCTAACGCTAGGGTTAACATAAACCCGAATCTAGCACAACAACATATGGCTCAAATGATTGGAAAATGGTCGAAGCTCTTGTAGAACAACAACCATTATGCATTGTCTATCTTACTATGAATACTAATTTTGAACTGAAGTCAAGATTGATCCAATTGTTGCCGATTTTTCATGGATTGCAAAATGAAAATCCACACAAACATCTGAAAGAATTTCATATGGTTTGTCTTAGTATGAAATCTTAGGGCGTAATTGAGGATCAAATCAAATTATGTGCTTTCCCTTTTTCCTTAGCAGACTTTGCTAGAGAATGGTTATTTTATTTACCTCCTAGATCTATCACAACGTGAGCAAATCTTTAGCATCATGCGCAAATGGTTATTTTATTTACCTCCTGGATCTATCACAACGTGAGCAAATCTTTAGCATCATGCGCAACTGAACTAAGGAGGGAGATTGTTGGGATAAGACAAAAAGATGTGGAGTGTCTTTACGACTATTAGGAGCGATTTAAGAAGTTGTGTGCAAGTTGCCCACAACCTGGGATAACAGAACAATCTCTATTCCAATACTTCTATAAGGGCTTGAAGCCCATAGAAATGAATATGATAGATGCCACTAGTTGAAGGGCATTAGTCAACATGACCCCCCCAATAGGCAAGGAACTTGATCTCCATGATAGCTGCAAATACTCAGCAATTTCGAGTCAATCCTGAACCCACTAGAAGGGTTCACCAGCTAAGTAATTTAACTTTAGAAGATAAAGTTGATAGACTTACTAATATCATGAATTCTCTTTTTGTAGTAAAAACAGGTCCAACCTGGCTATGCAAAATTTGTGCAACACCCGAACATACAACAGACGCATGCCATAATTTGTGTGACGATACTATGGCCCATTTAGATGCTGTGGGGAACTTTCTTAGGCCATCCCAAAGGTGATATGACCCTTACAGTAATACATATAACCCAATATGGAGAGACCATACTAACTACAAATACTCAGCAAATACTCAGCACTTTCGAGCCAATCTTGAACCCACTAGAAGGGTTCACCAGCTAAGTAATTTAACTTTAGAAGATAAAGTTGATAGACTTACTAATATCATGAATTCTCTTTTTGCAGTAAAAACAGGTCCAACCTGGCTATGCAAAATTTGTGCAACACCCGAACATACAACAAACGCATGCCCTAATTTGTGTGACGATACAATGGCCCATTTAGATGCTGTGGGGAACTTTCTTAGGCCATCCCAAAAGCGATATGACCCTTACGGTAATCCATATAACCCAAGATGGAGAGACCATACTAACTTGAGTTATGGGGCTAACCCACAATATAACCAGCCATACCAAAACTGATTTCCACAACAAACGCAAGATTTGGGTACCTCTCTAGAAACCATGATAAATAAATTAGCAGCTAATATGCTTGACTTCTAACAAAAAATACAATGACAAACTGTTGATTTCCAAAAGGAAACAAAAGATTTTCAATAGAAAATCGATGGGTCTATAAAAGAGTTGACCATATCAATTGAGAAAATAAACTCACAAGGAAAACTGCCGTCACAAACGGAACCTAACCCAAGACAACATGCGAATGCAGTGATGTTGCGAAGTGGAAAAATACTAGAACCAAATCCTGGTAGGAATCTTGATCAAGATTCCTCCTAGAAGAAGCAAGAGAACGATGAACAGGTCTGAACGAAACCTCCATTACCCAAAATTCAACCTTCATTTCCAGGACAATTGAACCAACATCAGAGAGGTAAGAAGGAAAAAGATATCCTCAAAACATTTAGAAATGTCGAGATCAATATACCATTGTTGGATGCCATCAAACAAATTCCACAATATGCCAGATTCCTTAAGGAGCTTTGCATCAACAAGTAAAAATTGACTAGAAATGAAAGAGTAAGTGCTAATGAAAATGTATCTATGGTGTTGCAGTGGAAGATGCCAGTAAAATGTAAAGACAGGGGCATGTATGCAATACCATGCAAAATAGGCCACTCAGGAATAAAAAAAAGCTATATGTGATTTAGGGGCCTTCATAAATGTAATGCCTTTTCCATTTATGAGTCACTTAACGTGGTTTTTTTTTATGAAAATAGGTGTTATCATTCAATTAGCAGACAAATTTATTGCGCATCCCGAAGGAGTCCTTAAGGACGTATTAGTGAGAGTCAACGAACTTATCTTTCCTGCAGACTTTTATATGGTGAAAATGGAAGAGGATAATGCTTTTGGGTCTTTAGACATCTTGTTGGGGTGACCTTTCCTTAGTGCTGCAAGTACTAAGATTGACGTGCGTAGTGGAACCTTCACGATGGAGTTTGATGGGGAGGTTGTGAAGTTTAACATTTATGGCACTATTAGTCACCCTAGTGAAATTTTGAACATAAATCGTGTCGACATAATTGACTCATTAGTAGAAGAAACTTTTGATTCACCTTATGGAGATAAACTTGAAACATTATTTGATAATAATTTCGATTCAGGATCTATTTGCGAATCTATTAATGAATTATCGACTCCTATGAACACTAAACTTCTACCTTCTATTGTGTAGGCACCATATCTGGAAATAAAACCACTTTCTGAGCATCTCAAGTGCACATTTTTAGAGAATGATAAGACCATTGCCGACTTTAAAAGGATAAGCCTCTTGACATGCACACATAAGATTTTCTTGGAGGAAATTATGAAACCAGAGCAAGAGGCGCAAGGACGATTGAACCCAAATAAGTTGGATGTGGTAAAAAAATGAGCATTTCCAAGCCCATACGATCAAAAGAATTCAGCTAGAACAAACCCAATACTGGTCAGGGCGTCAAGCTAACAACGTTAAACAAGCGCTTGTTGGGAGGCAACCCAATTTTATTTTTATTTTTATTTTTATTTTGTTATATAATTTATTTTTTTCTATTTTATTTTCTTTATTTTTTTACATTTTAATAAATTTTATCTCTCTTCTTATATTCAGGAGAATCAAGGAAATGAAAAATTAAATTTGGAAACGGGTGGCGAAAATAGTAATGAAAACGACATGGGGAGTGTACTAAACCCTTTTTTTCATCATATTTGTTAATATTATTTTTCACATTGAGGGCAATGTGATTTAAATAGGGGGAGACATTCCTCATTATTTCTATTGTTTTATCTGTTGTTTCTTCTGTTGTGTTACTGGTGTTGCTGCCTTGTGCTTTTTTTTTTTTGCACATTTATTTTTTTAATATATCCTACCCCTTTTCATGCCCAATATTTTGACTAAGAATTACCCACTGTTTGACCTACGAGCATGATTCTTGTCTGCTGAGTTAGTTATGATTTTGCTATATTAATTTCATCTTCATTGTTTTATTTCTAGTAGGCTAAAATACTTATGATATAATGAAGTTAACCCTATCTTGCTTATAGTAAAATCAATTAAGTCTAAATGGAAAGATGACACTTAATACAAATATATGCTAAATTTATTTTCATGATTGATGGGTAATTGCGAAAATTTATTTTTGATACTTGATTGTTTTTCCTAGTCCTTCAAAATTGAAATTATGTTTCATTAAAAAAAATACAATACAATAAAATCTGATGATTCCATGGTTATGAGCATAGCTTAAAATGTTACTGACTGAGTAACCGAGGTAGGGTGCTTGGGTTGTCATCCTTCTTCGCGTCAAAAGGACCAATACATTCTTAAGAAAAAAACTACGAAAAAAAAGAATTGCATTTGGGGACCAAGGATGGAACAAATAGGGTGTCTTGGTAAGTTTAGTAAATTACCTAATTTTCATAAAATAATCCAAGTCGATTTAATTTTTGTGTGTTTAAGTTGGAATACTTTTTCGGTTTTACTTAAAGCAAGCTAAAGGTTTTCTTTATTTTCATATGCATTATGCCTAATTTTTATAAAACTTTGGAGCGATACTTCGTTCATGGTAAAATGTAAATTATACAATAGGATGGGAACCATACTTGAGGGCAAGCATGGGCTAAGTAAAGGGAATATGATAATACTCTAAAATGACATACTTTTATGTGTTAATTACATGTATATTTTGAGTATGATCCTACTAATTTAGGTTGTTTATGATTTTTATCTTGTAGGGACTGAATTGAAGGCAAAAGGAAATTAGGGGGTAAAAAGCATAAATGTAACACCCCAAACCCGACCTAGATGTTACGGCTGAATCTGGCAATGCCACATGATAGTGTTTGAAACTAAGTTGTTACGATAGAACAATTTTCCATTTGTTTACACTCGTTAACCCCAAAATCGTTGCCTAACTAGTCGTTCATTTTTACACATTTCATTGTGAAAGCTTTTAAAAGTCGTTTTGCGTCAATCGCGTGTTTAGAGAAAACTTTGCCTTTTTAAAAACTGAGTTTTTAGACGTCTTGGCAGATATAAATCCAAAAAAAATAAATAATAACCCAAACTAAGTAGAAGTCCCAAAAAGTCAACAATTTACATAAAAAATTACCTAGAAAATAATTAAACATTAAATACCCAAAGTTGGAGAAAAAGTTTAGGTTCATGTGGCCACCGCCAAGTCTTCCGCTGCACCAATTCGTCAAGTTTGGGGATTACCTGCACAGATTACGCAGAAGGGGTGAGTTTACGTAAACTCAGTGTGTAATTCCTCGAGCAAACAAATAGACAGTATACTAAATAAACTCAGTCTGGGTCTAGCCCATTTTAGTATCAGTGACAGTATCAGTTAGGGCTTTAGCCCATCCCAATACAAAAGCAGTCATGCATTTGGGCCTTGACCCATTACAGTATCAGCAATTAGTACAGTAACAGATTATGCAGTTAACAACTCCTACCCAGCCAGCCTCTACACACCATCTCTGTCCAACCCTACACTCCATGTGGGGATATAATCAACTCACCCATCCTTACACTCCAAAATAGTACCAGAAGCGGCACTAGACAGTAATTTCCAGCTGAGTTGCTAGTATATTAGGCTTAAAGCCTTTCAGTGCACTTCTTCCACATATATCACCCCATCCCATGCAATACAACATACAGTCATGGCATGCTATCACATGGTGTCATGCATATAATCAGTACAGTATTCTAATCATGCTCATTAAACAGTCATACATATATCATTCAGTCAATTAGGGATCAAAGCATTACTTACCAACCCTATAGTAGGTTCACAGTCGACTCGGGCGACCAGTGCAACCTTAGCAAACAAATCAGCAAGTTAGGTTCACATGCCCATGTGATCTACCCGTGTGGTGCACCCCTGTGGCCCACACGACTTAAATTGGTCGAGCCCGTGTGTCACGCACGGCCCACCTAGCCATCACACAGCCGTGTCATGAGCGCATGGCCTGGCTCTTCGACCACACGCCCGTGTTCCATCACACAGCCTACCACACGGGCGACCACACGCCTGTGTGGCGTCGACAGAATACTTTTTTGGCTTTTCGTCGATTTTCACTTTCGGTGTTTCGGGTACACACCTGGTATCATTTTATTGTGAAAGCACTCCCAAGCACTCTAGAACCTATAATTGAATAATAGGTACCTATTTAATTACTTAACAGTCGAATAATTATCGAATCCAAAACTGAAACTTAGGTATTGAACGATTCGATCTTACCCACAACACCTCGAAAATCTGATTACGACTCCACGAAAGACGAGTCCCTTCTTCTAGAATTCACTACTGCCCATAGAATCAATATGACCCTAGATTAATGCTTTAAAAAATGCAACTTACAGACTTAAACCAAAATTCCACTTACCGGTGCGATACAGGTAAAAGACAGAGAGGGAAAGGGGTAGTTACGATTTCAATATTAAGGAAAGTAGAATTAGAAGCGAAAAGATGTGCAAAATTCGACAGTCAAGGGGGAAAATAAATTCGGTAGAAAAAGGGAAAACAAAGATAGAACGTTAGAAATTGAAAAAAACCCGATATTTGGGAAATAAAAATTGAACCCGATTCTGATAACTCCCCTACTCAACTTTCCTTAATTATCTCCATCAACCACTACACTAACTCCACTACTCAAAATCTCATTTTAATTAAACTTTTACACGGCCCAATCAGTAAAATAAATCCCTTGCTCACGTAAGGATTCGAACTCCAGACCACCAATAGCTTTTACACTCCACTTAGCCACCAAACTAGCAGGCCCATTCTGATGTAAACTTACTAACATTCAAATTTAAGCCTACTAAACAAGAGCGAGGCTTATTTTAAATAACAACAAAAATTTGTCCAAACTAAAGCTTGAACTTGGGACCTCACACACACACCTAGAACACTTAACCATTAAAGCAGATACACACTTGTGTCACAACATACAAAAATAAATATATGGGATTTTTAGGGCGTTACAATAAAATTAAAGACAAAATGGGTCAGCATGCAAAATAAGAAAGAAGTGGTGCCAAAAATACAAAGTGTGAAAGACTTGGGGGCAAAAATTCAAAGAAGAGATTTATGAACATAAGATTTTATTTAAATATGAATTTAGTATTATTACTAGGATTATTATGATATTGTTAGATTTAATTTCAAATAGTATCTTTATTTATCTTCTAGAGTTTAAATAGGAACAAACTCGGTTTTCTATGTATTATAAATAGGGGATGGAGTGACATGAATATTGACTCATCATTTTTCATAAAAAATCCTTCCCCCAAGGCTCTAGCCTTTTTGTTCATTTTATTTTATTTTCCAATAAAAGTTCATTCCATTAAACTTGTGTTCTTTTTCCTGAAAACCATTAGCCACTAAACTCATTTAGCCAAAGGCTATCGAGATTCCCCAAAAAAAGGTTGATAAGGCTTAGAACCCGCACTTAGCCTTCTCAACGAGTATTCGTTGTTTCTCCGCATTATGAGACTGCCGATTTCGTCCATGTCCTTCCAAAAGTGATCTTTTCATTTGAATCGTCAAAGTGTGAGGGATGTTTCTTTTGAAAGGGGTTAACAGAGCCCTAGAAATCATATTACTGAAGTTTAAATATTTTGAAGAAAAAGGATAGTCGAGAAGGATAATTTTAAAGGTAATCTTTTTAAAATACCCATTACATTCTCAACTTTTCTTTCTATTTTCACTGGTAAAGCATGGCTAGAATCAGAGGTAGTTGTCATGTTATTTGGGTAATCCTTCACGAAACCATGAGACAAGAAATGTTGTAGAAGTAAAAGCCTACATTTTTACTATAAAGGAAGAAGAAATGCATCGAGTTCTGGTTGTGCAAGGAATTAAAATTCTAAATTTCGCTTATGATTTTTCTATTCTTGAAGGGCCACATCGACACAAGTAATGGTAGTTTTTTACTTCCACTACATGTGTTGGAAGTGGGGTTTCGTTTACCCTTTCATCCTTTATTTTGTCATCTCCTTGATGATTATAGGATAGCTCTTGGCCAAATATTTCATTTTTCTTAGTAGCTGGCTGTAGCATATTTCATTGAATGTGGTCAACGCGATAAAGTGTCGTTGATCGTTGTATTTCAAAGGTTACACCAATTGAAGGGTTATAACCGAGAGGGTTCAAATGGTTTCTTTTAATTCACCCCTCGCAAAGACGTGAAGTCTATTATGAACAACAAATGTTCTAATCTTCGTCACAATCGTTGCAAATATATCTGAGTCACATACAAGCTTAATATTGGCTTTGGTATCCTCACTGAACTGTCATTTCCTACCAAAGATATATGCTTGAGAAGGTGAGACATAATATTAAAAGGAGGCTGGGGACAATTTTATAGGCTTTGGCAGCGCTATGTGCTGGACTTAGAAAAAATACTGACTATAAGAAATGTTTTTCGGTATTGTCTTTTAAATTTGAGCCATAATGGACGGAGACAACCTGATCCAGATAATGGGATAGACACCATTGTGCTTCTTCCTGCACAGTTCGCATGGCCTTTTGGGGAAACTAATGAATTGGCTCTTATATTGTTGGGAAATAAAAATGAGCCTAGTAATTACTTTTATAATTTTTGTAAAATAAAGTCCCACGCTTAGTTTTCATAACTTTCAACGAATGTAGAGAGTGATGCAAACCCAATTATGTTAATTATTGGTGCTAATGTGAGAATTGCTGGTGGTGCAGGCACAATTCAAGGTATCAGAGATAGTTCTGAGGAATCCACCAGCTTGTCAAGAGAAATTGACGAATACATAGACATACGCTCTTATATGCAAAGTGTGCAAGGTGGTTTTTCTGGTACCAATGTTGGTGAGGGTACCGCGAGTAGTAGGAAAAAGTATAAGACTACTGTAGGAGCTGTCAAGATTTTTTTAATTAGCAAAGACGAGGGTTGCTCAATGGAAGAACTTTGTCGAAAGAAAAGGGGGGATCACCTTGAAACATTTGGTACTGATGTTCCTGTTAGAACAACTCCTGCTATGAGGTCATCCCCCACAAACTCTCTTGTTAACTCCCCAACACCCTTAAGGCCAGTCAATGATGATACCATTGGATTCATTGTGAATCATAGCCCCCTAGTGGTTCTCTGAAGTTTAGCACTCTTAGTGTTGAAACAGGGACTTCGTTTCCATGGCGCGAGCATCTTAATGTGGTTAAGTTTCTTTTCAGCCTTGTAGAAGTGAAGAGACAATGGGATAATCTCGTGCCTGATGAAACTAAGTAGCTTTTCTGCCCAAGTGTGTCATCATTGATACAAGAAAGCCTTTACTGGATGATCTAGAAATTTTCTTACAAATGATGTTGAATGAAGCTTGTATGGCTAGCATAAGACTCGTTGAAAGTATCAACGAGGTAGAAGTTAAAATATCCACTATGGGAGCACTAAAGTAGTCACGCTAACATTTTGCGAACTTGGCTGAAGAAAGTAAGATATTGCAAGTACAAAATAAGAGTATACAAGAACGTCATACTATTGCAAATCCTGCGAGAATATTTTCCTAATTTAAAGGCTAAATTTTTGTTACATGCTCAAGTAGTTGGTGGCCCTTTTAATCTGTGAAGAGTAAATTTTGATGCTCTGAGCTATTTAACTAGTGTTCAATTGGACTTCGACATCCATTTCCCTTTGGAACAACTTGGGAGGAATTTACAGCAAGATGGATGAGCTCAACTAGTTTTTACCTCCCTGAAGATCCTGCCAATGCAAGCTCTGCCCTTGAAAATCCTATTGATACCAATGTTGCTTCTATGAATGAAGGCCAAGGTGATGGGGGTCAAGGGAGTGATGAATAAGAAGATGAAGAGTTAGCTGACTCGTAAAACTGAATATGTAATTCATGCTTTGATTGTCTTTATTGTAGTTGTTATTATTGAATTGAAAATGAAAATCTTAGTTTAATTTTGACTAATATGGTAATGTATTTGGTTGCCAACTTATTTTAATCCTTCACGTAATCAAATTGCTAAGATAAATACGCTAAGTAATGAAGGTTATGAAAATAATGAACTTTAAGAAAATTATTCATAACTCCAAGTGAAATAATTTGAGAAATCATCCATAATTTTGAACCCAACAAACTTAGGTTGTAATCTAAAATCATTAAACTTTAACAACGCGGAGGTATATCAGTGAGCTATTCAGGAGTTGCGATCTTAAATCAGCTAACTCAAATAAACTTAAATTGCGATCTTAAATCAACTAACCTTTACAATATTAGCTGTGAACGTAGGTCAGCGAGCTGTTTAGGAGTTGCGATATTAAATCAATTAACTCAAATATACTTAGGTTGCAATATTAAATCAGCAAACATTTAATAACAGCTGTGAATGTAGGTCAGTGACCTATTTAGGAGTTGCGATCTTAAATAAACTAACTCAAATAAACTTAGGTTGCAATCTTAAATTAGCTAACCTTTATAATATTAGACGTGAAAGTAGGTCAGCGAGCTGTTTAAGAGTTGAGATATTAAGTCAATTAACTCAAATAAACTTAGGTTGCAATATTAAATCAATTAACCTTCATAATATCAACTATGAACGTAGGTCAGCGAGCTGTATAAGAGTTGTGATCTTAAATCAAATAATTCAAATAAACTTAGGTTGCGATCTTTAATCAACTAACCTTTAAAAAAATCAGCTGCAAACATAGGTCGGCGAGTTATTTAGGAGTTGCGATCTTAAATCAACTAACTCAAATAAACTTAGGTTACGATCTTAAATCAGCTAACCTCTATAATATCAATTGTGAACGTAGGTTAGCGAGCTATTTAGGAGTTCAGATCTTAAATCAACTAACTTAAAATAACTTAGGTTGTGATCTTAAATAAGCTAAACCTTATAATATCAGATGTGAACGTAGGTCATCGAGCTATTTAGAGTTGCGATCTGAAGTTAACTAACTAAAATAAACTTAGGTATGAACATTTGTAAATAATGTTTCTTTATTAAAGAAAAGAAATCTTTCATATATTATGTTTCTTCAGATGGCGAGCATTCCACGTTCGTGGTAGAATAGGCCCATTCATTTTTACTAATTTGTAGACTCCATAACCTATTTTCTCTTTTACCTTGTAAGGTCATTGTAACACCCCACAACCTAGCCTAAAAGTTTAGATCGAATCTCGGTGGTTACATTGATCACCGAAGTGATCTAAAAGTAGCTTACAAAATGAATTATCGAAATCTCATTTCAAATGCAGCTTGCTTGATTCAAACTAAACCGTTTAGCCCTTTAGGATTCAAAACATAAAATTTTTAAGTACATCAAAAGTATTAGGAAATAAAGTTCCACAGGTTTTAGATTTCAGTCCAAAGAAAACAATTTACAAAAACCCAATTTAGAAATGTACCACAGTCCCTATAGATTTTTACAGTCCAAAACAGTTCACAAATTAAAGTATTCGAAGAAACATTTTATTAGCCTGATTTATAACGCATCACTCCGAGACCTCCGATGTGCCGAGTCTAGCATTAGAATACGAGAGTACCTGAAAGGGGAAAACTAAGGGGTGACCTACACGAGTTCATTGAGAGTCCAAAACACAACAAATGAAGGAAAGCGAAGCGACAAGACAAACATTTCAGAAACAGAATATGAATACAAATTATACATGGAAACTCAACCGACAAACCCATCAACAAGTCAATACCGAAACACACCAAAACACGTAACATCACAAACACCTCATTCCAAAGTACCATAACACTAACATCAATATTCGTACAATCAGTCACATATAATAAGACATATAATCATATGCGTATGAATGCAACATGTAACACCCCTAACCCTTATCCATCACCGGAACAGGGTTACAGAGCATTACCGAACTTTTAAAATTCAATTACAAACATTTCATAACATATAATATACATATTAGAAACCAACCATAAATCACTCATACTGTCCCTTGTATGAGCCCTCAAAGCCCAAAATACACATCAGAAGTAAATCAGGACTAAACCGAAAACTCAAAAAAATTTTCCCAAAATTTCAAAATTTTTCTTAAGTGCAGAGGACACACACCCGTATGGCCAGGCCGTGTGGCTCACATGGCCAATAAACACGCCTGTGTCTTAGGCTATGTGGGCATCCGATGTGAGGCACACGGCCGTGGCCTGGCCTATCTCCATGCCTGTGTAACTCTCTGACTTTGGTCACACGGCCTAGTCACACGCCCGTGTGCTAGGTCGTGTGTTATGAAATTAAGGTGCAGGGGTTACACGGCCAAGCTACACACCCATGGGCTAGGTTGTGTGAAAATACCTGGGCATTCTATTTCTCAATTTAAAGGATGCATGGGACACATGGCTAGACCACACGCCCATGTGCTAGGCCATTTGTCACACACGGGTGAGACCCACGCCCGTGTCTCTACCCATGTGGACGAAATGAGACCATTTTAAGGTCACATTTTTCACCCAATTTTGACTTCAGCCTAAACACCTCAAATTTCATACTTATAGGCCATAACAAGACCTTCAATATAACCAATTCTCAGCTCTAAAATTGTCATATTATCACATATATCCTAACATTCTACACTACCAAATTAATCAATTCACATATTTGATTACCTATATCAACCATTGTTTACCAACTCATTCATTAGCATATATTTCAGTTCCAATTCACTTCACAATTAATACCCTCAATTTTTAAAATTACACAATTACCCTAATTTTTACATTTTTTACAATTTAGTCTCTTACTAATTAGTCTATCAAATGAGCTAATTTTTCTCAATTGACAATTTATTTAAATATTATAGGCTATCATACAACCCTTGATAAATAGAAATTAATACCAAACCCTAATATTTAGTCTTTTCATAATTTAGTCCTAAAATCAATATATATCAAATTCACTTTATAAAATCATTATACAACAAAATTAAAGCTTTAAATCCATGTTATTTCATCAAAAACATCCAGTATTCATCAATGGTAACTTTAAAAATTTCCAATAAAATAAAAAAACTAATGAAATAACTAGTTCGACCTATTTGTAAATGTCTTAAAAACACAAAAATTACGTGAAAAAGGTAAGAATTAAACTCACATGAAGCAAAAATATGAAAACCAGCTTTGAGAGCTCCTCAATGGAGTTTTTGGACAGAAAATTGATGAAGAAAATGTCTAGAAACTTTTAGGTTTTTCAATTTGATATTTAAATTTCATTTATTTCCAATTTTGCCCTTAAATCACATGATTTTATTATTTTTTTCACACTTATTACACCTCAACCATTCCACTTGGCATATTTATCCTTTTAGTTCTCCTTTATTTACCATTTATGCTATTTAATCATTTTAACAAGTTTTGCACCTTTTTCAATTTAGTCCTTTTTAATTAATTAGCTATCAAAACATTAAAATTTTCTAACGAAACTCTAATGCTAGCTTAATGACACTCCGTAAATATTTATAAAATATTTACGGCTGGATTTATAGAATCAATGTCTCGATACCTCGTTTTCTAAATATTTAACCTAATAAATCCTTATAAAATACAAATTACTAATGCAAAAATCTTCCAAAAACCACATTTGACTCGTAAATATTAAATAATAAAATTTACGAGCTTACTCATCAAAATTGGTGACCTCGAATCACTGTTTTTGTTACCACTGAAAATCAGACTGTTATACAACAAGTCAAAAACCCACCCTACCAACCGAACACCTCTCCAACCACCCTGCACACCATATATGAGCTAATCAGGCCCAAACAATCATGCACACCACATAGGACCTCAAAAGGCCCATCCACCCTACACACCACGTACGTGGAGCTAAACCACTCACATCACAATATGCCGTTGAGCTGACATATGTATAGTATAGTGCAATAAATGGCTGTACAACTGTATTGCAGTTGAAACTGCCAAATTAGATCATAATTCCTTCTCTTCACAACCAACCACCCTTACTAAGACCTAGCCGAGGGTCGAAACACACGGAAACTCAAACAGGTCAAAAAGCATCTCAAAACAAAAATTTACGAAATAGAGCCACATGGCTGTGTGCCCTAGCCATGTGGGGGCCTACATGCCCATGTGGAAGCTACACACAGCCATGTGGAGGGGACACACAGCCATGTGTGTAGCCCGTGTAACTCACTATCAAAAAGTGTCAAAATTATGTGCAAAACATACACGGATGTGTGAAAATCACACATGCCCATGTGGTTAAAGGACATGGCCGTGTGACCAAAGCATATGCCCGTGTGAAAATCAACAAAATCCCCAAATTGTAGCCACATGACTGTGTGACACCAAAAATTACCCAATAACCCTAATTCCCAATTTCACACACCTGTGTGCGGCACACACCCGTGTGGCCACCCGTGTGGTCATGAAATCACACCGAAACAGGCTATAGATTATGCAATTGTTGTTGAAATAATCCCTAACCCTCAATAACCCTGAAATACACCAAAAACACATAGAATTTTAAGAAATTCCATAACAATCGACACTTCAATTGGTCAATCTCAAAAGCACACAAAATATGCCAAATATCATGGAATCAAGTCAGAAATTTGATAACGAAATTGAAGACTTTCCAAACACACACCTTAGACGCGATAGCAAACATCAGGATCGTTCGATTCGCTCCTCCAAACCGATTCAAAATCCTCAATTAACATAAAAATTGAACTATAAGAGTTACAATTACGAAACAAAAAGAAATTAAAGCAAATCTATCACCAACCCAAAAGACAAACCTACCCGATTCAGAATGTGATTAATCGAAGCGCACGAATATGACCTCCCTTGACAAACAAAAAAATAAGAATGCCAAAAACAGAAGCGGCAAGAAAAATCCA